>OY744528.1:91685909-92390909 GCA_963556195.1 Sepiola atlantica
ACTTAATACATTAGAAATACGTTTCATTTATATGACGTATGTAAGTTCTCGTCCCACTTTTCATCATTAGCAATGTTATTGGATATAACTTTGATTTAGTTGTGTGTCTTTTATATTATTGTGTGTATGCCTCTAGCTATGTTTCGAATACAATCATTTCTCACATTACAGATAGTCCACTCTCTTACAATAAAACCTTTTGCTGATTGCTGCTATCGACATCTGAAGAATCAAATAAGAAAAATCAATAAAATGAAACAACACGTGTGTAATAAACGAATCTTGGTCTATAACGATGCAAGCAATCTCTCATTGTGTAGAATACACTCTGACATGGTTGATCAGTATATATTAAAATATTAGTTACACAAAGGATAAATCAGGACGCATAAAACACTTTCTATATAATAAGAATCCCTCTTAATATACTACACACACATATGTATACATATATATATAGCAAAATGTAAAAAGTCGGCATACTTAGGTGTGTTCTGCAGCTTTTTTATTCAATATAATTCTCCATTTTCTAAAATTATAATATCTATAAGAAATGATCAACGTTACATACAGTTTTTGAGATTAAAAAAAACATGCTCGTTAATTATACATATTACATATCTGTATTTATATTGTACTAAAAATATAAAGCATCATGCATTCCTCAAATGTTGCGTCCCCTTAGAAAATAGCTCCGTCACAGTTTAGCACAGCGTTGAGACACATTTCGCTCATAATTGATGCAAAATCGCTTGGACTTATATTATCCGTTTATATAGATATGCACCACGCCTGTTTGACTACTATCGACTGCTTGCTGGATAGCCGCCGTGTTAACAATTTAGATTTTAATTCACTTCTTATTAGCAGGAAATACGTGGTGGCACACTGGTGCGCGCCTCGACTACTGAGTCAAACATGATTATCGACTCGGTGTTCGAATCGGGTGACCAGCAGCGAATGTCTCCTCCCATACTGACGATTGCAGGTTTTGCATTAAACACATGTGTATATGTGTTTATTTTGAAATTAATATTTATTTATAAATACGTATATATATATATATATATATATATATATATATATTTATATATATATATATATATATATATATATATATATATATATATATATAAGGTATAGGTATATACCCACAGATGTGGTTGTCCAAAGAATCCTCTGTAAAGCAAAATAAAATGGTTTCAGAAGAAAGGCACCATCTTGAGGAAGCGTAGCGCATTGCTACGGCTGTAGGTGAAACTAAACACGAGTGAATGAACAAAGTGAGAGAGTGCAACACACAGAGAAAGGGCATGGCGCGATCTCAATTAGACAGAGCCTAAACAATTAAGTTTTCTAATATAGCCATTTTCTGATATCTTACCAAACACCAGTTAATCTTCACGCTTTGGGGTTAACTACATTTGATCGTTGCAGAGCACATGGGAAAACTGTCAACCTCGAACATATTCTCACTGGATGCAAGCATTCCCTGAGAAGCACCGCTTAGAGACACAATGCAGTATTTGTGATTGTTCTGTAGGCGACGAATACATGCTGTGAGACTGTCTATATAGCTCTTTATGACAGGAGTAGAACGATTAATTTCGTTAAAGAAGGAAATAATTCAAAATCGTTGTGTAAAATGGGCAGAGATTTTCATTGTGTGATGGCTCAACAGATTGACACGTTGTATTCGACTTAGAACACTGGCTTGTATTTCCAACTGAAATAAAATAAACGTATCAGCTTCCAAATATTGTTACGTGTTCCGTGAATTTAAAAAAAAGTTTTTTGTCTCTGAATTAACGGTTTCATTGGACGAAAGTTGGAAAATATGAAAGTCTACGAGAACAATGTGTAATTAAATGGTTAGAAAACCATAGTATTTCCTATCAAAGTCAGATGCTGAGTTTCTTCATTCAAACTCAGCGTTTTAAGAATAAACTTAGTATTTCTCCATGAGACAAGAAATAATACAGAAAGAAAATACAAGACAAAGTTGTATCTGCGTCAGCGTGGATATAACAATCCTACAGAGTGACGACAATCCAACAAAGTCTAGTAGTATCGTAATGAAAGCTTTGTTGGAAGCAATGTTGCTGTACAAGAAATAGTTATTTAATTAACATTTTATAAATATATATATATACATATATATATATTTATATATATATATATATATATTTGTATATATATAAATATATATATATATGTATATATATATATATATATATATATATTCGTATATATATAAATATATATATATATGTATATATATGTGTATAGATATATATAAATATATATATATGTGTATATATATACCACAAAATAAGTAGAGAACTGAATTAAGACAGTAAACCTCAAACCCAAAAGCAGTTAGTATCCTTTCATATAGAATAATATAAATAATAATACATTGCACCTAGTTTTGTATTTTAGTGAAGTTTTAATGCATTGTGAAATGTTAGATAGGCAGTTTACTTCTGATGATCGGTAATTCTGTAACACTGTATTAAGCTAACTTCAATTTTTTAGTATTTATTATTGATGTAAACATATATTTATATATATGAATATTATATACATGTGCGTTGTGTCTTTTTTTGCAAATAATATTTCAAATAAGATTTCTTAACTCAATATGAGGTAATTCAGTAATGCCGTTTTAAGCTGATTCGAAGTATAATTGCAAAGGTCAATTATATGTAGTGGGTTGTCGAAAAGTATAAACAAACAACATTAAGATGAAGATAAGTCCAATGAGTAGTATTCTAATAGTCAATTGTTTAAAGAGTCGAATGGCATTTCAAAGTCAATCGTAACTGATCTAGGAAACTCGTATTTATAACATAACAGCATTAGTCTTGAATATTAATGGATTTGCGAAGTCAGGCACGAATAACATTTAGCTGACAAATAAAACTTAGCTTCTGACTAGCCAATATCTATTTGTTTTATTTTACGGTATAATTAGTCATATAAAAATGCGTTGTAGCAGTAGTTAATTTAATTACTTACTTTGTTTTCGTCAGACGACTCCTAATATGAAAAGTTGTAATAGTCACCTATAATTTAAAATATATAACTTAGATAGAAGTTCTGGTTACAAAAGCAACCGGAGTTAAGGGTATTTAACGGAAGATGGTTTATTGCAACCTATATCTTGTACGAAACATTACCACTACCGGTAATACAACAGGATTAAACTAATACACTAATATACAGTCAAATACAGTCCACCGTACATACTACTTTCGTAGTATATATATATATATATATATATATATATATATATATATATATATATATTTATAAAATACAGAAATCTAATGTAACATCAGTACCGTCGGTTTCAAAGCGGGAGGTTGAGTCCCACCATTCCTGAATATGCTTATCAGCTGACGATAATCGGGACCAACCTCCCGCTTTGAAACCGACGGTACTGATGTTACATTGAATTTCTGTATTTTATAAATAAATATTTACGCTCTTAATCCTTCGAAATCTCGGATTTCTTAATTAATCGAGCACTCTGCTGGATTTTTCCTGCTCTACCACACAGTACTTATATATATATATATATATATATATATATATATATATATATATATATATATATATATATATATATATATATATATATATACAGACTAGTACACGCATCAGCATTGAGTAGAGCCAGGTATTCATCACAACACCCTCTCTAAACTGAAAATCTCGCTTGAATGTTCTGCTTTCAATATTTCTTTCTTTTTAGTATCAGGGCTGAAGCGCCCCACTAGGTTTTCTTTCACGTGTACTGTTTGTTTTATTCTGAACTAATGGAATTTTGTTCTTTTCCAGGTTGGGGCGAACACAATTTTTGTTCAGCTCGTGAGGTTTGTCCAGTCAATGTATGCATACATTTGTGTACAATATCGGGTAGTGGCATGTCAAAAGCATCACATAAAATCGTAATTGGAACTTGTTCCTCGCTTTTAAAAAATAATTTTCAGCATTTTCTCGTGGTCTAATTTGGTTGATGTGTATTTTACACACGCATTTTTGACTTTGGTGTAGACTACTTTGCTAATTATTTTCTGAATCATACGATTTCTTCAATAAGTCTTTCTACTTTGAAAATCTATTAAATATACATTATCTCATGGTGAGTATCTTATGTTTACATCTCCTTACTTTTTAGCAACATTTTTCTGTGATACGGTATCAATCTATTGAAAATCGATTGTATTTTCCTAGCGAACATAAGTTCCGCAGGAGACAACTTCGAGTCGTTGTTTCCATTAGGAGTAACCCTATAAATTGATAAAGATATCTCGATAGTTATCTGTTCCGTGTACATATATTTATATTTTGTAAGGCACGCTCAAACGTGGCAACAATTTTCCGGCTTGACCGTTCGATCTGGGAGTATATACCGGTGTAGTAATTCGTTCAATGTCCAAGGAAGAACCAACATCCTTAAATGCCTTTCCTGTGTACGGTGTAGAATTGTCGCTGACCAATTTCATCTCATGCATTGATGGTGTTCCTAAATGTGGGGTGCTTGCACTTGAATACATCTCTTCATTTCGAATAAGAGTCCACCTAGATCAGTAATACTATCTATTAATTGACCCTGCACAGTCTATATGTAGGTGTGTTCACATTACATCCGTTTTGGGCCAAAAATGTGTTTTCACCGGAGGCGCCCTGGCAGACAATTGACAACCTCGGCATAGTTTTACACAACCTTCTATTTCCTTGTCTATCCATAGCCAGTATACATAGCATCGTATGAGTTATTTAATCCGGTGCATACGTGGATGACCGGTATCAAATTCTGTCAGCATAACTTTACGTAGAGATGGATGGATTACAATTCTATCTGCGTTCATTAAAGTGTTGTCGCATATTGAGAAAAGTAAAATATGGGTTCCCTTTTTCTTGCTTTCGTTCAATTTCGTCTGGTTCTTATTTTAATATAGACAATCTTTTTCGACACTCCTTTTTTTAAGTATTCCAATGTTACTTGTAATCTAACCCTAACCCTTACCGTCTCTTCTAATATGTCTTCATTTATGTTGATTAATCTTAACAGTCTATCCGCACGCCTATGTTTTGGGGGGCGAAGTATTCCATCCTTAAATAATAGTTCAGTGGGGTAAAATCACATCACTGTAAACGGTTAGCAGTGTGGATGAAAATGTGTTTTTAATTCAAATATAGTTACTAGCGGTGTATAGTCTGTTTGAAGTATATATGATCTACCATGTGAAAAGCGATAGTATTTTTTTAACTCCAAACAAAATCTATAATGCCTTTTTCTCGATCTGACTATCATTATTCTCAGCCGGTAGAAGAGTCCTCTAAGCGTGCACGATCGGTTTAGTAGTACCATTTTCATATGTGTGTAGCAGTGCAGCACCTACTCCGTATTCACTAGCCTCAGTCACAAAGATGATTTCTTTCATAGTATAAAATCAGCTAAGGCTAGATCTGAGAGAAGACTTTTTAAAAAATTTCTGGAAAGCCGTCTCGCAATCTTTTGACCATATCCATTTTTTGTCTTTCCTTAATAATTCGTTCAGGGGGTATCTTAAATCGTATATTTTTAGAATGTAGATCGCGTAATATTGGGACAACCCAAGTAACAGTTGTAGTTTTGAAACTGTATCGGGTGCAGGCCTATTTTTAATTGCATTGACTATATTAGGGGCCCGGTTTCCTTCTGTCACTGTCCATTACTTGTCCGAAGTATTTAATTATTTCCATGAATAATATACACTTCCCGAAACTTAATTTGAAACAAAATTCTTCTAGTCGTTTGAATATAGCTCTGATGTGTTTTTTTGCGTTCGTTAACGTTCTTACTTTTGATAAGAATATCGTCTAAATCGATAGCAAACTCAACACCCGCCAACATAATCCTCTTGGAACAAAGCTGGGTCGACCTTAAAGCCGAAAAGGAGCCTATTTGGTTTGAAAATTCCCTTATGTGTATTTATAAACACATAGTGTAGGCATTCCTCGTTCACTTTAACCCTCAAGTATGCGTCAGATAGATCGATTTTTGAAAAAAACAAACTATTTCCTCCATTTGACTTTGAGTAAATGTTTTCTGGCGAAGAAATGAATAATTATAATTTTTCAGGCAATCGTTTGACCCGGTTGGAAAATCGACGCACACTTTTATTTTCTTGTTTTTCTTTTGACGGTGGGGACATCCAGTTCGCATGGTCTACCTTAGATATAACTCTTATATTCTAATCTGTTTAGTTCATTGTTGATTGTGTGTAAAGAAGAATAAAGGGGCGTTTCTCTTTGGTTTGGAAATTGGAGTGACATTAACGTAAGTTCAAACTTGACTTATGTTATTATACATACACCCAAACCCTCAGAGAAAACTCTGGGATATTTTTCATTCAATTCATTTCAAGTCACTGATTAATTGTTCATTTTCAATATAGTTTTTCTTTTCTGCAGTGTGTATTTCGTTGCAAAAAAGGTAATTGGGAACTCAAATAAATTGAACAGTACTATCCAGTCTATTCCGAAAATACATGAATTAACCCTTTGAATCACATATACTTTTGTTTGGGCAGTTTTACCACGGAAATAAACATCGCACTTTAATTCTTCTTTATTTTTTTGTGTTTCCTTTGCCAATTTTCGTGGTTTCAGATAATTTATCTTTTCCAATTTTGCTTTGTAGTGTGAATTCGATTAGCGAATGACGTTTGCAGTTGGTATCTTTAATTCAAAGTCAGTTGGATTATTTCGTTCAAAATGTGACTTGCATGTATTTACTGAATAAAACAATGCACGCGCGTAACTGAATATATTCCAAAATTTGGTTTCGATTCCTTGTTTGACAGTTCATATAGTTGACTTACCATATATTTCATGGGTTCGGTTTCGAAATCCTTGCCACAAGCTGATATAACTTGGTTAGAAGTTATAATACACCAATAACAAGAGTGTAAAGTCTTTACAAGAGGATGCTTCATTACAACGTATATCTTGTACCAAACAATAGCACTACCAGTCATTTAATAAGATTAACAGTATACACTGAACCCCCCCCCCCGAATACATGTAAATGCAGACAATCATACATACTAGTGTCCGTAGTAAATCCACATCATTAAAAATGTAGGCGATCAGTTTTAATAAATAATGATGATTAATGGATTCAAACAAATATAGTACACTCCTTTGATTTGGCCATGGGTGCCCTTGACTCTGCGGAGGCATGATATCTTGTGGGGTATTTATATTATATTCACTCACAAATATATTTGATAATACAGATATCGACCTATATAGAGATGATGGATTACCCATAATGAGATATTCCAACAAAGTCAAGAGAGAAAATTTCAATAAAAGTATGCATATGAAAATGAAAACAATAGGCCTAAAAGTAGAAGTACTGGCTATATAAAAACAACTCACTTTCTAGATGTCACGTTTTACTTGAAAAACACTAAAAAAACATACCTAAAAGATACCGCCTATCCAATATAGGTAAACCCAGAGTCTAATCAACCCCATCAATAATAAAATATATTTCGACTTCTATCTAACGTGGGCTTATAACTTATTCCAGCAACGAAAATGTTTTTATTTTAAATCAAGCAACATTTACAATAGTGGTTTCCATAATACAGAAATTAAATATAAGAGACAGGACATCAATAATTTTGAATACAATTTAAAATAAAAGAAAAATAAATATAATCTATTACACACCGCCCTATCACCAGATGATAAAAACTAAACTGGGCAAAAATTCCTAAATATGATTGAAAAACACTTCCCCGTAATCAATCTCCTGTATGAAATATTCAATAGAAATAACCTAAAACTGTCCTACAGCTGCTGAAAAAAAAACTAGAAATTAAAGTGTAGGCACACAATAACAAAATACTAACAAAGAACAGCAGAGACGAAATAAAAAATAACGAATTACATAAAAAAGTGACGAATATAGCAAAAATAACACTGAGAAAAACTAACATATAAGCACTACAAATAGAAATAAAAAATACCCTAATAGTAATCACCCGGATAGAAATGAAAATATTAGCAATGAAGAGATAAGATGTAACTTCATAAATCGTACACTTTGTCCACTACAAAATAAATTCCTAATCAAAAGTAGTGTTTACCAAGCCACAATATTTGCCTGGAAAAGATCTAATAAAAAGAAGTACTAAGTGGATATAACATACCTAGATTTTAAAACAAGATATTATGACCACAATAGCACATTTAAAAACAAAGAACGTCGAATTAAAACAGCACTAGCAAACCACTATTGGGAGCTCAAAGAAAATGGGCGATCACCAATAATTGAATGGAAAATAATACGACAGGCCAGTACATGTAGAAATTTAAACGACCCGTGTAGATTATGTCTGAATGAGAAATTTGAAATCCTAAACTTTAAAGACCCCCAAAATCTATTAAAATGTAGAAGTGAGATAGCAAAAAGCTGCCTGCACAGAATAAAACTCACCTTAGGCTAACAATACAATAATAAATAAATAAACAAATAAGTAACACAAACTAAACTAAACTAAAAGCTAACAACTTAAAAACTAAAACCTAAAAGAGAAATACAAGAAACTACGTGTTAAAATAAGTTCAAACATTATATTAACACAACAAAGAAACAGGATATAGGATACTCTATAGAAAACAGAACAATAGAACAGGAAGTAGGAAGTAAAACTAACTAGACATTTGTTCGTGGGAAACCCAACAATTGGCTAAGATAACAACAAAGGATCTGATTGGTTAACTAGCAAGCCGTGTATACAAAAACAACCGTCAAAACTAACCCCATGTATTTTAGCCTGAAGATTCCCTCCCGGAGATGAAACGCGGGAGACGCTGTGTAACTTAATTGCCATAAATATATTTTCATAACTTACTATATATATATATATATATATATATATATATATATATATATATATATATATATATATATGCTACAGACTAATACACTTATCTGTTTTGAAGAGAGTTAGGTATCCCATCAGAACAAAAATCAACAAAGGGTATAACTCATTTACAATTGTAGAATAAAACAGGAATTGTTTACTTTCATTCAAAGAATATGCAACGTGTATCCTGGTCAATGTCAGGTCGGTACTGATAGTGTAAAATAAAATAAAACCTGACAGAATAAACTTAAAAATGAATCAGCATTTCGAATCACTAAGTAACACTTCCATCGTAGATAATTATGTCAGGTAGAACAGGACTAAACAATAACGAATTCAACTTTCGCTGGCAAGAGAATTTCCTGTACTGTTATTTCTTTCGCCAAAAATACAAGAAGACAACAGCACATCCTTCGAAATCCAATTAATTGAAGTAAAGAAAATAAAAAAAATGATGTATAATTAGATTACATTACTCTATTCACTATAGAATACTCTTGTTACTGTTTGTTTACAAACTTATTTGTATACGAATACGAGAAGTGTTCTTTGGTTTGCAATATATTATGAAACTTGGTGTAGTGTTACTTCTAGATGCGATTTGGTATTTTTAAGAGGCTTCGTCCATCAGTTTGGCTGACAGGTTTCAGTTTTAAATAACTTTTTTAAACCCAGAACGCGAAGGTTTAGCGGACGCATCTAATTTTACTTATGTATATGCATCACGACATCCGTTGGTCCTTCTTGCTTATATTGAAACAATATCGTAGAGAATAAACCATACTTAATTTTGAAATATATTCAAGTCTGTTAAACTAAATTTAAAATATAATTCATGTATGCCTGTCACACTTTAGTCGGAAAGAGCAGTTGTTTGTTATTTTAACTTGAGTTTTAAATAGTATTTTCGTAGATCGGTCACACTAGGTTTTAAATAGGTGTTGTGTTCGTCATTCTAGCCAAAGATTTAAATAGTATTTTCGTTGATTATTAAAAATTAAATTTTGGATAGTGTTTCCGTCACACATAGGTTTTAAGCTTAAGTTTAAAATATTATTTGATTTTTTTCAAACAAGATTAAAATCGAAATAAAAATGTCGTACATCACCCAAGTATAGTAATCAATTAGTATTTCGGAACGTTTGACAAATTTACGTTTTAAGTATATTTTTCCGTTGTTGTGCCACGTTAATTTTGCAATAGTATTTTGTTGTTCTATCTGGTGAGATTTTCTACAGAAATGGTATCGCTAATTGCGTAGTTAAAACGAGCGCATGTACATTTTATAAATCCTTGTGTCAATCAGGATCGGTCGATTCTTTTTTCGGTTCCTATTATTTGCAACATCGTAGATACTCTATTGGGTTTTACATTTAATCTGTTTGATATTTTGCGCCTTTTTTCTGAATTATCAATTAGAATTACTTGGTGTGGGAAAAATCAGATAATCTCTACAGCTAGAAAGATATTCGTATATTTCTCATGTGTATTCATATAATGTGTATACACGCAGGTATACTGAAATGTGTATACACTATTGTATGCTCAAATCTCTACAATGAGACATATATATATATATATATATATATATATATATATATATATATATATATATATATATATATATATAGTGTTATAATAAAATAAATCCCAGAAAAGCATCCGGGTATGAGAGTTTAATGTAATAAATAGAGCAGGAATATAAATAAAATATCGTAACACGAAATCAAATGACCATCGATGCAATAATTCATTTCTTACTTGTAGTGTTGTCAAGCATCCAAGTGAGATGATTGCATTTTTTAAAATGAGAAAAGAGAGATTCACACTTAACTACTCAAATATATATATATATATATATATATATATAGAGAGAGAGAGAGAGAGAGAGAGAGAGAGAGAGAGAGACAACATATCTAATACATATTTGAAGTAGGGGAAATTTGAAGCACATTTAATTTATAATTTTATGACGGAAGGCAATATAGAGAGGGGGAAAGGCCATATATATAAAGATAGAGAGGGAAATTGTAAGGACCCCGGGAGGGTATTCAATGTCTCTCAAGAAACCAGGTCAGCGTGTCTAGATACCACCAACCCCAAATCCGCCTCTGAAACCTGGAAATCAACGTCCACTGGCTGGCGACCAAAGAAACATCTCGGGGTAGAGTGAGACATAAGAAAAGGAAAGATTTGAAAACAGACATTGAATCTGTATATGTGTGGTCCTTTCCCCCTCTTTATATTTCCTTCCGTCATAAATCGTGTAATCCCCCCTCTCTAAAATTATAGATTAGATATGCTTCAAATTCTCCTCTCTCTCTCTCTAAATACTTATTAGATATGTTGTCAGTCTCTCTATATATAAACATATATATATATATATATATATATATATTTGAATTTTTTAGTGTGAATTTCTCTTTTCTCTTTTCTCATTTTCAAACATGTAACTATCTTACTTGGATGCTTGATAATACCACAAGGTTGAAATAAATTATTGCATCGATGATTATGTAATTTCTTGTTACTATATTTTGTTATATATATATATATATATATATATATATATATATATATATATATATATGTTTGTGGGTGTGTGTGTAGCTTAATTGCAATAAATATATTGTTATAACTTACTATATATATATATATATATATATATATATATATATATATATATATACACACTTCACATTTCCGAAACAGATGCCAACAAATAAATATAAAATACACTCATATACACACGTGTGTCATGCGAAACCTGCAATCGTCTGTATGAGAGGAGACCTTCGATGACGACCACTCCGTTCAGACCCTGAATGTGAGGACCAAAATGAAAAATAACGCATAATTCATAACACTTGCTCCCCCATTTTTTTCTTGTGAGAATTATATCGTAGTAATAACTTACAAGTATAACTTACAAGTATAAGGCGTTTCTTTGCAAGCATCGTGTATATAAAGCTTGCAAAAACGTACCTCCTCACTCCACAAACTAATCTACACATGCAACAACATTAACAAACTCATCATGGTAGATATCGTTGAGGGTGACACGCCACTAATAATAAATAAATGAACAAAATGTTAATTTTATTAAGCGGTAAACGAGATATCGATAAAAAAAAAAGTCTAAACAAAGCGATCTACGAAATATATTAATACGCGCGCATGTGAGTCAGCTTATGGGTTAGCTCTCTGCCGTTTTTTCTCCATACTCATTGTGTACCTGTGTGCGTATAAAAGATATATATATATATATATATGAAGAGTAACGAATGGGGTGTGGATTTAAATACACTTTTTATTATTTCTTCTCTGCAATAGGACTTCAGAGGAGTAAGCGTGAGACGAGAGGGTTACGTTTCCGAGTAAACAAAGAGGAAAGAAAAAGAACTTAAAATTGGAAGGGATTAGCAGGCGACATTTTTATTTCGAGCCGGATAATATTTTTTGTTTATTGATAGTGTGTTGTTTCGAACTGCGATGATGGAGACATATATCGAGAAAAAAAAGAAATGGTTTCATGAATTGAGTCTGGATTTTTTAAGATATAATTTAGAGTGTAACCCACGGTTATGTGACGAAAAGATAGCAGAGGCAAATAAACATGATTTAGTGAAAAAAAATATAATTAAAACAAATATGATTATGTACGCAGATAAGTGCAATTGAAAATTATTGGAATGTCTGTGATCCCGTAAAAGTAGCTATTCATCGGAGTGATACAAAGTCGAAATAGATTTCGGGAACGGTGCAAGTGTGAGCCATACACAGACTACCCACATATAATGTTGATATGTTGATGGGAAACGACCTAACGGGACCGAGAAAAACGAGGCATATAAACCCCGACGAAATTAGATAAGAATAACAAAATTGAAGCAGTTGTGACGCTCTTGCAAGCCAGAGACAAGCAAAACAGCAGAGGCGATACCCTGCATTATGAGGAAGCCAGAGAGGACCTTGTGAATATTGAAGTGAATAAACAGTTCAATTTTGTCAACGGCGACCGTGCAAAATTTTCCACATCTCGACGAACGCGTCACTTAGAGAAATTATCTACAACAAAAGTGTTTTTTAGCCTGTCGACAAGTTACAGTAGAAGCATTGAATGCTTCCAGGATAAATATGAAGTTGTCTCATAGTAAGTTCGCAGAGACGCTGGAATCGGAGGATAAGTCGAATGTTACTGATGTGGTCGAAATGAACATTGCTTCAAAAATGATCTATAGAATTCATCGAAAAGTAGAATAACGATGCTGGAAATAATTATGGAAATGAGTCATGACTCCTTCATGGAGGTGCTGTTAAGAATACAAATGCAAACAATACAGAAATTTATAACATAAAAAAATGATGTGTTTCCTGTCACGTATGGGAATGTCATAGGGATGTGTAAATTGGGACTAATGACGACAAACATAAATGAATAAAATGTGAATTTCATTAGGCTTGAAACGGACTATATATAAACAGTCAACCCAAAGCGGCTGGCGAAAAATTTAAACACGCGCGCATGCGAGTCCCCTAACTCAACTGTCTGCTATTTTTCTCCGTACCCATTGTTTACGTTTGTGCGTATATCAGACAGAGAGAAAGAGAGAGATAACGAAGGGTGTGTGGCTTCACCTGAAGTGTTTCTTGTAGCTCTTCTTTTTTTCTTCTCTACAGAGGAAGAAGTAAGAGGTTGAGAGGGTAACTAAGCAAATAAATAAATACATATCATATATATATTTGCACTTTTAAAAACTATTAATCTTGAACATAAACTCAGGGATCGTTATGGAAAGATCTACACTTTAAACCTACTTACTACTCTTCCTTAAAAGATCATTAATTAAAATGAAACGCTGAACGTAAAAGCAGGCAAATAAATAAATCAAATCAAATTAAAAAATTATATACATGATAAAAATTTATGATACTATTCATCATCACCCTAACATTAAAAGAACAAATTTAATATTTTGAAAACATTTTAAACAAATTTTAATTTTGAATTGTTATCATTTTCTGCTGAACAATTCCAGATCGGCTTCCTATGGACGTTTGAAATAAAGTATACCACCTGTCTGATGAGAGTATCTTTCCCAACATAATATGTTATACCGAATCTCCATTGAAACGTACTAATATAGGGCAACAAATATATATCGATAAAAGGTAGAAACTGCAAAGCTCATTCCACCGGTATATGTCTTAATTTGTTTATTTTCGTGTTGATCCATTACCCATCTACATTGTATTACCTTCAAGAATTAGCTTTATGTTCACACTACATAATGATTCAAGAAAACTGCATTAACCTTCCTTTATATATATATATATATATATATATATATATATATATATATATATATAAAGAGGTGTACTAAAAGCGAACTTTTAGGAAAGGTAAAACCTATTGTGAAGAGTATACAGCTCAATATCCAGGATAGAGCAGGTAGATATGAAGAAGAATGGAAAGGAATTAGAGAAGCAAAAGCCAAATCAAAATTCAATTCAATTGCTCATAGCAAGGTATATTTGGCTTAAGGAAAATTTAACTTGAATAAATTGCCTTTTTGCGGAATATACCTTGCTATGAGCAATTGAATTGAATTTTGATTTGGCTTTTGCTTCTCAAATTCCTTTCCATTCTTCTTCATATATATATATATATATATATATATATATATATATATATATATATATATATATACATATAGAATGCATTCCTTAATGTATACCAATATGTTTGGCAACATATGTGTGCATATGTGCATAGTTAGATTAAAGTAGATCGATTTTAAAATTTAAAACTATAAAACAATTGTGGAAAGAAAAACTGTATGAAAAAATAAGATCATTAAAGGGTTGCATATTAAAACGTACATGTTTGTTAAATTTCAAAAATGGGGGAGGTCCAAGGTGCAGGGTATTAAAATAGAAACTATGTAAAGGTGATAGATTAAAGTTAAATTATCAAAGATTGAAGCTAAAAATGTCATTAAAGAAATTGAAGATAAAAAAGTTATACTTATAGTCTAGTATCAAGTTAAACCCTTCATGCAGATTGGAAAAGAGTTCTAAAATTAGGATGCAATAAATACATGTGGGCTTCAGTAAAAAATAAAATAAAGATGACAAGAGGACCAAGTTGAGAAATTGTTTAAGTTATTTTTAATGTAAGTTAACTGAAGTGAGTTGTCGTATTACTGGTCTTCTGTTAGCTGAGAAAGGCTGGGTTATTGGATAGGGGGATGTTGAGGCTATAAAGTAGTTCTATATACATTTCTGGTATGCCTGCATGCAAACTATTGTTTTTTCGAATTTATAATGTTTTTCCTCTTATGACTTATTTTATATTGTAGTTTATACAATCTTTATTCTCATATTTTTACTTCTTTATATATATATATATATATATATATATATATATACATTTATATATATATGTACACACACACACACACACATATATATATATATATATATATATATATATATATATATATATATATATATATGTATATATATATATATATAGGCAGTATATTTTCTTGAATACAGGTAATGTTTAATTTAACAGACAATCTCTGTCTCGATATCCTTTCGTAGATCTTTTCTATTGTCAATTCAGAAAACGTTTAAGTATGCTCCATCTACGATTTGAACTCAACATCTCACTATTGGATTTATTTCATTCTTGAGCACTTTCTTATGCTGCCTTCACGAAACTTTTTCATTCTCCATCTAAATCTTCTTCCATTGGACACCTTATCAACGGACCATTACCATCTGGACAAACCCCATATCTTTTTTACACGAACTTTTTTCACCCTCGATTTTCCTAATAATATTTTTTCAAATGTGGAATTTTGGCTTTCATACTGCCAACTTATCTATCTGTATAGTTCCTCTGATTATAAGATATCGATTCTGTAAAAGCATTGGCTTAAGGAAAGAATAATAAACATCATTTTATTACAGAATATACCTTGCATTGAACAATCGAAGTTTGAAATAAATTTGAACATTCCTACATGTTTATCACTCTTCGTTCATCTGTCTTTATTATTGCTCTATCTCGTGTATTGCGCTTTAACCATTTCACTATAGGTTATGTTTACTTAAAGCTTACTTTTAGTTTATTATTTATTCTATCTCTCTCTCTCTCTATCTATCTATATATATATATATATGCGGGGGGTTTCAATTACAGGATAGGTCATTTCTGAGTGACCGCGTTGTTGAAAATCAAAACGTAGCGATCAATCCTTTCCGTTATCAGCATTAACAAAGGCCGCTTAATACTGTGTGTGAATCAATCTATCTCTGTTGTAGCATTAGCATTTATATATCATCAATTGTCACACGTCGTCAACTCTACGCTTAAACATGACTTTCCTGTCAGGTAGTTATTGCTAATTTTACGCCACCATCTCTATATACCCTTTATGAGTTTATTAACGACTATTCTATTGTATCCTTCTCTCCTGACTATGTGGTGTGTATCTCTGATGCAGTACAATACACAGAGATTCTTGCAACGTGTATGAGAATGCGATACTACTTAGACGTCTGCCACTATTCATAAATCATTTATTAACTATCATACTTGATAAAAGTATTTTTTAAATTGTTTTCTAATATAATTTATGAGTTTGAATCTGCTGCTAGAAATATAACAACGGAAACGATAATATTCAAATACAAGAAAACAGTGCAATTATCTATCGTGAATCCGATTTTGCAAATTATTACAAGTATACTTCTTACCTTAGTCGGTTCTACACTATTTTGTATATATTATACACAGCCTCTGCTTATAATACTATATTAAAGACGAAAGTTGTTTTGAATAAAAACTAACTAATCGTATGTGTTTATGGTGACTATTAAGGCAGTAATTATTAAGATTTTTTATTCGACAAATAGTTTTGAAAAATATGACACAGTTTTGGTTTCATGTAGCCAGATATCAATACGTGTTCTATTACTGTGTCTGACAGTTTAAACGAATTGTCTTTGATCCAAGAATAAAATTATGATGCATCATTAATATAATATGATGCCTGTTATTAGAATGTTGACACAATCCTACAGACTTATTATTTTTCATGATAAATATCGTCCAATTATGTCGAGTAGCTTTAGAGTATATGAATACGTATTGTTTTTTTGTAGTAGTAGAATTATTCTAGGGAAATCAAATCTAATCGAATATAATGTTGCTATTTCATCACCGATACTATTGGGGAAGTTGTAAACCAGTCATTCCTACTAGCAATGTTTAAATAGCAACCTGCATTTATTTAATCGTATGCATTCGGTATTGCGTGCCAGCTTAAATAACAACTAACTGGTTAATACACAGTAAATAGTTAGAAGCCGAATTTATGTTAAATTCAAATAAGAGCTATAAAAACACACAACAGAAAACTAGAAAGAAACCTTCGGATACAAATGCAACCCTTACACAAATAATGTGCTAGCCCCAGGATGGTGTCCTGTTTTATATCTAATGTTTTAATATAAGAAAACTAACCAATGAAATTGCTAAAAGATTTTGCAAACTTATAAGCGTAAAACATAGTAAATACATACTCATTTGTAAATGATTTTTTTTTAATTATTCTATCAGAATTCGTTTTGCGTTGTGTTTTCCACCCTATTTACAACAGTTAAATCACTCTGTCCAATAATGGCGTCGTCAACTCTATTAATAATCAATACATTTACAGTCGACTGAAATGTAGAAATATTCTAAAGAAAAAAGAGAACTTCGATTATTTCCGCTTTCAGTCAATTAGGTCTAACAATAATTCAAAAAAATTTTTTGTCAGGAAAATGGCTTTATTTAAATAATTTAATTTTACGAGCAATAGAACGTCTAGTTTGTTTAAAACTTTCACGAGACAACACGGGAAACATGATTTACAATGGTAGAGATGTGTTTTCTTTATTCTTTTCCGTTTTTTTTAAAGATATTTTGAAAGTTATAATTGAAAATTTGTCACGCTAATTTCAATAAATAGGTTATGCATGTTTTACTGTATTGTTTTTCAACAGTATTAACGAGTTAGAAGGGTAGACGTGCTAGAGTAGACCGATTGTGCACATATCTAAACAGCACCATTTAGACACAAAAAGCGACGTTTTTTAGCTGACATTAATATCGTTATTTTCATGTAAGGTGTTCTACTTTGCTACATGCAATGGGTGCCTTCTGTTAACCCTTCACAGTACTCGGCTAACTACAACAACTGGTAAGAACATTCCTTTTCTGCTTACGTTTACTTTAAGCAGAACGAAGCATCCATGAACAGAGTTTCTGTCCAAGAACATACAATTTGTAAAACACTATGAAACGGAAATGCTTTCCTGCTGACTATAACATAGTCGCCTTCAAGTTCAATGTCAAAAATAATTATTGAGTCGTCCTCTTAAGTAATCTAGACCTGTCCGCATTACCCACTGTTACACCTATTATTATTCATAGTATTGTTCTACATCCAATCGACAATCTCATTAATCATTGTGTGTATATTTCGCTTTAATAAGTAGTCAGCAATTAGTAAAGAGGATATAGTGTGACAAAAACCGTTATGATGTTCAGGAATGGGCAACCCCCACTTTAATGGTAAACCTTTTGCTACACCGTACATTGTAGGGAGAGAACGGAATCCAATGCCAATGGAAAGATTAAGACAATCAGTACTCTTTCGCAAAAAACTTCAGCTGATCCTACGGTGAGAAAATATGATTGGCAATGACCCTAGAAGTGTGTTTATACGTACACCTGTAAGGGTTTTTCATGCTAGCCAACTTGCTAACTAATAAGGTTTGCCAGGTGAACTTGTTTAGTTGACGAGGATACACACGCAACACACTCTCTCTCTATATATATATATATATATATGTATATATATGCATATATATGTGTATATATATGTGTATATATATGTCTATATATATATATATATATATCTACATATATATGTCTATATATATATCTATATATATCTATTTATATATATATATATATAAGTCTATATATATGTCTATACATATGTCTATATATATATATGTCTATATATATATATCTCTCTATATATGTCTATATATATATATATGTCTATATAAATATATATGTCTATATATATATATGTCTATATATACATATATATATATGTCTATATATATGTCTACATATATATATATATATATATATATGTCTATATATATGTCTATATATATGTCTATATATATGTATATATGTCTATATATATATATGTCTATATATATGTATCTCTCTCTCTCTATATATATATATATGTCTCTCTATATATATATATGTCTATATATATATGTATATATATATATATATATGTATATATATTTATATATATATATAGGTATATATATTATATGTATATATATATATATGTATATAAATATATATATTTATTTATATATATATATATGTATATATATGTATATGTACATATATATGTGTATATATATGTATATATGTATATATATATATGTATATATATGTATATATATATGTATATATATATATGTATATATATATATATATATATATATATATATCGCACTCTTTTTCTTTGTATATCTCTATCTTGATAAAGTTAGGTATGTTTATATGTAAATATATTTGTATGTACAGGATTTCCTTTTAAACACTATAACCGATCCTTGTGCATTTTGGAACACAGCTGCTAAACATAAGGAGTTTCAATATAGATTATATTTAATTTAATGTAGTTTCATGCAAAGAAGTGAAAAAGGGTAGAAGCTACTAAATGATCACGTAACTAAGAGCTGTCATCCTCACAACATTGTGGTAATATATTAGACCCGTCGTGCCTAGACTGTTAGTTTAATGTTTAATATTATACAAACAGCCACTGTCAACGTAGACGAGTCGTAAACATGAAAATATATGGGTCGTCTATGTTTTTTTTTTGTAAATGTATTTTGTTTACAATTTTATTACTCATCTTACATGACGTAATGAACGATATCGTTCTTTTTCTTCAATAGATGACCTCACGCAAATGACGACGTCATCAGTTGTGACATCATAAATTACGATCCTGATGTCTTCTGCCTCAGTCGGGTCTGGATTTACGCCTGTCAATGGGTCTGTCCTGTGCAGTTCTGGGAAGTGGCGCTCCCAGGCTTTGCCTCCTCTCTTTGGGGAGGATTGAGTGTAGTGCTTAAAGTCTGAGGCACTCTGCCCAGGCAATTTTTTAAAATCCCCTAGCACTCCTCCTCTGGAGTGCATTCTCACTTTCCGACCTTGTGTCACATTCTACTGTGTGGGACGTAGATAAATAGGAGCTATAATGAATAAGGTGATCCCTTTGTACCGCCATCCCTTTGTGACGTCATCACTTTGTTACCTCACCCAGTTTAACTGGAGAAAAATAGAAAGATTGGCAGAGTCTCAGATGTATACTAAACCCTAAGTAATCTAGACTCTCGTCTAGTAGACGACGCGTGAATAAAATGTATCTTCCAACGGCGCACTTTCTTATTGTATGGCTTACTTTATCACTTTGCGTTACGTTATAAGCTGTGTATGTTTATTACTTATCTGTTTGAATCCATAGCTTCGTCGTATTGCGATGATATCGTTTGATGACGTAATGCAGTATTAATCGGGACATACAAAATCACAAAATAGCTGGACATATCAACAGAGTTTTAGTAGTATGTTATTTAATTCTCTCCGAGAGGTTAGACACAAGGTCAGGTGTGGGTTTTGATGAAAGTGTTTCTGTTGAACGGACTGGATTCTAACCAGGCACACCCAGATCATTAGTCCGCGTCATTAACCAACTAGATACCGTCACACACACATATGGTCTTAGTAGTGTATATAAAGATAACTAATATATAGTCAGAGAAAAGATAACCGTGCACAGTGGATATCACAATAGCATGACGCAATCATTCGACTCAGAGACAGTAGGTTACGCCACTAATAGATGAGGTGATCAATAAACGCAAACAGATATTACCACAAATATACGGTGAATGGAGCCTACATGACGTGTTATATAGACCAACGATGACCTGAATTTTCATGGGTGGTCGACTGAACGAACCGTCTTGACTCCTGGGGATTTAGTGTACTTTTAAAACTTTAGATATTATTTATTAGCGTGCTAGTTTGTCGCCGTTCACATAAAATGACCACACAAAAAGACGATACCATCCATCTAAACATTAAACAAAAAGAGAGGAGAAAGAGAGTCTCGTTTTGTATCCGTGCACAGTGAATGACGTCGTCGCATACATCAGTTACATTGTATTATGTGCCGAAAGAATGACACAACATATTAACATTTACAAGATTGTTAAGAGGTCACAGAAAGACGGTTTCACCTATTAAAACTGAAATGTGGAACACGCCCTTCATGATCTACTGACTTAATTGAAGGGGTAGTCATGAGGGATGTAATGAGATACAGCGGAAACAGGCTAGGAGTGGGAGATGGAGAAAGAGTAGTGTTTATCTGCGGTTTTACTACATTCGCTCCAAAATATATATTTATCAAACTGTACTAATTTAAACAATACTGATGCAAACGTAGTCGACTATCGAAAAGGAGTTTCCAACCAATTAAATCGTAAAGCTCTATATATCTCGCTAAATTCCCTCCAGTGTATTTTAAATGACTCAAATTGCTTTATTAATAATTATTCTTGTAAGGGCAAATATTTTTTTCTCATCTTCAAAACGTAAAAAAAAATAGATGATTGCTTCATATTCGTGAACATTTTGTGATATCCACTGTGCACGGTTATCCGCACGGTGACTATCTACTACTTATATCTATATATAATCCTACTTTACTAACACTATATTGATCTTTCTTGGTTGTTATCATGTTTGCCTCGGTTTATACTGGATGACGTCACTATACGATCACATCAAAATATTATGAATTAAATACTGCTTACAATATAAAGTCTGACTTATTACAAAAGTTCTATGTCAATCTTACTTGTGACACAGTAAACAAAGTCTATTTGAAAATTAGCGTGACACACCGAAAAATGCTATTCTACTGAAACCGTGAAAGGCAGTCGAAAAGGATATGTCAAATTGTAGTAGAGACGAACGCAGTATCTCATAGAAGTTGCCAACACTTACGCACCAAAAAGTTTATGGAATGCTTTTTGCCATAAGTAAGATTAACTATTATATGTGTTAGTAGTTTATCTAGACGGTGACTCATTTTCATGCAATTATCCGATAATTCGTTTACTAGAAAATGTACTTTCTATACTATCTCATAACTTAATTAGATTTTCCCAAAAATGTATCGGTATTCGCCGGCATTTTTATAAGATGTTCGCACCTATATCCACCAAGTCGACTATATTTTAGATATAATTTATTGTTACCTACATTTTTATGACTATTCTTTTCATGTTAATTGCTGGTATTATTATATCGTGTTGGCCATGTGCACTTCGGTCTCCTTCAAGTAATGCGTTTTCTTAATGGTAACAATCTAGGCCTGCGAATTTAATGAGTCCACTACTATGACGTATTCGTCAGTGTGTAAATATATATTTTTTTAAATAACATGTTTATTTCTATAGGCAACATTTAAATAGATACATCTTATTTTAGATTCTACTAAGCTTCTTTTTAAAATCTCAATCTGTCGGTTGATCAGTCTGTCAAAAAGCAAGTCGACTACTAAATGTGCAAATATAATCGAAACCTTGTATTTTAGATGCGTAAAAACATCTCTTTTGTATTCTTTTTCAGTTCGTCGGCCTGTCATGCTTAAGTTAGAAATATCATTTTTATGCGTCTGTTATGCTTAAGTGTTAAATGTCATTTCCACAAAAACTTTCTTATGTAATGAACACATCTAAAGCTGCTCGGCTATCATATTATCATTTTTAATTACTTTTCTCTTACGCTTCGCCGTTTTGCAATTACCTCTGTTGTACTCGCCGCATCAGTTAATGATTTTCCTATGATGTTATGTACTAATGATACTCCGTTGATATACAAAAGTGTCAATAAAGTTTGAACAGACACGAAAAACAGTTCAAGTAATATAGTGCGTCAGTTAATGATTTTCCTATGATGTTATGTACTGATGATACTCCCTTGATATACAAAAGTGTCAATAAAGTTTGAACAGACACGAAAAACAGTTCAAGTAATATAGTGCGTCTTTTTTTTTGTAAATTATATTTGCCTTCTCTTAAAGAGACTTCAATACAAATTAACACTTCAAAATATACATTTAGAGAACATGAAGTCGCAATTTTTTTCTATTACGTACAATTCTACCAGTTTATTTGTTTGTTAAATTTTGCGAAGACGTTTCTAAAAGATCAATATTACGTATCCACTTATAATATAACTAGCCAAAAAAGCCTCCCTACGGTCGTCTATTTTTGCTAGGCTGCCGCGTCGGAAATGAACGCTCACCAGTAAACCGATGGAGCCCCAGTCATATTTCTTGGGTGGGTAGACATCGATTTTCTTTGTTTGTAACCAAGAATATTTTTAGTTAAAAAACAAAAAAAATTAACAAAAACAGTTTTTACCCACCCCCCACAAAAGTATTTTTCACCCTCCCCCAAGAATACTAATATTTTCAGTTAAAAGAAAAAAAAAATTTCGCACCCACCCCCAAATTTTTTTTTACCCTTTCCCATGAATAGTAATATTTTCAGTTAGAGAAAGAGAAAAAAATTTTTTTAAATGTAACCCCCTCCCAATTTTTTGTTGTACCCTTCCCCATGAATAGTGATATTTTCAGTTAGAAAAAGAAAAAAAAAATTTTACCACCACCCCCCCAAAAAAAATTTTTGTTACCCTTCCCATGAATAGTAATTTTTTCAGTTAAAAAAATGAAGAAAAATAAAAATTTTCAGCCCCCCCCCAAAAAAAATTTTTTTTACACTTCCCAATGAATAGTAATATTTTCAGTTCGAAAAAAAAAGGAGCTTTTCAAGTCAGCGTTCATAATATTTGTATATCTTTAGGAAACTATTATTTATCAATTAAATTTACATTAGATAACATTAAATAACATTATTAGATTACATATAAAGAAATAAGAACAACATTTCAAACCGAGGCTGCGATTAGAACGGAAAGCTTGTCAAGAATCTTATCGTAACTAATATATTTCAAATTCATTATATACCGTTAATAAAAATCATTCAGACACAAGACGGGTTTCCTCATTTACATAATACATTCCTTTTAGCCTTCAATTAAATTCATATTTACAAATACACACTTATAACTGCTATTATAAAGTTTACATATGTATTTACAATATTTTGCGATAAGGTGATATTAAGAAAAAATATTCATACAATTAATTAAAGCCATTTTCTTCATGAACCAGCGTGTTTTCTGAACCATACTTTCAATGGCGATTATTGTTAAAATTGCAAGTCTTTCTTGGCCTTTTGGCTAAGATCAAAGTGTAGTATCTGTTACGATGGATACTGAACCACATAGACTGGTATTGTTTTGGCCTTCGGGTCTTGACTGGTATTGTCTTGGCCTTCGGGTCTTGATTTACGCCGGTATATGGGTCTGTCCTGTGCAGTTCTAGAAGGTCCACCTTCCCAGGCTTTGCCTCCCCTCTTTGGGGAGGAGTAAGTTTAATGCTTACTGACTGAGGCGCCCCTACCGGGGAATGCCGACGGGGCTGCCAAGGCAACTTTGAATGGCCAGAGTGCTCACCTCTCGGGTGCTGGCTTTTCAGATACCCACTTTCACGAACCGACCTTGGGTCACATCTTACTTGTGGGAGTAAGATAACACTGCCTTGTGCCTAATTCCTGGCGAGGAGTAAATAAAACTGTTAAAATTGCAAAGTCATATTTTCGAAAGTGACGTCATTTTGAGAGGATTTCTTTACACATAATAATTCTTTATTTTCATTACGTTGTCAAGACAATGTTTTCTACTATAACTTAAAAGTAAACAAGGCATATCCGAGCCATTAGTAAATCGGTGACAATTTTGGAAAACTAAATTGCGGACTCATCTTTCCGGTTCGTCCGGAAGTGACGTTATTGTGAGATGATTTTTTCACAGTTTTCATTCAGTATTTACATTACGTCCTTAAGAGAATGTTTTCTACTATCAATTACAAGTAAACAAGGCATATCCGAGCCATTTGTCAATCGGTGACCATTTAAGAAAACTAAATTGGTGACTCATTTTTCCGGTTAGTCCGGAAGTGACGTCATTTTGAGAGTATCTTTTCACATTATCATTCTTTACATTCATTATGTTGATAAGACAAAGGTGTTTTATTGTAAATTGAAGTTAAGCCACAAATATCTCAGCTATTACTAAATGGGTAACCGTTTTGGAAAAATAACAAAACTGGTTCTTTCATATGACGTAGGCGCCTTCAATAGCATATTTAAACATTAGTTCTTTGATATGACCGAGGTACCTCCTAATTTTTTTTAATTTTCTTAACTATGAATGAGGGAGGGTAAAAAAAAATTTTTTAGGGGTTGAAGGGGTAAAATTTATTTATGATTTTATTTCTGAAAATACTACTAATCATGGGGAAGGGTAAAAAAAAATGTTGGTTGGGTGTGGGGGGGAAACAATTTTTTTTTCTGTTTCGAACTGAAAATATTACTATTCATGGGGAAGGGTCAAACATTTTTTTTGTGGGTGGCCTAAAACTTTTTTTTTTTCTTTTTTGTTTTTTTCCTAACTGATAATATTACTATTCATGGTGAAGGGTAAAAATTTTTTTTTTTGGGGTGGAGTAAAAAAAATGTTTTTTTTTTTCTTTAACTAAAAAAATTACTATTCATAGGGGATGGTAAAAAATTTTTTTTGTTTTTGGAGGGGAGGTAAAAATCTTTTTTTTTTCTTTTTTTAACTGAAATTATTACTATTCATGAGGAAGGGTAAAACAAATTTTTTTTGGGGGGTGGTATTTTTCTCTTTTTTTTTCTTTTTCTAACTGAAAATATCACTATTCATGGAGAAGGGTACAAAAACAATTGGGGGGTGGCGAAATTTTTTTTTAACTAAAAATATTAGCATTCATAAGGGAGGGTGAACAAAAACATTTTTGGAGGCGATTTTTTTCAGGAAGGGGGTAGGTGGAAGGGGGAGTGGGGAGGGGATGGAATTTGGAGGAGGGCCCAAATATTTTTATTTTTTTAGAAGGAAAATTTTTTTTTTTCGCGCCCCAAAAAAAAAATTGGGGGAGGAGAACGATATTTCTTCCCCCCCCCCCCCAAAAAAAAAACAATCGAGACAGAACGCAGACCCCAATGTACTTCCAATGAACAGTTATACAATCATTCATTTGTAACTGGAAGAAGTTGAAAAAAAAAATGAAATCTTTATCATTTTAAATTTATATGATTGTATTACTTGTCTTGGTGGGGTAGAGGTTAGCGCGTCCGGCAGTTAGCGTCAAGGTTGAGAGTTCGAATTATAGCCTGGGTTCTTCAATTATTTATTTCTGAAATTACGTTCACAAAAATCCCGCAGGACCGAAAGACAGACATCCTGACAGAATGACACAGAAAGTTTTCGTTATATTATAAGTGGACTGGCGAAAATAGACTCACTAACGGTCGTCTATTTTAGCTAGGCAGCCGCGTTCTTGGGTGGTAAGACTAAGAAAAAAAAATTGTCTCCGAATACTTTTTTGTTTTAAAAGGAAAATGACATTTTTTTTTTTTTTTGTCGGAAAAAAACAAATTTTTTCTGGCAGAAAAATATTTTTTTTTTTGCGCAAAAAAAAAAAATAAACATAGAAGTTTGAATATAAAGATGTTACACACGCTATTTTTCTTCCATTATATATTTTTATAAACCCCAGCAACGCCGGGTAGCCTCACTAGTATTCAATAAAACAACTAGAAAATATCCTCCCAAAAAATCTTGTAAATTCTATGTCCTAGAAAACCAGGGTTATCACAACAGTAAGAAACTTGCTGAAAATGGCAAAATCTAAGAGGTACGCGTACATGAGAATTGTCGATTTTTTAAAATTTCAATTTTCTTCTTTAATTAAGGTTTATATTCAAGAACACAACTAGAAAACATGTTCCCAACACATTTTGTAACTTGTATGTCCTAGAAAACCAAGGTTATCACAGCAGAAAGAAACTTGCTAAAAATGGCAAAATCTAACAGGTACGCGTACATGAGAATTGTCGATTTTTTGAAATTTCAATTTTCTTCTTTAATTAAGGTTTATATTCAAGAAATCAACTAGAAAACATGTTCTTAACCAATTTTGTAACTTGTATGTCCTAGAAAACCAGGGTTATCACAGCAGAAAGAAACTTGCTGAAAATAGCAAAATCTAACAGGTACGCGTACATGAGAATTGTCGATTTTTTGAAATTTCAATATTCTTCTTTACTTAAAGTTCATATTCAAGAAAACAACTAGAAAAAATGTTCTCAGCAGATTTTGTAACTTGTATGTCCTAAAACCCAGTGTTATCACAGCAGAAAGAAACTTGCAGAAAATGGAAAATCTGACAGGTCTGTGTACACGATAATTGTCGATTTTTTTTAAATTTAAATTTTCTCCTTTAATTAAGGTTCATATTCACGAAAACAAGTAGAAAACATGTCCTCGGCAGATTTTGTAACTTGTATGCCCTAGAAAACCAGAATAATCACAGCAGAAAAAAACTTGCTGAAAATAGCAAAATCTAACAGGTACACGCACATGAGAATTGTCGATTTTTTTAGATTTTCAATTTTTTCTTTTAATTAAGGATTATATTCAAGAAAACAACTACAAAACATGTTCTACCGCAGATTTTGTAACTTGTATGTCCTAGAAAATCAGGGGTATCACAGCAGAAAAAAACTTGCTGAAAATAGCCAAATCTAACCGGTACGCGTACATAAGAATTGTCTATTATTTGTGATTTATATTTTCTCTTTTAATTAAGGTTCATATTCAAGAACACAACTAGAAAACATGTTACCAACACATTTTGTAACTTGTATGTCCTAGAAAACCCGGGTTATCACAGCAGACAGAAACTTGCTGAAAATGGTAAAATCTAACAGGTACGCATACATGAGAATTGTCGATTGTTTAAAATTTAATTTTCTTCTTTAATTAAAGTTTATATTTAAGAACACAACTAGAAAACATGTTTCCAACACATTTTGTTACTTGTATGTCTTAGAAAACCAGGGTTATCACAGCAGAAAGAAACTTGCTGTAAATGAAAAAATCTAACAGGTACACGTACACGAGAATTGTCGATTTTTTGAAAGGTCAATTTTTTAGTTTAATTAAAGTTTTTGATATTAAAGAAAACAACTAGAAAACATGTTCTCAGCAGATTGTGTCACTTGTATGTCCTAGAAAATCAGGGTTATCACAGCAGACCTAAACTTGCTGAAAATGGCAAAATCGACCAGGTGCGCGTACATAAAAAATTGTCAGCACTTGTAATTTAAATTTTCTCCTTTATTTAAGGTTTATATTCAAGAAAACAACTAGAAAACATGTTCCCAACACATTTTGAAACTTGTATGTCCTAGAAAACCAGGGTTATCACAGCAGAAAGAAACTTGCTGAAAATGGCCAAATCTAACAGGTACGCGTACATAAGAATTGTCGATTATTTGTGATTTACATTTTCTCCTTTGATTTAGGTTTATATTCCAGAACACAACTAGAAAACATGTTCCCAACATATTTTGTAACTTGTATGTCCGAGAAAACCCGGGTTATCACAGCAGAAAGAAACTTGCTGAAAATTGCAAAATCTAACAGGTACGCGTACATGAGAATTGCCGATTTTTCGAAATTTCAATTTTCTTCTTTAATAAAGGTTTATATTAAAAAAATCAACTAGAAAACATGTTCTCAGTAGATTTTCTAACTTGTATGTCCTAGAAAACCAGGGTTATCACAGCAGAAAGAAACTTGCTGAAAATGGCAAAATCTAACAGGTACGCGTACATGAGAATTGTCGATTTCTTGAAATTTCAATTTTCTTCTTTAATAAGGTATTAATTCAATGAAACAACCAGAAAACATGTTCCCAACAATTTTGTAACTTGTATTTCTTAGAAAACTACGGTTATCACAGCAGAAAGAAACTTGCAGAAAATGGTAATATCTTACATGTAAGCCTCCCTGAGAATTGTCGATTTTTTAAAATTTCCATTTTCTTCTTTAATTAAGGTTTATTTTCAAGAAAACAACGAGAAAACATTTTCCTAACCTTTTTTGTAACTTTTATGTCCCAGAAAACCAGGGTTATCACAGCAGAAAAAACTTGCTAAAAATGGCAAAATCTAACAGGTACGCGAACACGAGAATTGTCGATTTTTTTAAATGTCAATTTTCTTGATTTATTAAGGTTTATATTCAAGAAAACAACTAGAAAACATGTTCTCTGCAGATTTTGTAACTTGTATGTCCTAGAAAACAAGGGTTATCACAGAAGAAAGAAACTTGCTGAAAATAGCAAAATCTAATAGGTACGCGTACATGAGAATTGTCGATTTTTTTTAATTTAAATTTTCTTTTTTAATTAAGGTTTATAATCAAGAAATCAACTAGAAAACATGTTCCCAAACAATTTTGTAACTTTTATGTCCTGGAAAACAAGGGTTATAACAGCAGAAATTTTAGAGGTACGTGTACGTGAGAATTGTTGATGTTTTTAAATTTCAACTTACTTCTTTTATTCAGGTTTATATAAAAAAAAATACACTAGAAAACATGTTCTCAGCAGATTTTGTAACTTTTCTGTCCTAGAAAACCAGGGTTATCGCAGCAGAAAGAAACTTGCTGAAAATGGCAAAATCTAACAGAAAGAAACTTGCTGAACAATGCAAAATCTTACATGAACGCGTACATGAGAATTGTCGATTTTTTTAAATTTCAATTTTCTTCTTTAATTAAGGTGTATATTAAAGAAAACAACTAGAAAACATGTTCCCAACCGATTTTGTAACTTTTATGTCCTAGAAAACCAGGGTTATCACAGCAGAAAGAAACTTGCTGAAAATGGCAAATTCTAACAGTTACACGTACATGAGAATTGTCGATTGTTTTAAATTTCAACTTACTTCTTTTATTCAGGTTTATATTCAAGAGATCAACAAGAAAACATGTTCTCAGCAGATTTTGTAACTTTTATGTTCTAGAAAACCAGCGTCATCACAGCAGAAAGAAACTTGCTGATAATGGCAACATCTAACAGGTATGTGTACATGCGAATTGTCGATTTTTTTAAATTTCCATTTTCTTCTTTAATTAAGTTTTATATAAAAAAAAACAAATAGAAAACATTTTCTCAGTAGACTTTGTAACTTGTATGTCCTAGAACACTAGGGTTATAACAGCAGAAAGAAACTTGCTGAAAATGGCAAAATCTAACAGGTACGTATACATGAGAATTTTCGATTGTTTGAAAATTTCAATTTTCTTCTTTAATTAAGGTTTATATTCAAGAAATCAACTAGAAACCATGTTCTAACCAGATTTTGTAACTTGTATGTCCTAGAAAACTAGGGTTATCACAGCAGAAAGAAACTTGCTAAAAATAGCAAAATCTGATGGGTCCGCGTACATGAGAATTGTCGATTTTTTTAAATTTTGATTTTCTTCTTTAATTAAGGTTTATATTCAAGAAAACAACTAGAAAACATGTTCGCAACAGATTTTGTAACTTCTATGTAATAGAAAACCAGAGTTATCACAGCAGAAAGAAACTTGCTAAAAATGGCAAAATCTGATGGGTCCGCGTACATGAGAATTGTCGATTTTTTGAAATTTTGATTTTCTTCTTTAATTAAAGTTTATATTCAAGAAAACAACTAGAAAACATGTTTGCAACAGATTTTGTAGCTTCTATGTAATAGTAAAGCAGAGTTATCACAGCAGAAAGAAACTTGCTGAAAATGGCAAAATCTGATGGGTCCGCGTACACGAGAATTGTCGATTTTTTGCAAATTTCGATTTTCTTGTTTGATTCAGGTTTATATTCAAGAAAACAACTAGAAAACATGTTTGCAACAGATTTTGTAGCTTCTATCTCATAGAAAACCAGAGTTATCACAGCAGAAAGAAACTTGCTGAAAATGGCAAAATCTGATGGGTCCGCGTACACGAGAATTGTCGATTTTTTAAATTTCGATTTTCTTCTTTAATTAAGGTTTATATTCAAGAAAACAACTAGAAAACATGTTTGCAACAGATTTTGTAGCTTCTATGTAATAGTAAAGCAGAGTTATCACAGCAGAAAGAAACTTGCTGAAAATGGATAAATCTGATGGGTCCGCATACACGAGAATTGTCTATTTTTTGAAATTTTGATTTTCTCCTTTATTTAAGGTTTATATTCAAGAAAACAACTAGAAAACATGTTCCCAACACATTTTGAAACTTGTATGTCCTAGAAAACCAGGGTTATCACAGCAGAAAGAAACTTGCTGAAAATGGCCAAATCTAACAGGTACGCGTACATAAGAATTGTCGATTATTTGTGATTTACATTTTCTCCTTTGATTTAGGTTTATATTCCAGAACACAACTAGAAAACATGTTCCCAACATATTTTGTAACTTGTATGTCCGAGAAAACCCGGTTTATCACAGCAGAAAGAAACTTGCTGAAAATTGCAAAATCTAACAGGTACGCGTACATGAGAATTGCCGATTTTTCGAAATTTCAATTTTCTTCTTTAATAAAGGTTTATATTAAAAAAATCAACTAGAAAACATGTTCTCAGTAGATTTTCTAACTTGTATGTCCTAGAAAACCAGGGTTATCACAGCAGAAAGAAACTTGCTGAAAATGGCAAAATCTAACAGGTACGCGTACATGAGAATTGTCGATTTCTTGAAATTTCAATTTTCTTCTTTAATAAGGTATTAATTCAATGAAACAACCAGAAAACATGTTCCCAACAATTTTGTAACTTGTATTTCTTAGAAAACTACGGTTATCACAGCAGAAAGAAACTTGCAGAAAATGGTAATATCTTACATGTAAGCCTCCCTGAGAATTGTCGATTTTTTAAAATTTCCATTTTCTTCTTTAATTAAGGTTTATTTTCAAGAAAACAACGAGAAAACATTTTCCTAACCTTTTTTGTAACTTTTATGTCCCAGAAAACCAGGGTTATCACAGCAGAAAAAACTTGCTAAAAATGGCAAAATCTAACAGGTACGCGAACACGAGAATTGTCGATTTTTTTAAATGTCAATTTTCTTGATTTATTAAGGTTTATATTCAAGAAAACAACTAGAAAACATGTTCTCTGCAGATTTTGTAACTTGTATGTCCTAGAAAACAAGGGTTATCACAGAAGAAAGAAACTTGCTGAAAATAGCAAAATCTAATAGGTACGCGTACATGAGAATTGTCGATTTTTTTTAATTTAAATTTTCTTTTTTAATTAAGGTTTATAATCAAGAAATCAACTAGAAAACATGTTCCCAAACAATTTTGTAACTTTTATGTCCTGGAAAACAAGGGTTATAACAGCAGAAATTTTAGAGGTACGTGTACGTGAGAATTGTTGATGTTTTTAAATTTCAACTTACTTCTTTTATTCAGGTTTATATAAAAAAAAATACACTAGAAAACATGTTCTCAGCAGATTTTGTAACTTTTCTGTCCTAGAAAACCAGGGTTATCGCAGCAGAAAGAAACTTGCTGAAAATGGCAAAATCTAACAGAAAGAAACTTGCTGAACAATGCAAAATCTTACATGAACGCGTACATGAGAATTGTCGATTTTTTTAAATTTCAATTTTCTTCTTTAATTAAGGTGTATATTAAAGAAAACAACTAGAAAACATGTTCCCAACCGATTTTGTAACTTTTATGTTTTAGAAAACCAGGGTTATCACAGCAGAAAGAAACTTGCTGAAAATGGCAAATTCTAACAGTTACACGTACATGAGAATTGTCGATTGTTTTAAATTTCAACTTACTTCTTTTATTCAGGTTTATATTCAAGAGATCAACAAGAAAACATGTTCTCAGCAGATTTTGTAACTTTTATGTTCTAGAAAACCAGCGTCATCACAGCAGAAAGAAACTTGCTGATAATGGCAACATCTAACAGGTATGTGTACATGCGAATTGTCGATTTTTTTAAATTTCCATTTTCTTCTTTAATTAAGTTTTATATAAAAAAAAACAAATAGAAAACATTTTCTCAGTAGACTTTGTAACTTGTATGTCCTAGAACACTAGGGTTATAACAGCAGAAAGAAACTTGCTGAAAATGGCAAAATCTAACAGGTACGTATACATGAGAATTTTCGATTGTTTGAAAATTTCAATTTTCTTCTTTAATTAAGGTTTATATTCAAGAAATCAACTAGAAACCATGTTCTAACCAGATTTTGTAACTTGTATGTCCTAGAAAACTAGGGTTATCACAGCAGAAAGAAACTTGCTAAAAATAGCAAAATCTGATGAGAATTGTCGATTTTTTTAAATTTTGATTTTCTTCTTTAATTAAAGTTTATATTCAAGAAAACAACTAGAAAACATGTTTGCAACAGATTTTGTAGCTTCTATGTAATAGTAAAGCAGAGTTATCACAGCAGAAAGAAACTTGCTGAAAATGGCAAAATCTGATGGGTCCGCGTACACGAGAATTGTCGATTTTTTGCAAATTTCGATTTTCTTGTTTGATTCAGGTTTATATTCAAGAAAACAACTAGAAAACATGTTTGCAACAGATTTTGTAGCTTCTATCTCATAGAAAACCAGAGTTATCACAGCAGAAAGAAACTTGCTGAAAATGGCAAAATCTGATGGGTCCGCGTACACGAGAATTGTCGATTTTTTAAATTTCGATTTTCTTCTTTAATTAAGGTTTATATTCAAGAAAACAACTAGAAAACATGTTTGCAACAGATTTTGTAGCTTCTATGTAATAGTAAAGCAGAGTTATCACAGCAGAAAGAAACTTGCTGAAAATGGATAAATCTGATGGGTCCGCGTACACGAGAATTGTCTATTTTTTGAAATTTTGATTTTCTTCTTTAATTAAGGTTTATATTCAAGAAAACAACTAGAAAACATGTTTGCAACAGATTTTGTAGCTTCTATGTCATAGAAAACCAGAGTTATCATAGCAGAAAATAACTTGCTAAAAATAGCAAAATCTGATGGGTCCGCGTACATGAGAATTGTCGATTTTTTGAAATTTTGATTTTCTTCTTTAATTAAGGTTTATATTCAAGAAAACAACTAGAAAACATGTTTGCAACAGATTTTGTAGCTTCTATGTAATAGTAAAGCAGAGTTATCAGAGCAGAAAGATACTTGCTGAAAATGGCAAAATCTGATGGGTCTGCGTACACGAGAATTGTCTATTTTTTGAAATTTCGATTTTCTTCTTTAATTAAGGTTTATATTGAAGAAAACAACTAGAAAACATGTTTGCAACAGATTTTGTAGCTTCTATGTAATAGTAAAGCAGAGTTATCACAGCAGAAAGAAACTTGCTGAAAATGGCAAAATCTGATGGGTCCGCGTACACGAGAATTGTCGATTTTTTGAAATTTCGATTTTCTTCTTTAATTGAGGTTTATATTCAAGAAAACAACTAGAAAACATGTTTGCAACAGATTTTGTAGCTTCTATGTCATAGAAAACTAGAGTAATCACAGCAGAAAATAACTTGCTAAAAATAGTAAAATCTGATGGGTCCGCGTACACGAGAATTGTCGATTTTTTGAAATTTCGATTTTCTTCTTTAATTAAGGTTTATATTGAAGAAAACAACTAGAAAACATGTTTACAACAGATTTTGTAGCTTCTATGTAATAGTAAAGCAGAGTTATCACAGCAGAAAGAAACTTGCTAAAAATGGCAAAATCTGATGGGTCCGCGTACATGAGAATTGTCGATTTTTTGAAATTTTGATTTTCTTCTTTAATTAAAGTTTATATTCAAGAAAACAACTAGAAAACATGTTTGCAACAGATTTTGTAGCTTCTATGTAATAGTAAAGCAGAGTTATCACAGCAGAAAGAAACTTGCTGAAAATGGCAAAATCTGATGGGTCCGCGTACACGAGAATTGTCGATTTTTTGCAAATTTCGATTTTCTTGTTTGATTCAGGTTTATATTCAAGAAAACAACTAGAAAACATGTTTGCAACAGATTTTGTAGCTTCTATCTCATAGAAAACCAGAGTTATCACAGCAGAAAGAAACTTGCTGAAAATGGCAAAATCTGATGGGTCCGCGTACACGAGAATTGTCGATTTTTTAAATTTCGATTTTCTTCTTTAATTAAGGTTTATATTCAAGAAAACAACTAGAAAACATGTTTGCAACAGATTTTGTAGCTTCTATGTAATAGTAAAGCAGAGTTATCACAGCAGAAAGAAACTTGCTGAAAATGGATAAATCTGATGGGTCTGCGTACACGAGAATTGTCGATTTTTTGAAATTTTGATTTTCTTCTTTAATTAAGGTTTATATTAAAGAAAACAACTAGAAAACATGTTTGCAACAGATTTTGTAGCTTCTATGTCATAGAAAACCAGAGTTATCATAGCAGAAAATAACTTGCTAAAAATAGCAAAATCTGATGGGTCCGCGTACATGAGAATTGTCGATTTTTTGAAATTTTGATTTTCTTCTTTAATTAAGGTTTATATTGAAGAAAACAACTAGAAAACATGTTTGCAACAGATTTTGTAGCTTCTATGTAATAGTAAAGCAGAGTTATCAGAGCAGAAAGAAACTTGCTGAAAATGGCAAAATCTGATGGGTCTGCGTACACGAGAATTGTCTATTTTTTGAAATTTCGATTTTCTTCTTTAATTAAGGTTTATATTGAAGAAAACAACTAGAAAACATGTTTGCAACAGATTTTGTAGCTTCTATGTAATAGTAAAGCAGAGTTATCACAGCAGAAAGAAACTTGCTGAAAATGGCAAAATCTGATGGGTCCGCGTACACGAGAATTGTCGATTTTTTGAAATTTCGATTTTCTTCTTTAATTGAGGTTTATATTCAAGAAAACAACTAGAAAACATGTTCGCAACAGATTTTGTAGCTTCTATGTCATAGAAAACTAGAGTAATCACAGCAGAAAATAACTTGCTAAAAATAGTAAAATCTGATGGGTCCGCGTACACGAGAATTGTCGATTTTTTGAAATTTCGATTTTCTTCTTTAATTAAGGTTTATATTGAAGAAAACAACTAGAAAACATGTTTACAACAGATTTTGTAGCTTCTATGTAATAGTAAAGCAGAGTTATCACAGCAGAAAGAAACTTGCTGAAAATGGCAAAATCTGATGGGTCCGCGTACACGAGAATTGTCGATTTTTTTAAATTTCGATTTTCTTCTTTAATTAAAGTTTATATTGAAGAAAATAACTAGAAAACATGTTCGCAACAGATTTTGTAGCTTCTATGTAATAAAGCAGAGTTATCACAGCAGAAAGAAACTTGTGAAAATGGCAAAATCTGATGGGTCCGCGTACACGAGAATTGTCGATTTTTTGAAATTTCGATTTTCTTCTTTAATTTGGGTTTATATTCAAGAAAACAACTAGAAAACATGTTTGCAACAGATTTTGTAGCTTCTATGTCATAGAAAACCAGAGTTATCATAGCAGAAAATAACTTGCTAAAAATAGTAAAATCTGATGGGTCCGCGTACACGAGAATTGTCGATTTTTTGAAGTTTCGATTTTCTTCTTTAATTAAGGTTTATATTCAAGAAAACAACTAGAAAACATGTTTGCAACAGATTTTGTAGCTTCTATGTAATAGTAAAGCAGAGTTATCACAGCAGAAAGAAACTTGCTGAAAATGGCAAAATCTGATGAGTCCGCGTACATGAGAATTGTCGATTTTTTGAAATTTCGATTTTCTTCTTTAATTAAAGTTAATATTCAAGAAAACAACTAGAAAACATGTTTGCAACAGATTTTGTAGCTTCTATGTAATAGAAAACCAGAGTTATCATAGCAGAAAATAACTTGCTAAAAATAGCAAAATCTGATGGGTCCGCGTACATGAGAATTGTCGATTTTTTGAAATTTTGATTTTCTTCTTTAATTAAGGTTTATATTAAAGAAAACAACTAGAAAACATGTTTGCAACAGATTTTGTAGCTTCTATGTAATAGTAAAGCAGAGTTATCACAGCAGAAAGAAACTTGCTGAAAATGGCAAAATCTGATGGGTCCGCGTACACGAGAATTTACGATTTTTTGCAAATTTCGATTTTCTTGTTTAATTAAGGTTTATATTCAAGAAAACAACTATAAAACATGTTTGCAACAGATTTTGTAGCTTCTATTTCATAGTAAACCAGAGTTATCACAGCAAAAGAAACTTGCTGAAAATGGCAAAATCTGATGGGTCTGCGTACACGAGAATTGTCGATTTTTTTAAATTTCGATTTTCTTGTTTAATTAAGGTTTATATTCCAGAAAACAACAAGAAAACATGTTTGCAACAGATTTTGTAGCTTCTATGTCATAGAAAAACAGAGTTATCATAGCAGAAAATAACTTGCTAAAAATAGCAAAATCTGATGGGTCCGCGTACATGAGAATTGTCGATTTTTTGAAATTTTGATTTTCTTCTTTAATCAAAGTTTATATTCAAGAAAACAACTAGAAAACATGTTTGCAACAGATTTTGTAGCTTCTATGTCATAGTAAACCAGAGTTATCACAGCAGAAAGAAACTTGCTGAAAATGGCAAAATCTGATGGGTCCGCGTACACGAGAATTGTCGATTTTTTTAAATTTCGATTTTCTTCTTTAATTAAAGTTTATATTGAAGAAAACAACTAGAAAACATGTTTGCAAAAGATTTTGTATCTTCTATCTCATAGAAAACCAGAGTTATCACAGCAGAAAGAAACTTGCTGAAAATGGCAAAATCTGATGGGTCCGCGTACACGAGAATTGTCGATTTTTTGAAATTTCGATTTTCTTCTTTAATTAAGGTTTATATTCAAGTAAACAACTAGAAAACATGTTTGCAACAGATTTTGTAGCTTCTATGTCACAGAAAACCAGAGTTATCATAGCAGAAAATAACTTGCTAAAAATAGGAATCTCTGATGGGACCGCGTACATGAGAATTGTCGATTTTTTGAAATTTGGATTTTCTTCTTTAATTAAGGTTTATATTCAAGAAAACAACTAGAAAACATGTTTGCAACAGATTTTGTAGCTTCTATGTAATAGTAAAGCAGAGTTATCACAGCAGAAAGAAACTTGCTGAAAATGGCAAAATCTGATGGGTCCGCGTACACGAGAATTGTCGATTTTTTGCAAATTTCGATTTTCTTTATTGATTAAGGTTTATATTCAAGAAAACAACTAGAAAACATGTTTGCAACAGATTTTGTAGCTTCTGTGTCATAGTAAACCAGAGTTATCACAGCAGAAAGAAACTTGCTGAAAATGGCAAATTCTAACAGTTACACGTACATGAGAATTGTCGATTGTTTTAAATTTCAACTTACTTCTTTTATTAAGGTTTATATTCAAGAGATCAACAAGAAAACATGTTCTCAGCAGATTTTGTAACTTTTATGTTCTAGAAAACCAGCGTCATCACAGCAGAAAGAAACTTGCTGATAATGGCAACATCTAACAGGTATGCGTACATGCGAATTGTCGATTTTTTTAAATTTCCATTTTCTTCTTTAATTAAGTTTTATATAAAAAAAAACAAATAGAAAACATTTTCTCAGTAGACTTTGTAACTTGTATGTCCTAGAACACTAGGGTTATAACAGCAGAAAGAAACTTGCTGAAAATGGCAAAATCTAACAGGTACGTATACATGAGAATTTTCGATTGTTTGAAAATTTCAATTTTCTTCTTTAATTAAGGTTTATATTCAAGAAAACAACTAGAAAACATGTTCGCAACAGATTTTGTAACTTCTATGTAATAGAAAACCAGAGTTATCACAGCAGAAAGAAACTTGCTAAAAATGGCAAAATCTGATGGGTCCGCGTACATGAGAATTGTCGATTTTTTTAAATTTTGATTTTCTTCTTTAATTAAAGTTTATATTCAAGAAAACAACTAGAAAACATGTTTGCAACAGATTTTGTAGCTTCTATGTAATAGTAAAGCAGAGTTATCACAGCAGAAAGAAACTTGCTGAAAATGGCAAAATCTGATGGGTCCGCGTACACGAGAATTGTCGATTTTTTGCAAATTTCGATTTTCTTGTTTGATTCAGGTTTATATTCAAAATAACAACTAGAATACATGTTTGCAACAGATTTTGTAGCTTCTATCTCATAGAAAACCAGAGTTATCACAGCAGAAAGAAACTTGCTGAAAATGGCAAAATCTGATGGGTCCGCGTACACGAGAATTGTCGATTTTTTAAATTTCGATTTTCTTCTTTAATTAAGGTTTATATTCAAGAAAACAACTAGAAAACATGTTTGCAACAGATTTTGTAGCTTCTATGTAATAGTAAAGCAGAGTTATCACAGCAGAAAGAAACTTGCTGAAAATGGATAAATCTGATGGGTCCGCGTACACGAGAATTGTCGATTTTTTGAAATTTTGATTTTCTTCTTTAATTAAGGTTTATATTCAAGAAAACAACTAGAAAACATGTTTGCAACAGATTTTGTAGCTTCTATGTCATAGAAAACCAGAGTTATCATAGCAGAAAATAACTTGCTAAACATAGCAAAATCTGATGGGTCCGCGTACATGAGAATTGTCGATTTTTTGAAATTTTGATTTTCTTCTTTAATTAAGGTTTATATTCAAGAAAACAACTAGAAAACATGTTTGCAACAGATTTTGTAGCTTCTATGTAATAGTAAAGCAGAGTTATCAGAGCAGAAAGAAACTTGCTGAAAATGGCGAAATCTGATGGGTCTGCGTACACGAGAATTGTCGATTTTTTGAAATTTCGATTTTCTTCTTTAATTAAGGTTTATATTGAAGAAAACAACTAGAAAACATGTTTGCAACAGATTTTGTAGCTTCTATCTAATAGTAAAGCAGAGTTATCACAGCAGAAAGAAACTTGCTGAAAATGGCAAAATCTGATGGGTCCGCGTACACGAGAATTGTCGATTTTTTGAAATTTCGATTTTCTTCTTTAATTGAGGTTTATATTCAAGAAAACAACTAGAAAACATGTTTGCAACAGATTTTGTAGCTTCTATGTCATAGAAAACAAGAGTAATCACAGCAGAAAATAACTTGCTAAAAATAGTAAAATCTGATGCCTCCGCGTACACGAGAATTGTCGATTTTTTGAAATTTCGATTTTCTTCTTTAATTAAGGTTTATATTGAAGAAAACAACTAGAAAACATGTTTACAACAGATTTTGTAGCTTCTATGTAATAGTAAAGCAGAGTTATCACAGCAGAAAGAAACTTGCTGAAAATGGCAAAAATTGATGGGTCCGCGTACACGAGAATTGTCGATTTTTTTAAATTTCGATTTTCTTCTTTAATTAAAGTTTATATTGAAGAAAACAACTAGAAAACATGTTCGCAACAGATTTTGTAGCTTCTATGTAATAAAGCAGAGTTATCACAGCAGAAAGAAACTTGTGAAAATGGCAAAATCTGATGGGTCCGCGTACACGAGAATTGTCGATTTTTTGAAATTTCGATTTTCTTCTTTAATTGAGGTTTATATTCAAGAAAACAACTAGAAAACATGTTTGCAACAGATTTTGTAGCTTCTATGTCATAGAAAACCAGAGTTATCATAGCAGAAAATAACTTGCTAAAAATAGTAAAATCTGATGGGTCCGCGTACACGAGAATTGTCGATTTTTTGAAATTTCGATTTTCTTCTTTAATTACGGTTTATATTGAAGAAAACACATATAAAACATGTTTGCAACAGATTTTGTAGCTTCTATGTAATAGTAAAGCAGAGTTATCACAGCAGAAAGAAACTTGCTGAAAATGGCAAAATCTGATGAGTCCGCGTACATGAGAATTGTCGATTTTTTGAAATTTCGATTTTCTTCTTTAATTAAAGTTAATATTCAAGAAAACAACTAGAAAACATGTTTGCAACAGATTTTGTAGCTTCTATGTAATAGTAAAGCAGAGTTATCACAGCAGAAAGAAACTTGCTGAAAATGGCAAAATCTGATGGGTCCGCGTACACGAGAATTTACGATTTTTTGCAAATTTCGATTTTCTTGTTTAATTAAGGTTTATATTCAAGAAAACAACTATAAAACATGTTTGCAACAGATTTTGTAGCTTCTATGTCATAGTAAACCAGAGTTATCACAGCAGAAAGAAACTTGCTGAAAATGGCAAAATCTGATGGGTCTGCGTAAACGAGAATTGTCGATTTTTTTAAATTTCGATTTTCTTGTTTAATTAAGGTTTATATACCAGAAAACAACAAGAAAACATGTTTGCAACAGATTTTGTAGCTTCTATGTCATAGAAAACCAGAGTTATCATAGCAGAAAATAACTTGCTAAAAATAGCAAAATCTGATGGGTCCGCGTACATGAGAATTGTCGATTTTTTGAAATTCTGATTTTCTTCTTTAATTAAGGTTTATATTCAAGAAAACAACTAGAAAACATGTTTGCAACAGAATTTGTAGCTTCTATGTAATAGAAAACTAGAGTTATCATAGCAGAAAATAACTTGCTAAAAATAGCAAAATCTGATGGGTCCGCGTACATGAGAATTGTCGATTTTTTGAAATTTTGATTTTCTTCTTTAATCAAAGTTTATATTCAAGAAAACAACTAGAAAACATGTTTGCAACAGATTTTGTAGCTTCTATGTCATAGTAAACCAGAGTTATCACAGCAGAAAGAAACTTGCTGAAAATGGCAAAATCTGATGGGTCCGCGTACACGAGAATTGTCGATTTTTTAAAATTTCGATTTTCTTCTTTAATTAAAGTTTATATTGAAGAAAACAACTAGAAAACATGTTTGCAAAAGATTTTGTATCTTCTATCTCATAGAAAACCAGAGTTATCACAGCAGAAAGAAACTTGCTGAAAATGGCAAAATCTGATGGGTCCGCGTACACGAGAATTGTCGATTTTTTGAAATTTCGATTTTCTTCTTTAATTAAGGTTTATATTCAAGTAAACAACTAGAAAACATGTTTGCAACAGATTTTGTAGCTTCTATGTCACAGAAAACCAGAGTTATCATAGCAGAAAATAACTTGCTAAAAATAGGAATCTCTGATGGGACCGCGTACATGAGAATTGTCGATTTTTTGAAATTTTGATTTTCTTCTTTAATTAAGGTTTATATTCAAGAAAACAACTAGAAAACATGTTTGCAACAGATTTTGTAGCTTCTATGTAATAGTAAAGCAGAGTTATCACAGCAGAAAGAAACTTGCTGAAAATGGCAAAATCTGATGGGTCCGCGTACACGAGAATTGTCGATTTTTTGAAATTTCGATTTTCTTCTTTAATTGAGGTTTATATTCAAGAAAACAACTAGAAAACATGTTTGCAACAGATTTTGTAGCTTCTATGTCATAGAAAACAAGAGTAATCACAGCAGAAAATAACTTGCTAAAAATAGTAAAATCTGATGCCTCCGCGTACACGAGAATTGTCGATTTTTTGAAATTTCGATTTTCTTCTTTAATTAAGGTTTATATTGAAGAAAACAACTAGAAAACATGTTTACAACAGATTTTGTAGCTTCTATGTAATAGTAAAGCAGAGTTATCACAGCAGAAAGAAACTTGCTGAAAATGGCAAAAATTGATGGGTCCGCGTACACGAGAATTGTCGATTTTTTTAAATTTCGATTTTCTTCTTTAATTAAAGTTTATATTGAAGAAAACAACTAGAAAACATGTTCGCAACAGATTTTGTAGCTTCTATGTAATAAAGCAGAGTTATCACAGCAGAAAGAAACTTGTGAAAATGGCAAAATCTGATGGGTCCGCGTACACGAGAATTGTCGATTTTTTGAAATTTCGATTTTCTTCTTTAATTGAGGTTTATATTCAAGAAAACAACTAGAAAACATGTTTGCAACAGATTTTGTAGCTTCTATGTCATAGAAAACCAGAGTTATCATAGCAGAAAATAACTTGCTAAAAATAGTAAAATCTGATGGGTCCGCGTACACGAGAATTGTCGATTTTTTGAAATTTCGATTTTCTTCTTTAATTACGGTTTATATTGAAGAAAACACATATAAAACATGTTTGCAACAGATTTTGTAGCTTCTATGTAATAGTAAAGCAGAGTTATCACAGCAGAAAGAAACTTGCTGAAAATGGCAAAATCTGATGAGTCCGCGTACATGAGAATTGTCGATTTTTTGAAATTTCGATTTTCTTCTTTAATTAAAGTTAATATTCAAGAAAACAACTAGAAAACATGTTTGCAACAGATTTTGTAGCTTCTATGTAATAGTAAAGCAGAGTTATCACAGCAGAAAGAAACTTGCTGAAAATGGCAAAATCTGATGGGTCCGCGTACACGAGAATTTACGATTTTTTGCAAATTTCGATTTTCTTGTTTAATTAAGGTTTATATTCAAGAAAACAACTATAAAACATGTTTGCAACAGATTTTGTAGCTTCTATGTCATAGTAAACCAGAGTTATCACAGCAGAAAGAAACTTGCTGAAAATGGCAAAATCTGATGGGTCTGCGTACACGAGAATTGTCGATTTTTTTAAATTTCGATTTTCTTGTTTAATTAAGGTTTATATACCAGAAAACAACAAGAAAACATGTTTGCAACAGATTTTGTAGCTTCTATGTCATAGAAAACCAGAGTTATCATAGCAGAAAATAACTTGCTAAAAATAGCAAAATCTGATGGGTCCGCGTACATGAGAATTGTCGATTTTTTGAAATTCTGATTTTCTTCTTTAATTAAGGTTTATATTCAAGAAAACAACTAGAAAACATGTTTGCAACAGAATTTGTAGCTTCTATGTAATAGAAAACTAGAGTTATCATAGCAGAAAATAACTTGCTAAAAATAGCAAAATCTGATGGGTCCGCGTACATGAGAATTGTCGATTTTTTGAAATTTTGATTTTCTTCTTTAATCAAAGTTTATATTCAAGAAAACAACTAGAAAACATGTTTGCAACAGATTTTGTAGCTTCTATGTCATAGTAAACCAGAGTTATCACAGCAGAAAGAAACTTGCTGAAAATGGCAAAATCTGATGGGTCCGCGTACACGAGAATTGTCGATTTTTTAAAATTTCGATTTTCTTCTTTAATTAAAGTTTATATTGAAGAAAACAACTAGAAAACATGTTTGCAAAAGATTTTGTATCTTCTATCTCATAGAAAACCAGAGTTATCACAGCAGAAAGAAACTTGCTGAAAATGGCAAAATCTGATGGGTCCGCGTACACGAGAATTGTCGATTTTTTGAAATTTCGATTTTCTTCTTTAATTAAGGTTTATATTCAAGTAAACAACTAGAAAACATGTTTGCAACAGATTTTGTAGCTTCTATGTCACAGAAAACCAGAGTTATCATAGCAGAAAATAACTTGCTAAAAATAGGAATCTCTGATGGGACCGCGTACATGAGAATTGTCGATTTTTTGAAATTTTGATTTTCTTCTTTAATTAAGGTTTATATTCAAGAAAACAACTAGAAAACATGTTTGCAACAGATTTTGTAGCTTCTATGTAATAGTAAAGCAGAGTTATCACAGCAGAAAGAAACTTGCTGAAAATGGCAAAATCTGATGGGTCCACGTACACGAGAATTGTCGATTTTTTTTAAATTTTGATTTTCTTCTTTAATTAAGGTTTATATTCAAGAAAAACCCTAGAAAACATGTTTGCAACAGATTTTGTAGCTTCTATGTAATAGAAAACCAGAGTTATCATAGCAGAAAATAACTTGCTAAAAATAGCAAAATCTGATGGGTCCGCGTACATGAGAATTGTCGATTTTTTGAAATTTTGAGTTTCTTCTTTAATTAAGGTTTATATTCAAGAAAACAACTAGAAAACATGTTTGCAACAGATTTTGTAGCTTCTATGTAATAGTAAAGCAGAGTTATCACAGCAGAAAGAAACTTGCAGAAAATGGCAAAATCTGATAGGGCCGCGTACACGAGAATTGTCGATTTTTTGCAAATTTCGATTTTCTTGTTTAATTAAGGTTTATATTCAAGTAAACAACTAGAAAACATGTTTGCAACAGATTTTGTAGCTTCTATGTCACAGAAAACCAGAGTTATCATAGCAGAAAATAACTTGCTAAAAATAGGAATCTCTGATGGGACCGCGTACATGAGAATTGTCGATTTTTTGAAATTTTGATTTTCTTCTTTAATTGAGGTTTATATTCAAGAAAACAACTAGAAAACATGTTTGCAACAGATTTTGTAGCTTCTATGTAATAGTAAAGCAGAGTTATCACAGCAGAAAGAAACTTGCTGAAAATGGCAAAATCTGATGGGTCCGCGTACACGAGAATTGTCGATTTTTTGCAAATTTACATTTTCTTGTTTGATTAAGGTTTATATTCAAGAAAACAACTAGAAAACATGTTTGCAACAGATTTTGTAGCTTCTGTGTCATAGTAAACCAGAGTTATCACAGCAGAAAGGAACTTGCTGAAAATGGCAACATCTGATGGGTCCACGTACACGAGAATTGTCGATTTTTTTTAAATTTTGATTTTCTTCTTTAATTAAGGTTTATATTCAAGAAAAACCCTAGAAAACATGTTTGCAACAGATTTTGTAGCTTCTATGTAATAGAAAACCAGAGTTATCATAGCAGAAAATAACTTGCTAAAAATAGAAAAATCTGATGGGTCCGCGTACATGAGAATTGTCGATTTTTTGAAATTTTGAGTTTCTTCTTTAATTAAGGTTTATATTCAAGAAAACAACTAGAAAACATGTTTGCAACAGATTTTGTAGCTTCGATGTAATAGTAAAGCAGAGTTATCACAGCAGAAAGAAACTTGCAGAAAATGGCAAAATCTGATAGGGCCGCGTACACGAGAATTTACGATTTTTTGCAAATTTCGATTTTCTTGTTTAATTAAGGTTTATATTCAAGAAAACAACTAGAAAACATGTTTGCAACAGATTTTGTAGCTTCTATGTCATAGTAAACCAGAGTTATCACAGCAAAAGAAACTTGCTGAAAATGGCAAAATCTGATGGGTCTGCGTACACGAGAATTGTCGATTTTTTGAAATTTCGATTTTCTTGTTTAATTAAGGTTTATATTCCAGAAAACAACAAGAAAACATGTTTGCAACAGATTTTGTAGCTTCTATGTCATAGAAAACCAGAGTTATCATAGAAGAAAATAACTTGCTAAACATAGCAAAATCTGATGGGTCCGCGTACATGAGAATTGTCGATTTTTTGAAATTTCGATTTTCTTCTTTAATTAAGGTTTATATTCAAGAAAACAACTAGAAAACATGTTTACAACAGATTTTGTAGCTTCTATGTCATAGTAAACAAGAGTTATCACAGCAGAAAGAAACTTGCTGAAAATGGCAAAATCTGATGGGTCCGCGTACACGAGAATTGTCGATTTTTTTAAATTTCGATATTCTTCTTTAATTAAAGTGTATATTCAAGAAAACAACTAGAAAACATGTTTGCAACAGATTTTGTAGCTTCTATGTTATAGAAAACCAGAGTTATCACAGCAGAAAGAAACTTGCTGAAAATTGCAAAATCTGATGGGTCCGCGTACACGAGAATTGTCGATTTTTTTAAATTTCGATTTTCTTCTTTAATTAAAGTTTATAGTCAAGAAAACAACAAGAAAACATGTTTGCAACAGATTTTGTAGCTTCTATGTCATAGAAAACCAGAGTTATCATAGCAGAAAATAACTTGCTAAAAATAGCAAAATCTGATGGGTCCGCGTACATGAGAATTGTCGATTTTTTGAAATTTTGATTTTCTTCTTTAATCAAAGTTTATATTCAAGAAAACAACTAGAAAACATGTTTGCAACAGATTTTGTAGCTTCTATGTCATAGTAAACCAGAGTTATCACAGCAGAAAGAAACTTGCTTAAAATGGCAAAATCTGATGGGTCCGCGTACACGAGAATTGTCGATTTTTTGAAATTTCGATTTTCTTCTTTAATTAAGGTTTATATTCAAGTAAACAACTAGAAAACATGTTTGCAACAGATTTGTAGCTTCTATGTCACAGAAAACCAGAGTTATCATAGCAGAAAATAACTTGCTAAAAATAGGAATCTCTGATGGGACCGCGTACATGAGAATTGTCGATTTTTTGAAATTTTGATTTTCTTCTTTAATTAAGGTTTATATTCAAGAAAACAACTAGAAAACATGTTTGCAACAGATTTTGTAGCTTCTATGTAATAGTAAAGCAGAGTTATCACAGCAGAAAGAAACTTGCTGAAAATGGTAAAATCTGATGGGTCCGCGTACACGAGAATTGTCGATTTTTTGCAAATTTCGATTTTCTTGTTTGATTAAGGTTTATATTCAAGAAAACAACAAGAAAACATGTTTGCAACAGATTTTGTAGCTTCTGTGTCATAGTAAACCAGAGTTATCACAGCAGAAAGAAACTTGCTGAAAATGGCAACATCTGATGGGTCCACGTACACGAGAATTGTCGATTTTTTTTAAATTTTGATTATCTTCTTTAATTAAGGTTTATATTCAAGAAAAACCCTAGAAAACATGTTTGCAACAGATTTTGTAGCTTCTATGTAATAGAAAACCAGAGTTATCATAGCAGAAAATAACTTGCTAAAAATAGCAAAATCTGATGGGTCCGCGTACATGAGAATTGTCGATTTTTTGAAATTTTGAGTTTCTTCTTTAATTAAGGTTTATATTCAAGAAAACAACTAGAAAACATGTTTGCAACAGATTTTGTAGCTTCTATGTAATAGTAAAGCAGAGTTATCACAGCAGAAAGAAACTTGCAGAAAATGGCAAAATCTGATAGGGCCGCGTACACGAGAATTTACGATTTTTTGCAAATTTCGATTTTCTTGTTTAATTAAGGTTTATATTCAAGAAAACAACTAGAAAACATGTTTGCAACAGATTTTGTAGCTTCTATGTCATAGTAAACCAGAGTTATCACAGCAAAAGAAACTTGCTGAAAATGGCAAAATCTGATGGGTCTGCGTACACGAGAATTGTCGATTTTTTGAAATTTCGATTTTCTTGTTTAATTAAGGTTTATATTCCAGAAAACAACAAGAAAACATGTTTGCAACAGATTTTGTAGCTTCTATGTCATAGAAAACCAGAGTTATCATAGAAGAAAATAACTTGCTAAAAATAGCAAAATCTGATGGGTCCGCGTACATGAGAATTGTCGATTTTTTGAAATTTCGATTTTCTTCTTTAATTAAGGTTTATATTCAAGAAAACAACTAGAAAACATGTTTACAACAGATTTTGTAGCTTCTATGTCATAGTAAACAAGAGTTATCACAGCAGAAAGAAACTTGCTGAAAATGGCAAAATCTGATGGGTCCGCGTACACGAGAATTGTCGATTTTTTTAAATTTCGATATTCTTCTTTAATTAAAGTGTATATTCAAGAAAACAACTAGAAAACATGTTTGCAACAGATTTTGTAGCTTCTATGTAATAGTAAAGCAGAGTTATCACAGCAGAAAGAAACTTGCTGAAAATGGTAAAATCTGATGGGTCCGCGTACACGAGAATTGTCGATTTTTTGCAAATTTCGATTTTCTTGTTTGATTAAGGTTTATATTCAAGAAAACAACAAGAAAACATGTTTGCAACAGATTTTGTAGCTTCTGTGTCATAGTAAACCAGAGTTATCACAGCAGAAAGAAACTTGCTGAAAATGGCAACATCTGATGGGTCCACGTACACGAGAATTGTCGATTTTTTTTAAATTTTGATTATCTTCTTTAATTAAGGTTTATATTCAAGAAAAACCCTAGAAAACATGTTTGCAACAGATTTTGTAGCTTCTATGTAATAGAAAACCAGAGTTATCATAGCAGAAAATAACTTGCTAAAAATAGCAAAATCTGATGGGTCCGCGTACATGAGAATTGTCGATTTTTTGAAATTTTGAGTTTCTTCTTTAATTAAGGTTTATATTCAAGAAAACAACTAGAAAACATGTTTGCAACAGATTTTGTAGCTTCTATGTAATAGTAAAGCAGAGTTATCACAGCAGAAAGAAACTTGCAGAAAATGGCAAAATCTGATAGGGCCGCGTACACGAGAATTTACGATTTTTTGCAAATTTCGATTTTCTTGTTTAATTAAGGTTTATATTCAAGAAAACAACTAGAAAACATGTTTGCAACAGATTTTGTAGCTTCTATGTCATAGTAAACCAGAGTTATCACAGCAAAAGAAACTTGCTGAAAATGGCAAAATCTGATGGGTCTGCGTACACGAGAATTGTCGATTTTTTGAAATTTCGATTTTCTTGTTTAATTAAGGTTTATATTCCAGAAAACAACAAGAAAACATGTTTGCAACAGATTTTGTAGCTTCTATGTCATAGAAAACCAGAGTTATCATAGAAGAAAATAACTTGCTAAAAATAGCAAAATCTGATGGGTCCGCGTACATGAGAATTGTCGATTTTTTGAAATTTCGATTTTCTTCTTTAATTAAGGTTTATATTCAAGAAAACAACTAGAAAACATGTTTACAACAGATTTTGTAGCTTCTATGTCATAGTAAACAAGAGTTATCACAGCAGAAAGAAACTTGCTGAAAATGGCAAAATCTGATGGGTCCGCGTACACGAGAATTGTCGATTTTTTTAAATTTCGATATTCTTCTTTAATTAAAGTGTATATTCAAGAAAACAACTAGAAAACATGTTTGCAACAGATTTTGTAGCTTCTATGTCATAGAAAACCAGAGTTATCACAGCAGAAAGAAACTTGCTGAAAATTGCAAAATCTGATGGGTCCGCGTACACGAGAATTGTCGATTTTTTTAAATTTCGATTTTCTTCTTTAATTAAAGTTTATAGTCAAGAAAACAACAAGAAAACATGTTTGCAACAGATTTTGTAGCTTCTATGTCATAGAAAACCAGAGTTATCATAGCAGAAAATAACTTGCTAAAAATAGCAAAATCTGATGGGTCCGCGTACATGAGAATTGTCGATTTTTTGAAATTTCGATTTTCTTCTTTAATTAAGGTTTATATTCAAGAAAACAACTAGAAAACATGTTTACAACAGATTTTGTAGCTTCTATGTCATAGTAAACAAGAGTTATCACAGCAGAAAGAAACTTGCTGAAAATGGCAAAATCTGATGGGTCCGCGTACACGAGAATTGTCGATTTTTTTAAATTTCGATATTCTTCTTTAATTAAAGTGTATATTCAAGAAAACAACTAGAAAACATGTTTGCAACAGATTTTGTAGCTTCTATGTCATAGAAAACCAGAGTTATCACAGCAGAAAGAAACTTGCTGAAAATTGCAAAATCTGATGGGTCCGCGTACATGAGAATTGTCGATTTTTTGAAATTTTGATTTTCTTGTTTGATTAAGGTTTATATTCAAGAAAACAACTAGAAAACATGTTTGCAACAGATTTTGTAGCTTCTATGTCATAGTAAACCAGAGTTATCACAGCAGAAAGAAACTTGCTTAAAATGGCAAAATCTGATGGGTCCGCGTACACGAGAATTGTCGATTTTTTGAAATTTCGATTTTCTTCTTTAATTAAGGTTTATATTCAAGTAAACAACTAGAAAACATGTTTGCAACAGATTTTGTAGCTTCTATGTCACAGAAAACCAGAGTTATCATAGCAGAAAATAACTTGCTAAAAATAGGAATCTCTGATGTAACCGCGTACATGAGAATTGTCGATTTTTTGAAATTTTGATTTTCTTTTTTAATTAAGGTTTATATTCAAGAAAACAACTAGAAAACATGTTTGCAACAGATTTTGTAGCTTCTATGTAATAGTAAAGCAGAGTTATCACAGCAGAAAGAAACTTGCTGAAAATGGCAAAATCTGATGGGTCCGCGTACACGAGAATTGTCGATTTTTTGCAAATTTCGATTTTCTTGTTTGATTAAGGTTTATATTCAAGAAAACAACTAGAAAACATGTTTGCAACAGATTTTGTAGCTTCTGTGTCATAGTAAACCAGAGTTATCACAGCAGAAAGAAACTTGCTGAAAATGGCAAAATCTGATGGGTCTGCGTACACGAGAATTGTCGATTTTTTGAAATTTCGATTTTCTTCTTTAATTAAGGTTTATATTCAAGTAAACAACTAGAAAACATGTTTGCAACAGATTTTGTAGCTTCTATGTCACAGAAAACCAGAGTTATCATAGCAGAAAATAACTTGCTAAAAATAGGAATCTCTGATGGGACCGCATACATGAGAATTGTCGATTTTTTGAAATTTTGATTTTCTTCTTTAATTAAGGTTTATATTCAAGAAAACAACTAGAAAACATGTTTGCAACAGATTTTGTAGCTTCTATGTAATAGTAAAGCAGAGTTATCACAGCAGAAAGAAACTTGCTGAAAATGGCAAAATCTGATGGGTCCGCGTACACGAGAATTGTCGATTTTTTGCAAATTTCGATTTTCTTGTTTGATTAAGGTTTATATTCTAAGAAAACAACTAGAAAACATGTTTGCAACAGATTTTGTAGCTTCTGTGTCATAGTAAACCAGAGTTATCACAGCAGAAAGAAACTTGCTGAAAATGGCAACATCTGATGGGTCCGCGTACACGAGAATTGTCGATTTTTTTTAAATTTTGATTTTCTTCTTTAATTAAGGTTTATATTCAAGAAAACAACTAGAAAACATGTTTGCAACAGATTTTGTAGCTTCTATGTCATAGAAAACAAGAGTTATCATAGCAGAAAATAACTTGCTAAAAATAGCAAAATCTGATGGGTCCGCGTACATGAGAATTGTCGATTTTTTGAAATTTTGATTTTCTTCTTTAATTAAGGTTTATATTCAAGAAAACAACTAGAAAACATGTTTGGAACAGATTTTGTAGCTTCTATGTAATAGTAAAGCAGAGTTATCACAGCAGAAAGAAACTTGCTGAAAATGGCAAAATCTGATGGGTCTGCGTACACGAGAATTGTCGATTTTTTGCAAATTTCGATTTTCTTGTTTAATTAAGGTTTATATTCAAGTAAACAACAAGAAAACATGTTTGCAACAGATTTTGTAGCTTCTATGTCATAGAAAACCAGAGTTATCATAGCAGAAAATAACTTGCTAAAAATAGCAAAATCTGATGGGTCCGCGTACATGAGAATTGTCGATTTTTTTAAATTCTGATTTTCTTCTTTAATTAAGGTTTATATTCAAGAAAACAACTAGAAAACATGTTTGCAACAGATTTTGTAGCTTCTATGTAATAGTAAAGCAGAGTTATCACAGCAGAAAGAAACTTGCTGAAAATGGCAAAATCTGATGGGTCCGCGTACACGAGAATTGTCGATTTTTTGCAAATTTCGATTTTCTTGTTTGATTAAGGTTTATATTCAAGAAAACAACTAGAAAACATGTTTGCAACAGATTTTGTAGCTTCTGTGTCATAGTAAACCAGAGTTATCACAGCAGAAAGAAACTTGCTGAAAATGGCAACATCTGATGGGTCCACGTACACGAGAATTGTCGATTTTTTTTAAATTTTGATTTTCTTCTTTAATTAAGGTTTATATTCAAGAAAAACCCTAGAAAACATGTTTGCAACAGATTTTGTAGCTTCTATGTAATAGAAAACCAGAGTTATCATAGCAGAAAATAACTTGCTAAAAATAGCAAAATCTGATGGGTCCGCGTACATGAGAATTGTCGATTTTTTGAAATTTTGAGTTTCTTCTTTAATTAAGGTTTATATTCCAGAAAACAACTAGAAAACATGTTTGCAACAGATTTTGTAGCTTCTATGTAATAGTAAAGCAGAGTTATCACAGCAGAAAGAAACTTGCAGAAAATGGCAAAATCTGATAGGGCCGCGTACACGAGAATTTACGATTTTTTGCAAATTTCGATTTTCTTGTTTAATTAAGGTTTATATTCAAGAAAACAACTAGAAAACATGTTTGCAACAGATTTTGTAGCTTCTATGTCATAGTAAACCAGAGTTATCACAGCAAAAGAAACTTGCTGAAAATGGCAAAATCTGATGGGTCTGCGTACACGAGAATTGTCGATTTTTTTAAATTTCGATTTTCTTGTTTAATTAAGGTTTATATTCCAGAAAACAACAAGAAAACATGTTTGCAACAGATTTTGTAGCTTCTATGTCATAGAAAACCAGAGTTATCATAGAAGAAAATAACTTGCTAAAAATAGCAAAATCTGATGGGTCCGCGTACATGAGAATTGTCGATTTTTTGAAATTTCGATTTTCTTCTTTAATTAAGGTTTATATTCAAGAAAACAACTAGAAAACATGTTTACAACAGATTTTGTAGCTTCTATGTCATAGTAAACAAGAGTTATCACAGCAGAAAGAAACTTGCTGAAAATGGCAAAATCTGATGGGTCCGCGTACACGAGAATTGTCGATTTTTTTAAATTTCGATATTCTTCTTTAATTAAAGTGTATATTCAAGAAAACAACTAGAAAACATGTTTGCAACAGATTTTGTAGCTTCTATGTCACAGAAAACCAGAGTTATCATAGCAGAAAATAACTTGCTAAAAATAGGAATCTCTGATGGGACCGCGTACATGAGAATTGTCGATTTTTTAAAATTTTGATTTTCTTCTTTAATTAAGGTTTATATTCAAGAAAACAACTAGAAAACATGTTTGCAACAGATTTTGTAGCTTCTATGTAATAGTAAAGCAGAGTTATCACAGCAGAAAGAAACTTGCTGAAAATGGCAAAATCTGATGGGTCCGTCCGCGTACACGAGAATTGTCGATTTTTTGCAAATTTCGATTTTCTTGTTTGATTAAGGTTTATATTCAAGAAAACAACTAGAAAACATGTTTGCAACAGATTTTGTAGCTTCTGTGTCATAGTAAACCAGAGTTATCACAGCAGAAAGAAACTTGCTGAAAATGGCAAAATCTGATGGGTCCGCGTACACGAGAATTGTCGATTTTTTGAAATTTCGATTTTCTTCTTTAATTAAGGTTTATATTCAAGTAAACAACTAGAAAACATGTTTGCAACAGATTTTGTAGCTTCTATGTCACAGAAAACCAGAGTTATCATAGCAGAAAATAACTTGCTAAAAATAGGAATCTCTGATGGGACCGCATACATGAGAATTGTCGATTTTTTGAAATTTTGATTTTCTTCTTTAATTAAGGTTTATATTCAAGAAAACAACTAGAAAACATGTTTGCAACAGATTTTGTAGCTTCTATGTAATAGTAAAGCAGAGTTATCACAGCAGAAAGAAACTTGCTGAAAATGGCAAAATCTGATGGGTCCGCGTACACGAGAATTGTCGATTTTTTTTAAATTTTGATTTTCTTCTTTAATTAAGGTTTATATTCAAGAAAACAACTAGAAAACATGTTTACAACAGATTTTGTAGCTTCTATGTCATAGTAAACAAGAGTTATCACAGCAGAAAGAAACTTGCTGAAAATGGCAAAATCTGATGGGTCCGCGTACACGAGAATTGTCGATTTTTTTAAATTTCGATATTCTTCTTTAATTAAAGTGTATATTCAAGAAAACAACTAGAAAACATGTTTGCAACAGATTTTGTAGCTTCTATGTCATAGAAAACCAGAGTTATCACAGCAGAAAGAAACTTGCTGAAAATTGCAAAATCTGATGGGTCCGCGTACACGAGAATTGTCGATTTTTTTAAATTTCGATTTTCTTCTTTAATTAAAGTTTATAGTCAAGAAAACAACAAGAAAACATGTTTGCAACAGATTTTGTAGCTTCTATGTCATAGAAAACCAGAGTTATCATAGAAGAAAATAACTTGCTAAAAATAGCAAAATCTGATGGGTCCGCGTACATGAGAATTGTCGATTTTTTGAAATTTCGATTTTCTTCTTTAATTAAGGTTTATATTCAAGAAAACAACTAGAAAACATGTTTACAACAGATTTTGTAGCTTCTATGTCATAGTAAACAAGAGTTATCACAGCAGAAAGAAACTTGCTGAAAATGGCAAAATCTGATGGGTCCGCGTACATGAGAATTGTCGATTTTTTGAAATTTTGATTTTCTTGTTTGATTAAGGTTTATATTCAAGAAAACAACTAGAAAACATGTTTGCAACAGATTTTGTAGCTTCTATGTCATAGTAAACCAGAGTTATCACAGCAGAAAGAAACTTGCTTAAAATGGCAAAATCTGATGGGTCCGCGTACACGAGAATTGTCGATTTTTTGAAATTTCGATTTTCTTCTTTAATTAAGGTTTATATTCAAGTAAACAACTAGAAAACATGTTTGCAACAGATTTTGTAGCTTCTATGTCACAGAAAACCAGAGTTATCATAGCAGAAAATAACTTGCTAAAAATAGGAATCTCTGATGTAACCGCGTACATGAGAATTGTCGATTTTTTGAAATTTTGATTTTCTTCTTTAATTAAGGTTTATATTCAAGAAAACAACTAGAAAACATGTTTGCAACAGATTTTGTAGCTTCTATGTAATAGTAAAGCAGAGTTATCACAGCAGAAAGAAACTTGCTGAAAATGGCAAAATCTGATGGGTCCGCGTACACGAGAATTGTCGATTTTTTGCAAATTTCGATTTTCTTGTTTGATTAAGGTTTATATTCAAGAAAACAACTAGAAAACATGTTTGCAACAGATTTTGTAGCTTCTGTGTCATAGTAAACCAGAGTTATCACAGCAGAAAGAAACTTGCTGAAAATGGCAAAATCTGATGGGTCTGCGTACACGAGAATTGTCGATTTTTTGAAATTTCGATTTTCTTCTTTAATTAAGGTTTATATTCAAGTAAACAACTAGAAAACATGTTTGCAACAGATTTTGTAGCTTCTATGTCACAGAAAACCAGAGTTATCATAGCAGAAAATAACTTGCTAAAAATAGGAATCTCTGATGGGACCGCATACATGAGAATTGTCGATTTTTTGAAATTGTGATTTTCTTCTTTAATTAAGGTTTATATTCAAGAAAACAACTAGAAAACATGTTTGCAACAGATTTTGTAGCTTCTATGTAATAGTAAAGCAGAGTTATCACAGCAGAAAGAAACTTGCTGAAAATGGCAAAATCTGATGGGTCCGCGTACACGAGAATTGTCGATTTTTTGCAAATTTCGATTTTCTTGTTTGATTAAGGTTTATATTCAAGAAAACAACTAGAAAACATGTTTGCAACAGATTTTGTAGCTTCTGTGTCATAGTAAACCAGAGTTATCACAGCAGAAAGAAACTTGCTGAAAATGGCAACATCTGATGGGTCCGCGTACACGAGAATTGTCGATTTTTTTTAAATTTTGATTTTCTTCTTTAATTAAGGTTTATATTCAAGAAAACAACTAGAAAACATGTTTGCAACAGATTTTGTAGCTTCTATGTCATAGAAAACAAGAGTTATCATAGCAGAAAATAACTTGCTAAAAATAGCAAAATCTGATGGGTCCGCGTACATGAGAATTGTCGATTTTTTGAAATTTTGATTTTCTTCTTTAATTAAGGTTTATATTCAAGAAAACAACTAGAAAACATGTTTGGAACAGATTTTGTAGCTTCTATGTAATAGTAAAGCAGAGTTATCACAGCAGAAAGAAACTTGCTGAAAATGGCAAAATCTGATGGGTCTGCGTACACGAGAATTGTCGATTTTTTGCAAATTTCGATTTTCTTGTTTAATTAAGGTTTATATTCAAGTAAACAACAAGAAAACATGTTTGCAACAGATTTTGTAGCTTCTATGTCATAGAAAACCAGAGTTATCATAGCAGAAAATAACTTGCTAAAAATAGCAAAATCTGATGGGTCCGCGTACATGAGAATTGTCGATTTTTTTAAATTCTGATTTTCTTTTTTAATTAAGGTTTATATTCAAGAAAACAACTAGAAAACATGTTTGCAACAGATTTTGTAGCTTCTATGTAATAGTAAAGCAGAGTTATCACAGCAGAAAGAAACTTGCTGAAAATGGCAAAATCTGATGGGTCCGCGTACACGAGAATTGTCGATTTTTTGCAAATTTCGATTTTCTTGTTTGATTAAGGTTTATATTCAAGAAAACAACTAGAAAACATGTTTGCAACAGATTTTGTAGCTTCTGTGTCATAGTAAACCAGAGTTATCACAGCAGAAAGAAACTTGCTGAAAATGGCAACATCTGATGGGTCCACGTACACGAGAATTGTCGATTTTTTTTAAATTTTGATTTTCTTCTTTAATTAAGGTTTATATTCAAGAAAAACCCTAGAAAACATGTTTGCAACAGATTTTGTAGCTTCTATGTAATAGAAAACCAGAGTTATCATAGCAGAAAATAACTTGCTAAAAATAGCAAAATCTGATGGGTCCGCGTACATGAGAATTGTCGATTTTTTGAAATTTTGAGTTTCTTCTTTAATTAAGGTTTATATTCAAGAAAACAACTAGAAAACATGTTTGCAACAGATTTTGTAGCTTCTATGTAATAGTAAAGCAGAGTTATCACAGCAGAAAGAAACTTGCAGAAAATGGCAAAATCTGATAGGGCCGCGTACACGAGAATTTACGATTTTTTGCAAATTTCGATTTTCTTGTTTAATTAAGGTTTATATTCAAGAAAACAACTAGAAAACATGTTTGCAACAGATTTTGTAGCTTCTATGTCATAGTAAACCAGAGTTATCACAGCAAAAGAAACTTGCTGAAAATGGCAAAATCTGATGGGTCTGCGTACACGAGAATTGTCGATTTTTTTAAATTTCGATTTTCTTGTTTAATTAAGGTTTATATTCCAGAAAACAACAAGAAAACATGTTTGCAACAGATTTTGTAGCTTCTATGTCATAGAAAACCAGAGTTATCATAGAAGAAAATAACTTGCTAAAAATAGCAAAATCTGATGGGTCCGCGTACATGAGAATTGTCGATTTTTTGAAATTTCGATTTTCTTCTTTAATTAAGGTTTATATTCAAGAAAACAACTAGAAAACATGTTTACAACAGATTTTGTAGCTTCTATGTCATAGTAAACAAGAGTTATCACAGCAGAAAGAAACTTGCTGAAAATGGCAAAATCTGATGGGTCCGCGTACATGAGAATTGTCGATTTTTTGAAATTTTGATTTTCTTGTTTGATTAAGGTTTATATTCAAGAAAACAACTAGAAAACATGTTTGCAACAGATTTTGTAGCTTCTATGTCATAGTAAACCAGAGTTATCACAGCAGAAAGAAACTTGCTTAAAATGGCAAAATCTGATGGGTCCGCGTACACGAGAATTGTCGATTTTTTGAAATTTCGATTTTCTTCTTTAATTAAGGTTTATATTCAAGTAAACAACTAGAAAACATGTTTGCAACAGATTTTGTAGCTTCTATGTCACAGAAAACCAGAGTTATCATAGCAGAAAATAACTTGCTAAAAATAGGAATCTCTGATGTAACCGCGTACATGAGAATTGTCGATTTTTTGAAATTTTGATTTTCTTCTTTAATTAAGGTTTATATTCAAGAAAACAACTAGAAAACATGTTTGCAACAGATTTTGTAGCTTCTATGTAATAGTAAAGCAGAGTTATCACAGCAGAAAGAAACTTGCTGAAAATGGCAAAATCTGATGGGTCCGCGTACACGAGAATTGTCGATTTTTTGAAATTTCGATTTTCTTCTTTAATTAAGGTTTATATTCAAGTAAACAACTAGAAAACATGTTTGCAACAGATTTTGTAGCTTCTATGTCACAGAAAACCAGAGTTATCATAGCAGAAAATAACTTGCTAAAAATAGGAATCTCTGATGGGACCGCATACATGAGAATTGTCGATTTTTTGAAATTTTGATTTTCTTCTTTAATTAAGGTTTATATTCAAGAAAACAACTAGAAAACATGTTTGCAACAGATTTTGTAGCTTCTATGTAATAGTAAAGCAGAGTTATCACAGCAGAAAGAAACTTGCTGAAAATGGCAAAATCTGATGGGTCCGCGTACACGAGAATTGTCGATTTTTTGCAAATTTCGATTTTCTTGTTTGATTAAGGTTTATATTCAAGAAAACAACTAGAAAACATGTTTGCAACAGATTTTGTAGCTTCTGTGTCATAGTAAACCAGAGTTATCACAGCAGAAAGAAACTTGCTGAAAATGGCAACATCTGATGGGTCCGCGTACACGAGAATTGTCGATTTTTTTTAAATTTTGATTTTCTTCTTTAATTAAGGTTTATATTCAAGAAAACAACTAGAAAACATGTTTGCAACAGATTTTGTAGCTTCTATGTCATAGAAAACAAGAGTTATCATAGCAGAAAATAACTTGCTAAAAATAGCAAAATCTGATGGGTCCGCGTACATGAGAATTGTCGATTTTTTGAAATTTTGATTTTCTTCTTTAATTAAGGTTTATATTCAAGAAAACAACTAGAAAACATGTTTGGAACAGATTTTGTAGCTTCTATGTAATAGTAAAGCAGAGTTATCACAGCAGAAAGAAACTTGCTGAAAATGGCAAAATCTGATGGGTCTGCGTACACGAGAATTGTCGATTTTTTGCAAATTTCGATTTTCTTGTTTAATTAAGGTTTATATTCAAGTAAACAACAAGAAAACATGTTTGCAACAGATTTTGTAGCTTCTATGTCATAGAAAACCAGAGTTATCATAGCAGAAAATAACTTGCTAAAAATAGCAAAATCTGATGGGTCCGCGTACATGAGAATTGTCGATTTTTTTAAATTCTGATTTTCTTCTTTAATTAAGGTTTATATTCAAGAAAACAACTAGAAAACATGTTTGCAACAGATTTTGTAGCTTCTATGTAATAGTAAAGCAGAGTTATCACAGCAGAAAGAAACTTGCTGAAAATGGCAAAATCTGATGGGTCCGCGTACACGAGAATTGTCGATTTTTTGCAAATTTCGATTTTCTTGTTTGATTAAGGTTTATATTCAAGAAAACAACTAGAAAACATGTTTGCAACAGATTTTGTAGCTTCTGTGTCATAGTAAACCAGAGTTATCACAGCAGAAAGAAACTTGCTGAAAATGGCAACATCTGATGGGTCCACGTACACGAGAATTGTCGATTTTTTTTAAATTTTGATTTTCTTCTTTAATTAAGGTTTATATTCAAGAAAACAACTAGAAAACATGTTTGCAACAGATTTTGTAGCTTCTATGTAATAGAAAACCAGAGTTATCATAGCAGAAAATAACTTGCTAAAAATAGCAAAATCTGATGGGTCCGCGTACATGAGAATTGTCGATTTTTTGAAATTTTGAGTTTCTTCTTTAATTAAGGTTTATATTCAAGAAAACAACTAGAAAACATGTTTGCAACAGATTTTGTAGCTTCTATGTAATAGTAAAGCAGAGTTATCACAGCAGAAAGAAACTTGCAGAAAATGGCAAAATCTGATAGGGCCGCGTACACGAGAATTTACGATTTTTTGCAAATTTCGATTTTCTTGTTTAATTAAGGTTTATATTCAAGAAAACAACTAGAAAACATGTTTGCAACAGATTTTGTAGCTTCTATGTCATAGTAAACCAGAGTTATCACAGCAAAAGAAACTTGCTGAAAATGGCAAAATCTGATGGGTCTGCGTACACGAGAATTGTCGATTTTTTTAAATTTCGATTTTCTTGTTTAATTAAGGTTTATATTCCAGAAAACAACAAGAAAACATGTTTGCAACAGATTTTGTAGCTTCTATGTCATAGAAAACCAGAGTTATCATAGAAGAAAATAACTTGCTAAAAATAGCAAAATCTGATGGGTCCGCGTACATGAGAATTGTCGATTTTTTGAAATTTCGATTTTCTTCTTTAATTAAGGTTTATATTCAAGAAAACAACTAGAAAACATGTTTACAACAGATTTTGTAGCTTCTATGTCATAGTAAACAAGAGTTATCACAGCAGAAAGAAACTTGCTGAAAATGGCAAAATCTGATGGGTCCGCGTACACGAGAATTGTCGATTTTTTTAAATTTCGATATTCTTCTTTAATTAAAGTGTATATTCAAGAAAACAACTAGAAAACATGTTTGCAACAGATTTTGTAGCTTCTATGTCATAGAAAACCAGAGTTATCCCAGCAGAAAGAAACTTGCTGAAAATTGCAAAATCTGATGGGTCCGCGTACACGAGAATTGTCGATTTTTTTAAATTTCGATTTTCTTCTTTAATTAAAGTTTATAGTCAAGAAAACAACAAGAAAACATGTTTGCAACAGATTTTGTAGCTTCTATGTCATAGAAAACCAGAGTTATCATAGCAGAAAATAACTTGCTAAAAATAGCAAAATCTGATGGGTCCGCGTACATGAGAATTGTCGATTTTTTGAAATTTTGATTTTCTTCTTTAATCAAAGTTTATATTCAAGAAAACAACTAGAAAACATGTTTGCAACAGATTTTGTAGCTTCTATGTCATAGTAAACCAGAGTTATCACAGCAGAAAGAAACTTGCTTAAAATGGCAAAATCTGATGGGTCCGCGTACACGAGAATTGTCGATTTTTTGAAATTTCGATTTTCTTCTTTAATTAAGGTTTATATTCAAGTAAACAACTAGAAAACATGTTTGCAACAGATTTTGTAGCTTCTATGTCACAGAAAACCAGAGTTATCATAGCAGAAAATAACTTGCTAAAAATAGGAATCTCTGATGGGACCGCGTACATGAGAATTGTCGATTTTTTAAAATTTTGATTTTCTTCTTTAATTAAGGTTTATATTCAAGAAAACAACTAGAAAACATGTTTGCAACAGATTTTGTAGCTTCTATGTAATAGTAAAGCAGAGTTATCACAGCAGAAAGAAACTTGCTGAAAATGGCAAAATCTGATGGGTCCGCGTACACGAGAATTGTCGATTTTTTGCAAATTTCGATTTTCTTGTTTGATTAAGGTTTATATTCAAGAAAACAACTAGAAAACATGTTTGCAACAGATTTTGTAGCTTCTGTGTCATAGTAAACCAGAGTTATCACAGCAGAAAGAAACTTGCTGAAAATGGCAAAATCTGATGGGTCCGCGTACACGAGAATTGTCGATTTTTTGAAATTTCGATTTTCTTCTTTAATTAAGGTTTATATTCAAGTAAACAACTAGAAAACATGTTTGCAACAGATTTTGTAGCTTCTATGTCACAGAAAACCAGAGTTATCATAGCAGAAAATAACTTGCTAAAAATAGGAATCTCTGATGGGACCGCATACATGAGAATTGTCGATTTTTTGAAATTTTGATTTTCTTCTTTAATTAAGGTTTATATTCAAGAAAACAACTAGAAAACATGTTTGCAACAGATTTTGTAGCTTCTATGTAATAGTAAAGCAGAGTTATCACAGCAGAAAGAAACTTGCTGAAAATGGCAAAATCTGATGGGTCCGCGTACACGAGAATTGTCGATTTTTTTTAAATTTTGATTTTCTTCTTTAATTAAGGTTTATATTCAAGAAAACAACTAGAAAACATGTTTGCAACAGATTTTGTAGCTTCTATGTCATAGAAAACAAGAGTTATCATAGCAGAAAATAACTTGCTAAAAATAGCAAAATCTGATGGGTCCGCGTACATGAGAATTGTCGATTTTTTGAAATTTTGATTTTCTTCTTTAATTAAGGTTTATATTCAAGAAAACAACTAGAAAACATGTTTGGAACAGATTTTGTAGCTTCTATGTAATAGTAAAGCAGAGTTATCACAGCAGAAAGAAACTTGCTGAAAATGGCAAAATCTGATGGGTCTGCGTACACGAGAATTGTCGATTTTTTTAAATTTCGATTTTCTTGTTTAATTAAGGTTTATATACCAGAAAACAACAAGAAAACATGTTTGCAACAGATTTTGTAGCTTCTATGTCATAGAAAACCAGAGTTATCATAGCAGAAAATAACTTGCTAAAAATAGCAAAATCTGATGGGTCCGCGTACATGAGAATTGTCGATTTTTTTAAATTCTGATTTTCTTCTTTAATTAAGGTTTATATTCCAGAAAACAACTAGAAAACATGTTTGCAACAGATTTTGTAGCTTCTATGTCATAGTAAACAAGAGTTATCACAGCAGAAAGAAACTTGCTGAAAATGGCAAAATCTGATGGGTCCGCGTACACGAGAATTGTCGATTTTTTTAAATTTCGATATTCTTCTTTAATTAAAGTGTATATTCAAGAAAACAACTAGAAAACATGTTTGCAACAGATTTTGTAGCTTCTATCTCATAGAAAACCAGAGTTATCACAGCAGAAAGAAACTTGCTGAAAATGGCAAAATCTGATGGGTCCGCGTACACGAGAATTGTCGATTTTTTTAAATTTCGATTTTCTTCTTTAATTAAAGTTTATAGTCAAGAAAACAACAAGAAAACATGGTTGCAACAGATTTTGTAGCTTCTATGTCATAGAAAACCAGAGTTATCATAGCAGAAAATAACTTGCTAAAAATAGGCAAATCTGATGGGTCCGCGTACATGAGAATTGTCGATTTTTTTAAATTTCGATTTTCTTCTTTAATTAAAGTTTATATTCAAGAAAACAACTAGAAAACATGTTTGCAAAAGATTTTGTATCTTCTATCTCATAGAAAACCAGAGTTATCACAGCAGAAAGAAACTTGCTGAAAATGGCAAAATCTGATGGGTCCGCGTACACGAGAATTGTCGATTTTTTGAAATTTCGATTTTCTTCTTTAATTAAGGTTTATATTCAAGTAAACAACTAGAAAACATGTTTGCAACAGATTTTGTAGCTTCTATGTCACAGAAAACCAGAGTTATCATAGCAGAAAATAACTTGCTAAAAATAGGAATCTCTGATGGGACCGCGTACATGAGAATTGTCGATTTTTTGAAATTTTGATTTTCTTCTTTAATTAAGGTTTATATTCAAGAAAACAACTATAAAACATGTTTGCAACAGATTTTGTAGCTTCTATGTCATAGTAAACCAGAGTTATCACAGCAAAAGAAACTTGCTGAAAATGGCAAAATCTGATGGGTCTGCGTACACGAGAATTGTCGATTTTTTTAAATTTCGATTTTCTTGTTTAATTAAGGTTTATATTACAGAAAACAACAAGAAAACATGTTTGCAACAGATTTTGTAGCTTCTATGTCATAGAAAACCAGAGTTATCATAGCAGAAAATAACTTGCTAAAAATAGCAAAATCTGATGGGTCCGCGTACATGAGAATTGTCGATTTTTTTAAATTCTGATTTTCTTCTTTAATTAAGGTTTATATTCAAGAAAACAACTAGAAAACATGTTTGCAACAGATTTTGTAGCTTCTATGTCATAGTAAACAAGAGTTATCACAGCAGAAAGAAACTTGCTGAAAATGGCAAAATCTGATGGGTCCGCGTACACGAGAATTGTCGATTTTTTTAAATTTCGATATTCTTCTTTAATTAAGGTTTATATTCCAGAAAACAACTAGAAAACATGTTTGCAACAGATTTTGTAGCTTCTATCTCATAGAAAACCAGAGTTATCACAGCAGAAAGAAACTTGCTGAAAATGGCAAAATCTGATGGGTCCGCGTACACGAGAATTGTCGATTTTTTGAAATTTCGATTTTCTTCTTTAATTAAGGTTTATATTCAAGTAAACAACTAGAAAACATGTTTGCAACAGATTTTGTAGCTTCTATGTCACAGAAAACCAGAGTTATCATAGCAGAAAATAACTTGCTAAAAATAGGAATCTCTGATGGGACCGCGTACATGAGAATTGTCGATTTTTTGAAATTTTGATTTTCTTCTTTAATTAAGGTTTATATTCAAGAAAACAACTATAAAACATGTTTGCAACAGATTTTGTAGCTTCTATGTCATAGTAAACCAGAGTTATCACAGCAAAAGAAACTTGCTGAAAATGGCAAAATCTGATGGGTCTGCGTACACGAGAATTGTCGATTTTTTTAAATTTCGATTTTCTTGTTTAATTAAGGTTTATATTACAGAAAACAACAAGAAAACATGTTTGCAACAGATTTTGTAGCTTCTATGTCATAGAAAACCAGAGTTATCATAGCAGAAAATAACTTGCTAAAAATAGCAAAATCTGATGGGTCCGCGTACATGAGAATTGTCGATTTTTTTAAATTCTGATTTTCTTCTTTAATTAAGGTTTATATTCAAGAAAACAACTAGAAAACATGTTTGCAACAGATTTTGTAGCTTCTATGTCATAGTAAACAAGAGTTATCACAGCAGAAAGAAACTTGCTGAAAATGGCAAAATCTGATGGGTCCGCGTACACGAGAATTGTCGATTTTTTTAAATTTCGATATTCTTCTTTAATTAAGGTTTATATTCCAGAAAACAACTAGAAAACATGTTTGCAACAGATTTTGTAGCTTCTATCTCATAGAAAACCAGAGTTATCACAGCAGAAAGAAACTTGTAAAATTGCAAAATCTGATGGGTCCGCGTACACGAGAATTGTCGATTTTTTTAAATTTCGATTTTCTTCTTTAATTAAAGTTTATAGTCAAGAAAACAACAAGAAAACATGTTTGCAACAGATTTTGTAGCTTCTATGTCATAGAAAACCAGAGTTATCATAGCAGAAAATAACTTGCTAAAAATAGCAAAATCTGATGGGTCCGCGTACATGAGAATTGTCGATTTTTTGAAATTTTAATTTTCTTCTTTAATCAAAGTTTATATTCAAGAAAACAACTAGAAAACATGTTTGCAACAGATTTTGTAGCTTCTATGTCATAGTAAACCAGAGTTATCACAGCAGAAAGAAACTTGCTTAAAATGGCAAAATCTGATGGGTCCGCGTACACGAGAATTGTCGATTTTTTTAAATTTCGATTTTCTTCTTTAATTAAAGTTTATATTCAAGAAAACAACTAGAAAACATGTTTGCTAAAGATTTTGTATCTTCTATCTCATAGAAAACCAGAGTTATCACAGCAGAAAGAAACTTGCTGAAAATGGCAAAATCTGATGGGTCCGCGTACACGAGAATTGTCGATTTTTTTAAAATTTTGATTTTCTTCTTTAATTAAGGTTTATATTCAAGAAAACAACTAGAAAACATGTTTGCAACAGATTTTGTAGCTTCTATGTCATAGAAAACAAGAGTTATCATAGCAGAAAATAACTTGCTAAAAATAGCAAAATCTGATGGGTCCGCGTACATGAGAATTGTCGATTTTTTGAAATTTTGATTTTCTCCTTTAATTAAAGTTTATATTCAAGAAAACAACTAGAAAACATGTTTGCAACAGAATTTGTAGCTTCTATGTAATAGAAAACCAGAGTTATCATAGCAGAAAATAACTTGCTAAAAATAGCAAAATCTGATGGGTCCGCGTACATGAGAATTGTCGATTTTTTTAAATTCTGATTTTCTTCTTTAATTAAGGTTTATATTCAAGAAAACAACTAGAAAACATGTTTGCAACAGATTTTGTAGCTTCTATGTCATAGTAAACAAGAGTTATCACAGCAGAAAGAAACTTGCTGAAAATGGCAAAATCTGATGGGTCCGCGTACACGAGAATTGTCGATTTTTTAAAATTTCGATATTCTTCTTTAATTAAAGTGTATATTCAAGAAAACAACTAGAAAACATGTTTGCAACAGATTTTGTAGCTTCTATCTCATAGAAAACCAGAGTTATCACAGCAGAAAGAAACTTGCTGAAAATTGCAAAATCTGATGGGTCCGCGTACACGAGAATTGTCGATTTTTTAAAATTTCGATTTTCTTCTTTAATTAAATTTATAGTCAAGAAAACAACAAGAAAACATGTTTGCAACAGATTTTGTAGCTTCTATGTCATAGAAAACCAGAGTTATCATAGCAGAAAATAACTTGCTAAAAATAGCAAAATCTGATGGGTCCGCGTACATGAGAATTGTCGATTTTTTGAAATTTTGATTTTCTTCTTTAATCAAAGTTTATATTCAAGAAAACAACTAGAAAACATGTTTGCAACAGATTTTGTAGCTTCTATGTCATAGTAAACCAGAGTTATCACAGCAGAAAGAAACTTGCTTAAAATGGCAAAATCTGATGGGTCCGCGTACACGAGAATTGTCGATTTTTTTAAATTTCGATTTTCTTCTTTAATTAAAGTTTATATTCAAGAAAACAACTAGAAAACATGTTTGCAACAGATTTTGTAGCTTCTATGTAATAGTAAAGCAGAGTTATCACAGCAGAAAGAAACTTGCTGAAAATGGCAAAATCTGATGGGTCCGCGTACACGAGAATTGTCGATTTTTTGCAAATTTCGATTTTCTTGTTTGATTAAGGTTTATATTCAAGAAAACAACTAGAAAACATGTTTGCAACAGATTTTGTAGCTTCTGTGTCATAGTAAACCAGAGTTATCACAGCAGAAAGAAACTTGCTGAAAATGGCAACGTCTGATAGGTCCGCGTACACGAGAATTGTCGATTTTTTTTAAATTTTGATTTTCTTCTTTAATTAAGGTTTATATTCAAGAAAACAACTAGAAAACATGTTTGCAACAGATTTTGGAGCTTCTATGTCATAGAAAACAAGAGTTATCATAGCAGAAAATAACTTGCTAAAAATAGCAAAATCTGATGGGTCCGCGTACATGAGAATTGTCGATTTTTTGAAATTTTGATTTTCTCCTTTAATTAAAGTTTATATTCAAGAAAACAACTAGAAAACTTGTTTGCAACAGAATTTGTAGCTTCTATGTAATAGAAAACCAGAGTTATCATAGCAGAAAATAACTTTCTAAAAATAGCAAAATCTGATGGGTCCGCGTACATGAGAATTGTCGATTTTTTGAAATTTTGATTTTCTTCTTTAATTAAGGTTTATATTCAAGAAAACAACTAGAAAACATGTTTGCAACAGATTTTGTAGCTTCTATGTAATAGTAAAGCAGAGTTATCAGAGCAGAAAGAAACTTGCTGAAAATGGCAAAATCTGATGGGTCTGCGTACACGAGAATTGTCGATTTTTTGAAATTTCGATTTTCTTCTTTAATTGAGGTTTATATTCAAGAAAACAACTAGAAAACATGTTTGCAACAGATTTTGTAGCTTCTATGTCATAGAAAACTAGAGTAATCACAGCAGAAAATAACTTGCTAAAAATAGTAAAATCTGATGGGTCCGCGTACACGAGAATTGTCGATTTTTTGAAATTTCGATTTTCTATTTTAATTAAGGTTTATATTGAAGAAAACAACTAGAAAACATGTTTGCAACAGATTTTGTAGCTTCTATGTAATAGTAAAGCAGAGTTATCACAGCAGAAAGAAACTTGCTGAAAATGGCAAAATCTGATGGGTATTGATGAGAATTGTCGATTTTTTGAAATTTTGATTTTCTTGTTTAATTAAGGTGTATATTCAAGAAAACAACTATAAAACATGTTTGCAACAGATTTTGTAGCTTCTATGTCATAGTAAACCAGAGTTATCACAGCAAAAGAAACTTGCTGAAAATGGCAAAATCTGATGGGTCTGCGTACACGAGAATTGTCGATTTTTTTAAATTTCGATTTTCTTCTTTAATTAAAGTTTATAGTCAAGAAAACAACTAGAAAACATGTTTGCAACAGATTTTGTAGCTTCTATGTCATAGAAAACCAGAGTTATCATAGCAGAAAATAACTTGCTAAAAATAGCAAAATCTGATGGGTCCGCGTACATGAGAATTGTCGATTTTTTGAAATTTTGATTTTCTTCTTTAATCAAAGTTTATATTCAAGAAAACAACTAGAAAACATGTTTGCAACAGATTTTGTAGCTTCTTTGTCATAGTAAACCAGAGTTATCACAGCAGAAAGAAACTTGCTTAAAATAGCAAAATCTGATGGGTCCGCGTACACGAGAATTGTCGATTTTTTTAAATTTCGATTTTCTTCTTTAATTAAAGTTTATATTGAAGAAAACAACTAGAAAACATGTTTGCAAAAGATTTTGTATCTTCTATCTCATAGAAAACCAGAGTTATCACAGCAGAAAGAAACTTGCTGAAAATGGCAAAATCTGATGGGTCCGCGTACACGAGAATTGTCGATTTTTTGAAATTTCGATTTTCTTCTTTAATTAAGGTTTATATTCAAGTAAACAACTAGAAAACATGTTTGCAACAGATTTTGTAGCTTCTATGTCACAGAAAACCAGAGTTATCATAGCAGAAAATAACTTGCTAAAAATAGCAAAATCTGATGGGTCCGCGTACATGAGAATTGTCGATTTTTTGAAATTTTGATTTTCTTCTTTAATTAAGGTTTATATTCAAGAAAACAACTAGAAAACATGTTTGCAACAGATTTTGTAGCTTCTATGTAATAGTAAAGCAGAGTTATCACAGCAGAAAGAAACTTGCTGAAAATGGCAAAATCTGATGGGTCCGCGTACACGAGAATTGTCGATTTTTTGCAAATTTCGATTTTCTTGTTTAATTAAGGTTTATATTCAAGAAAACAACTAGAAAACATGTTTGCAACAGATTTTGTAGCTTCTATGTCATAGTAAACCAGAGTTATCACAGCAAAAGAAACTTGCTGAAAATGGCAAAATCTGATGGGTCTACGTACACGAGAATTGTCGATTTTTTTAAATTTCGATTTTCTTGTTTAATTAAGGTTTGTATTCCAGAAAACAACAAGAAAACATGTTTGCAACAGATTTTGTAGCTTCTATGTCATAGAAAACCAGAGTTATCATAGCAGAAAATAACTTGCTAAAAATAGCAAAATCTGATGGGTCCGCGTACATGAGAATTGTCGATTTTTTTAAATTCTGATTTTCTTCTTTAATTAAGGTTTATATTCAAGAAAACAACTAGAAAACATGTTTGCAACAGATTTTGTAGCTTCCGTGTCATAGTAAACAAGAGTTATCACAGCAGAAAGAAACTTGCTGAAAATGGCAAAATCTGATGGGTCCGCGTACACGAGAATTGTCGATTTTTTTAAATTTCGATATTCTTCTTTAATTAAAGTGTATATTCAAGAAAACAACTAGAAAACATGTTTGCAACAGATTTTGTAGCTTCTATCTCATAGAAAACCAGAGTTATCACAGCAGAAAGAAACTTGCTGAAAATTGCAAAATCTGATGGGTCCGCGTACACGAGAATTGTCGATTTTTTTAAATTTCGATTTTCTTCTTTAATTAAAGTTTATAGTCAAGAAAACAACAAGAAAACATGTTTGCAACAGATTTTGTAGCTTCTATGTCATAGAAAACCAGAGTTATCATAGCAGAAAATAACTTGCTAAAAATAGCAAAATCTGATGGGTCCGCGTACATGAGAATTGTCGATTTTTTGAAATTTTGATTTTCTTCTTTAATCAAAGTTTATATTCAAGAAAACAACTAGAAAACATGTTTGCAACAGATTTTGTAGCTTCTATGTCATAGTAAACCAGAGTTATCACAGCAGAAAGAAACTTGCTGAAAATGGCAAAATCTGATGGGTCCGCGTACACGAGAATTGTCGATTTTTTGAAATTTCGATTTTCTTCTTTAATTAAAGTTTATATTGAAGAAAACAACTAGAAAACATGTTTGCAAAAGATTTTGTATCTTCTATCTCATAGAAAACCAGAGTTATCACAGCAGAAAAGCAACTTGCTGAAAATGGCAAAATCTGATGGGTCCGCGTACACGAGAATTGTCGATTTTTTGAAATTTCGATTTTCTTCTTTAATTAAGGTTTATATTCAAGTAAACAACTAGAAAACATGTTTGCAACAGATTTTGTAGCTTCTATGTCACAGAAAACCAGAGTTATCATAGCAGAAAATAACTTGCTAAAAATAGGAATCTCTGATGGGACCGCGTACATGAGAATTGTCGATTTTTTGAAATTTTGATTTTCTTCCTTTATTAAGGTTTATATTCAAGAAAACAACTAGAAAACATGTTTGCAAAAGATTTTGTAGCTTCTATGTAATAGTAAAGCAGAGTTATCACAGCAGAAAGAAACTTGCTGAAAATGGCAAAATCTGATGGGTCCGCGTACACGAGAATTGTCGATTTTTTGCAAATTTCGATTTTCTTGTTTGATTAAGGTTTATATTCAAGAAAACAACTAGAAAACATGTTTGCAACAGATTTTGTAGCTTCTGTGTCATAGTAAACCAGAGTTATCACAGCAGAAAGAAACTTGCTGAAAATGGCAACATCTGATGGGTCCGCGTACACGAGAATTGTCGATTTTTTTAAAATTTTGATTTTCTTCTTTAATTAAGGTTTATATTCAAGAAAACAACTAGAAAACATGTTTGCAACAGATTTTGTAGCTTCTATGTCATAGAAAACAAGAGTTATCATAGCAGAAAATAACTTGCTAAAAATAGCAAAATCTGATGGGTCCGCGTACATGAGAATTGTCGATTTTTTGAAATTTTGATTTTCTTCTTTAATTAAGGTTTATATTCAAGAAAACAACTAGAAAACATGTTTGCAACAGATTTTGTAGCTTCTATGTAATAGTAAAGCAGAGTTATCAGAGCAGAAAGAAACTTGCTGAAAATGGCAAAATCTGATGGGTCTGCGTACACGAGAATTGTCGATTTTTTGAAATTTCGATTTTCTTCTTTAATTGAGGTTCATATTCAAGAAAACAACTAGAAAACATGTTTGCAACAGATTTTGTAGCTTCTATGTCATAGAAAACCAGAGTTATCACAGCAGAAAGAAACTTGCTGAAAATAGCAAAATCTGATGGGTCTGCGTACACGAGAATTGTCGATTTTTTGAAATTTCGATTTTCTTCTTTAATTAAGGTTTATATTGAAGAAAACAACTAGAAAACATGTTTGCAACAGATTTTGTAGCTTCTATGTAATAGTAAAGCAGAGTTATCACAGCAGAAAGAAACTTGCTGAAAATGGCAAAATCTGATGGGTCCGCGTACACGAGAATTGTCGATTTTTTGAAATTTCGATTTTCTTCTTTAATTGAGGTTTATATTCAAGAAAACAACTAGAAAACAGTTTTGCAACAGATTTTGTAGCTTCTATGTCATAGAAAACTAGAGTAATCACAGCAGAAAATAACTTGCTAAAAATAGGAATCTCTGATGGGACCGCGTACATGAGAATTGTCGATTTTTTGAAATTTTGATTTTCTTCTTTAATTAAGGTTTATATTGAAGAAAACAACTAGAAAACATGTTTGCAACAGATTTTGTAGCTACTATGTAATAGTAAAGCAGAGTTATCACAGCAGAAAGAAACTTGCTGAAAATGGCAAAATCTGATGGGTCCGCGTACACGAGAATTTACGATTTTTTGCAAATTTCGATTTTCTTGTTTAATTAAGGTGTATATTCAAGAAAACAACTATAAAACATGTTTGCAACAGATTTTGTAGCTTCTATGTCATAGTAAACCAGAGTTATCACAGCAAAAGAAACTTGCTGAAAATGGCAAAATCTGATGGGTCTGCGTACACGAGAATTGTCGATTTTTTTAAATTTCGATTTTCTTCTTTAATTAAAGTTTATAGTCAAGAAAACAACAAGAAAACATGTTTGCAACAGATTTTGTAGCTTCTATGTCATAGAAAACCAGAGTTATCATAGCAGAAAATAACTTGCTAAAAATAGCAAAATCTGATGGGTCCGCGTACATGAGAATTGTCGATTTTTTGAAATTTTGATTTTCTTCTTTAATCAAAGTTTATATTCAAGAAAACAACTAGAAAACATGTTTGCAACAGATTTTGTAGCTTCTATGTCATAGTAAACCAGAGTTATCACAGCAGAAAGAAACTTGCTGAAAATGGCAAAATCTGATGGGTCCGCGTACACGAGAATTTACGATTTTTTGCAAATTTCGATTTTCTTGTTTAATTAAGGTGTATATTTCAGAAAACAACTATAAAACATGTTTGCAACAGATTTTGTAGCTTCTATGTCATAGTAAACCAGAGTTATCACAGCAAAAGAAACTTGCTGAAAATGGCAAAATCTGATGGGTCTGCGTACACGAGAATTGTCGATTTTTTTAAATTTCGATTTTCTTCTTTAATTAAAGTTTATAGTCAAGAAAACAACAAGAAAACATGTTTGCAACAGATTTTGTAGCTTCTATGTCATAGAAAACCAGAGTTATCATAGCAGAAAATAACTTGCTAAAAATAGCAAAATCTGATGGGTCCGCGTACATGAGAATTGTCGATTTTTTGAAATTTTGATTTTCTTCTTTAATCAAAGTTTATATTCAAGAAAACAACTAGAAAACATGTTTGCAACAGATTTTGTAGCTTCTATGTCATAGTAAACCAGAGTTATCACAGCAGAAAGAAACTTGCTTAAAATAGCAAAATCTGATGGGTCCGCGTACACGAGAATTGTCGATTTTTTTAAATTTCGATTTTCTTCTTTAATTAAAGTTTATATTGAAGAAAACAACTAGAAAACATGTTTGCAAAAGATTTTGTATCTTCTATCTCATAGAAAACCAGAGTTATCACAGCAGAAAGAAACTTGCTGAAAATGGCAAAATCTGATGGGTCCGCGTACACGAGAATTGTCGATTTTTTGAAATTTCGATTTTCTTCTTTAATTAAGGTTTATATTCAAGTAAACAACTAGAAAACATGTTTGCAACAGATTTTGTAGCTTCTATGTCACAGAAAACCAGAGTTATCATAGCAGAAAATAACTTGCTAAAAATAGGAATCTCTGATGGGACCGCGTACATGAGAATTGTCGATTTTTTGAAATTTTGATTTTCTTCTTTAATTAAGGTTTATATTCAAGAACACAACTAGAAAACATGTTTGCAACAGATTTTGTAGCTTCTATGTAATAGTAAAGCAGAGTTATCACAGCAGAAAGAAACTTGCTGAAAATGGCAAAATCTGATGGGTCCGCGTACACGAGAATTGTCGATTTTTTGCAAATTTCGATTTTCTTGTTTAATTAAGGTTTATATTCAAGAAAACAACTATAAAACATGTTTGCAACAGATTTTGTAGCTTCTATGTCATAGTAAACCAGAGTTATCACAGCAAAAGAAACTTGCTGAAAATGGCAAAATCTGATGGGTCTGCGTACACGAGAATTGTCGATTTTTTTAAATTTCGATTTTCTTGTTTAATTAAAGTTTATATTCCAGAAAACAACAAGAAAACATGTTTGCAACAGATTTTGTAGCTCTTATGTAATAGAAAACCAGAGTTATCATAGCAGAAAATAACTTGCTAAAAATAGCAAAATCTGATGGGTCCGCGTACATGAGAATTGTCAATTTTTTTAAATTCTGATTTTCTTCTTTAATTAAGGTTTATATTCAAGAAAACAACTAGAAAACATGTTTGCAACAGATTTTGTAGCTTCTATGTCATAGTAAACAAGAGTTATCACAGCAGAAAGAAACTTGCTGAAAATGGCAAAATCTGATGGGTCCGCGTACACGAGAATTGTCGATTTTTTTAAATTTCGATATTCTTCTTTAATTAAAGTGTATATTCAAGAAAACAACTAGAAAACATGTTTGCAACAGATTTTGTAGCTTCTATCTCATAGAAAACCAGAGTTATCACAGCAGAAAGAAACTTGCTGAAAATTGCAAAATCTGATGGGTCCGCATACACGAGAATTGTCGATTTTTTTAAATTTCGATTTTCTTCTTTAATTAAAGTTTATAGTCAAGAAAACAACAAGAAAACATGTTTGCAACAGATTTGGAGCTTCTATGTCATAGAAAACCAGAGTTATCATAGCAGAAAATAACTTGCTAAAAATAGCAAAATCTGATGGGTCCGCGTACATGAGAATTGTCGATTTTTTGAAATTTTGATTTTCTTCTTTAATCAAAGTTTATATTCAAGAAAACAACTAGAAAACATGTTTGCAACAGATTTTGTAGCTTCTATGTCATAGTAAACCAGAGTTATCACAGCAGAAAGAAACTTGCTGAAAATGGCAAAATCTGATGGGTCCGCGTACACGAGAATTGTCGATTTTTTTAAATTTCGATTTTCTTCTTTAATTAAAGTTTATATTGAAGAAAACAACTAGAAAACATGTTTGCAAAAGATTTTGTATCTTCTATCTCATAGAAAACCAGAGTTATCACAGCAGAAAGAAACTTGCTGAAAATGGCAAAATCTGATGGGTCCGCGTACACGAGAATTGTCGATTTTTTGAAATTTCGATTTTCTTCTTTAATTAAGGTTTATATTCAAGTAAACAACTAGAAAACATGTTTGCAACAGATTTTGTAGCTTCTATGTCACAGAAAACCAGAGTTATCATAGCAGAAAATAACTTGCTAAAAATAGGAATCTCTGATGGGACCGCGTACATGAGAATTGTCGATTTTTTTAAATTTTGATTTTCTTCCTTTATTAAGGTTTATATTCAAGAAAACAACTAGAAAACATGTTTGCAAAAGATTTTGTAGCTTCTATGTAATAGTAAAGCAGAGTTATCACAGCAGAAAGAAACTTGCTGAAAATGGCAAAATCTGATGGGTCCGCGTACACGAGAATTGTCGATTTTTTGCAAATTTCGATTTTCTTGTTTGATTAAGGTTTATATTCAAGAAAACAACTAGAAAACATGTTTGCAACAGATTTTGTAGCTTCTGTGTCATAGTAAACCAGAGTTATCACAGCAGAAAGAAACTTGCTGAAAATGGCAACATCTGATGGGTCCGCGTACACGAGAATTGTCGATTTTTTTAAAATTTTGATTTTCTTCTTTAATTAAGGTTTATATTCAAGAAAACAACTAGAAAACATGTTTGCAACAGATTTTGTAGCTTCTATGTCATAGAAAACAAGAGTTATCATAGCAGAAAATAACTTGCTAAAAATAGCAAAATCTGATGGGTCCGCGTACATGAGAATTGTCGATTTTTTGAAATTTTGATTTTCTTCTTTAATTAAGGTTTATATTCAAGAAAACAACTAGAAAACATGTTTGCAACAGATTTTGTAGCTTCTATGTAATAGTAAAGCAGAGTTATCACAGCAGAAAGAAACTTGCTGAAAATAGCAAAATCTGATGGGTCTGCGTACACGAGAATTGTCGATTTTTTGAAATTTCGATTTTCTTCTTTAATTAAGGTTTATATTGAAGAAAACAACTAGAAAACATGTTTGCAACAGATTTTGTAGCTTCTATGTAATAGTAAAGCAGAGTTATCACAGCAGAAAGAAACTTGCTGAAAATGGCAAAATCTGATGGGTCCGCGTACACGAGAATTGTCGATTTTTTGAAATTTCGATTTTCTTCTTTAATTGAGGTTTATATTCAAGAAAACAACTAGAAAACAGTTTTGCAACAGATTTTGTAGCTTCTATGTCATAGAAAACTAGAGTAATCACAGCAGAAAATAACTTGCTAAAAATAGGAATCTCTGATGGGACCGCGTACATGAGAATTGTCGATTTTTTGAAATTTTGATTTTCTTCTTTAATTAAGGTTTATATTGAAGAAAACAACTAGAAAACATGTTTGCAACAGATTTTGTAGCTACTATGTAATAGTAAAGCAGAGTTATCACAGCAGAAAGAAACTTGCTGAAAATGGCAAAATCTGATGGGTCCGCGTACACGAGAATTTACGATTTTTTGCAAATTTCGATTTTCTTGTTTAATTAAGGTTTATATTCAAGAAAACAACTATAAAACATGTTTGCAACAGATTTTGTAGCTTCTGTGTCATAGTAAACCAGAGTTATCACAGCAGAAAGAAACTTGCTGAAAATGGCAACATCTGATGGGTCCGCGTACACGAGAATTGTCGATTTTTTTAAAATTTTGATTTTCTTCTTTAATTAAGGTTTATATTCAAGAAAACAACTAGAAAACATGTTTGCAACAGATTTTGTAGCTTCTATGTCATAGAAAACAAGAGTTATCATAGCAGAAAATAACTTGCTAAAAATAGCAAAATCTGATGGGTCCGCGTACATGAGAATTGTCGATTTTTTGAAATTTTGATTTTCTTCTTTAATTAAGGTTTATATTCAAGAAAACAACTAGAAAACATGTTTGCAACAGATTTTGTAGCTTCTATGTAATAGTAAAGCAGAGTTATCAGAGCAGAAAGAAACTTGCTGAAAATGGCAAAATCTGATGGGTCTGCGTACACGAGAATTGTCGATTTTTTGAAATTTCGATTTTCTTCTTTAATTGAAATTCATATTCAAGAAAACAACTAGAAAACATGTTTGCAACAGATTTTGTAGCTTCTATGTCATAGAAAACCAGAGTTATCACAGCAGAAAGAAACTTGCTGAAAATAGCAAAATCTGATGGGTCTGCGTACACGAGAATTGTCGATTTTTTGAAATTTCGATTTTCTTCTTTAATTAAGGTTTATATTGAAGAAAACAACTAGAAAACTTGTTTGCAACAGAATTTGTAGCTTCTATGTAATAGAAAACCAGAGTTATCATAGCAGAAAATAACTTTCTAAAAATAGCAAAATCTGATGGGTCCGCGTACATGAGAATTGTCGATTTTTTGAAATTTTGATTTTCTTCTTTAATTAAGGTTTATATTCAAGAAAACAACTAGAAAACATGTTTGCAACAGATTTTGTAGCTTCTATGTAATAGTAAAGCAGAGTTATCAGAGCAGAAAGAAACTTGCTGAAAATGGCAAAATCTGATGGGTCTGCGTACACGAGAATTGTCGATTTTTTGAAATTTCGATTTTCTTCTTTAATTGAGGTTTATATTCAAGAAAACAACTAGAAAACATGTTTGCAACAGATTTTGTAGCTTCTATGTCATAGAAAACTAGAGTAATCACAGCAGAAAATAACTTGCTAAAAATAGTAAAATCTGATGGGTCCGCGTACACGAGAATTGTCGATTTTTTGAAATTTCGATTTTCTATTTTAATTAAGGTTTATATTGAAGAAAACAACTAGAAAACATGTTTGCAACAGATTTTGTAGCTTCTATGTAATAGTAAAGCAGAGTTATCACAGCAGAAAGAAACTTGCTGAAAATGGCAAAATCTGATGAGTCCGCGTACATGAGAATTGTCGATTTTTTGAAATTTCGATTTTCTTCTTTAATTAAAGTTAATATTCAAGAAAACAACTAGAAAACATGTTTGCAACAGATTTTGTAGCTTCTATGTAATAGAAAACCAGAGTTATCATAGCAGAAAATAACTTGCTAAAAATAGCAAAATCTGATGGGTATTGATGAGAATTGTCGATTTTTTGAAATTTTGATTTTCTTGTTTAATTAAGGTGTATATTCAAGAAAACAACTATAAAACATGTTTGCAACAGATTTTGTAGCTTCTATGTCATAGTAAACCAGAGTTATCACAGCAAAAGAAACTTGCTGAAAATGGCAAAATCTGATGGGTCTGCGTACACGAGAATTGTCGATTTTTTTAAATTTCGATTTTCTTCTTTAATTAAAGTTTATAGTCAAGAAAACAACTAGAAAACATGTTTGCAACAGATTTTGTAGCTTCTATGTCATAGAAAACCAGAGTTATCATAGCAGAAAATAACTTGCTAAAAATAGCAAAATCTGATGGGTCCGCGTACATGAGAATTGTCGATTTTTTGAAATTTTGATTTTCTTCTTTAATCAAAGTTTATATTCAAGAAAACAACTAGAAAACATGTTTGCAACAGATTTTGTAGCTTCTTTGTCATAGTAAACCAGAGTTATCACAGCAGAAAGAAACTTGCTTAAAATAGCAAAATCTGATGGGTCCGCGTACACGAGAATTGTCGATTTTTTTAAATTTCGATTTTCTTCTTTAATTAAAGTTTATATTGAAGAAAACAACTAGAAAACATGTTTGCAAAAGATTTTGTATCTTCTATCTCATAGAAAACCAGAGTTATCACAGCAGAAAGAAACTTGCTGAAAATGGCAAAATCTGATGGGTCCGCGTACACGAGAATTGTCGATTTTTTGAAATTTCGATTTTCTTCTTTAATTAAGGTTTATATTCAAGTAAACAACTAGAAAACATGTTTGCAACAGATTTTGTAGCTTCTATGTCACAGAAAACCAGAGTTATCATAGCAGAAAATAACTTGCTAAAAATAGCAAAATCTGATGGGTCCGCGTACATGAGAATTGTCGATTTTTTGAAATTTTGATTTTCTTCTTTAATTAAGGTTTATATTCAAGAAAACAACTAGAAAACATGTTTGCAACAGATTTTGTAGCTTCTATGTAATAGTAAAGCAGAGTTATCACAGCAGAAAGAAACTTGCTGAAAATGGCAAAATCTGATGGGTCCGCGTACACGAGAATTGTCGATTTTTTGCAAATTTCGATTTTCTTGTTTAATTAAGGTTTATATTCAAGAAAACAACTAGAAAACATGTTTGCAACAGATTTTGTAGCTTCTATGTCATAGTAAACCAGAGTTATCACAGCAAAAGAAACTTGCTGAAAATGGCAAAATCTGATGGGTCTACGTACACGAGAATTGTCGATTTTTTTAAATTTCGATTTTCTTGTTTAATTAAGGTTTGTATTCCAGAAAACAACAAGAAAACATGTTTGCAACAGATTTTGTAGCTTCTATGTCATAGAAAACCAGAGTTATCATAGCAGAAAATAACTTGCTAAAAATAGCAAAATCTGATGGGTCCGCGTACATGAGAATTGTCGATTTTTTTAAATTCTGATTTTCTTCTTTAATTAAGGTTTATATTCAAGAAAACAACTAGAAAACATGTTTGCAACAGATTTTGTAGCTTCCGTGTCATAGTAAACAAGAGTTATCACAGCAGAAAGAAACTTGCTGAAAATGGCAAAATCTGATGGGTCCGCGTACACGAGAATTGTCGATTTTTTTAAATTTCGATATTCTTCTTTAATTAAAGTGTATATTCAAGAAAACAACTAGAAAACATGTTTGCAACAGATTTTGTAGCTTCTATCTCATAGAAAACCAGAGTTATCACAGCAGAAAGAAACTTGCTGAAAATTGCAAAATCTGATGGGTCCGCGTACACGAGAATTGTCGATTTTTTTAAATTTCGATTTTCTTCTTTAATTAAAGTTTATAGTCAAGAAAACAACAAGAAAACATGTTTGCAACAGATTTTGTAGCTTCTATGTCATAGAAAACCAGAGTTATCATAGCAGAAAATAACTTGCTAAAAATAGCAAAATCTGATGGGTCCGCGTACATGAGAATTGTCGATTTTTTGAAATTTTGATTTTCTTCTTTAATCAAAGTTTATATTCAAGAAAACAACTAGAAAACATGTTTGCAACAGATTTTGTAGCTTCTATGTCATAGTAAACCAGAGTTATCACAGCAGAAAGAAACTTGCTGAAAATGGCAAAATCTGATGGGTCCGCGTACACGAGAATTGTCGATTTTTTGAAATTTCGATTTTCTTCTTTAATTAAAGTTTATATTGAAGAAAACAACTAGAAAACATGTTTGCAAAAGATTTTGTATCTTCTATCTCATAGAAAACCAGAGTTATCACAGCAGAAAAGCAACTTGCTGAAAATGGCAAAATCTGATGGGTCCGCGTACACGAGAATTGTCGATTTTTTGAAATTTCGATTTTCTTCTTTAATTAAGGTTTATATTCAAGTAAACAACTAGAAAACATGTTTGCAACAGATTTTGTAGCTTCTATGTCACAGAAAACCAGAGTTATCATAGCAGAAAATAACTTGCTAAAAATAGGAATCTCTGATGGGACCGCGTACATGAGAATTGTCGATTTTTTGAAATTTTGATTTTCTTCCTTTATTAAGGTTTATATTCAAGAAAACAACTAGAAAACATGTTTGCAAAAGATTTTGTAGCTTCTATGTAATAGTAAAGCAGAGTTATCACAGCAGAAAGAAACTTGCTGAAAATGGCAAAATCTGATGGGTCCGCGTACACGAGAATTGTCGATTTTTTGCAAATTTCGATTTTCTTGTTTGATTAAGGTTTATATTCAAGAAAACAACTAGAAAACATGTTTGCAACAGATTTTGTAGCTTCTGTGTCATAGTAAACCAGAGTTATCACAGCAGAAAGAAACTTGCTGAAAATGGCAACATCTGATGGGTCCGCGTACACGAGAATTGTCGATTTTTTTAAAATTTTGATTTTCTTCTTTAATTAAGGTTTATATTCAAGAAAACAACTAGAAAACATGTTTGCAACAGATTTTGTAGCTTCTATGTCATAGAAAACAAGAGTTATCATAGCAGAAAATAACTTGCTAAAAATAGCAAAATCTGATGGGTCCGCGTACATGAGAATTGTCGATTTTTTGAAATTTTGATTTTCTTCTTTAATTAAGGTTTATATTCAAGAAAACAACTAGAAAACATGTTTGCAACAGATTTTGTAGCTTCTATGTAATAGTAAAGCAGAGTTATCAGAGCAGAAAGAAACTTGCTGAAAATGGCAAAATCTGATGGGTCTGCGTACACGAGAATTGTCGATTTTTTGAAATTTCGATTTTCTTCTTTAATTGAGGTTCATATTCAAGAAAACAACTAGAAAACATGTTTGCAACAGATTTTGTAGCTTCTATGTCATAGAAAACCAGAGTTATCACAGCAGAAAGAAACTTGCTGAAAATAGCAAAATCTGATGGGTCTGCGTACACGAGAATTGTCGATTTTTTGAAATTTCGATTTTCTTCTTTAATTAAGGTTTATATTGAAGAAAACAACTAGAAAACATGTTTGCAACAGATTTTGTAGCTTCTATGTAATAGTAAAGCAGAGTTATCACAGCAGAAAGAAACTTGCTGAAAATGGCAAAATCTGATGGGTCCGCGTACACGAGAATTGTCGATTTTTTGAAATTTCGATTTTCTTCTTTAATTGAGGTTTATATTCAAGAAAACAACTAGAAAACAGTTTTGCAACAGATTTTGTAGCTTCTATGTCATAGAAAACTAGAGTAATCACAGCAGAAAATAACTTGCTAAAAATAGGAATCTCTGATGGGACCGCGTACATGAGAATTGTCGATTTTTTGAAATTTTGATTTTCTTCTTTAATTAAGGTTTATATTGAAGAAAACAACTAGAAAACATGTTTGCAACAGATTTTGTAGCTACTATGTAATAGTAAAGCAGAGTTATCACAGCAGAAAGAAACTTGCTGAAAATGGCAAAATCTGATGGGTCCGCGTACACGAGAATTGTCGATTTTTTTAAATTTCGATTTTCTTCTTTAATTAAAGTTTATATTGAAGAAAACAACTAGAAAACATGTTTGCAAAAGATTTTGTATCTTCTATCTCATAGAAAACCAGAGTTATCACAGCAGAAAGAAACTTGCTGAAAATGGCAAAATCTGATGGGTCCGCGTACACGAGAATTGTCGATTTTTTGAAATTTCGATTTTCTTCTTTAATTAAGGTTTATATTCAAGTAAACAACTAGAAAACATGTTTGCAACAGATTTTGTAGCTTCTATGTCACAGAAAACCAGAGTTATCATAGCAGAAAATAACTTGCTAAAAATAGGAATCTCTGATGGGACCGCGTACATGAGAATTGTCGATTTTTTGAAATTTTGATTTTCTTCTTTAATTAAGGTTTATATTCAAGAACACAACTAGAAAACATGTTTGCAACAGATTTTGTAGCTTCTATGTAATAGTAAAGCAGAGTTATCACAGCAGAAAGAAACTTGCTGAAAATGGCAAAATCTGATGGGTCCGCGTACACGAGAATTGTCGATTTTTTGCAAATTTCGATTTTCTTGTTTAATTAAGGTTTATATTCAAGAAAACAACTATAAAACATGTTTGCAACAGATTTTGTAGCTTCTATGTCATAGTAAACCAGAGTTATCACAGCAAAAGAAACTTGCTGAAAATGGCAAAATCTGATGGGTCTGCGTACACGAGAATTGTCGATTTTTTTAAATTTCGATTTTCTTGTTTAATTAAAGTTTATATTCCAGAAAACAACAAGAAAACATGTTTGCAACAGATTTTGTAGCTCTTATGTAATAGAAAACCAGAGTTATCATAGCAGAAAATAACTTGCTAAAAATAGCAAAATCTGATGGGTCCGCGTACATGAGAATTGTCGATTTTTTTAAATTCTGATTTTCTTCTTTAATTAAGGTTTATATTCAAGAAAACAACTAGAAAACATGTTTGCAACAGATTTTGTAGCTTCTATGTCATAGTAAACAAGAGTTATCACAGCAGAAAGAAACTTGCTGAAAATGGCAAAATCTGATGGGTCCGCGTACACGAGAATTGTCGATTTTTTTAAATTTCGATATTCTTCTTTAATTAAAGTGTATATTCAAGAAAACAACTAGAAAACATGTTTGCAACAGATTTTGTAGCTTCTATCTCATAGAAAACCAGAGTTATCACAGCAGAAAGAAACTTGCTGAAAATTGCAAAATCTGATGGGTCCGCATACACGAGAATTGTCGATTTTTTTAAATTTCGATTTTCTTCTTTAATTAAAGTTTATAGTCAAGAAAACAACAAGAAAACATGTTTGCAACAGATTTGGAGCTTCTATGTCATAGAAAACCAGAGTTATCATAGCAGAAAATAACTTGCTAAAAATAGCAAAATCTGATGGGTCCGCGTACATGAGAATTGTCGATTTTTTGAAATTTTGATTTTCTTCTTTAATCAAAGTTTATATTCAAGAAAACAACTAGAAAACATGTTTGCAACAGATTTTGTAGCTTCTATGTCATAGTAAACCAGAGTTATCACAGCAGAAAGAAACTTGCTGAAAATGGCAAAATCTGATGGGTCCGCGTACACGAGAATTGTCGATTTTTTGAAATTTCGATTTTCTTCTTTAATTAAGGTTTATATTGAAGAAAACAACTAGAAAACATGTTTGCAACAGATTTTGTAGCTTCTATGTAATAGTAAAGCAGAGTTATCACAGCAGAAAGAAACTTGCTGAAAATGGCAAAATCTGATGGGTCCGCGTACACGAGAATTGTCGATTTTTTGAAATTTCGATTTTCTTCTTTAATTGAGGTTTATATTCAAGAAAACAACTAGAAAACAGTTTTGCAACAGATTTTGTAGCTTCTATGTCATAGAAAACTAGAGTAATCACAGCAGAAAATAACTTGCTAAAAATAGGAATCTCTGATGGGACCGCGTACATGAGAATTGTCGATTTTTTGAAATTTTGATTTTCTTCTTTAATTAAGGTTTATATTGAAGAAAACAACTAGAAAACATGTTTGCAACAGATTTTGTAGCTACTATGTAATAGTAAAGCAGAGTTATCACAGCAGAAAGAAACTTGCTGAAAATGGCAAAATCTGATGGGTCCGCGTACACGAGAATTTACGATTTTTTGCAAATTTCGATTTTCTTGTTTAATTAAGGTTTATATTCAAGAAAACAACTATAAAACATGTTTGCAACAGATTTTGTAGCTTCTGTGTCATAGTAAACCAGAGTTATCACAGCAGAAAGAAACTTGCTGAAAATGGCAACATCTGATGGGTCCGCGTACACGAGAATTGTCGATTTTTTTAAAATTTTGATTTTCTTCTTTAATTAAGGTTTATATTCAAGAAAACAACTAGAAAACATGTTTGCAACAGATTTTGTAGCTTCTATGTCATAGAAAACAAGAGTTATCATAGCAGAAAATAACTTGCTAAAAATAGCAAAATCTGATGGGTCCGCGTACATGAGAATTGTCGATTTTTTGAAATTTTGATTTTCTTCTTTAATTAAGGTTTATATTCAAGAAAACAACTAGAAAACATGTTTGCAACAGATTTTGTAGCTTCTATGTAATAGTAAAGCAGAGTTATCAGAGCAGAAAGAAACTTGCTGAAAATGGCAAAATCTGATGGGTCTGCGTACACGAGAATTGTCGATTTTTTGAAATTTCGATTTTCTTCTTTAATTGAAATTCATATTCAAGAAAACAACTAGAAAACATGTTTGCAACAGATTTTGTAGCTTCTATGTCATAGAAAACCAGAGTTATCACAGCAGAAAGAAACTTGCTGAAAATAGCAAAATCTGATGGGTCTGCGTACACGAGAATTGTCGATTTTTTGAAATTTCGATTTTCTTCTTTAATTAAGGTTTATATTGAAGAAAACAACTAGAAAACATGTTTGCAACAGATTTTGTAGCTTCTATGTAATAGTAAAGCAGAGTTATCACAGCAGAAAGAAACTTGCTGAAAATGGCAAAATCTGATGGGTCCGCGTACACGAGAATTGTCGATTTTTTGAAATTTCGATTTTCTTCTTTAATTGAGGTTTATATTCAAGAAAACAACTAGAAAACAGTTTTGCAACAGATTTTGTAGCTTCTATGTCATAGAAAACTAGAGTAATCACAGCAGAAAATAACTTGCTAAAAATAGGAATCTCTGATGGGACCGCGTACATGAGAATTGTCGATTTTTTGAAATTTTGATTTTCTTCTTTAATTAAGGTTTATATTGAAGAAAACAACTAGAAAACATGTTTGCAACAGATTTTGTAGCTACTATGTAATAGTAAAGCAGAGTTATCACAGCAGAAAGAAACTTGCTGAAAATGGCAAAATCTGATGGGTCCGCGTACACGAGAATTTACGATTTTTTGCAAATTTCGATTTTCTTGTTTAATTAAGGTGTATATTCAAGAAAACAACTATAAAACATGTTTGCAACAGATTTTGTAGCTTCTATGTCATAGTAAACCAGAGTTATCACAGCAAAAGAAACTTGCTGAAAATGGCAAAATCTGATGGGTCTGCGTACACGAGAATTGTCGATTTTTTTAAATTTCGATTTTCTTCTTTAATTAAAGTTTATAGTCAAGAAAACAACAAGAAAACATGTTTGCAACAGATTTTGTAGCTTCTATGTCATAGAAAACCAGAGTTATCATAGCAGAAAATAACTTGCTAAAAATAGCAAAATCTGATGGGTCCGCGTACATGAGAATTGTCGATTTTTTGAAATTTTGATTTTCTTCTTTAATCAAAGTTTATATTCAAGAAAACAACTAGAAAACATGTTTGCAACAGATTTTGTAGCTTCTATGTCATAGTAAACCAGAGTTATCACAGCAGAAAGAAACTTGCTGAAAATGGCAAAATCTGATGGGTCCGCGTACACGAGAATTGTCGATTTTTTGCAAATTTCGATTTTCTTGTTTAATTAAGGTGTATATTCAAGAAAACAACTATAAAACATGTTTGCAACAGATTTTGTAGCTTCTATGTCATAGTAAACCAGAGTTATCACAGCAAAAGAAACTTGCTGAAAATGGCAAAATCTGATGGGTCTGCGTACACGAGAATTGTCGATTTTTTTAAATTTCGATTTTCTTCTTTAATTAAAGTTTATAGTCAAGAAAACAACAAGAAAACATGTTTGCAACAGATTTTGTAGCTTCTATGTCATAGAAAACCAGAGTTATCATAGCAGAAAATAACTTGCTAAAAATAGCAAAATCTGATGGGTCCGCGTACATGAGAATTGTCGATTTTTTGAAATGTTGATTTTCTTCTTTAATCAAAGTTTATATTCAAGAAAACAACTAGAAAACATGTTTGCAACAGATTTTGTAGCTTCTATGTCATAGTAAACCAGAGTTATCACAGCAGAAAGAAACTTGCTTAAAATAGCAAAATCTGATGGGTCCGCGTACACGAGAATTGTCGATTTTTTGAAATTTCGATTTTCTTCTTTAATTAAGGTTTATATTCAAGTAAACAACTAGAAAACATGTTTGCAACAGATTTTGTAGCTTCTATGTCACAGAAAACCAGAGTTATCATAGCAGAAAATAACTTGCTAAAAATAGGAATCTCTGATGGGACCGCGTACATGAGAATTGTCGATTTTTTGAAATTTTGATTTTCTTCTTTAATTAAGGTTTATATTCAAGAACACAACTAGAAAACATGTTTGCAACAGATTTTGTAGCTTCTATGTAATAGTAAAGCAGAGTTATCACAGCAGAAAGAAACTTGCTGAAAATGGCAAAATCTGATGGGTCCGCGTACACGAGAATTGTCGATTTTTTGCAAATTTCGATTTTCTTGTTTAATTAAGGTTTATATTCAAGAAAACAACTATAAAACATGTTTGCAACAAATTTTGTAGCTTCTATGTCATAGTAAACCAGAGTTATCACAGCAAAAGAAACTTGCTGAAAATGGCAAAATCTGATGGGTCTGCGTACACGAGAATTGTCGATTTTTTTAAATTTCGATTTTCTTGTTTAATTAAAGTTTATATTCCAGAAAACAACAAGAAAACATTTTTGCAACAGATTTTGTAGCTCTTATGTAATAGAAAACCAGAGTTATCATAGCAGAAAATAACTTGCTAAAAATAGCAAAATCTGATGGGTCCGCGTACATGAGAATTGTCGATTTTTTTAAATTCTGATTTTCTTCTTTAATTAAGGTTTATATTCAAGAAAACAACTAGAAAACATGTTTGCAACAGATTTTGTAGCTTCTATGTCATAGTAAACAAGAGTTATCACAGCAGAAAGAAACTTGCTGAAAATGGCAAAATCTGATGGGTCCGCGTACACGAGAATTGTCGATTTTTTTAAATTTCGATATTCTTCTTTAATTAAAGTGTATATTCAAGAAAACAACTAGAAAACATGTTTGCAACAGATTTTGTAGCTTCTATCTCATAGAAAACCAGAGTTATCACAGCAGAAAGAAACTTGCTGAAAATTGCAAAATCTGATGGGTCCGCATACACGAGAATTGTCGATTTTTTTAAATTTCGATTTTCTTCTTTAATTAAAGTTTATAGTCAAGAAAACAACAAGAAAACATGTTTGCAACAGATTTGGAGCTTCTATGTCATAGAAAACCAGAGTTATCATAGCAGAAAATAACTTGCTAAAAATAGCAAAATCTGATGGGTCCGCGTACATGAGAATTGTCGATTTTTTGAAATTTTGATTTTCTTCTTTAATCAAAGTTTATATTCAAGAAAACAACTAGCAAACATGTTTGCAACAGATTTTGTAGCTTCTATGTCATAGTAAACCAGAGTTATCACAGCAGAAAGAAACTTGCTGAAAATGGCAAAATCTGATGGGTCCGCGTACACGTCAATTGTCGATTTTTTGAAATTTCGATTTTCTTCTTTAATTAAGGTTTATATTCAAGTAAACAACTAGAAAACATGTTTGCAACAGATTTTGTAGCTTCTATGTCACAGAAAACCAGAGTTATCATAGCAGAAAATAACTTGCTAAAAATAGGAATCTCTGATGGGACCGCGTACATGAGAATTGTCGATTTTTTGAAATTTTGATTTACTTCCTTTATTAAGGTTTATATTCAAGAAAACAACTAGAAAACATGTTTGCAAAAGATTTTGTAGCTTCTATGTAATAGTAAAGCAGAGTTATCACAGCAGAAAGAAACTTGCTGAAAATGGCAAAATCTGATGGGTCCGCGTACACGAGAATTGTCGATTTTTTGCAAATTTCGATTTTCTTGTTTGATTAAGGTTTATATTCAAGAAAACAACTATAAAACATGTTTGCAACAGATTTTGTAGCTTCTATGTCATAGTAAACCAGAGTTATCACAGCAAAAGAAACTTGCTGAAAATGGCAAAATCTGATGGGTCTGCGTACACGAGAATTGTCGATTTTTTTAAATTTCGATTTTCTTCTTTAATTAAAGTTTATAGTCAAGAAAACAACAAGAAAACATGTTTGCAACAGATTTTGTAGCTTCTATGTCATAGAAAACCAGAGTTATCATAGCAGAAAATAACTTGCTAAAAATAGCAAAATCTGATGGGTCCGCGTACATGAGAATTGTCGATTTTTTGAAATTTTGATTTTCTTCTTTAATCAAAGTTTATATTCAAGAAAACAACTAGAAAACATGTTTGCAACAGATTTTGTAGCTTCTATGTCATAGTAAACCAGAGTTATCACAGCAGAAAGAAACTTGCTGAAAATGGCAAAATCTGATGGGTCCGCGTACACGAGAATTGTCGATTTTTTGCAAATTTCGATTTTCTTGTTTAATTAAGGTGTATATTCAAGAAAACAACTATAAAACATGTTTGCAACAGATTTTGTAGCTTCTATGTCATAGTAAACCAGAGTTATCACAGCAAAAGAAACTTGCTGAAAATGGCAAAATCTGATGGGTCTGCGTACACGAGAATTGTCGATTTTTTTAAATTTCGATTTTCTTCTTTAATTAAAGTTTATAGTCAAGAAAACAACAAGAAAACATGTTTGCAACAGATTTTGTAGCTTCTATGTCATAGAAAACCAGAGTTATCATAGCAGAAAATAACTTGCTAAAAATAGCAAAATCTGATGGGTCCGCGTACATGAGAATTGTCGATTTTTTGAAATGTTGATTTTCTTCTTTAATCAAAGTTTATATTCAAGAAAACAACTAGAAAACATGTTTGCAACAGATTTTGTAGCTTCTATGTCATAGTAAACCAGAGTTATCACAGCAGAAAGAAACTTGCTTAAAATAGCAAAATCTGATGGGTCCGCGTACACGAGAATTGTCGATTTTTTGAAATTTCGATTTTCTTCTTTAATTAAGGTTTATATTCAAGTAAACAACTAGAAAACATGTTTGCAACAGATTTTGTAGCTTCTATGTCACAGAAAACCAGAGTAATCACAGCAGAAAATAACTTGCTAAAAATAGGAATCTCTGATGGGACCGCGTACATGAGAATTGTCGATTTTTTGAAATTTTGATTTTCTTCTTTAATTAAGGTTTATATTCAAGAACACAACTAGAAAACATGTTTGCAACAGATTTTGTAGCTTCTATGTAATAGTAAAGCAGAGTTATCACAGCAGAAAGAAACTTGCTGAAAATGGCAAAATCTGATGGGTCCGCGTACACGAGAATTGTCGATTTTTTGCAAATTTCGATTTTCTTGTTTAATTAAGGTTTATATTCAAGAAAACAACTATAAAACATGTTTGCAACAAATTTTGTAGCTTCTATGTCATAGTAAACCAGAGTTATCACAGCAAAAGAAACTTGCTGAAAATGGCAAAATCTGATGGGTCTGCGTACACGAGAATTGTCGATTTTTTTAAATTTCGATTTTCTTGTTTAATTAAAGTTTATATTCCAGAAAACAACAAGAAAACATTTTTGCAACAGATTTTGTAGCTCTTATGTAATAGAAAACCAGAGTTATCATAGCAGAAAATAACTTGCTAAAAATAGCAAAATCTGATGGGTCCGCGTACATGAGAATTGTCGATTTTTTTAAATTCTGATTTTCTTCTTTAATTAAGGTTTATATTCAAGAAAACAACTAGAAAACATGTTTGCAACAGATTTTGTAGCTTCTATGTCATAGTAAACAAGAGTTATCACAGCAGAAAGAAACTTGCTGAAAATGGCAAAATCTGATGGGTCCGCGTACACGAGAATTGTCGATTTTTTTAAATTTCGATATTCTTCTTTAATTAAAGTGTATATTCAAGAAAACAACTAGAAAACATGTTTGCAACAGATTTTGTAGCTTCTATCTCATAGAAAACCAGAGTTATCACAGCAGAAAGAAACTTGCTGAAAATTGCAAAATCTGATGGGTCCGCATACACGAGAATTGTCGATTTTTTTAAATTTCGATTTTCTTCTTTAATTAAAGTTTATAGTCAAGAAAACAACAAGAAAACATGTTTGCAACAGATTTGGAGCTTCTATGTCATAGAAAACCAGAGTTATCATAGCAGAAAATAACTTGCTAAAAATAGCAAAATCTGATGGGTCCGCGTACATGAGAATTGTCGATTTTTTGAAATTTTGATTTTCTTCTTTAATCAAAGTTTATATTCAAGAAAACAACTAGCAAACATGTTTGCAACAGATTTTGTAGCTTCTATGTCATAGTAAACCAGAGTTATCACAGCAGAAAGAAACTTGCTGAAAATGGCAAAATCTGATGGGTCCGCGTACACGTCAATTGTCGATTTTTTGAAATTTCGATTTTCTTCTTTAATTAAGGTTTATATTCAAGTAAACAACTAGAAAACATGTTTGCAACAGATTTTGTAGCTTCTATGTCACAGAAAACCAGAGTTATCATAGCAGAAAATAACTTGCTAAAAATAGGAATCTCTGATGGGACCGCGTACATGAGAATTGTCGATTTTTTGAAATTTTGATTTACTTCCTTTATTAAGGTTTATATTCAAGAAAACAACTAGAAAACATGTTTGCAAAAGATTTTGTAGCTTCTATGTAATAGTAAAGCAGAGTTATCACAGCAGAAAGAAACTTGCTGAAAATGGCAAAATCTGATGGGTCCGCGTACACGAGAATTGTCGATTTTTTGCAAATTTCGATTTTCTTGTTTGATTAAGGTTTATATTCAAGAAAACAACTAGAAAACATGTTTGCAACAGATTTTGTAGCTTCTGTGTCATAGTAAACCAGAGTTATCACAGCAGAAAGAAACTTGCTGAAAATGGCAAAATCTGATGGGTCTGCGTACACGAGAATTGTCGATTTTTTGAAATTTCGATTTTCTTCTTTAATTGAGGTTCATATTCAAGAAAACAACTAGAAAACATGTTTGCAACAGATTTTGTAGCTTCTATGTCATAGAAAACCAGAGTTATCACAGCAGAAAGAAACTTGCTGAAAATAGCAAAATCTGATGGGTCCGCGTACACGAGAATTGTCGATTTTTTGAAATTTCGATTTTCTTCTTTAATTAAGGTTTATATTGAAGAAAACAACTAGAAAACATGTTTGCAACAGATTTTGTAGCTTCTATGTAATAGTAAAGCAGAGTTATCACAGCAGAAAGAAACTTGCTGAAAATGGCAAAATCTGATGGGTCCGCGTACACGAGAATTGTCGATTTTTTGAAATTTTGATTTTCTTCTTTAATTAAGGTGTATATTCAAGAAAACAACTAGAAAACATGTTTGCAACAGAATTTGTAGCTTCTATGTAATAGAATACCAGAGTTATCATAGCAGAAAATAACTTGCTAAAAATAGCAAAATCTGATGGGTCCGCGTACATGAGAATTGTCGATTTTTTGAAATTTTGATTTTCTTCTTTAATCAAAGTTTATATTCAAGAAAACAACTAGAAAACATGTTTGCAACAGATTTTGTAGCTTCTATGTCATAGTAAACCAGAGTTATCACAGCAGAAAGAAACTTGCTGAAAATGGCAAAATCTGATGGGTCCGCGTACACGAGAATTGTCGATTTTTTGAAATTTCGATTTTCTTCTTTAATTAAAGTTTATATTGAAGAAAACAACTAGAAAACATGTTTGCAAAAGATTTTGTATCTTCTATCTCATAGAAAACCAGAGTTATCACAGCAGAAAGAAACTTGCTGAAAATGGCAACATCTGATGGGTCCGCGTACACGAGAATTGTCGATTTTTTGAAATTTCGATTTTCTTCTTTAATTAAGGTTTATATTCAAGTAAACAACTAGAAAACATGTTTGCAACAGATTTTGTAGCTTCTATGTCACAGAAAACCAGAGTTATCATAGCAGAAAATAACTTGCTAAAAATAGGAATCTCTGATGGGACCGCGTACATGAGAATTGTCGATTTTTTGAAATTTTGATTTTCTTCTTTAATTAAGGTTTATATTCAAGAAAACAACTAGAAAACATGTTTGCAACAGATTTTGTAGCTTCTGTGTCATAGTAAACCAGAGTTATCACAGCAGAAAGAAACTTGCTGAAAATGGCAACATCTGATGGGTCCGCGTACACGAGAATTGTCGATTTTTTTAAATTTTGATTTTCTTCTTTAATTAAGGTTTATATTCAAAAAAACAACTAGAAAACATGTTTGCAACAGATTTTGTAGCTTCTATGTCGTAGAAAACAAGAGTTATCATAGCAGAAAATAACTTGCTAAAAATAGCAAAATCTGATGGGTCCGCGTACATGAGAATTGTCGATTTTTTGAAATTTTGATTTTCTCCTTTAATTAAAGTTTATATTCAAGAAAACAACTAGAAAACATGTTTGCAACAGAATTTGTAGCTTCTATGTAATAGAAAACCAGAGTTATCATAGCAGAAAATAACTTGCTAAAAATAGCAAAATCTGATGGGTCCGCGTACATGAGAATTGTCGATTTTTTGAAATTTTGATTTTCTTCTTTAATTAAGGTTTATATTCAAGAAAACAACTAGAAAACATGTTTGCAACAGATTTTGTAGCTTCTATGTTATAGTAAAGCAGAGTTATCACAGCAGAAAGAAACTTGCTGAAAATGGCAAAATCTGATAGGTCTGCGTACACGAGAATTGTCGATTTTTTGAAATTTCGATTTTCTTCTTTAATTGAGGTTTATATTCAAGAAAACAACTAGAAAACATGTTTGCAACAGATTTTGTAGCTTCTATGTCATAGAAAACCAGAGTTATCACAGCAGAAAGAAACTTGCTGAAAATGGCAAAATCTGATGGGTCTGCGTACACGAGAATTGTCGATTTTTTGAAATTTTGATTTTCTTCTTTCATTAAGGTGTATATTCAAGAAAACAACTAGAAAACATGTTTGCAACAGTATTTGTAGCTTCTATGTAATAGAATACCAGAGTTATCATAGCAGAAAGAAACTTGCTGAAAATGGCAAAATCTGATGGGTCCGCGTACACGAGAATTGTCGATTTTTTTAAATTTTGATTTTCTTCTTTAATCAAAGTTTATATTCAAGAAAACAACTAGAAAACATGTTTGCAACAGATTTTGTAGCTTCTATGTCGTAGAAAACAAGAGTTATCATAGCAGAAAATAACTTGCTAAAAATAGCAAAATCTGATGGGTCCGCGTACATGAGAATTGTCGATTTTTTGAAATTGGGATTTTCTCCTTTAATTAAGGTTTATATTCAAGAAAACAACTAGAAAACATGTTTGCAACAGAATTTGTAGCTTCTATGTAATAGAAAACCAGAGTTATCATAGCAGAAAATAACTTGCTAAAAATAGCAAAATCTGATGGGTCCGCGTACATGAGAATTGTCGATTTTTTGAAATTTTGATTTTCTTCTTTAATTAGGGTTTATATTCAAGAAAACAACTAGAAAACATGTTTGCAACAGATTTTGTAGCTTCTATGTAATAGTAAAGCAGAGTTATCACAGCAGAAAGAAACTTGCTGAAAATGGCAAAATCTGATAGGTCTGCGTACACGAGAATTGTCGATTTTTTGAAATTTCGATTTTCTTCTTTAATTGAGGTTTATATTCAAGAAAACAACTAGAAAACATGTTTGCAACAGATTTTGTAGCTTCTATGTCATAGAAAACCAGAGTTATCACAGCAGAAAGAAACTTGCTGAAAATGGCAAAATCTGATGGGTCTGCGTACACGAGAATTGTCGATTTTTTGAAATTTCGATTTTCTTCTTTAATTAAGGTTTATATTGAAGAAAACAACTAGAAAACATGTTTGCAACAGATTTTGTAGCTTCTATGTAATAGTAAAGCAGAGTTATCACAGCAGAAAGAAACTTGCTGAAAATGGCAAAATGTGATGGGTCCGCGTACACGAGAATTGTCGATTTTTTGAAATTTCGATTTTCTTCTTTAATTGAGGTTTATATTCAAGAAAACAACTAGAAAACATGTTTGCAACAGATTTTGTAGCTTCTATGTCATAGAATACCAGAGTTATCATAGCAGAAAATAACTTGCTAAAAATAGCAAAATCTGATGGGTCCGCGTACATGAGAATTGTCGATTTTTTGAAATTTTGATTTTCTTCTTTAATCAAAGTTTATATTCAAGAAAACAACTAGAAAACATGTTTGCAACAGATTTTGTAGCTTCTATGTCATAGTAAACCAGAGTTATCACAGCAGAAAGAAACTTGCTGAAAATGGCAAAATCTGATGGGTCTGCGTACACGAGAATTGTCGATTTTTTTAAATTTCGATTTTCTTCTTTAATTAAAGTTTATATTGAAGAAAACAACTAGAAAACATGTTTGCAAAAGATTTTGTATCTTCTATCTCATAGAAAACCAGAGTTATCACAGCAGAAAGAAACTTGCTGAAAATGGCAAAATCTGATGGGTCCGCGTACACGAGAATTGTCGATTTTTTGAAATTTCGATTTTCTTCTTTAATTAAGGTTTATATTCAAGTAAACAACTAGAAAACATGTTTGCAACAGATTTTGTAGCTTCTATGTCACAGAAAACCAGAGTTATCATAGCAGAAAATAACTTGCTAAAAATAGGAATCTCTGATAGTACCGCGTACATGAGAATTGTCGATTTTTTGAAATTTTGATTTTCTTCTTTAATTAAGGTTTATATTCAAGAAAACAACTAGAAAACATGTTTGCAACAGATTTTGTAGCTTCTATGTAATAGTAAAGCAGAGTTATCACAGCAGAAAGAAACTTGCTGAAAATGACAAAATCTGATGGGTCCGCGTACATGAGAATTGTCGATTTTTTGAAATTTTGATTTTCTTCTTTAATTAAGGTTTATATTCAAGAAAACAACTAGAAAACATGTTTGCAACAGATTTTGTAGCTTCTATGTCATAGAATACCAGAGTTATCATAGCAGAAAATAACTTGCTAAAAATAGCAAAATCTGATGGGTCCGCGTACATGAGAATTGTCGATTTTCTGAAATTTTGATTTTCTTCTTTAATCAAAGTTTATATTCAAGAAAACAACTAGAAAACATGTTTGCAACAGATTTTGTAGCTTCTATGTCATAGTAAACCAGAGTTATCACAGCAGAAAGAAACTTGCTGAAAATGGCAAAATCTGATGGGTCTGCGTACACGAGAATTGTCGATTTTTTTAAATTTCGATTTTCTTCTTTAATTAAAGTTTATATTGAAGAAAACAACTAGAAAACATGTTTGCAAAAGATTTTGTATCTTCTATCTCATAGAAAACCAGAGTTTTCACAGCAGAAAGAAACTTGCTGAAAATGGCAAAATCTGATGGGTCCGCGTACACGAGAATTGTCGATTTTTTGAAATTTCGATTTTCTTCTTTAATTGAGGTTTATATTCAAGTAAACAACTAGAAAACATGTTTGCAACAGATTTTGTAGCTTCTATGTCACAGAAAACCAGAGTTATCATAGCAGAAAATAACTTGCAAAAAATAGGAATCTCTGATGGGACCGCGTACATGAGAATTGTCGTTTTTTTGAAATTTTAATTTTCTTCTTTAATTGAGGTTTATATTCAAGAAAACAACTAGAAAACATGTTTGCAACAGATTTTGTAGCTTCTGTGTCATAGTAAACCAGAGTTATCACAGCAGAAAGAAACTTGCTAAAAATGGCAACATCTGATGGGTCCGCGTACACGAGAATTGTCGATTTTTTTAAATTTTGATTTTCTTCTTTAATCAAAGTTTATATTCAAGAAAACAACTAGAAAACATGTTTGCAACAGATTTTGTAGCTTCTATGTCGTAGAAAACAAGAGTTATCATAGCAGAAAATAACTTGCTAAAAATAGCAAAATCTGATGGGTCCGCGTACATGAGAATTGTCGATTTTTTGAAATTGGGATTTTCTCCTTTAATTAAAGTTTATATTCAAGAAAACAACTAGAAAACATGTTTGCAACAGAATTTGTAGCTTCTATGTAATAGAAAACCAGAGTTATCATAGCAGAAAATAACTTGCTAAAAATAGCAAAATCTGATGGGTCCGCGTACATGAGAATTGTCGATTTTTTGAAATTTTGATTTTCTTCTTTAATTAGGGTTTATATTCAAGAAAACAACTAGAAAACATGTTTGCAACAGATTTTGTAGCTTCTATGTAATAGTAAAGCAGAGTTATCACAGCAGAAAGCCACTTGCTGAAAATGCCAAAATCTGATGGGTCCGCGTACACGAGAATTGTCGATTTTTTGAAATTTCGATTTTCTTCTTTAATTGAGGTTTATATTCAAGAAAACAACTAGAAAACATGTTTGCAACAGATTTTGTAGCTTCTATGTCATAGAATACCAGAGTTATCATAGCAGAAAATAACTTGCTTAAAATAGCAAAATCTGATGGGTCCGCGTACATGAGAATTGTCGATTTTTTGAAATTTTGATTTTCTTCTTTAATCAAAGTTTGTATTCAAGAAAACAACTAGAAAACATGTTTGCAACAGATTTTGTAGCTTCTATGTCATAGTAAACCAGAGTTATCACAGCAGAAAGAAACTTGCTGAAAATGGCAAAATCTGATGGGTCTGCGTACACGAGAATTGTCGATTTTTTTAAATTTCGATTTTCTTCTTTAATTAAAGTTTATATTGAAGAAAACAACTAGAAAACATGTTTGCAAAAGATTTTGTATCTTCTATCTCATAGAAAACCAAAGTTATCACAGCAGAAAGAAACTTGCTGAAAATGGCAAAATCTGATGGGTCCGCGTACACGAGAATTGTCGATTTTTTGAAATTTCGATTTTCTTCTTTAATTAAGGTTTATATTCAAGTAAACAACTAGAAAACATGTTTGCAACAGATTTTGTAGCTTCTATGTCACAGAAAACCAGAGTTATCATAGCAGAAAATAACTTGCTAAAAATAGGAATCTCTGATAGTACCGCGTACATGAGAATTGTCGATTTTTTGAAATTTTGATTTTCTTCTTTAATTAAGGTTTATATTCAAGAAAACAACTAGAAAACATGTTTGCAACAGATTTTGTAGCTTCTATGTAATAGTAAAGCAGAGTTATCACAGCAGAAAGAAACTTGCTGAAAATGACAAAATCTGATGGGTCCGCGTACATGAGAATTGTCGATTTTTTGAAATTTTGATTTTCTTCTTTAATTAAGGTTTATATTCAAGAAAACAACTAGAAAACATGTTTGCAACAGATTTTGTAGCTTCTATGTCATAGAATACCAGAGTTATCATAGCAGAAAATAACTTGCTAAAAATAGCAAAATCTGATGGGTCCGCGTACATGAGAATTGTCGATTTTTTGAAATTTTGATTTTCTTCTTTAATCAAAGTTTATATTCAAGAAAACAACTAGAAAACATGTTTGCAACAGATTTTGTAGCTTCTATGTCATAGTAAACCAGAGTTATCACAGCAGAAAGAAACTTGCTGAAAATGGCAAAATCTGATGGGTCTGCGTACACGAGAATTGTCGATTTTTTTAAATTTCGATTTTCTTCTTTAATTAAAGTTTATATTGAAGAAAACAACTAGAAAACATGTTTGCAAAAGATTTTGTATCTTCTATCTCATAGAAAACCAGAGTTTTCACAGCAGAAAGAAACTTGCTGAAAATGGCAAAATCTGATGGGTCCGCGTACACGAGAATTGTCGATTTTTTGAAATTTCGATTTTCTTCTTTAATTAAGGTTTATATTCAAGTAAACAACTAGAAAACATGTTTGCAACAGATTTTGTAGCTTCTATGTCACAGAAAACCAGAGTTATCATAGCAGAAAATAACTTGCTAAAAATAGGAATCTCTGATGGGACCGCGTACATGAGAATTGTCGATTTTTTGAAATTTTGATTTTCTTCTTTAATTAAGGTTTATATTCAAGAAAACAACTAGAAAACATGTTTGCAACAGATTTTGTAGCTTCTATGTAATAGTAAAGCAGAGTTATCACAGCAGAAAGAAACTTGCTGAAAATGACAAAATCTGATGGGTCCGCGTACATGAGAATTGTCGATTTTTTGAAATTTTGATTTTCTCCTTTAATTAAAGTTTATATTCAAGAATACAACTAAAAACATGTTTGCAACAGAATGTGTAGCTTCTATGTAATAGAAAACCAGAGTTATCATAGCAGAAAATAACTTGCTAAAAATAGCAAAATCTGATGGGTCCGCGTACATGAGAATTGTCGATTTTTTGAAATTTTGATTTTCTTCTTTAATTAAGGTTTATATTCAAGAAAACAACTAGAAAACATGTTTGCAACAGATTTTGTAGCTTCTATGTAATAGTAAAGCAGAGTTATCACAGCAGAAAGAAACTTGCTGAAAATGGCAAAATCTGATGGGTCTGCGTACACGAGAATTGTCGATTTTTTGAAATTTCGATTTTCTTCTTTAATTGAGGTTTATATTCAAGAAAACAACTAGAAAACATGTTTGCAACAGATTTTGTAGCTTCTATGTAATAGTAAACCAGAGTTATCACAGCAGAAAGAAACTTGCTGAAAATGGCAAAATCTGATGGGTCCGCGTACACGAGAATTGTCGATTTTTTGAAATTTCGATTTTCTTCTTTAATTGAGGTTTATATTCAAGAAAACAACTAGAAAACATGTTTGCAACAGATTTTGTAGATTCTATGTCATAGAAAACTAGAGTAATCACAACAGAAAATAACTTGCTAAAAATAATAAAATCTGATGGGTCCGCGTACACGAGAATTGTCGATTTTTTGAAATTTTGATTTTCTTCTTTAATTAAGGTTTATATTGAAGAAAACAACTAGAAAACATGTTTGCAACAGATTTTGTAGCTTCTATGTAATAGTAAACCAGAGTTATCACAGCAGAAAGAAACTTGCTGAAAATTGCAAAATCTGATGGGTCCGCGTACACGAGAATTGTCGATTTTTTGAAATTTCGATTTTCTTCTTTAATTAAGGTTTATATTCAAGTAAACAACTAGAAAACATGTTTGCAACAGATTTTGTAGCTTCTATGTCACAGAAAACCAGAGTTATCATAGCAGAAAATAACTTGCTAAAAATTGGAATCTCTGATGGGACCGCGTACATGAGAATTGTCGATTTTTTGAAATTTTGATTTTCTTCTTTAATTAAGGTTTATATTCAAGAAAACAACTAGAAAACATGTTTGCAACAGATTTTGTAGCTTCTATGTAATAGTAAAGCAGAGTTATCACAGCAGAAAGAAACTTGCTGAAAATGACAAAATCTGATGGGTCCGCGTACACGAGAATTGTCGATTTTTTGCAAATTTCGATTTTCTTGTTTGATTAAGGTTTATATTCAAGAAAACAACTAGAAAACATGTTTGCAACAGATTTTGTAGCTTCTGTGTCATAGTAAACCAGAGTTATCACAGCAGAAAGAAACTTGCTGAAAATGGCAACATCTGATGGGTCCGCGTACACGAGAATTGTCGATTTTTTTAAAATTTTGATTTTCTTCTTTAATTAAGGTTTATATTCAAGAAAACAACTAGAAAACATGTTTGCAACAGATTTTGTAGCTTCTATGTCATAGAAAACAAGAGTTATCATAGCAGAAAATAACTTGCTAAAAATAGCAAAATCTGATGGGTCCGCGTACACGAGAATTGTCGATTTTTTGAAATTTTGATTTTCTCCTTTAATTAAAGTTTATATTCAAGAATACAACTAAAAACATGTTTGCAACAGAATTTGTAGCTTCTATGTAATAGAAAACCAGAGTTATCATAGCAGAAAATAACTTGCTAAAAATAGCAAAATCTGATGGGTCCGCGTACATGAGAATTGTCGATTTTTTTTAATTTTGATTTTCTTCTTTAATTAAGGTTTATATTCAAGAAAACAACTAGAAAACATGTTTGCAACAGATTTTGTAGCTTCTATGTTATAGTAAAGCAGAGTTATCACAGCAGAAAGAAACTTGCTGAAAATGGCAAAATCTGATGGGTCTGCGTACACGAGAATTGTCGATTTTTTGAAATTTCGATTTTCTTCTTTAATTGAGGTTTATATTCAAGAAAACAACTAGAAAACATGTTTGCAACAGATTTTGTAGCTTCTATGTAATAGTAAACCAGAGTTATCACAGCAGAAAGAAACTTGCTGAAAATGGCAAAATCTGATGGGTCCGCGTACACGAGAATTGTCGATTTTTTTAAATTTCGATTTTCTTCTTTAATTGAGGTTTATATTCAAGAAAACAACTAGAAAACATGTTTGCAACAGATTTTGTAGCTTCTATGTCATAGAAAACTAGAGTAATCACAACAGAAAATAACTTGCTAAAAATAGTAAAATCTGATGGGTCCGCGTACACGAGAATTGTCGATTTTTTGAAATTTCGATTTTCTTCTTTAATTAAGGTTTATATTGAAGAAAACAACTAGAAAACATGTTTGCAACAGATTTTGTAGCTTCTATGTAATAGTAAAGCAGAGTTATCACAGCAGAAAGAAACTTGCTGAAAATGGCAAAATCTGATGGGTCCGCGTACACGAGAATTGTCGATTTTTTGAAATTTTGATTTTCTTCTTTAATTAAGGTGTATATTCAAGAAAAAAACTAGAAAACATGTTTGCAACAGATTTTGTAGCTTCTATGTAATAGAATACCAGAGTTATCATAGCAGAAAATAACTTGCTAAAAATAGCAAAATCTGATGGGTCCGCATACATCAGAATTGTCGATTTTTTGAAATTTTGATTTTCTTCTTTAATTAAGGTTTATATTCAAGAAAACAACTAGAAAACATGTTTGCAACAGATTTTGTAGCTTCTATGTAATAGTAAAGCAGAGTTATCACAGCAGAAAGATACTTGCTGAAAATGGCAAAATCTGATGGGTCCGCGTACACGAGAATTGTCGAATTTTTGAAATTTCGATTTTCTTCTTTAATTAAGGTTTATATTGAAGAAAACAACTAGAAAACATGTTTGCAACAGATTTTGTAGCTTCTATCTAATAGTAAAGCAGAGTTATCACAGCAGAAAGAAACTTGCTGAAAATGGCAAAATCTGATGGGTCCGCGTACACGAGAATTGTCGATTTTTTGAAATTTCGATTTTCTTCTTTAATTAAGGTTAATATTCAAGAAAACAACTAGAAAACATGTTTGCAAAACAATTTTGTAGCTTCTATGTAATAGTAAAGCAGAGTTATCACAGCAGAAAGAAACTTGCTGAAAATGGCAAAATCTGATGAGTCCGCGTACATGAGAATTGTCGATTTTTTGAAATTTCGATTTTCTTCTTTAATTAAAGTTAATATTCAAGAAAACAACTAGAAAACATGTTTGTAACAGATTTTGTAGCTTCTATGTAATAGAAAACCAGAGTTATCATAGCAGAAAATAACTTGCTAAAAATAGCAAAATCTGATGGGTCCGCGTACATGAGAATTGTCGATTTTTTGAAATTTTGATTTTCTTCTTTAATTAAGGTTTATATTCAAGAACACAACTAGAAAACATGTTTGCAACAGATTTTGTAGCTTCTATGTAATAGTAAAGCAGAGTTATCACAGCAGAAAGAAACTTGCTGAAAATGGCAAAATCTGATAGGTCCGCATACACGAGAATTTACGATTTTTTGCAAATTTCGATTTTCTTGTTTAATTAAGGTTTATATTAAAGAAAACAACTATAAAACATGTTTGCAACAGATTTTGTAGCTTCTATGTCATAGTAAACCAGAGTTATCACAGCAAAAGAAACTTGCTGAAAATGGCAAAATCTGATGGGTCTGCGTACACGAGAATTGTCGATTTTTTGAAATTTCGATTTTCTTCTTTAATTAAGGTTTATATTGAAGAAAACAACTAGAAAACATGTTTGCAACAGATTTTGTAGCTTCTATCTAATAGTAAAGCAGAGTTATCACAGCAGAAAGAAACTTGCTGAAAATGGCAAAATCTGATGGGTCCGCGTACACGAGAATTGTCGATTTTTTGAAATTTCGATTTTCTTCTTTAATTAAGGTTAATATTCAAGAAAACAACTAGAAAACATGTTTGCAAAACAATTTTGTAGCTTCTATGTAATAGTAAAGCAGAGTTATCACAGCAGAAAGAAACTTGCTGAAAATGGCAAAATCTGATGAGTCCGCGTACATGAGAATTGTCGATTTTTTGAAATTTCGATTTTCTTCTTTAATTAAAGTTAATATTCAAGAAAACAACTAGAAAACATGTTTGTAACAGATTTTGTAGCTTCTATGTAATAGAAAACCAGAGTTATCATAGCAGAAAATAACTTGCTAAAAATAGCAAAATCTGATGGGTCCGCGTACATGAGAATTGTCGATTTTTTGAAATTTTGATTTTCTTCTTTAATTAAGGTTTATATTCAAGAACACAACTAGAAAACATGTTTGCAACAGATTTTGTAGCTTCTATGTAATAGTAAAGCAGAGTTATCACAGCAGAAAGAAACTTGCTGAAAATGGCAAAATCTGATAGGTCCGCATACACGAGAATTTACGATTTTTTGCAAATTTCGATTTTCTTGTTTAATTAAGGTTTATATTAAAGAAAACAACTATAAAACATGTTTGCAACAGATTTTGTAGCTTCTATGTCATAGTAAACCAGAGTTATCACAGCAAAAGAAACTTGCTGAAAATGGCAAAATCTGATGGGTCTGCGTACACGAGAATTGTCGATTTTTTGAAATTTCGATTTTCTTCTTTAATTAAGGTTTATATTCAAGAAAACAACTAGAAAACATGTTTGCAACAGATTTTGTAGCTTCTATGTGATAAAAAACCAGAGTTATCACAGCAGAAAGAAACTTGCTGAAAATGGCAAAATCTGATGGGTCCGCGTACACGAGAATTGTCGATTTTTTTAAATTTCGATTTTCGTCTTTAATTAAAGTTTGTATTCAAGAAAACAACTAGAAAACATGTTTGCAACAGATTTTGTAGCTTCCATGTAATAGTAAACCTAAGTTATCACAGCAGAAAAAAACTTGCTGAAAATGGCAAAATCTGATGGGTCCGCGTACACGAGAATTGTCGATTTTTTAAAATTTCGATTTTCTTCTTTAATTAAAGTTTATATTCAAGAAAACAACTAGAAAACATGTTTGCAACAGATTTTGTAGCTTCTATCTCATGGAAAACCAGAGTTATCACAGCAGAAAGAAACCTGCTAAAAATGGCAAAATCTGATGGGTCCGCGTACACGAGAATTGTCGATATTTTGAAATTTCGATTTTCTTCTTTAATTAAGGTTTATATTCAAGAACACAACTAGAAAACATGTTTGCAACAGATTTTGTAGCTTCCATGTAATAATAAACCAGATTTATCACAGCAGAAAGAAACTTGCTGAAAATGGCAAAATCTGATGGGTCCGCGTACACGAGAATTGTCGATTTTTTTAAATTTCGATTTTCTTCTTTAATTAAAGTTTATATTCAAGAAAACAACTAGAAAACATGTTTGCAACAGATTTTGTTGCTTCTATGTCATAGAAAACCAGAGTTATCATAACAGAAAATAACTTGCTAAAAATAGCAAAATCTGATGGGTCCGCGTACATGAGAATTGTTAATATTTTGAAATTTTGATTTTCTTCTTTAATTAAAGTTTATATTCAAGAAAACAACTAGAAAACATGTTTGCAACAGATTTTGTAGCTTCTATGTAATAGTAAACCAGAGTTATCACAGCAGAAAGAAACTTGCTGAAAATGGCAAAATCTGATGGGTCCGCGTACACCAGAATTGTCGATTTTTTGAAACTTTGATTTTCTTCTTTAATAAAGGTTTATATACAAGAAAACAACTAGAAAACATGTTTGCAACAGATGTTGTAGCTTCTATGTAATAGTAAACCAGAGTTATCACAGCAGAAAGAAACTTGCTAAAAATAGCAAAATCTGATGGGTCCGCGTACACGAGAATTGTCGATTTTTTGAAATTTTGATTTTCTTCTTTAATTAAGGTTTATATTCAAGAAAACAACTAGAAAACATGTTTGCATCAGATTTTGTAGCTTCCATGTAATAGTAAACCAGAGTTATCACAGCAGAAAGCAACATGCTGAAAATGGCAAAATCTGATGGGTCCGCGTACACGAGAATTGTCGATTTTTTTAAATTTCGATTTTCTTCTTTAATAAGGGTTTATATTCAAGAAAACAACTAGAAAACATATTTGCAACAGATTTTGTAGCTTCTATCTCATAGAAAATGAGAGTTATCACAGCAGAAAGAAACTTGCTGAAAATGGCAAAATCTGATGGGTCCGCGTACACGAGAATTGTCGATTTTTTGAAATTTCGATTTTCTTCTTTAATTAAGGTTTATATTCAAGAAAACAACTAGAAAACATGTTTGCAACAGATTTTGTAGCTTCTATGTCATAGAAAACTAGAGTTATCATAGCGGAAAATAACTTGCTGAAAATAGCAAAATCTGATGGGTCCGCGTACATGAGAATTGTCGATTTTTTGAAATTTTGATTTTCTTCTTTAATTAAGGTTTATATTCAAGAAAACAACTAGAAAACATGTTTGCAACAGATTTGGTAGCTTCCGCGTAATAATAAACCAGAGTTATCACAGCAGAAAGAAACTTGCTGAAAATGGCAAAATCTGATGGGTCCGCATACACGAGAATTGTCGATTTTTTTAAATTTCGATTTTCTTCTTAAATTGAAGTTTGTATTCAAGAAAACAACTAGAAAACATGTTTGCAACAGATTTTGTAGCTTCTATCTCATAGAAAACCAGAGTTATCACAGCAGAAAGAAACTTGCTGAAAATGGCAAAATCTGATGGGTCCGCGTACACGAGAATTGTCGATTTTTTAAAATTTGGATTTTCTACTTTAATTAAGGTTTATATTTCAGAAAACAACTAGAAAACATGTTTGCAACAGATTTTGTAGCTTCTATGTAATAGTAAAGCAGAGTTATCACAGCAGAAAGAAACTTGCTGAAAATGGCAAAATGTGATGGGTCCGCGTACACGAGAATTGTCGATTTTTTGAAATTTCGATTTTCTTCTTTAATTAAAGTTTATATTCAAGAAAACAACTAGAAAACATGTTTGCAACAGATTTTGTAGCTTCTATGTAATAGTAAACCAGAGTTATCACAGCAGAAAGAAACTTGCTGAAAATGGCAAAATCTGATGGGTCCGCGTACACCAGAATTGTCGATTTTTTTAAACTTTGATTTTCTTCTTTAATTAAAGTTTATATTCAAGAAAACAACTAGAAAACATGTTTGCAACAGATTTTGTAGCTTCTATGTAATAGTAAACCAGAGTTATCACAGCAGAAAGAAACTTGCTAAAAATAGCAAAATCTGATGGGTCCGCGTACACGAGAATTGTCGATTTTTTGAAATTTTGATTTTCTTCTTTAATTAAGGTTTATATTCAAGAAAACAACTAGAAAACATGTTTGCATCAGATTTTGTAGCTTCCATGTAATAGTAAACCAGAGTTATCACAGCAGAAAGCAACATGCTGAAAATGGCAAAATCTGATGGGTCCGCGTACACTAGAATTGTCGATTTTTTTAAATTTCGATTTTCTTCTTTAATAAGGGTTTATATTCAAGAAAACAACTAGAAAACATGTTTGCAACAGATTTTGTAGCTTCCATGGAATAGTAAAGCAGAGTTATCACAGCAGAAAGAAACTTGCTGAAAATGGCAAAATCTGATGGGTCCGCGTACATGAGAATTGTCGATTTTTTGAAATTTTGATTTTCTTCTTTAATTAAGGTTTATATTCAAGAAAACAACTAGAAAACATGTTTGCAACAGATTTTGTAGCTTCTATGTAATAGTAAACCTAAGTTATCACAGCAGAAAAAAACTTGCTGAAAATGGCAAAATCTGATGGGTCCGCGTACACGAGAATTGTCGATTTTTTAAAATTTCGATTTTCTTCTTTAATTAAAGTTTATATTCAAGAAAACAACTAGAAAACATGTTTGCAACAGATTTTGTAGCTTCTATCTCATGGAAAACCAGAGTTATCACAGCAGAAAGAAACCTGCTAAAAATGGCAAAATCTGATGGGTCCGCGTACACGAGAATTGTCGATATTTTGAAATTTCGATTTTCTTCTTTAATTAAGGTTTATATTCAAGAACACAACTAGAAAACATGTTTGCAACAGATTTTGTAGCTTCCATGTAATAATAAACCAGATTTATCACAGCAGAAAGAAACTTGCTGAAAATGGCAAAATCTGATGGGTCCGCGTACACGAGAATTGTCGATTTTTTTAAATTTCGATTTTCTTCTTTAATTAAAGTTTATATTCAAGAAAATAACTAGAAAACATGTTTGCAACAGATTTTGTTGCTTCTATGTCATAGAAAACCAGAGTTATCATAACAGAAAATAACTTGCTAAAAATAGCAAAATCTGATGGGTCCGCGTACATGAGAATTGTCGATTTTTTGAAATTTTGATTTTGTTCTTTAATTAAAGTTTATATTCAAGAAAACAACTAGAAAACATGTTTGCAACAGATTTTGTAGCTTCTATGTAATAGTAAACCAGAGTTATCACAGCAGAAAGAAACTTGCTGAAAATGGCAAAATCTGATGGGTCCGCTAACACCAGAATTGTCGATTTTTTGAAACTTTGATTTTCTTCTTTAATAAAGGTTTATATACAAGAAAACAACTAGAAAACATGTTTGCAACAGATGTTGTAGCTTCTATGTAATAGTAAACCAGAGTTATCACAGCAGAAAGAAACTTGCTAAAAATAGCAAAATCTGATGGGTCCGCGTACACGAGAATTGTCGATTTTTTGAAATTTTGATTTTCTTCTTTAGTTAAGGTTTATGTTCAAGAAAACAACTAGAAAACATGTTTGCATCAGATTTTGTAGCTTCCATGTAATAGTAAACCAGAGTTATCACAGCAGAAAGCAACATGCTGAAAATGGCAAAATCTGATGGGTCCGCGTACACGAGAATTGTCGATTTTTTTAAATTTCGATTTTCTTCTTTAATAAGGGTTTATATTCAAGAAAACAACTAGAAAACATGTTTGCAACAGATTTTGTAGCTTCCATGGAATAGTAAAGCAGAGTTATCACAGCAGAAAGAATCTTGCTGAAAATGGCAAAATCTGATGGGTCCGCGTACATGAGAATTGTCGATTTATTGAAATTTTGATATTCTTCTTTACTTAAGGTTTATATTCAAGAAAACAACTAGAAAACATGTTTGCAACAGATTTTGTAGCTTCTATGTAATAGTAAACCAGAGTTATCACAGCAGAAAGAAACTTGCTGAAAATGGCAAAATCTGATGGGTCCGCATACACGAGAATTGTCGATTTTTTTAAATTTCGATTTTCTTCTTTAATTAAGGTTTATATTCAAGAAAACAACTAGAAAACATGGTTGCAAGAGATTTTGTAGCTTCTATGTAATAGTAAACCAGAGTTATCACAGCAGAAAGAAACTTGCTGAAAATGGCAAAATCTGATGGGTCCGCATACACGAGAACGATCGATTTTTTCAAATTTCGATTTTCTTCTTTAATTAAAGTTTATATTCAAGAAAATAACTAGAAAACATATTTGCAACAGATTTTGTAGTGTCTATCTCATAGAAAATGAGAGTTATAACAGCAGAAAGAAACTTGCTGAAAATGGCAAAATCTGATGGGTCCGCGTACACGAGAATTGTCGATTTTTTGAAATTTCGATTTTCTTCTTTAATTAAGGTTTATATTCAAGAAAACAACTAGAAAACATGTTTGCAACAGATTTTGTAGCTTCTATGTCATAGAAAACTAGAGTTATCATAGCGGAAAATAACTTGCTGAAAATAGCAAAATCTGATGGGTCCGCGTACATGAGAATTGTCGATTTTTTGAAATTTTGATTTTCTTCTTTAATTAAGGTTTATATTCAAGAAAACAACTAGAAAACATGTTTGCAACAGATTTGGTAGCTTCCGCGTAATAATAAACCAGAGTTATCACAGCAGAAAGAAACTTGCTGAAAATGGCAAAATCTGATGGGTCCGCATACACGAGAATTGTCGATTTTTTTAAATTTCGATTTTCTTCTTTAATTGAAGTTTATATTCAAGAAAACAACTAGAAAACATGTTTGCAACAGATTTTGTTGCTTCTATCTCATAGAAAACCAGAGTTATCACAGCAGAAAGAAACTTGCTGAAAATGGCAAAATCTGATGGGTCCGCGTACACGAGAATTGTCGATTTTTTAAAATTTGGATTTTCTACTTTAATTAAGGTTTATATTTCAGAAAACAACTAGAAAACATGTTTGCAACAGATTTTGTAGCTTCTATGTAATAGTAAAGCAGAGTTATCACAGCAGAAAGAAACTTGCTGAAAATGGCAAAATGTGATGGGTCCGCGTACACGAGAATTGTCGATTTTTTGAAATTTCGATTTTCTTCTTTAATTAAAGTTTATATTCAAGAAAACAACTAGCAAACATGTTTGCAACAGATTTTGTAGCTTCTATGTAATAGTAAACCAGAGTTATCACAGCAGAAAGAAACTTGCTGAAAATGGCAAAATCTGATGGGTCCGCGTACACCAGAATTGTCGATTTTTTGAAACTTTGATTTTCTTCTTTAATTAAGGTTTATATTCAAGAAAACAACTAGAAAACATGTTTGCAACAGATTTTGTAGCTTCTATGTAATAGTAAACCAGAGTTATCACAGCAGAAAGAAACTTGCTAAAAATAGCAAAATCTGATGGGTCCGCGTACACGAGAATTGTCGATTTTTTGAAATTTTGATTTTCTTCTTTAATTAAGGTTTATATTCAAGAAAACAACTAGAAAACATGTTTGCATCAGATTTTGTAGCTTCCATGTAATAGTAAACCAGAGTTATCACAGCAGAAAGCAACATGCTGAAAATGGCAAAATCTGATGGGTCCGCGTACACTAGAATTGTCGATTTTTTTAAATTTCGATTTTCTTCTTTAATAAGGGTTTATATTCAAGAAAACAACTAGAAAACATGTTTGCAACAGATTTTGTAGCTTCCATGGAATAGTAAAGCAGAGTTATCACAGCAGAAAGAAACTTGCTGAAAATGGCAAAATCTGATGGGTCCGCGTACATGAGAATTGTCGATTTTTTGAAATTTTGATTTTCTTCTTTAATTAAGGTTTATATTCAAGAAAACAACTAGAAAACATGTTTGCAACAGATTTTGTAGCTTCTATGTAATAGTAAACCAGAGTTATCTTAGCAGAAAATAACTTGCGAAAAATAGCAAAATCTGATGGGTCCGCGTACATGAGAATTGTCGATTTTTTGAAATTTTGATTTTCTTCTTTAATTAAGGTTTATATTCAAGAAAACAACTAGAAAACATGTTTGCAACAGATTTTGTAGCTTATATCTCATAGAAAACCAGAGTTATCACAGCAGAAAGGAACTTGCTGAAAATGGCAAAATCTGATGGGTCCGCGTACACGAGAATTGTCGATTTTTTGAAATTTTTATTTTCTTCTTTAATTAAAGTTTATATACAAGAAAACAACTAGAAAACATGTTTGCAACAGATTTTGTAGCTTCCATGTAATAGTAAACCAGAGTTATCACAGCAGAAAGCAACATGCTGAAAATGGCAAAATCTGATGGGGCTGCGTACACAAGAATTGTCGATTTTTTGAAATTTAGATTTTCTTCTTTAATAAGGGTTTATATTCAAGAAAACAACTAGAAAACATGTTTGCAACAGATTTTGTAGCTTCCATGGAATAGTAAACCAGAGTTATCACAGCAGAAAGAAACTTGCTGAAAATGGCAAAATGTGATGGGTCCGCGTACACGAGAATAGTCGATTTTTTGAAATTTAGATTTTCTTCTGTAATTAAGGTTTATATTCAAGAACACAACTAGAAAACATGTTTGCAACAGATTTTGTTGCTATTATGTAATAGTAAAGCAGAGTTATCACAGCAGAAAGAAACTTGCTGAAAATGCCACAATCTGATGGGTCCGCGTACACGAGAATTGTCGATTTTTTGAAATTTCGATTTTCTTCTATAATTAAGGTTTATATTAAAGAAAACAACTAGAAAACATGTTTGCAACAGATATTGTAGCTTCTATGTCATAGAAAACCAGAGTTATCTTAGCAGAAAATAACTTGCGAAAAATAGCAAAATCTGATGGGTCCGCGTACATGAGAATTGTCGATTTTTTGAAATTTTGATTTTCTTCTTTAATTAAGGTTTATATTCAAGAAAACAACTAGAAAACATGTTTGCAACAGATTTTGTAGCTTCTATGTAATAGTAAACCAGAGTTATCACAGCAGAAAGAAACTTGCTGAAAATGGCAAAATCTGATGGGTCCGCGTACACAGGAATTGTCGATTTTTTGAAATTTCGATTTTCTTCTTTAATTAAAGTTTATATTCAAGAAAACAACTAGAAAACATGTTTGCAACAGATTTTGTAGCTTCTATCTCATAGAAAACCAGAGTTATCACAGCAGAAAGAAACTTGCTGAAAATGGCAAAATCTGATGGGTCCGCGTACACGAGAATTGTCGATTTTTTGAAATTTGGATTTTCTTCTTTAATTGAGGTTTATATTCAAGAAAACAACTAGAAAACATGTTTGCAACAGATTTTTATAGCTTCTATGTAATAGTAAAGCAGAGTTATCACAGCAGAAAGAAACTTGTGAAAATGGCAAAATCTGATGGGTCCGCGTACACGAGAATTGTTGATTTTTTGAAATTTCGATTTTCTTCTTTAATTAAGGTTTATATTCAAGAAAACAACTAGAAAACATGTTTGCAACAGATATTGTAGCTTCTATGTAATAGTAAACCAGAGTTATCACAGCAGAAAGAAACTTGCTGAAAATGGCAAAATCTGATGGGTTAGTGTACACGAGAATTGTCGATTTTTTGAAATTTCGATTTTCTTCTTTAATTAAGGTTTATATTAAAGAAAACAACTAGAAAACATGTTTGCAACAGATTTTGTAGCTTCCATGTAATAGTAAACCAGAGTTATCACAGCAGAAAGAAACTTGCTGAAAATGGCAAAATGTGATGGGTCCGCGTACACGAGAATTGTCGATTTTTTGAAATTTCGATTTTCTTCTTTAATTAAGGTTTATATTAAAGAAAACAACTAGAAAACATGTTTGCAACAGATTTTGTAGCTTCTATGTCATAGAAAACCAGAGTTATCTTAGCAGAAAATAACTTGCGAAAAATAGCAAAATCTGATGGGTCCGCGTACATGAGAATTGTCGATTTTTTGAAATTTTGATTTTCTTCTTTAATTAAGGTTTATATTCAAGAAAACAACTAGAAAAAATGTTTGCAACAGATTTTGTAGCTTCTATGTAATAGTAAACCAGAGTTATCACAGCAGAAAGAAACTTGCTGAAAATAGCAAAATCTGATGGGTCCGCGTACACAGGAATTGTCGATTTTTTGAAATTTCGATTTTCTTCTTTAATTCAAGTTTATATTCAAGAAAACAACTAGAAAACATGTTTGCAACAGATTTTGTAGCTTCTATCTCATAGAAAACCAGAGTTATCACAGCAGAAAGAAACTTGCTGAAAATGCCAAAATCTGATGGGTCCGCGTACACGAGAATTGTCGATTTTTTGAAATTTGGATTTTCTTTTTTAATAAAGGTTTATATTCAAGAAAACAACTAGAAAACATGTTTGCAACAGATTTTTATAGCTTCTATGTAATAGTAAAGCAGAGTTATCACAGCAGAAAGAAACTTGCTAAAAATAGCAAAATTTGATGGGTCCGCGTACATGAGAATTGTCGATTTTTTGAAATTTTGATTTTCTTCTTTAATTAAGGTTTTTATTCAAGAAAACAACTAGAAAACATGTTTGCAACAGATATTGTAGCTTCTATGTAATAGTAAACCAGAGTTATCACAGCAGAAAGAAACTTGCTGAAAATGGCAAAATCTGATGGGTTAGTGTACACGAGAATTGTCGATTTTTTGAAATTTCGATTTTCTTCTTTAATTAAGGTTTATATTCAAGAAAACAACTAGAAAACATGTTTGCAACAGATTTTGTAGCTTCCATGTAATAGTGCATCAGAGTTATCACAGCAGAAAGAAACTTGCTGAAAATGGCAAAATGTGATGGGTCCGCGTACACGAGAATTGTCGATTTTTTGAAATTTCGATTTTCTTCTGTAATTAAGCTTTATATTCAAGACCACAACTAGAAAACATGTTTGCAACAGATTTTGTTGCTTCTATGTAATAGTAAAGCAGAGTTATCACAGCAGAAAGAAACTTGCTGAAAATGGCAAAATCTGATGGGTCCGCGTACACGAGAATTGTCGATTTTTTTAAATTTCGATTTTCTTCTTTAATTAAGGTTTATATTAAAGAAAAAAACTAGAAAACATGTTTGCAACAGATTTTGTAGCTTCTATGTCATAGAAAACCAGAGTTATCTTAGCAGAAAATAACTTGCGAAAAATAGCAAAATCTGATGGGTCCGCGTACATGAGAATTGTCGATTTTTTGAAATTTTGATTTTCTTCTTTAATTAAGGTTTATATTCAAGAAAACAACTAGAAAACATGTTTGCAACAGATTTGGTAGCTTCCGCGTAATAATAAACCAGAGTTATCACAGCAGAAAGAAACTTGCTGAAAATGGCAAAATCTGATGGGTCCGCATACACGAGAATTGTCGATTTTTTTAAATTTCGATTTTCTTCTTTAATTGAAGTTTATATTCAAGAAAACAACTAGAAAACATGTTTCCAACAGATTTTGTAGCTTCTATCTCATAGAAAACCAGAGTTATCACAGCAGAAAGAAACTTGCTGAAAATGGCAAAATCTGATGGGTCCGCGTACACGAGAATTGTCGATTTTTTAAAATTTGGATTTTCTACTTTAATTAAGGTTTATATTTCAGAAAACAACTAGAAAACATGTTTGCAACAGATTTTGTAGCTTCTATGTAATAGTAAAGCAGAGTTATCACAGCAGAAAGAAACTTGCTGAAAATGGCAAAATGTGATGGGTCCGCGTACACGAGAATTGTCGATTTTTTGAAATTTCGATTTTCTTCTTTAATTAAAGTTTATATTCAAGAAAACAACTAGAAAACATGTTTGCAACAGATTTTGTAGCTTCTATGTAATAGTAAACCAGAGTTATCACAGCAGAAAGAAACTTGCTGAAAATGGCAAAATCTGATGGGTCCGCGTACACCAGAATTGTCGATTTTTTGAAACTTTGATTTTCTTCTTTAATTAAGGTTTATATTCAAGAAAACAACTAGAAAACATGTTTGCAACAGATTTTGTAGCTTCTATGTAATAGTAAACCAGAGTTATCACAGCAGAAAGAAACTTGCTAAAAATAGCAAAATCTGATGGGTCCGCGTACACGAGAATTGTCGATTTTTTGAAATTTTGATTTTCTTCTTTAATTAAGGTTTATATTCAAGAAAACAACTAGAAAACATGTTTGCATCAGATTTTGTAGCTTCCATGTAATAGTAAACCAGAGTTATCACAGCAGAAAGCAACATGCTGAAAATGGCAAAATCTGATGGGTCCGCGTACACTAGAATTGTCGATTTTTTTAAATTTCGATTTTCTTCTTTAATAAGGGTTTATATTCAAGAAAACAACTAGAAAACATGTTTGCAACAGATTTTGTAGCTTCCATGGAATAGTAAAGCAGAGTTATCACAGCAGAAAGAAACTTGCTGAAAATGGCAAAATCTGATGGGTCCGCGTACATGAGAATTGTCGATTTTTTGAAATTTTGATTTTCTTCTTTAATTAAGGTTTATATTCAAGAAAACAACTAGAAAACATGTTTGCAACAGATTTTGTAGCTTCTATGTAATAGTAAACCAGAGTTATCTTAGCAGAAAATAACTTGCGAAAAATAGCAAAATCTGATGGGTCCGCGTACATGAGAATTGTCGATTTTTTGAAATTTTGATTTTCTTCTTTAATTAAGGTTTATATTCAAGAAAACAACTAGAAAACATGTTTGCAACAGATTTTGTAGCTTATATCTCATAGAAAACCAGAGTTATCACAGCAGAAAGAAACTTGCTGAAAATGGCAAAATCTGATGGGTCCGCGTACACGAGAATTGTCGATTTTTTGAAATTTTTATTTTCTTCTTTAATTAAAGTTTATATTCAAGAAAACAACTAGAAAACATGTTTGCAACAGATTTTGTAGCTTCCATGTAATAGTAAACCAGAGTTATCACAGCAGAAAGCAACATGCTGAAAATGGCAAAATCTGATGGGGCTGCGTACACAAGAATTGTCGATTTTTTGAAATTTAGATTTTCTTTTTTAATAAGGGTTTATATTCAAGAAAACAACTAGAAAACATGTTTGCAACAGATTTTGTAGCTTCCATGGAATAGTAAACCAGAGTTATCACAGCAGAAAGAAACTTGCTGAAAATGGCAAAATGTGATGGGTCCGCGTACACGAGAATAGTCGATTTTTTGAAATTTAGATTTTCTTCTGTAATTAAGGTTTATATTAAAGAACACAATTAGAAAACATGTTTGCAACAGATTTTGTTGCTATTATGTAATAGTAAAGCAGAGTTATCACAGCAGAAAGAAACTTGCTGAAAATGCCACAATCTGATGGGTCCGCGTACACGAGAATTGTCGATTTTTTGAAATTTCGATTTTCTTCTATAATTAAGGTTTATATTAAAGAAAACAACTAGAAAACATGTTTGCAACAGATATTGTAGCTTCTATGTCATAGAAAACCAGAGTTATCTTAGCAGAAAATAACTTGCGAAAAATAGCAAAATCTGATGGGTCCGCGTACATGAGAATTGTCGATTTTTTGAAATTTTGATTTTCTTCTTTAATTAAGGTTTATATTCAAGAAAACAACTAGAAAACATGTTTGCAACAGATTTTTATAGCTTCTATGTAATAGTAAAGCAGAGTTATCACAGCAGAAAGAAACTTGTGAAAATGGCAAAATCTGATGGGTCCGCGTACACAGGAATTGTCGATTTTTTGAAATTTCGATTTTCTTCTTTAATTAAAGTTTATATTCAAGAAAACAACTAGAAAACATGTTTGCAACAGATTTTGTAGCTTCTATCTCATAGAAAACCAGAGTTATCACAGCAGAAAGAAACTTGCTGAAAATGGCAAAATCTGATGGGTCCGCGTACACGAGAATTGTCGATTTTTTGAAATTTGGATTTTCTTCTTTAATTGAGGTTTATATTCAAGAAAACAACTAGAAAACATGTTTGCAACAGATTTTTATAGCTTCTATGTAATAGTAAAGCAGAGTTATCACAGCAGAAAGAAACTTGTGAAAATGGCAAAATCTGATGGGTCCGCGTACACGAGAATTGTTGATTTTTTGAAATTTCGATTCTCTTCTTTAATTAAGGTTTATATTCAAGAAAACAACTAGAAAACATGTTTGCAACAGATATTGTAGCTTCTATGTAATAGTAAACCAGAGTTATCACAGCAGAAAGAAACTTGCTGAAAATGGCAAAATCTGATGGGTTAGTGTACACGAGAATTGTCGATTTTTTGAAATTTCGATTTTCTTCTTTAATTAAGGTTTATATTAAAGAAAACAACTAGAAAACATGTTTGCAACAGATTTTGTAGCTTCCATGTGATAGTAAACCAGAGTTATCACAGCAGAAAGAAACTTGCTGAAAATGGCAAAATGTGATGGGTCCGCGTACACGAGAATTGTCGATTTTTTGAAATTTCGATTTTCTTCTTTAATTAAGGTTTATATTAAAGAAAACAACTAGAAAACATGTTTGCAACAGATTTTGTAGCTTCTATGTCATAGAAAACCAGAGTTATCTTAGCAGAAAATAACTTGCGAAAAATAGCAAAATCTGATGGGTCCGCGTACATGAGAATTGTCGATTTTTTGAAATTTTGATTTTCTTCTTTAATTAAGGTTTATATTCAAGAAAACAACTAGAAAAAATGTTTGCAACAGATTTTGTAGCTTCTATGTAATAGTAAACCAGAGTTATCACAGCAGAAAGAAACTTGCTGAAAATAGCAAAATCTGATGGGTCCGCGTACACAGGAATTGTCGATTTTTTGAAATTTCGATTTTCTTCTTTAATTCAAGTTTATATTCAAGAAAACAACTAGAAAACATGTTTGCAACAGATTTTGTAGCTTCTATCTCATAGAAAACCAGAGTTATCACAGCAGAAAGAAACTTGCTGAAAATGCCAAAATCTGATGGGTCCGCGTACACGAGAATTGTCGATTTTTTGAAATTTGGATTTTCTTTTTTAATAAAGGTTTATATTCAAGAAAACAACTAGAAAACATGTTTGCAACAGATTTTTATAGCTTCTATGTAATAGTAAAGCAGAGTTATCACAGCAGAAAGAAACTTGCTAAAAATAGCAAAATTTGATGGGTCCGCGTACATGAGAATTGTCGATTTTTTGAAATTTTGATTTTCTTCTTTAATTAAGGTTTTTATTCAAGAAAACAACTAGAAAACATGTTTGCAACAGATATTGTAGCTTCTATGTAATAGTAAACCAGAGTTATCACAGCAGAAAGAAACTTGCTGAAAATGGCAAAATCTGATGGGTTAGTGTACACGAGAATTGTCGATTTTTTGAAATTTCGATTTTCTTCTTTAATTAAGGTTTATATTCAAGAAAACAACTAGAAAACATGTTTGCAACAGATTTTGTAGCTTCCATGTAATAGTGCATCAGAGTTATCACAGCAGAAAGAAACTTGCTGAAAATGGCAAAATGTGATGGGTCCGCGTACACGAGAATTGTCGATTTTTTGAAATTTCGATTTTCTTCTGTAATTAAGCTTTATATTCAAGACCACAACTAGAAAACATGTTTGCAACAGATTTTGTTGCTTCTATGTAATAGTAAACCAGAGTTATCACAGCAGAAAGAAACTTGCTGAAAATGGCAAAATCTGATGGGTCCGCGTACACGAGAATTGTCGATTTTTTTAAATTTCGATTTTCTTCTTTAATTAAGGTTTATATTAAAGAAAAAAACTAGAAAACATGTTTGCAACAGATTTTGTAGCTTCTATGTCATAGAAAACCAGAGTTATCTTAGCAGAAAATAACTTGCGAAAAATAGCAAAATCTGATGGGTCCGCGTACATGAGAATTGTCGATTTTTTGAAATTTTGATTTTCTTCTTTAATTAAGGTTTATATTCAAGAAAACAACTAGAAAACATGTTTGCAACAGATTTTGTAGCTTCTATGTAATAGTAAACCAGAGGTTTCACAGCAGAAAGGAACTTGCTGAAAATGGCAAAATCTGATGGGTCCGCGTACACGAGAATTGTCGATTTTTTGAAATTTCGATTTTCTTCTTTAATTAAAGTTTATATTCAAGAAAACAACTAGAAAACATGTTTGCAACAGATTTTGTAGTTTATATCTCATAGAAAACCAGAGTTATCACAGCAGAAAGAAACTTGCTGAAAATGGCAAAATCTGATGGGTCCGCGTACACGAGAATTGTCGATTTTTTGAAATTTGGATTTTCTTCTTTAATTAAGGTTTATATTCAAGAAAACAACTAGAAAACATGTTTGCAACAGATTTTTATAGCTTCTATGTAATAGTAAACCAGAGTTATCACAGCAGAAAGAAACTTGCTGAAAATAGCAAAATTTGATGGGTCCGCGTACATGAGAATTGTCGATTTTTTGAAATTGTGATTTTCTTCTTTAATTAAGGTTTGTATTCAAGAAAACAACTAGAAAACATGTTTGCAACATATATTGTAGCTTCTATGTAATAGTAAACCAGAGTTATCACAGCAGAAAGAAACTTGCTGAAAATGGCAAAATCTGATGGGTTAGTGTACACGAGAATCGTCGATTTTTTGAAATTTCGATTTTCTTATTTAATGAGGGTTTATATTCAAGAAAACAACTAGAAAACATGTTTGCAACAGATTTTGTAGCTTCTATGTCATAGAAAACCAGAGTTATCTTAGCAGAAAATAACTTGCGAAAAATAGCAAAATCTGATGGGTCCGCGTACATGAGAATGGTCGATTTTTTGAAATTTTGATTTTCTTCTTTAATTAAGGTTTATATTCAAGAAAACAACTAGAAAACATGTTTGCAACAGATTTTGTAGCTTCTATGTAATAGTAAACCAGAGGTTTCACAGCAGAAAGAAACTTGCTGAAAATGGCAAAATCTGATGGGTCCGCGTACACGAGAATTGTCGATTTTTTGAAATTTCGATTTTCTTCTTTAATTAAAGTTTATATTCAAGAAAACAACTAGAAAACATGTTTGCAACAGATTTTGTAGCTTATATCTCATAGAAAACCAGAGTTATCACAGCAGAAAGAAACTTGCTGAAAATGGCAAAATCTGATGGGTCCGCGTACACGAGAATTGTCGATTTTTTTAAATTTGGATTTTCTTCTTTAATTAAGGTTTATATTCAAGAAAACAACTAGAAAACATGTTTGCAACAGATTTTTATAGCTTCTATGTAATAGTAAACCAGAGTTATCACAGCAGAAAGAAACTTGCTGAAAATGGCAAAATCTGATGGGTCCGCGTACACGAGAATTGTCGATTTTTTGAACTTTCGATTTTCTTCTTTAATTAAAGTTTATATTCAAGAAAACAACTAGAAAACATGTTTGCAACAGATTTTGTAGCTTCTATGTAATAGTAAACCAGGGTTATCACAGCAGAAAGAAACTTGCTAAAAATAGCAAAATGTGATGGGTCCGCGTACATGAGAATTGTCGATTTTTTGAAATTGTGATTTTCTTCTTTAATTAAGGTTTGTATTCAAGAAAACAACTAGAAAACATGTTTGCAACATATATTGTAGCTTCTATGTAATAGTAAACCAGAGTTATCACAGCAGAAAGAAACTTGCTGAAAATGGCAAAATCTGATAGGTTAGTGTACACGAGAATCGTCGATTTTTTGAAATTTCGATTTTCTTATTTAATGAGGGTTTATATTCAATAAAACAACTAGAAAACATGTTTGCAACAGATTTTGTAGCTTCTATGTCATAGAAAACCAGAGTTATCACAGCAGAAAGAAACTTGCTGAAAATGGCAAAATCTGATGGGTCCGCGTACACGAGAATTGTCGATTTTATGAAATTTTGATTTTCTTCTTTTATTAAGGTTTATATTCAAGAAAACAACTAGAAAACATGTTTGCAACAGATTTTGTAGCTTCTATGTAATAGTAAACCAGAGTTATCACAGCAGAAAGAAACCTGGTAAAAATGGCAAAATCTGATGGGTCCGCGTACACGAGAATTGTCGACTTTTGAAATTTCGATTTTCTTCTATAATTAAGGTTTATATTAAAGAAAACAACTAGAAAACATGTTTGCAACAGATTTTGTAGCTTCTATGTAATAGAAAACCAGAGTTATCACAGCAGAAAGAAACTTGCTGAAAATGGCAAAATCTGATGGGTCCGCGTACACGAGAATTGTCGATTTTTTGAAATTTCGATTTTCTTCTTTAATTAAGGTTTATATTCAAGAAAACAACTAGAAAACATGTTTGCAACAGATTTTGTAGCTTCTATCTCATAGAAAACCAGAGTTATCACAGCAGAAAGAAACTTGCTGAAAATGGCAAAATCTGATGGGTCCGCGTACACGAGAATTGTCGATTTTTTGAACTTTGGATTTTCTTCTTTAATTAAGGTTTATATTCAAGAAAACAACTAGAAAACATGTTTGCAACAGATTTTTATAGCTTCTATGTAATAGTAAAGCAGAGTTATCACAGCAGAAAGAAACTTGTGAAAATGGCAAAATCTGATGGGTCCGCGTACACGAGAATTGTCGATTTTTTGAAATTTCGATTTTCTTCTTTAATTAAAGTTTATATTCAAGAAAACAACTAGAAAACATGTTTGCTACAGATTTGGTAGCTTCTATGTAATAGTAAAGCAGAGTTATCACAGCAGAAAGAAACTTGCTAAAAATAGCAAAATTTGATGGGTCCGCGTACATGAGAATTGTCGATTTTTTGAAATTTTGATTTTCTTCTTTAATTAAGGTTTATATTCAAGAAAACAACTAGAAAACATGTTTGCAACAGATTTCGTAGCTTCCATGTAATAGTAAACCAGAGTTATCACAGCAGAAAGAAACTTGCTGAAAATGGCAAAATCTGATGGGTCCGCGTACACGAGAATTGTCGATTTTTTGAAATGTCGATTTTCTTCTGTAATTAAGGTTTATATTCAAGAACACAACAAGAAAACATGTTTGCAACAGAGTTTGTTGCTTCTATGTAATAGTAAAGCAGAGTTATCACAGCAGAAAGAAACTTGCTGAAAATGCCAAAATCTGATGGGTCCGCGTACACGAGAATTGTCGATTTTTTGAAATTTCGATTTTCTTCTTAAATTAAGGTTTATATTAAAGAAAACAACTAGAAAACATGTTTGCAACAGATTTTTATAGCTTCTATGTCATAGAAAACCAGAGTTATCTTAGCAGAAAATAACTTGCAAACAATAGCAAAATCTGATGGGTCCGCGTACATGAGAATTGTCGATTTTTTGAAATTTTGATTTTCTTCTTTAATTAAGGTTTATATTCAAGAAAACAACTAGAAAACATGTTTGCAACAGATTTTGTAGCTTCTATGTAATAGTAAACCAGAGGTTTCACAGCAGAAAGAAACTTGCTGAAAATGGCAAAATCTGATGGGTCCGCGTACAGAGAATTGTCGATTTTTTGAAATTTCGATTTTCTTCTTTAATTAAGGTTTATATTCAAGAAAACAACTAGAAAACATGTTTGCAACAGATTTTGTAGCTTCTATCTCATAGAAAACCAGAGTTATCACAGCAGAAAGAAACTTGCTGAAAATGGCAAAATCTGATGGGTCCGCGTACACGAGAATTGTCGATTTTTTTAAATTTGGATTTTCTTCTTTAATTAAGGTTTATATTCAAGAAAACAACTAGAAAAAATGTTTGCAACAGATTTTTATAGCTTCTATGTAATAGTAAAGCAGAGTTATCACAGCAGAAAGTAACTTGCTAAAAATAGCAAAATTTGATGGGTCCGCGTACATGAGAATTGTCGATTTTTTGAAATTGTGATTTTCTTCTTTAATTAAGGTTTATATTCAAGAAAACAACTAGAAAACATGTTTGCAACAGATATTGTAGCTTCTATGTAATAGTAAACCAGAGTTATCACAGCAGAAAGAAACTTGCTGAAAATGGCAAAATCTGATGGGTTAGTGTACACGAGAATTGTCGATTTTTTGAAATTTCGATTTTCTTCTTTAATTAAGGTTTATATTCAAGAAAACAACTAGAAAACATGTTTGCAGCAGATTTTGTAGCTTCCATGTAATAGTAAACCAGACTTATCACAGCAGAAAGAAACTTGCGAAAAATAGCAAAATCTGATGGGTCCGCGTACACAGGAATTGTCGATTTTTTGAAATTTCGATTTTCTTCTTTAATTAAAGTTTATATTCAAGAAAACAACTAGAAAACATGTTTGAAACAGATTTTGTAGCTTCTATCTCATAGAAAACCAGAGTTATCACAGCAGAAAGAAACTTGCTGAAAATGGCAAAATCTGATGGGTCCGCGTACACGAGAATTGTCGATTTTTTGAAATTTGGATTTTCTTCTTTAATTAAGGTTTATATTCAAGAAAACAACTAGAAAACATGTTTGCAACAGATTTTTATAGCTTCTATGTAATAGTAAAGCAGAGTTATCACAGCAGAAAGAAACTTGTGAAAATGGCAAAATCTGATGGGTCCGCGTACATGAGAATTGTCGATTTTTTGAAATTGTGATTTTCTTGTTTAATTAAGGTTTGTATTCAAGAAAACAACTAGAAAACATGTTTGCAACATATATTGTAGCTTCTATGTAATAGTAAACCAGAGTTATCACAGCAGAAAGAAACTTGCTGAAAATGGCAAAATCTGATGGGTTAGTGTACACGAGAATCGTCGATTTTTTGAAATTTCGATTTTCTTATTTAATGAGGGTTTATATTCAAGAAAACAACTAGAAAACATGTTTGCAACAGATATTGTAGCTTCTATGTAATAGTAAACCAGAGTTATCACAGCAGAAAGAAACTTGCTGAAAATGGCAAAATCTGATGGGTTAGTGTACACGAGAATTGTCGATTTTTTAAAATTTCGATTTTCTTCTTTAATCAAGGTTTATATTAAAGAAAACAACTAGAAAACATGTTTGCAACAGATTTTGTAGCTTCCATGTAATAGTAAACCAGAGTTATCACAGCAGAAAGAAACCTGCTAAAAATGGCAAAATCTGATGGGTCCGCGTATACAAGAATTGTCGATATTTTGAAATTTCGATTTTGTTCTTTAATTAAGGTTTATATTAAAGAAAACTACTAGAAAACCTGTTTGCAACAGATTTTGTTGCTTCTATGTCATAGAAAACCAGAGTTATCATAGCAGAAAATAACTTGCTAAAAATAGCAAAATCTGATGGGTCCGCGTACACGAGAATTGTCGATTTTTTGCAAATTTCGATTTTCTTGTTTGATTAAGGTTTATATTCAAGAAAACAACTAGAAAACATGTTTGCAACAGATATTGTAGCTTCTATGTAATAGTAAACCAGAGTTATCACAGCAGAAAGAAACTTGCTGAAAATAGCAAAATGTGATGGGTCCGCGTACACCAGAATTGTCGATTTTTTGAAACTTTGATTTTCTTCTTTAATTAAGGTTTATATTCAAGAAAACAACTAGAAAACATGTTTGCAACAGATTTTGTAGCTTCTATGTAATAGTAAACCAGAGTTATCACAGCAGAAAGAAACTTGCTAAAAATAGCAAAATCTGATTCGTCCGCGTACACGAGAATTGTCGATTTTTTGAAATTTCTATTTTCTTCTTTAATTAAGGTTTATATTCAAGAAAACAACTAGAAAACATGTTTGCAACAGATTTTGTAGCTTCCATGTAATAGTAAACCAGAGTTATCACAGCAGAAAGTAACTTGCTAAAAATAGCAAAATTTGATGGGTCCGCGTACATGAGAATTGTCGATTTTTTGAAATTGTGATTTTCTTCTTTAATTAAGGTTTATATTCAAGAAAACAACTAGAAAACATGTTTGCAACAGATATTGTAGCTTCTATGTAATAGTAAACCAGAGTTATCACAGCAGAAAGAAACTTGCTGAAAATGGCAAAATCTGATGGGTTAGTGTACACGAGAATTGTCGATTTTTTGAAATTTCGATTTTCTTCTTTAATTAAGGTTTATATTCAAGAAAACAACTAGAAAACATGTTTGCAACAGATTTTGTAGCTTCTATGTAATAGTAAACCAGAGGTTTCACAGCAGAAAGAAACTTGCTGAAAATGGCAAAATCTGATGGGTCCGCATACACGAGAATTGTCGATTTTTTGAAATTTCGATTTTCTTCTTTAATTAAAGTTTATATTCAAGAAAACAACTAGAAAACATGTTTGCAACAGATTTTGTAGCTTATATCTCATAGAAAACCAGAGTTATCACAGCAGAAAGAAACTTGCTGAAAATGGCAAAATCTGATGGGTCCGCGTACACGAGAATTGTCGATTTTTTAAAATTTCGATTTTCTTCTTTAATTAAAGTTTATATTCAAGAAAACAACTAGAATACATGTTTGCAACAGATTTTGTAGCTTCTATGTAATAGTAAACCAGGGTTAACACAGCAGAAAGAAACTTGCTAAAAATAGCAAAATTTGATGGGTCCGCGTACATGAGAATTGTCGATTTTTTGAAATTGTGATTTTCTTGTTTAATTAAGGTTTGTATTCAAGAAAACAACTAGAAAACATGTTTGCAACATATATTGTAGCTTCTATGTAATAGTAAACCAGAGTTATCACAGCAGAAAGAAACTTGCTGAAAATGGCAAAATCTGATGGGTTAGTGTACACGAGAATCGTCGATTTTTTGAAATTTCGATTTTCTTATTTAATGAGGGTTTATATTCAAGAAAACAACTAGAAAACATGTTTGCAACAGATATTGTAGCTTCTATGTAATAGTAAACCAGAGTTATCACAGCAGAAAGAAACTTGCTGAAAATGGCAAAATCTGATGGGTTAGTGTACACGAGAATTGTCGATTTTTTGAAATTTCGATTTTCTTCTTTAATTAAGGTTTATATTAAAGAAAACAACTAGAAAACATGTTTGCAACAGATTTTGTAGCTTCCATGTAATAGTAAACCAGAGTTATCACAGCAGAAAGAAACCTGCTAAAAATGGCAAAATCTGATGGGTCCGCGTATACAAGAATTGTCGATATTTTGAAATTTCGATTTTGTTCTTTAATTAAGGTTTATATTAAAGAAAACTACTAGAAAACCTGTTTGCAACAGATTTTGTTGCTTCTATGTCATAGAAAACCAGAGTTATCATAGCAGAAAATAACTTGCTAAAAATAGCAAAATCTGATGGGTCCGCGTACACGAGAATTGTCGATTTTTTGCAAATTTCGATTTTCTTGTTTGATTAAGGTTTATATTCAAGAAAACAACTAGAAAACATGTTTGCAACAGATATTGTAGCTTCTATGTAATAGTAAACCAGAGTTATCACAGCAGAAAGAAACTTGCTGAAAATAGCAAAATGTGATGGGTCCGCGTACACCAGAATTGTCGATTTTTTGAAACTTTGATTTTCTTCTTTAATTAAGGTTTATATTCAAGAAAACAACTAGAAAACATGTTTGCAACAGATTTTGTAGCTTCTATGTAATAGTAAACCAGAGTTATCACAGCAGAAAGAAACTTGCTAAAAATAGCAAAATCTGATTCGTCCGCGTACACGAGAATTGTCGATTTTTTGAAATTTCTATTTTCTTCTTTAATTAAGGTTTATATTCAAGAAAACAACTAGAAAACATGTTTGCAACAGATTTTGTAGCTTCCATGTAATAGTAAACCAGAGTTATCACAGCAGAAAGAAACTTGCTGAAAATGGCAAAATCTGATGGGTCCGCGTACACGAGAATTGTCGATTTTTTTAAATTTCGATTTTCTTCTTTAATTAAAGTTTATATTCAAGAAAACAACTAGAAAACATGTTTGCAACAGATTTTTATAGCTTCTATGTCATAGTAAACCAGAGTTATCACAGCAGAAAGAAACTTGCTGAAAATGGCAAAATCTGATGGGTCCGCGTACACGAGAATTGTCGATTTTTTGAAATTTCGATTTTCTTCTTTAATTAAAGTTTATATTCAAGAAAACAACTAGAAAACATGTTTGCTACAGATTTTGTAGCTTCTATGTAATAGTAAACCAGGGTTATCACAGCAGAAAGAAACTTGCTGAAAATGGCAAAATCTGATGGGTTAGTGTACACGAGAATTGTCGATTTTTTTAAATTTGGATTTTCTTCTTTAATTAAATTTTATATTCAAGAAAACAACTAGAAAACATGTTTGCAACAGATTTTGTAGCTTCCATGTAATAGTAAACCAGAGTTATCACAGCAGAAAGAAACTTGCTGAAAATGGCAAAATCTGATGGGTCCGCGTACACGAGAATTGTCGATTTTTTGAAATTGCAATTTTCTTCTGTAATTAACGTTTATATTCAAGAACACAACTAGAAAACATGTTTGTAACAGATTTTGTAGCTTCTATGTAATAGTAAAGCAGTGTTATTACAGCAGAAAGAAACTTGCTGAAAATGCCAAAATCTGATGGGTCCGCGTACACGAGAATTGTCGATTTTTTGAAATTTCGATTTTCTTCTTCAATTAAGGTTTATATTCAAGAAAACAACTAGAAAACATGTTTGCAACAGATTTTGTAGCTTCTATGTAATAGTAAACCAGAGTTATCACAGCAGAAAGAAACTTGCTGAAAATGGCAAAATCTGATGGGTTAGTGTACACGAGAATTGTCGATTTTTTGAAATTTTGATTTTCTTATTTAATGAGGGTTTATATTCAAGAAAACAACTAGAAAACATGTTTGCAACAGATATTGTAGCTTCTATGTAATAGTAAACCAGAGTTATCACAGCAGAAAGAAACTTGCTGAAAATGGCAAAATCTGATGGGTTAGTGTACACGAGAATTGTCGATTTTTTGAAATTTCGATTTTCTTCTTTAATTAAGGTTTATATTAAAGAAAACAACTAGAAAACATGTTTGCAACAGATTTTGTAGCTTCCATGTAATAGTAAACCAGAGTTATCACAGCAGAAAGAAACCTGCTAAAAATGGCAAAATCTGATGGGTCCGCGTATACAAGAATTGTCGATATTTTGAAATTTCGATTTTCTTCTGTAATTAAGGTTTATATTAAAGAAAACTACTAGAAAACCTGTTTGCAACAGATTTTGTTGCTTCTATGTCATAGAAAACCAGAGTTATCATAGCAGAAAATAACTTGCTAAAAATAGCAAAATCTGATGGGTCCGCGTACACGAGAATTGTCGATTTTTTGCAAATTTCGATTTTCTTGTTTGATTAAGGTTTATATTAAAGAAAACAACTAGAAAACATGTTTGCAACAGATATTGTAGCTTCTATGTAATAGTAAACCAGAGTTATCACAGCAGAAAGAAACTTGCTGAAAATGGCAAAATGTGATGGGTCCGCGTACACCAGAATTGTCGATTTTTTGAAACTTTGATTTTCTTCTTTAATTAAGGTTTATATTCAAGAAAACAACTAGAAAACATGTTTGCAACAGATTTTGTAGCTTCTATGTAATAGTAAACCAGAGTTATCACAGCAGAAAGAAACTTGCTAAAAATAGCAAAATCTGATTCGTCCGCGTACACGAGAATTGTCGATTTTTTGAAATTTCGATTTTCTTCTTTAATTAAGGTTTATATTCAAAAAAACAACTAGAAAACATGTTTGCAACAGATTTTGTAGCTTCCATGTAATAGTAAACCAGAGTTATCACAGCAGAAAGAAACTTGCTGAAAATGGCAAAATCTGATGGGTCCGCGTACACGAGAATTGTCGATTTTTTTAAATTTGGATTTTCTTCTTTAATTAAGGTTTATATTCAAGAAAACAACTAGAAAACATGTTTGCAACAGATTTTTATAGCTTCTATGTCATAGTAAACCAGAGTTATCACAGCAGAAAGAAACTTGCTGAAAATGGCAAAATCTGATGGGTCCGCGTACACGAGAATTGTCGATTTTTTGAAATTTCGATTTTCTTCTTTAATTAAAGTTTATATTCAAGAAAACAACTAGAAAACATGTTTGCAACAGATTTTGTAGCTTCCATGTAATAGTAAACCAGAGTTATCACAGCAGAAAGAAACTTGCTGAAAATGGCAAAATCTGATGGGTCCGCGTACACGAGAATTGTCGATTTTTTTAAATTTCGATTTTCTTCTGTAATTAAGGTTTATATTCAAGAACACAACAAGAAAACATGTTTGCAACAGAGTTTGTTGCTTCTATGTAATAGTAAAGCAGAGTTATCACAGCAGAAAGAAACTTGCTGAAAATGGCAAAATCTGATGGGTCCGCGTACACGAGAATTGTCGATTTTTTGAAATTTCGATTTTCTTCTTTAATTAAGGTTTATATTAAAGAAAACAACTAGAAAACATGTTTGCAACAGATATTGTAGCTTCTATGTCATAGAAAACCAGAGTTATCTTAGCAGAAAATAACTTGCAAAAAATAGCAAAATCTGATGGGTCCGCGTACATGAGAATTGTCGATTTTTTTAAATTTTGATTTACTTCTTTAATTAAGGTTTATATTCAAGAAAACAACTAGAAGACATGTTTGCAACAGATTTTGTAGCTTCTATGTAATAGTAAACCAGAGGTTTCACAGCAGAAAGAAACTTGCTGAAAATGGCAAAATCTGATGGGTCCGCGTACACGAGAATTGTCGATTTTTTGAAATTTCGATTTTCTTCTTTAATTAAGGTTTATATTCAAGAAAAAAACTAGAAAACATGTTTGCAACAGATTTTGTAGCTTCTATCTCATAGAAAACCAGAGTTATCACAGCAGAAAGAAACTTGCTGAAAATGGCAAAATCTGATGGGTCCGCGTACACGAGAATTGTCGATTTTTTTAAATTTCGATTTTCTTCTTTAATTAAGGTTTATATTCAAGTAAACAACTAGAAAACATGTTTGCAGCAGATTTTGTAGCTTCCATGTAATAGTAAACCAGAGTTATCACAGCAGAAAGAAACTTGCGAAAAATAGCAAAATCTGATGGGTCCGCGTACATGAGAATTGTCGATTTTTTGAAATTTTGATTTTCTTCTTTAATTAAGGTTTATATTCAAGAAAACAACTAGAAAACATGTTTGCAACAGATTTTGTAGCTTCTATGTAATAGTAAACCAGAGTTATCACAGCAGAAAGAAACTTGCGAAAAATAGCAAAATCTGATGGGTCCGCGTACATGAGAATTGTCGATTTTTTGAAATTTTGATTTTCTTCTTTAATTAAGGTTTATATTCAAGAAAACAACTAGAAAACATGTTTGCAACAGATTTTGTAGCTTCTATGTAATAGTAAACCAGAGGTTTCACAGCAGAAAGAAACTTGCTGAAAATGGCAAAATCTGATGGGTCCGCGTACACGAGAATTGTCGATTTTTTGAAATTTCCATTTTCTTCTTTAATTAAAGTTTATATTCAAGAAAACAACTAGAAAACATGTTTGCAACATATTTTGTAGCTTCTATGTAATAGTAAACCAGGGTTATCACAGCAGAAAGAAACTTGCTAAAAATAGCAAAATTTGATGGGTCCACGTACATGAGAATTGTCGATTATTTGAAATTGTGATTTTCTTCTGTAATTAAGGTTTGTATTCAAGAAAACAACTAGAAAACATGTTTGCAACAGATACTGTTGCTTTTATGTAATAGTAAATCAGAGTTATCACAGCAGAAAGAAACTTGCTGAAAATGGCAAAATCTGATGGGTTAGTGTACACACGAGAATCGTCGATTTTTTGAAATTTCGATTTTCTTATTGAATTAAGGTTTATATTCAAGAAAGCAACTAGAAAACATGTTTGCAACAGATTTTGTAGCTTCTATGTCATAGAAAACCAGAGTTATCATAGCAGAAAATAACTTGCTTAAAATAGCAAAATCTGATGGGTCCGCGTACACGAGAATTGTCGATTGTTGTAAATTTTGATTTTCTTCTTAAATTAAGGTTTATATTCAAGAAAACAACTAGAAAACATGTTTGCAACAGATTTTGTAGCTTCCATGTAATAGTAAACCAGAGTTATCACAGCAGAAAGAAACTTGCTGAAAATGGATAAATCTGATGGGACCGCGTACACGAGAATAGTCGATTTTTTTAAATTTAGATTTTCTTCTGTAATTAAGGTTTATATTCAAGAACACAACTAGAAAACATGTTTGCAACAGATTTTGTTGCTTCTATGTAATAGTAAAGCAGAGTTATCACAGCAGAAAGAAACTTGCTGAAAATGCCAAAATCTGATGGGTCCGCGTACACGAGAATTGTCGATTTTTTGAAATTTCGATTTTCTTCTTTAATTAAGGTTTATATTAAAGAAAACAACTAGAAAACATATTTGCAACAGATTTTGTAGCTTCTATGTCATAGAAAACCAGAGTTATCTTAGCAGTAAATAACTTGCGAAAAATAGCAAAATCTGATGGGTCCGCGTACATGAGAATTGTCGATTTTTTGAAATTTTGATTTTCTTCTTTAATTAAGGTTTATATTCAAGAAAACAACTAGAAAACATGTTTGCAACAGATTTTGTAGCTTCTATGTAATAGTAAACCAGAGTTATCACAGCAGAAAGAAACTTGCTGAAAATGGCAAAATCTGATGGGTCCGCGTACACGAGAATTGTCGATTTTTTTAAATTTGGATTTTCTTCTTTAATTAAAGTTTATATTCAAGAAAACAACTAGAAAACATGTTTGCAACAGATTTGGTAGCTTCTATGTAATAGTAAACCAGGGTTATCACAGCAGAAAGAAACTTGCTAAAGATAGCAAAATTTGATGGGTCCGCGTACATGAGAATTGTCGATTTTTTGAAATTGTGATTTTCTTCTTTAATATAGGTTTATATTCAAGAAAACAACTAGAAAACATGTTTGCAACAGATATTGTAGCTTCTATGTAATAGTAAACCAGAGTTATCACAGCAGAAAGAAACTTGCTGAAAATGGCAAAATCTGATGGGTTAGTGTACACGAGAATCGTCGATTTTTTGAAATTTCGATTTTCTTATTTAATTAAGGTTGATATTCAAGAAAACAACTAGAAAACATGTTTGCAACAGATTTTGTAGCTTCTATGTCATAGAAAACCAGAGTTATCATAGCAAAAAATAACTTGCTTAAAGTAGCAAAATCTGATGGGTCCGCGTACACGAGAATGGTCGATTGTTTGAAATTTTGATTTTCTTCTTAAATTAAGGTTTATATTCAAGAAAACAACTAGAAAACATGTTTGCAACAGATTTTGTAGCTTCCATGTAATAGTAAACCAGAGTTATCACAGCAGAAAGAAACTTGGTGAAAATGGCAAAATCTGATGGGTCCGCGTACACGAGAATTGTCGATTTTTTTAAATTTCGATTTTCTTCTTTAATTAAAGTTTATATTAAAGAAAACAACTAGAAAACATGTTTGCAACAGATTTTGTAGCTTCTATCTCATAGAAAACCAGAGTTATCACAGCAGAAAGAAACTTGCTGAAAATGGCAAAATCTGATAGGTCCGCGTACACGAGAATTGTCGATTTTTTGAAATTTCGATTTTCTTCTTTAATTAAAGTGTATATTCAAGAAAACAACTAGAAAACATGTTTGCAACAGATTTTGTAGCTTCTATGTAATAGAAAACCAGAGTTATCATAGCAGAAAATAATTTGCTTAAAATAGCAAAATCTGATGGGTCCGCGTACATGAGAATTGTCGATTTTTTGAAATTTTGATTTTCTTCTTTAATTAAGGTTTATATTTAAGAAAACAACTAGAAAACATGTTTGCAACAGATTTTGTAGCTTCTATGTAATAGTAAACCAGAGTTATCACAGCAGAAAGAAACTTGCTGAAAAGGGCAAAATCTGATGGGTCCGCGTACACGAGAATTGTCGATTTTTTGAAATTTGGATTTTCTTCTTTAATTAAGGTTTATATTCAAGAAAACAACTAGAAAACATGTTTGCAACAGATTTTTATAGCTTCTATGTAATAGTAAACCAGAGTTATCACAGCAGAAAGAAACTTGCTGAAAATGGCAAAATCTGATGGGTCCGCGTACACGAGAATTGTCGATTTTTTTAAATTTGGATTTTCTTCTTTAATTAAAGTTTATATTCAAGAAAACAACTAGAAAACATGTTTGCAACAGATTTGGTAGCTTCTATGTAATAGTAAACCAGAGTTATCACAGCAGAAAGAAACTTGCTAAAAATAGCAAAATTTGATGGGTCCGCGTACATGAGAATTGTCGATTTTTTGAAATTGTGATTTTCTTCTTTAATATAGGTTTATATTCAAGAAAACAACTAGAAAACATGTTTGCAACAGATATTGTAGCTTCTATGTAATAGTAAACCAGAGTTATCACAGCAGAAAGAAACTTGCTGAAAATGGCAAAATCTGATGGGTTAGTGTACACGAGAATCGTCGATTTTTTGAAATTTCGATTTTCTCATTTAATTAAGGTTGATATTCAAGAAAACAACTAGAAAACATGTTTGCAACAGATTTTGTAGCTTCTATGTCATAGAAAACCAGAGTTATCATAGCAGAAAATAACTTGCTTAAAGTAGCAAAATCTGATGGGTCCGCGTACACGAGAATGGTCGATTGTTTGAAATTTTGATTTTCTTCTTAAATTAAGGTTTATATTCAAGAAAACAACTAGAAAACATGTTTGCAACAGATTTTGTAGCTTCCATGTAATAGTAAACCAGAGTTATCACAGCAGAAAGAAACTTGCTGAAAATGGCAAAATCTGATGGGTCCGCGTACACGAGAATTGTCGATTTTTTTAAATTTCGATTTTCTTCTTTAATTAAAGTTTATATTAAAGAAAACAACTAGAAAACATGTTTGCAACAGATTTTGTAGCTTCTATCTCATAGAAAACCAGAGTTATCACAGCAGAAAGAAACTTGCTGAAAATGGCAAAATCTGATAGGTCCGCGTACACAAGAATTGTCGATTTTTTGAAATTTCGATTTTCTTCTTTAATTAAAGTGTATATTCAAGAAAACAACTAGAAAACATGTTTGCAAGAGATTTTGTAGCTTCTATGTAATAGAAAACCAGAGTTATCATAGCAGAAAATAATTTGCTTAAAATAGCAAAATCTGATGGGTCCGCGTACACAGGAATTGTCGATTTTTTGAAATTTTGATTTTCTTCTTTAATTAAGGTTTATATTCAAGAAAATAACTAGAAAACATGTTTGCAACAGATTTTGTAGCTTCTATGTAATAGTAAACCAGAGTTATCACAGCAGAAAGAAACTTGCTGAAAATGGCAAAATCTGATAGGTCCGCGTACACGAGAATTGTCGATTTTTTGAAATTTCGATTTTCTTCTTTAATTAAAGTTTATATTCAAGAAAACAACTAGAAAACATGTTTGCAACAGATTTTGTAGCTTCTATCTCATAGAAAACCAGAGTTATCACAGCAGAAAGAAACTTGCTGAAAATGGCAAAATCTGATGGGTCTGCATACACGAGAATTGTCGATTTTTTGAAATTTGGATTTTCTTCTTTAATTAAGGTTTATATTCAAGAAAACAATTAGAAAACATGTTTGCAACAGATTGTTATAGCTTCTATGTAATAGTAAACCAGAGTTATCACAGCAGAAAGAAACTTGCTGAAAATGGCAAAATCTGATGGGTCCGCGTACACGAGAATTGTCGATTTTTTGAAATTTCGATTTTCTTCTTTAATTAAAGTTTATATTCAAGAAAACAACTAGAAAACATGTTTCTTACAGATTTGGTAGCTTCTATGTAATAGTAAACCAGGGTTATCACAGCAGAAAGAAACTTGCTAAGAATAGCAAAATTTGATGGGTCCGCATACATGAGAATTGTCGATTTTTTTAAATTTTGATTTTCTTCTTTAATTAAGGTTTATATTAAAGAAAACAACTAGAAAACATGTTTGCAACAGATTTTGTAGTTTCCATGTAATAGTAAACCAGAGTTATCACAGCAGAAAGAAACTTGCTGAAAATGGCAAAATCTGATGGGTCCGCGTACACGAGAATTGTCGATTTTTTGAAATTGCAATTTTCTTCTGTAATTAAGGTTTATATTCAAGAAAACAACTAGAAAACATGTTTGCAACAGATTTTGTAGCTTCTATGTAATAGTAAACCAGAGTTATCACAGCAGAAAGAAACTTGCTAAAAATAGCAAAATCTGATTCGTCCGCGTACACGAGAATTGTCGATTTTTTGAAATTTCGATTTTCTTCTTTAATTAAGGTTTATATTCAAGAAAACAACTAGAAAACATGTTTGCAACAGATTTTGTAGCTTCCATGTAATAGTAAACCAGAGTTATCACAGCAGAAAGAAACTTGCTGAAAATGGCAAAATCTGATGGGTCCGCGTACACGAGAATTGTCGATTTTTTTAAATTTGGATTTTCTTCTTTAATTAAGGTTTATATTCAAGAAAACAACTAGAAAACATGTTTGCAACAGATTTTTATAGCTTCTATGTCATAGTAAACCAGAGTTATCACAGCAGAAAGAAACTTGCTGAAAATGGCAAAATCTGATGGGTCCGCGTACACGAGAATTGTCGATTTTTTGAAATTTCGATTTTCTTCTTTAATTAAAGTTTATATTCAAGAAAACAACTAGAAAACATGTTTGCAACAGATTTTGTAGCTTCCATGTAATAGTAAACCAGAGTTATCACAGCAGAAAGAAACTTGCTGAAAATGGCAAAATCTGATGGGTCCGCGTACACGAGAATTGTCGATTTTTTTAAATTTCGATTTTCTTCTTTAATTAAGGTTTATATTCAAGAAAACAACTAGAAAACATGTTTGCAACAGATTTTGTAGCTTCTACTTAATAGTAAAGCAGAGTTATCACAGCAGAAAGAAACTTGCTGAAAATGGCAAAATCTGATGGGTTAGTGTACACGAGAATTGTCGATTTTTTGAAATTTCGATTTTCTTCTTTAATTAAGGTTTATATTCAAGAAAACAACTAGAAAACATGTTTGCAGCAGATTTTGTAGCTTCCATGTAATAGTAAACCAGAGTTATCACAGCAGAAAGAAACTTGCGAAAAATAGCAAAATCTGATGGGTCCGCGTACATGAGAATTGTCGATTTTTTGAAATTTTGATTTTCTTCTTTAATTAAGGTTTATATTCAAGAAAACAACTAGAAAACATGTTTGCAACAGATTTTGTAGCTTCTATGTAATAGTAAACCAGAGGTTTCACAGCAGAAAGAAACTTGCTGAAAATGACAAAATCTGATGGGTCCGCGTACACGAGAATTGTCGATTTTTTGAAATTTCCATTTTCTTCTTTAATTAAAGTTTATATTCAAGAAAACAACTAGAAAACATGTTTGCAACATATTTTGTAGCTTCTATGTAATAGTAAACCAGGGTTATCACAGCAGAAAGAAACTTGCTAAAAATAGCAAAATTTGATGGGTCCACGTACATGAGAATTGTCGATTATTTGAAATTGTGATTTTCTTCTGTAATTAAGGTTTGTATTCAAGAAAACAACTAGAAAACATGTTTGCAACAGATACTGTTGCTTTTATGTAATAGTAAATCAGAGTTATCACAGCAGAAAGAAACTTGCTGAAAATGGCAAAATCTGATGGGTTAGTGTACACACGAGAATCGTCGATTTTTTGAAATTTCGATTTTCTTATTGAATTAAGGTTTATATTCAAGAAAGCAACTAGAAAACATGTTTGCAACAGATTTTGTAGCTTCTATGTCATAGAAAACCAGAGTTATCATAGCAGAAAATAACTTGCTTAAAATAGCAAAATCTGATGGGTCCGCGTACACGAGAATTGTCGATTGTTGTAAATTTTGATTTTCTTCTTAAATTAAGGTTTATATTCAAGAAAACAACTAGAAAACATGTTTGCAACAGATTTTGTAGCTTCCATGTAATAGTAAACCAGAGTTATCACAGCAGAAAGAAACTTGCTGAAAATGGATAAATCTGATGGGACCGCGTACACGAGAATAGTCGATTTTTTGAAATTTAGATTTTCTTCTGTAATTAAGGTTTATATTCAAGAAAACAACTAGAAAACATGTTTGCAGCAGATTTTGTAGCTTCCATGTAATAGTAAACCAGAGTTATCACAGCAGAAAGAAACTTGCGAAAAATAGCAAAATCTGATGGGTCCGCGTACATGAGGATTGTCGATTTTTTGAAATTTTGATTTTCTTCTTTAATTAAGGTTTATATTCAAGAAAACAACTAGAAAACATGTTTGCAACAGATTTTGTAGCTTCTATGTAATAGTAAACCAGAGTTATCACAGCAGAAAGAAACTTGCGAAAAATAGCAAAATCTGATGGGTCCGCGTACATGAGAATTGTCGATTTTTTGAAATTTTGATTTTCTTCTTTAATTAAGGTTTATATTCAAGAAAACAACTAGAAAACATGTTTGCAACAGATTTTGTAGCTTCTATGTAATAGTAAACCAGAGGTTTCACAGCAGAAAGAAACTTGCTGAAAATGGCAAAATCTGATGGGTCCGCGTACACGAGAATTGTCGATTTTTTGAAATTTCCATTTTCTTCTTTAATTAAAGTTTATATTCAAGAAAACAACTAGAAAACATATTTGCAACATATTTTGTAGCTTCTATGTAATAGTAAACCAGGGTTATCACAGCAGAAAGAAACTTGCTAAAAATAGCAAAATTTGATGGGTCCACGTACATGAGAATTGTCGATTATTTGAAATTGTGATTTTCTTCTGTAATTAAGGTTTGTATTCAAGAAAACAACTATAAAACATGTTTGCAACAGATACTGTTGCTTTTATGTAATAGTAAATCAGAGTTATCACAGCAGAAAGAAACTTGCTGAAAATGGCAAAATCTGATGGGTTAGTGTACACACGAGAATCGTCGATTTTTTGAAATTTCGATTTTCTTATTGAATTAAGGTTTATATTCAAGAAAGCAACTAGAAAACATGTTTGCAACAGATTTTGTAGCTTCTATGTCATAGAAAACCAGAGTTATCATAGCAGAAAATAACTTGCTTAAAATAGCAAAATCTGATGGGTCCGCGTACACGAGAATTGTCGATTGTTGTAAATTTTGATTTTCTTCTTAAATTAAGGTTTATATTCAAGAAAACAACTAGAAAACATGTTTGCAACAGATTTTGTAGCTTCCATGTAATAGTAAACCAGAGTTATCAAAGCAGAAAGAAACTTGCTGAAAATGGATAAATCTGATGGGACCGCGTACACGAGAATAGTCGATTTTTTGAAATTTAGATTTTCTTCTGTAATTAAGGTTTATATTCAAGAACACAACTAGAAAACATGTTTGCAACAGATTTTGTTGCTTCTATGTAATAGTAAAGCAGAGTTATCACAGCAGAAAGAAACTTGCTGAAAATGCCAAAATCTGATGGGTCCGCGTACACGAGAATTGTCGATTTTTTGAAATTTCGATTTTCTTCTTTAATTAAGGTTTATATTAAAGAAAACAACTAGAAAACATATTTGCAACAGATTTTGTAGCTTCTATGTCATAGAAAACCAGAGTTATCTTAGCAGTAAATAACTTGCGAAAAATAGCAAAATCTGATGGGTCCGCGTACATGAGAATTGTCGATTTTTTGAAATTTTGATTTTCTTCTTTAATTAAGGTTTATATTCAAGAAAACAACTAGAAAACATGTTTGCAACAGATTTTGTAGCTTCTATGTAATAGTAAACCAGAGTTATCACAGCAGAAAGAAACTTGCTGAAAATGGCAAAATCTGATGGGTCCGCGTACACGAGAATTGTCGATTTTTTTAAATTTGGATTTTCTTCTTTAATTAAAGTTTATATTCAAGAAAACAACTAGAAAACATGTTTGCAACAGATTTGGTAGCTTCTATGTAATAGTAAACCAGGGTTATCACAGCAGAAAGAAACTTGCTAAAGATAGCAAAATTTGATGGGTCCGCGTACATGAGAATTGTCGATTTTTTGAAATTGTGATTTTCTTCTTTAATATAGGTTTATATTCAAGAAAACAACTAGAAAACATGTTTGCAACAGATATTGTAGCTTCTATGTAATAGTAAACCAGAGTTATCACAGCAGAAAGAAACTTGCTGAAAATGGCAAAATCTGATGGGTTAGTGTACACGAGAATCGTCGATTTTTTGAAATTTCGATTTTCTTATTTAATTAAGGTTGATATTCAAGAAAACAACTAGAAAACATGTTTGCAACAGATTTTGTAGCTTCTATGTCATAGAAAACCAGAGTTATCATAGCAAAAAATAACTTGCTTAAAGTAGCAAAATCTGATGGGTCCGCGTACACGAGAATGGTCGATTGTTTGAAATTTTGATTTTCTTCTTAAATTAAGGTTTATATTCAAGAAAACAACTAGAAAACATGTTTGCAACAGATTTTGTAGCTTCCATGTAATAGTAAACCAGAGTTATCACAGCAGAAAGAAACTTGGTGAAAATGGCAAAATCTGATGGGTCCGCGTACACGAGAATTGTCGATTTTTTTAAATTTCGATTTTCTTCTTTAATTAAAGTTTATATTAAAGAAAACAACTAGAAAACATGTTTGCAACAGATTTTGTAGCTTCTATCTCATAGAAAACCAGAGTTATCACAGCAGAAAGAAACTTGCTGAAAATGGCAAAATCTGATAGGTCCGCGTACACGAGAATTGTCGATTTTTTGAAATTTCGATTTTCTTCTTTAATTAAAGTGTATATTCAAGAAAACAACTAGAAAACATGTTTGCAAGAGATTTTGTAGCTTCTATGTAATAGAAAACCAGAGTTATCATAGCAGAAAATAATTTGCTTAAAATAGCAAAATCTGATGGGTCCGCGTACATGAGAATTGTCGATTTTTTGAAATTTTGATTTTCTTCTTTAATTAAGGTTTATATTTAAGAAAACAACTAGAAAACATGTTTGCAACAGATTTTGTAGCTTCTATGTAATAGTAAACCAGAGTTATCACAGCAGAAAGAAACTTGCTGAAAAGGGCAAAATCTGATTGGTCCGCGTACACAGGAATTGTCGATTTTTTGAAATTACGATTTTCTTCTTTAATTTAAGTTTATATTCAAGAAAACAACTAGAAAACATGTTTGCAACAGATTTTGTAGCTTCTATCTCATAGAAAACCAGAGTTATCACAGCAGAAAGAAACTTGCTGAAAATGGCAAAATCTGATGGGTCCGCGTACACGAGAATTGTCGATTTTTTGAAATTTGGATTTTCTTCTTTAATTAAGGTTTATATTCAAGAAAACAACTAGAAAACATGTTTGCAACAGATTTTTATAGCTTCTATGTAATAGTAAACCAGAGTTATCACAGCAGAAAGAAACTTGCTGAAAATGGCAAAATCTGATGGGTCCGCGTACACGAGAATTGTCGATTTTTTTAAATTTGGATTTTCTTCTTTAATTAAAGTTTATATTCAAGAAAACAACTAGAAAACATGTTTGCAACAGATTTGGTAGCTTCTATGTAATAGTAAACCAGGGTTATCACAGCAGAAAGAAACTTGCTAAAAATAGCAAAATTTGATGGGTCCGCGTACATGAGAATTGTCGATTTTTTGAAATTGTGATTTTCTTCTTTAATATAGGTTTATATTCAAGAAAACAACTAGAAAACATGTTTGCAACAGATATTGTAGCTTCTATGTAATAGTAAACCAGAGTTATCACAGCAGAAAGAAACTTGCTGAAAATGGCAAAATCTGATGGGTTAGTGTACACGAGAATCGTCGATTTTTTGAAATTTCGATTTTCTTATTTAATTAAGGTTGATATTCAAGAAAACAACTAGAAAACATGTTTGCAACAGATTTTGTAGCTTCTATGTCATAGAAAACCAGAGTTATCATAGCAGAAAATAACTTGCTTAAAGTAGCAAAATCTGATGGGTCCGCGTACACGAGAATGGTCGATTGTTTGAAATTTTGATTTTCTTCTTAAATTAAGGTTTATATTCAAGAAAACAACTAGAAAACATGTTTGCAACAGATTTTGTAGCTTCCATGTAATAGTAAACCAGAGTTATCACAGCAGAAAGAAACTTGCTGAAAATGGCAAAATCTGATGGGTCCGCGTACACGAGAATTGTCGATTTTTTTAAATTTCGATTTTCTTCTTTAATTAAAGTTTATATTAAAGAAAACAACTAGAAAACATGTTTGCAACAGATTTTGTAGCTTCTATCTCATAGAAAACCAGAGTTATCACAGCAGAAAGAAACTTGCTGAAAATGGCAAAATCTGATAGGTCCGCGTACACGAGAATTGTCGATTTTTTGAAATTTCGATTTTCTTCTTTAATTAAAGTGTATATTCAAGAAAACAACTAGAAAACATGTTTGCAAGAGATTTTGTAGCTTCTATGTAATAGAAAACCAGAGTTATCATAGCAGAAAATAATTTGCTTAAAATAGCAAAATCTGATGGGTCCGCGTACACAGGATATGTCGATTTTTTTAAATTTTGATTTTCTTCTTTAATTAAGGTTTATATTCAAGAAAATAACTAGAAAACATGTTTGCAACAGATTTTGTAGCTTCTATGTAATAGTAAACCAGAGTTATCACAGCAGAAAGAAACTTGCTGAAAATGGCAAAATCTGATGGGTCCGCGTACACGAGAATTGTCGATTTTTTGAAATTTCGATTTTCTTCTTTAATTAAAGTTTATATTCAAGAAAACAACTAGAAAACATGTTTGCAACAGATTTTGTAGCTTCTATCTCATAGAAAACCAGAGTTATCACAGCAGAAAGAAACTTGCTGAAAATGGCAAAATCTGATGGGTCTGCATACACGAGAATTGTCGATTTTTTGAAATTTCGATTTTCTTCTTTAATTAAGGTTTATATTCAAGAAAACAATTAGAAAACATGTTTGCAACAGATTGTTATAGCTTCTATGTAATAGTAAACCAGAGTTATCACAGCAGAAAGAAACTTGCTGAAAATGGCAAAATCTGATGGGTCCGCGTACACGAGAATTGTCGATTTTTTGAAATTTCGATTTTCTTCTTTAATTAAAGTTTATATTCAAGAAAACAACTAGAAAACATGTTTCTTACAGATTTGGTAGCTTCTATGTAATAGTAAACCAGGGTTATCACAGCAGAAAGAAACTTGCTAAGAATAGCAAAATTTGATGGGTCCGCATACATGAGAATTGTCGATTTTTTTAAATTTTGATTTTCTTCTTTAATTAAGGTTTATATTCAAGAAAACAACTAGAAAACATGTTTGCAACAGATTTTGTAGTTTCCATGTAATAGTAAACCAGAGTTATCACAGCAGAAAGAAACTTGCTGAAAATGGCAAAATCTGATGGGTCCGCGTACACGAGAATTGTCGATTTTATGAAATTGCAATTTTCTTCTGTAATTAACGTTTATATTCAAGAACACAACTAGAAAACATGTTTGTAACAGATTTTGTAGCTTCTATGTAATAGTAAAGCAGTGTTATTACAGCAGAAAGAAACTTGCTGAAAATGCCAAAATCTGATGGGTCCGCGTACACGAGAATTGTCGATTTTTTGAAATTTCGATTTTCTTCTTCAATTAAGGTTTATATTCAAGAAAACAACTAGAAAACATGTTTGCAACAGATTTTGTAGCTTCTATGTAATAGTAAACCAGAGGTTTCACAGCAGAAAGAAACTTGCTGAAAATGGCAAAATCTGATGGGTCCGCGTACACGAGAATTGTCGATTTTTTTAAATTTCGATTTTCTTCTTTAATTAAAGTTTATATTCAAGAAAACAACTAGAAAACATGTTTGCAACAGATTTTGTAGCTTCTATCTCATAGAAAACCAGAGTAATCACAGCAGAAAAAAACTTGCTGAAAATAGCAAAATCTGATGGGTATGCGTACACGAGAATTGTCGATTTTCTGAAATTTAGATTTTCTTCTTTAATTAAGGTTTATATTCAAGAAAACAACTAGAAAACATGTTTGCAACAGATATTGTAGCTTCTATGTAATAGTAAACCAGAGTTATCACAGCAGAAAGAAACTTGCTGAAAATGGCAAAATCTGATGGGTTAGTGTACACGAGAATCGTCGATTTTTTGAAATTTCGATTTTCCTATTTAATTAAGGTTTATATTCAAGAAAACAACTAGAAAACATGTTTGCAACAGATTTTGTAGCTTCTATCTCATAGAAAACCATAGTTATCACAGCAGAAAGAAACTTGCTGAAAATGGCAAAATCTGATGGGTCCGCGTACACGAGAATTGTCAGTTTTTTTAAAATTTGGATTTTCTTCTTTAATTAAGGTTTATATTCAAGAAAACAACTAGAAAACATGTTTGCAACAGATTTTGTAGCTTCTATGTAATAGTAAAGCAGAGTTATCACAGCAGAAAGAAACTTGCTGAAAATGGCAAAATCTGATCGGTCCGCGTACACGAGAATTGTCGATTTTTTGAAATTTCGATTTTCTTCTTTAATTAATATTTGTATTCAAGAAAACAACTAGAAAACATGTTTTCAACAGATTTTGTAGCTTCTATGTAATAGTAAACCAGGGTTATCACAGCAGAAAGAAACTTGCTAAAAATAGCAAAATTTGATGGGTCCGCGTACATGAGAATTGTCGATTTTTTGAAATTTTGATTTTCTTCTTTAATTAAGGTTTATTTTCAAGAAAACAACTAGAAAACATGTTTGCAACAGATATTGTAGCTTCTATGTAATAGTAAACCAGATTTATTACAGCAGAAAGAAACTTGCTGAAAATGGCAAAATCTGATGGCTCCGCGTACACGAGAATCGTCGATTTTTTGAAATTTCGATTTTCTTATTTAATTAAAGTTTATATTCAAGAAAACAACTAGAAAACATGTTTGCAACAGATTTTGTAGCTTCTATCTCATAGAAAACCAGAGTTATCACAGCAGAAAGAAACTTGCTGAAAATGGCAAAATCTGATGGGTCCGCGTACACGAGAATTGTCGATTTTTTAAAATTTGTATTTCCTTCTTTAATTAAGGTTTATATTCAAGAAAACAACTAGAAAACATGTTTGCAACAGATTTTTATAGCTTCTATGTAATAGTAAAGCAGAGTTATCACAGCAGAAAGAAACTTGCTGAATATGGCAAAATCTGATGGGTCCGCGTACACGAGAATTGTCGATTTTTTGAAATTTCGATTTTCTTCTTTAATTAAAGTTTATATTCAAGAAAACAACTAGAAAACATGTTTGCAACAGATTTTGTAGCTTCTATGTAATAGTAAACCAGGGTTATCACAGCAGAAAGAAACTTGCTAAAAATAGCAAAATTTGATGGGTCCGCGTACATGAGAATTGTCGATTTTTTGAAATTTCAATTTTGTTCTTTAATTAAGGTTTATATTCAAGAAAACAACTAGAAAACATGTTTGCAACAGATTTTGTAGCTTCTATGTAATAGTAAACCAGAGTTATCACAGCAGAAAGAAACTTGCTAAAAATAGCAAAATTTGATGGGTCCGCGTACATGAGAATTGTCGATTTTTTGAAATTGTGATTTTCTTCTTTAATATAGGTTTATATTCAAGAAAACAACTAGAAAACATGTTTGCAACAGATATTGTAGCTTCTATGTAATAGTAAACCAGAGTTATCACAGCAGAAAGAAACTTGCTGAAAATGGCAAAATCTGATGGGTTAGTGTACACGAGAATCGTCGATTTTTTGAAATTTCGATTTTCTTATTTAATTAAGGTTGATATTCAAGAAAACAACTAGAAAACATGTTTGCAACAGATTTTGTAGCTTCTATGTCATAGAAAACCAGAGTTATCATAGCAGAAAATAACTTGCTTAAAGTAGCAAAATCTGATGGGTCCGCGTACACGAGAATGGTCGATTGTTTGAAATTTTGATTTTCTTCTTAAATTAAGGTTTATATTCAAGAAAACAACTAGAAAACATGTTTGCAACATATTTTGTAGCTTCCATGTAATAGTAAACCAGAGTTATCACAGCAGAAAGAAACTTGCTGAAAATGGCAAAATCTGATGGGTCCGCGTACACGAGAATTGTCGATTTTTTTAAATTTGGATTTTCTTCTTTAATTAAAGTTTATATTAAAGAAAACAACTAGAAAACATGTTTGCAACAGATTTTGTAGCTTCTATCTCATAGAAAACCAGAGTTATCACAGCAGAAAGAAACTTGCTGAAAATGGCAAAATCTGATAGGTCCGCGTACACGAGAATTGTCGATTTTTTGAAATTTCGATTTTCTTCTTTAATTAAAGTGTATATTCAAGAAAACAACTAGAAAACATGTTTGCAAGAGATTTTGTAGCTTCTATGTAATAGAAAACCAGAGTTATCATAGCAGAAAATAATTTGCTTAAAATAGCAAAATCTGATGGGTCCGCGTACACAGGAATTGTCGATTTTTTGAAATTTTGATTTTCTTCTTTAATTAAGGTTTATATTCAAGAAAATAACTAGAAAACATGTTTGCAACAGATTTTGTAGCTTCTATGTAATAGTAAACCAGAGTTATCACAGCAGAAAGAAACTTGCTGAAAATGGCAAAATCTGATGGGTCCGCGTACACGAGAATTGTCGATTTTTTGAAATTTCGATTTTCTTCTTTAATTAAAGTTTATATTCAAGAAAACAACTAGAAAACATGTTTGCAACAGATTTTGTAGCTTCTATCTCATAGAAAACCAGAGTTATCACAGCAGAAAGAAACTTGCTGAAAATGGCAAAATCTGATGGGTCTGCATACACGAGAATTGTCGATTTTTTGAAATTTGGATTTTCTTCTTTAATTAAGGTTTATATTCAAGAAAACAATTAGAAAACATGTTTGCAACAGATTGTTATAGCTTCTATGTAATAGTAAACCAGAGTTATCACAGCAGAAAGAAACTTGCTGAAAATGGCAAAATCTGATGGGTCCGCGTACACGAGAATTGTCGATTTTTTGAAATTTCGATTTTCTTCTTTAATTAAAGTTTATATTCAAGAAAACAACTAGAAAACATGTTTCTTACAGATTTGGTAGCTTCTATGTAATAGTAAACCAGGGTTATCACAGCAGAAAGAAACTTGCTAAGAATAGCAAAATTTGATGGGTCCGCATACATGAGAATTGTCGATTTTTTTAAATTTTGATTTTCTTCTTTAATTAAGGTTTATATTCAAGAAAACAACTAGAAAACATGTTTGCAACAGATTTTGTAGTTTCCATGTAATAGTAAACCAGAGTTATCACAGCAGAAAGAAACTTGCTGAAAATGGCAAAATCTGATGGGTCCGCGTACACGAGAATTGTCGATTTTTTGAAATTGCAATTTTCTTCTGTAATTAACGTTTATATTCAAGAACACAACTAGAAAACATGTTTGTAACAGATTTTGTAGCTTCTATGTAATAGTAAAGCAGTGTTATTACAGCAGAAAGAAACTTGCTGAAAATGCCAAAATCTGATGGGTCCGCGTACACGAGAATTGTCGATTTTTTGAAATTTCGATTTTCTTCTTCAATTAAGGTTTATATTCAAGAAAACAACTAGAAAACATGTTTGCAACAGATTTTGTAGCTTCTATGTAATAGTAAACCAGAGGTTTCACAGCAGAAAGAAACTTGCTGAAAATGGCAAAATCTGATGGGTCCGCGTACACGAGAATTGTCGATTTTTTTAAATTTCGATTTTCTTCTTTAATTAAAGTTTATATTCAAGAAAACAACTAGAAAACATGTTTGCAACAGATTTTGTAGCTTCTATCTCATAGAAAACCAGAGTAATCACAGCAGAAAAAAACTTGCTGAAAATAGCAAAATCTGATGGGTATGCGTACACGAGAATTGTCGATTTTCTGAAATTTAGATTTTCTTCTTTAATTAAGGTTTATATTCAAGAAAACAACTAGAAAACATGTTTGCAACAGATATTGTAGCTTCTATGTAATAGTAAACCAGAGTTATCACAGCAGAAAGAAACTTGCTGAAAATGGCAAAATCTGATGGGTTAGTGTACACGAGAATCGTCGATTTTTTGAAATTTCGATTTTCCTATTTAATTAAGGTTTATATTCAAGAAAACAACTAGAAAACATGTTTGCAACAGATTTTGTAGCTTCTATCTCATAGAAAACCATAGTTATCACAGCAGAAAGAAACTTGCTGAAAATGGCAAAATCTGATGGGTCCGCGTACACGAGAATTGTCAGTTTTTTTAAAATTTGGATTTTCTTCTTTAATTAAGGTTTTTATTCAAGAAAACAACTAGAAAACATGTTTGCAACAGATTTTGTAGCTTCTATGTAATAGTAAAGCAGAGTTATCACAGCAGAAAGAAACTTGCTGAAAATGGCAAAATCTGATCGGTCCGCGTACACGAGAATTGTCGATTTTTTGAAATTTCGATTTTCTTCTTTAATTAATATTTGTATTCAAGAAAACAACTAGAAAACATGTTTTCAACAGATTTTGTAGCTTCTATGTAATAGTAAACCAGGGTTATCACAGCAGAAAGAAACTTGCTAAAAATAGCAAAATTTGATGGGTCCGCGTACATGAGAATTGTCGATTTTTTGAAATTTTGATTTTCTTCTTTAATTAAGGTTTATTTTCAAGAAAACAACTAGAAAACATGTTTGCAACAGATATTGTAGCTTCTATGTAATAGTAAACCAGATTTATTACAGCAGAAAGAAACTTGCTGAAAATGGCAAAATCTGATGGCTCCGCGTACACGAGAATCGTCGATTTTTTGAAATTTCGATTTTCTTATTTAATTAAAGTTTATATTCAAGAAAACAACTAGAAAACATGTTTGCAACAGATTTTGTAGCTTCTATCTCATAGAAAACCAGAGTTATCACAGCAGAAAGAAACTTGCTGAAAATGGCAAAATCTGATGGGTCCGCGTACACGAGAATTGTCGATTTTTTAAAATTTGTATTTCCTTCTTTAATTAAGGTTTATATTCAAGAAAACAACTAGAAAACATGTTTGCAACAGATTTTTATAGCTTCTATGTAATAGTAAAGCAGAGTTATAACAGCAGAAAGAAACTTGCTGAATATGGCAAAATCTGATGGGTCCGCGTACACGAGAATTGTCGATTTTTTGAAATTTCGATTTTCTTCTTTAATTAAAGTTTATATTCAAGAAAACAACTAGAAAACATGTTTGCAACAGATTTTGTAGCTTCTATGTAATAGTAAACCAGGGTTATCACAGCAGAAAGAAACTTGCTAAAAATAGCAAAATTTGATGGGTCCGCGTACATGAGAATTGTCGATTTTTTGAAATTTCAATTTTGTTCTTTAATTAAGGTTTATATTCAAGAAACCAACTAGAAAACATGTTTGCAACAGATTTTGTAGCTTCTATGTAATAGTAAAGCAGAGTTATCACAGCAGAAAGAAACTTGCTAAAAATAGCAAAATCTGATGGGTCCGCGTACATGAGAATTGTCGATTTTTTGAAGTTTTGATTTTCTTTTTTAATTACAGTTTATATTCAAGAAAACAACTAGAAAACATGTTTGCAACAGATTTTGTAGCTTCTATGTCATAGAAAACCAGAGTTATCATAGCAGAAAATAACTTGCTTAAAATAGCAAAATCTGATGGGTCCGCGTACACGAGAATTGTCGATTTTTTGAAATTTCGATTTTCTTCTTCAATTAAGGTTTATATTCAAGAAAACAACTAGAAAACATGTTTGCAACAGATTTTGTAGCTTCTATGTAATAGTAAACCAGAGGTTTCACAGCAGAAAGAAACTTGCTGAAAATGGCAAAATCTGATGGGTCCGCGTACACGAGAATTGTCGATTTTTTTAAATTTCGATTTTCTTCTTTAATTAAAGTTTATATTCAAGAAAACAACTAGAAAACATGTTTGCAACAGATTTTGTAGCTTCTATCTCATAGAAAACCAGAGTAATCACAGCAGAAAAAAACTTGCTGAAAATAGCAAAATCTGATGGGTATGCGTACACGAGAATTGTCGATTTTCTGAAATTTAGATTTTCTTCTTTAATTAAGGTTTATATTCAAGAAAACAACTAGAAAACATGTTTGCAACAGATATTGTAGCTTCTATGTAATAGTAAACCAGAGTTATCACAGCAGAAAGAAACTTGCTGAAAATGGCAAAATCTGATGGGTTAGTGTACACGAGAATCTTCGATTTTTTGAAATTTCGATTTTCCTATTTAATTAAGGTTTATATTCAAGAAAACAACTAGAAAACATGTTTGCAACAGATTTTGTAGCTTCTATCTCATAGAAAACCATAGTTATCACAGCAGAAAGAAACTTGCTGAAAATGGCAAAATCTGATGGGTCCGCGTACACGAGAATTGTCAGTTTTTTTAAAATTTGGATTTTCTTCTTTAATTAAGGTTTATATTCAAGAAAACAACTAGAAAACATGTTTGCAACAGATTTTGTAGCTTCTATGTAATAGTAAAGCAGAGTTATCACAGCAGAAAGAAACTTGCTGAAAATGGCAAAATCTGATCGGTCCGCGTACACGAGAATTGTCGATTTTTTGAAATTTCGATTTTCTTCTTTAATTAATATTTGTATTCAAGAAAACAACTAGAAAACATGTTTTCAACAGATTTTGTAGCTTCTATGTAATAGTAAACCAGGGTTATCACAGCAGAAAGAAACTTGCTAAAAATAGCAAAATTTGATGGGTCCGCGTACATGAGAATTGTCGATTTTTTGAAATTTTGATTTTCTTCTTTAATTAAGGTTTATTTTACAGAAAACAACTAGAAAACATGTTTGCAACAGATATTGTAGCTTCTATGTAATAGTAAACCAGATTTATTACAGCAGAAAGAAACTTGCTGAAAATGGCAAAATCTGATGGCTCCGCGTACACGAGAATCGTCGATTTTTTGAAATTTCGATTTTCTTATTTAATTAAAGTTTATATTCAAGAAAACAACTAGAAAACATGTTTGCAACAGATTTTGTAGCTTCTATCTCATAGAAAACCAGAGTTATCACAGCAGAAAGAAACTTGCTGAAAATGGCAAAATCTGATGGGTCCGCGTACACGAGAATTGTCGATTTTTTAAAATTTGTATTTCCTTCTTTAATTAAGGTTTATATTCAAGAAAACAACTAGAAAACATGTTTGCAACAGATTTTTATAGCTTCTATGTAATAGTAAAGCAGAGTTATCACAGCAGAAAGAAACTTGCTGAATATGGCAAAATCTGATGGGTCCGCGTACACGAGAATTGTCGATTTTTTGAAATTTCGATTTTCTTCTTTAATTAAAGTTTATATTCAAGAAAACAACTAGAAAACATGTTTGCAACAGATTTTGTAGCTTCTATGTAATAGTAAACCAGGGTTATCACAGCAGAAAGAAACTTGCTAAAAATAGCAAAATTTGATGGGTCCGCGTACATGAGAATTGTCGATTTTTTGAAATTTCAATTTTGTTCTTTAATTAAGGTTTATATTCAAGAAAACAACTAGAAAACATGTTTGCAACAGATTTTGTAGCTTCTATGTAATAGTAAACCAGAGTTATCACAGCAGAAAGAAACTTGCTAAAAATAGCAAAATCTGATGGGTCCGCGTACATGAGAATTGTCGATTTTTTGAAGTTTTGATTTTCTTTTTTAATTACAGTTTATATTCAAGAAAACAACTAGAAAACATGTTTGCAACAGATTTTGTAGCTTCTATGTCATAGAAAACCAGAGTTATCATAGCAGAAAATAACTTGCTTAAAATAGCAAAATCTGATGGGTCCGCGTACACGAGAATTGTCGATTGTTTCAAATTTTGATTTTCTTCTTTAATAAAGCTTTATATTCAAGAAAACAACTAGAAAACATGTTTGCAACAGATTTTGTAGCTTCCATGTAATAGTAAACCAGAGTTATCACAGCAGAAAGAAACTTGCTGAAAATGGCAAAATCTGATAGGTCCGCGTACACGAGAATTGTCGATTTTTTGAAATTTCGATTTTCTTCTTTAATTAAGGTTTATATTCAAGAAAACAACTAGAAAACATGTTTGCAACAGATTTTGTAGCTTCTATGTAATAGTAAACCAGAGTTATCACAGCAGAAAGAAACTTGCTGAAAATGGCAAAATCTGATGGGTCCGCGTACACGAGAATTGTCGATTTTTTGAAATTTCGATTTTCTTCTTTAATTAAAGTTTATATTCAAGAAAACAACTAGAAAACATGTTTGCAACAGATTTTGTAGCTTCTATCTCATAGAAAACCAGAGTTATCACAGCAGAAAGAAACTTGCTGAAAATGGCAAAATCTGATGGGTCCGCGTACACGAGAATTGTCGATTTTTTGAAATTTCGATTTTCTTCTTTAATTAAGGTTTATATTCAAGAAAACAACTAGAAAACATGTTTGCAACAGATTTTTATAGCTTCTATGTAATAGTAAAGCAGAGTTATCACAGCAGAAAGAAACTTGCTGAATATGGCAAAATCTGATGGGTCCGCGTACACGAGAATTGTCGATTTTTTGAAATTTCGATTTTCTTCTTTAATTAAAGTTTATATTCAAGAAAACAACTAGAAAACATGTTTGCAACAGATTTTGTAGCTTCTATGTAATAGTAAACCAGGGTTATCACAGCAGAAAGAAACTTGCTAAAAATAGCAAAATTTGATGGGTCCGCGTACATGAGAATTGTCGATTTTTTGAAATTGTGATTTTCTTCTTTAATTAAGGTTTATATTCAAGAAAACAACTAGAAAACATGTTTGCAACAGATTTTGTAGCTTCTATGTAATAGTAAACCAGAGTTATCACAGCAGAAAGAAACTTGCTAAAAATAGCAAAATTTGATGGGTCCGCGTACATGAGAATTGTCGATTTTTTGAAATTGTGATTTTCTTCTTTAATTAAGGTTTATATTCAAGAAAACAACTAGAAAACATGTTTGCAACAGATTTTGTAGCTTCTATGTAATAGTAAACCAGAGTTATCACAGCAGAAAGAAACTTGCTGAAAAGTGCAAAATCTGATGGGTTAGTGTACACGAGAATTGTCGATTTTTTGAAATTGCGATTTTCTACTTTAATTAAGGTTTATATTCAAGAAAACAACTAGAAAACATGTTTGCAACAGATTTTGTAGCTTCTATGTAATAGTAAACCAGAGTTATCACAGCAGAAAGAAACTTGCTTAAAATAGCAAAATCTGATGGGTCCGCGTACACGAGAATTGTCGATTGTTTGAAATTTTGATTTTCTTCTTAAATTAAGGTTTATATTCAAGAAAACAACTAGAAAACATGTTTGCAACAGATTTTGTTGCTTCCATGTAATAGTAAACCAGAGTTATCACAGCAGAAAGAAACTTGCTGAAAATGGATAAATCTGATGGGTCCGCGTACACGAGAATTGTTGATTTTTTTAAATTTCGATTTTCTTCTTTAATTAAGGTTTATATTCAAGAAAACAACTAGAAAACATGTTTGCAACAGATTTTGTAGCTTCTATCTCATAGAAAACCAGAGTTATCACAGCAGAAAGAAACTTGCTGAAAATGGCAAAATCTGATAGGTCCGCGTACACGAGAATTGTCGATTTTTTGAAATTTCGATTTTCTTCTTTAATTAAGGTTTATATTCAAGAAAACAACTAGAAAACATGTTTGCAAGAGATTTTGTAGCTTCTATGTAATAGAAAACCAGAGTTATCATAGCAGAAAATAACTTGCTTAAAATAGCAAAACCTGATGGGTCCACGTACATGAGAATTGTCGATTTTTTTAAATTTTGATTTTCTTCTTTAATTAAGGGTTATATTCAAGAAAATTACTAGAAAACATGTTTGCAACAGATTTTGTAGCTTCTATGTAATAGTAAACCAGAGTTATCACAGCAGAAAGAAACTTGCTGAAAATGGCAAAATCTGATGGGTCCGCGTACACGAGAATTGTCGATTTTTTGAAATTTCGATTTTCTTCTTTAATTAAAGTTTATATTCAAGAAAACAACTAGAAACCATGTTTGCAACAGATTTTGTAGCTTCTATCTCATAGAAAACCAGAGTTATCACAGCAGAAAGAAACTTGCTTAAAATGGCAAAATCTGATGGGTCCGCGTACACGAGAATTGTCGATTTTTTTAAATTTGGATTTTCTTCTTTAATTAAGGTTGATATTCAAGAAAACAACTAGAAAACATGTTTGCAACAGATTTTTATAGCTTCTATGTAATAGTAAAGCAGAGTTATCACAGCAGAAAGAAACTTGCTGAATATGGCAAAATCTGATTGGTCCGCGTACACGAGAATTGTCGATTTTTTGAAATTTCGATTTTCTTCTTTAATTAAAGTTTATATTCAAGAAAACAACTAGAAACCATGTTTGCAACAGATTTTGTAGCTTCTATCTCATAGAAAACCAGAGTTATCACAGCAGAAAGAAACTTGCTTAAAATGGCAAAATCTGATGGGTCCGCGTACACGAGAATTGTCGATTTTTTTAAATTTGGATTTTCTTCTTTAATTAAGGTTGATATTCAAGAAAACAACTAGAAAACATGTTTGCAACAGATTTTTATAGCTTCTATGTAATAGTAAAGCAGAGTTATCACAGCAGAAAGAAACTTGCTGAATATGGCAAAATCTGATTGGTCCGCGTACACGAGAATTGTCGATTTTTTGAAATTTCGATTTTCTTCTTTAATTAAGGTTTATATTTAAGAAAACAACTAGAAAACATGTTTGCAACAGGTTTTGTAGCTTCTATCTCATAGAAAACCAGAGTTATCACAGCAGAAAGAAACTTGCTGAAAATGGCAAAATCTGATGGGTCCGCGTACACGAGAATTGTCGATTTTTTGAAATTTCGATTTCCTTCTTTAATTAAGGTTTATATTCAAGAAAACAACTAGAAAACATGTTTGCAACAGATTTTGTAGCTTCTATGTCATAGAAAACCAGAGTTATCATAGCAGAAAATAACTTTCTTAAAATGGCAAAATCTGATGGGTCACGTACATGAGAATTGTCGATTTTTTGAAATTTTGATTTTCTTCTTTAATTAAGGTTTATATTCAAGAAAACAACTAGAAAACATGTTTGCAACAGATTTTGTAGCTTCTATGTAATAGTAAACCAGAGTTATGACAGCAGAAAGAAACTTGCTGAAAATGGCAAAATCTGATGGGTCCGCGTACACGAGAATTGTCGATTTTTTGAAATTTCGATTTTCTTATTTAATTAAGGTTTATGTTCAAGAAAAGAACTAGAAAACATGTTTGCAACAGATATTTGTAGCTTCTATGTCATAGAAAACCAGAGTTATCATAGCAGAAAATAACTTGCTTAAAATAGCAAAATCTGATGGGTCCGCGTACACGAGAATTGTCGATTTTTTGAAATTTCGATTTTCTTCTTTAATTAAGGTTTATATTCAAGAAAACAACTAGAAAACATGTTTGCAAGAGATTTTGTAGCTTCTATGTAATAGAAAACCAGAGTTATCATAGCAGAAAATAACTTGCTTAAAATTGCAAAACCTGATGGGTCCGCGTACATGAGAATTGTCGATTTTTTTAAATTTTGATTTTCTTCTTTAATTAAGGTTTATATTCAAGAAAATTACTAGAAAACATGTTTGCAACAGATTTTGTAGCTTCTATGTAATAGTAAACCAGAGTTATCACAGCAGAAAGAAACTTGCTGAAAATGGCAAAATCTGATGGGTCCGCGTACACGAGAATTGTCGATTTTTTGAAATTTCGATTTTCTTCTTTAATTAAAGTTTATATTCAAGAAAACAACTAGAAACCATGTTTGCAACAGATTTTGTAGCTTCTATCTCATAGAAAACCAGAGTTATCACAGCAGAAAAAAACTTGCTTAAAATGGCAAAATCTGATGGGTCCGCGTACACGAGAATTGTCGATTTTTTTAAATTTGGATTTTCTTCTTTAATTAAGGTTGATATTCAAGAAAACAACTAGAAAACATGTTTGCAACAGATTTTTATAGCTTCTATGTAATAGTAAAGCAGAGTTATCACAGCAGAAAGAAACTTGCTGAATATGGCAAAATCTGATTGGTCCGCGTACACGAGAATTGTCGATTTTTTGAAATTTCGATTTTCTTCTTTAATTAAAGTTTATATTCAAGAAAACAACTAGAAAACATGTTTGCAACAGATTTTGTAGCTTCTATGTAATAGTAAACCAGGGTTATCACAGCAGAAAGAAACTTGCTAAAAATAGCAAAATTTGATGGGTCCGCGTACATGAGAATTGTCGATTTTTTGAAATTGTGATTTTCTTCTTTAATTAAGGTTTATATTCAAGAAAACAACTAGAAAACATGTTTGCAACAGATTTTGTAGCTTCTATGTAATAGTAAAGCAGAGTTATCGCAGCAGAAAGAAACTTGCTGAAAATGGCAAAATCTGATCGGTCCGCGTACACGAGAATTGTCGATTTTTTGAAATTTCGATTTTCTTCTTTAATTAATATTTGTATTCAAGAAAACAACTAGAAAACATGTTTTCAACAGATTTTGTAGCTTCTATGTAATAGTAAACCAGGGTTATCACAGCAGAAAGAAACTTGCTAAAAATAGCAAAATTTGATGGGTCCGCGTACATGAGAATTGTCGATTTTTTGAAATTTTGATTTTCTTCTTTAATTAAGGTTTATTTTCAAGAAAACAACTAGAAAACATGTTTGCAACAGATATTGTAGCTTCTATGTAATAGTAAACCAGATTTATTACAGCAGAAAGAAACTTGCTGAAAATGGCAAAATCTGATGGCTCCGCGTACACGAGAATCGTCGATTTTTTGAAATTTCGATTTTCTTATTTAATTAAAGTTTATATTCAAGAAAACAACTAGAAAACATGTTTGCAACAGATTTTGTAGCTTCTATCTCATAGAAAACCAGAGTTATCACAGCAGAAAGAAACTTGCTGAAAATGGCAAAATCTGATGGGTCCGCGTACACGAGAATTGTCGATTTTTTAAAATTTGTATTTCCTTCTTTAATTAAGGTTTATATTCAAGAAAACAACTAGAAAACATGTTTGCAACAGATTTTTATAGCTTCTATGTAATAGTAAAGCAGAGTTATAACAGCAGAAAGAAACTTGCTGAATATGGCAAAATCTGATGGGTCCGCGTACACGAGAATTGTCGATTTTTTGAAATTTCGATTTTCTTCTTTAATTAAAGTTTATATTCAAGAAAACAACTAGAAAACATGTTTGCAACAGATTTTGTAGCTTCTATGTAATAGTAAACCAGGGTTATCACAGCAGAAAGAAACTTGCTAAAAATAGCAAAATTTGATGGGTCCGCGTACATGAGAATTGTCGATTTTTTGAAATTTCAATTTTGTTCTTTAATTAAGGTTTATATTCAAGAAAACAACTAGAAAACATGTTTGCAACAGATTTTGTAGCTTCTATGTAATAGTAAACCAGAGTTATCACAGCAGAAAGAAACTTGCTAAAAATAGCAAAATCTGATGGGTCCGCGTACATGAGAATTGTCGATTTTTTGAAGTTTTGATTTTCTTTTTTAATTACAGTTTATATTCAAGAAAACAACTAGAAAACATGTTTGCAACAGATTTTGTAGCTTCTATGTCATAGAAAACCAGAGTTATCATAGCAGAAAATAACTTGCTTAAAATAGCAAAATCTGATGGGTCCGCGTACACGAGAATTGTCGATTTTTTGAAATTTCGATTTTCTTCTTCAATTAAGGTTTATATTCAAGAAAACAACTAGAAAACATGTTTGCAACAGATTTTGTAGCTTCTATGTAATAGTAAACCAGAGGTTTCACAGCAGAAAGAAACTTGCTGAAAATGGCAAAATCTGATGGGTCCGCGTACACGAGAATTGTCGATTTTTTTAAATTTCGATTTTCTTCTTTAATTAAAGTTTATATTCAAGAAAACAACTAGAAAACATGTTTGCAACAGATTTTGTAGCTTCTATCTCATAGAAAACCAGAGTAATCACAGCAGAAAAAAACTTGCTGAAAATAGCAAAATCTGATGGGTATGCGTACACGAGAATTGTCGATTTTCTGAAATTTAGATTTTCTTCTTTAATTAAGGTTTATATTCAAGAAAACAACTAGAAAACATGTTTGCAACAGATATTGTAGCTTCTATGTAATAGTAAACCAGAGTTATCACAGCAGAAAGAAACTTGCTGAAAATGGCAAAATCTGATGGGTTAGTGTACACGAGAATCGTCGATTTTTTGAAATTTCGATTTTCCTATTTAATTAAGGTTTATATTCAAGAAAACAACTAGAAAACATGTTTGCAACAGATTTTGTAGCTTCTATCTCATAGAAAACCATAGTTATCACAGCAGAAAGAAACTTGCTGAAAATGGCAAAATCTGATGGGTCCGCGTACACGAGAATTGTCAGTTTTTTTAAAATTTGGATTTTCTTCTTTAATTAAGGTTTATATTCAAGAAAACAACTAGAAAACATGTTTGCAACAGATTTTGTAGCTTCTATGTAATAGTAAAGCAGAGTTATCACAGCAGAAAGAAACTTGCTGAAAATGGCAAAATCTGATCGGTCCGCGTACACGAGAATTGTCGATTTTTTGAAATTTCGATTTTCTTCTTTAATTAATATTTGTATTCAAGAAAACAACTAGAAAACATGTTTTCAACAGATTTTGTAGCTTCTATGTAATAGTAAACCAGGGTTATCACAGCAGAAAGAAACTTGCTAAAAATAGCAAAATTTGATGGGTCCGCGTACATGAGAATTGTCGATTTTTTGAAATTTTGATTTTCTTCTTTAATTAAGGTTTATTTTACAGAAAACAACTAGAAAACATGTTTGCAACAGATATTGTAGCTTCTATGTAATAGTAAACCAGATTTATTACAGCAGAAAGAAACTTGCTGAAAATGGCAAAATCTGATGGCTCCGCGTACACGAGAATCGTCGATTTTTTGAAATTTCGATTTTCTTATTTAATTAAAGTTTATATTCAAGAAAACAACTAGAAAACATGTTTGCAACAGATTTTGTAGCTTCTATCTCATAGAAAACCAGAGTTATCACAGCAGAAAGAAACTTGCTGAAAATGGCAAAATCTGATGGGTCCGCGTACACGAGAATTGTCGATTTTTTAAAATTTGTATTTCCTTCTTTAATTAAGGTTTATATTCAAGAAAACAACTAGAAAACATGTTTGCAACAGATTTTTATAGCTTCTATGTAATAGTAAAGCAGAGTTATCACAGCAGAAAGAAACTTGCTGAATATGGCAAAATCTGATGGGTCCGCGTACACGAGAATTGTCGATTTTTTGAAATTTCGATTTTCTTATTTAATTAAAGTTTATATTCAAGAAAACAACTAGAAAACATGTTTGCAACAGATTTTGTAGCTTCTATGTAATAGTAAACCAGGGTTATCACAGCAGAAAGAAACTTGCTAAAAATAGCAAAATTTGATGGGTCCGCGTACATGAGAATTGTCGATTTTTTGAAATTTCAATTTTGTTCTTTAATTAAGGTTTATATTCAAGAAAACAACTAGAAAACATGTTTGCAACAGATTTTGTAGCTTCTATGTAATAGTAAACCAGAGTTATCACAGCAGAAAGAAACTTGCTAAAAATAGCAAAATCTGATGGGTCCGCGTACATGAGAATTGTCGATTTTTTGAAGTTTTGATTTTCTTTTTTAATTACAGTATATATTCAAGAAAACAACTAGAAAACATGTTTGCAACAGATTTTGTAGCTTCTATGTCATAGAAAACCAGAGTTATCATAGCAGAAAATAACTTGCTTAAAATAGCAAAATCTGATGGGTCCGCGTACACGAGAATTGTCGATTGTTTCAAATTTTGATTTTCTTCTTTAATAAAGCTTTATATTCAAGAAAACAACTAGAAAACATGTTTGCAACAGATTTTGTAGCTTCCATGTAATAGTAAACCAGAGTTATCACAGCAGAAAGAAACTTGCTGAAAATGGCAAAATCTGATAGGTCCGCGTACACGAGAATTGTCGATTTTTTGAAATTTCGATTTTCTTCTTTAATTAAGGTTTATATTCAAGAAAACAACTAGAAAACATGTTTGCAACAGATTTTGTAGCTTCTATGTAATAGTAAACCAGAGTTATCACAGCAGAAAGAAACTTGCTGAAAATGGCAAAATCTGATGGGTCCGCGTACACGAGAATTGTCGATTTTTTGAAATTTCGATTTTCTTCTTTAATTAAAGTTTATATTCAAGAAAACAACTAGAAAACATGTTTGCAACAGATTTTGTAGCTTCTATCTCATAGAAAACCAGAGTTATCACAGCAGAAAGAAACTTGCTGAAAATGGCAAAATCTGATGGGTCCGCGTACACGAGAATTGTCGATTTTTTGAAATTTCGATTTTCTTCTTTAATTAAGGTTTATATTCAAGAAAACAACTAGAAAACATGTTTGCAACAGATTTTTATAGCTTCTATGTAATAGTAAAGCAGAGTTATCACAGCAGAAAGAAACTTGCTGAATATGGCAAAATCTGATGGGTCCGCGTACACGAGAATTGTCGATTTTTTGAAATTTCGATTTTCTTCTTTAATTAAAGTTTATATTCAAGAAAACAACTAGAAAACATGTTTGCAACAGATTTTGTAGCTTCTATGTAATAGTAAACCAGGGTTATCACAGCAGAAAGAAACTTGCTAAAAATAGCAAAATTTGATGGGTCCGCGTACATGAGAATTGTCGATTTTTTGAAATTGTGATTTTCTTCTTTAATTAAGGTTTATATTCAAGAAAACAACTAGAAAACATGTTTGCAACAGATTTTGTAGCTTCTATGTAATAGTAAACCAGAGTTATCACAGCAGAAAGAAACTTGCTAAAAATAGCAAAATTTGATGGGTCCGCGTACATGAGAATTGTCGATTTTTTGAAATTGTGATTTTCTTCTTTAATAAGGGTTTATATTCAAGAAAACAACTAGAAAACATGTTTGCAACAGATTTTGTAGCTTCTATGTAATAGTAAACCAGGGTTATCACAGCAGAAAGAAACTTGCTAAAAATAGCAAAATTTGATGGGTCCGCGTACATGAGAATTGTCGATTTTTTGAAATTGTGATTTTCTTCTTTAATTAAGGTTTATATTCAAGAAAACAACTAGAAAACATGTTTGCAACAGATTTTGTAGCTTCTATGTAATAGTAAACCAGAGTTATCACAGCAGAAAGAAACTTGCTGAAAAGTGCAAAATCTGATGGGTTAGTGTACACGAGAATTGTCGATTTTTTGAAATTGCGATTTTCTACTTTAATTAAGGTTTATATTCAAGAAAACAACTAGAAAACATGTTTGCAACAGATTTTGTAGCTTCTATGTAATAGTAAACCAGAGTTATCACAGCAGAAAGAAACTTGCTAAAAATAGCAAAATCTGATGGGACCGCTTACATGAGAATTGTCGATTTTTTGAAGTTTTGATTTTCTTCTTTAATTAAAGTTTATATTCAAGAAAACAACTAGAAAACATGTTTGCAACAGATTTTGTAGCTTCTATGTCATAGAAAACCAGAGTTATCATAGCAGAAAATAACTTGCTTAAAATAGCAAAATCTGATGGGTCCGCGTACACGAGAATTGTCGATTGTTTGAAATTTTGATTTTCTTCTTAAATTAAGGTTTATATTCAAGAAAACAACTAGAAAACATGTTTGCAACAGATTTTGTTGCTTCCATGTAATAGTAAACCAGAGTTATCACAGCAGAAAGAAACTTGCTGAAAATGGATAAATCTGATGGGTCCGCGTACACGAGAATTGTTGATTTTTTTAAATTTCGATTTTCTTCTTTAATTAAGGTTTATATTCAAGAAAACAACTAGAAAACATGTTTGCAACAGATTTTGTAGCTTCTATCTCATAGAAAACCAGAGTTATCACAGCAGAAAGAAACTTGCTGAAAATGGCAAAATCTGATAGGTCCGCGTACACGAGAATTGTCGATTTTTTGAAATTTCGATTTTCTTCTTTAATTAAGGTTTATATTCAAGAAAACAACTAGAAAACATGTTTGCAAGAGATTTTGTAGCTTCTATGTAATAGAAAACCAGAGTTATCATAGCAGAAAATAACTTGCTTAAAATAGCAAAACCTGATGGGTCCGCGTACATGAGAATTGTCGATTTTTTTAAATTTTGATTTTCTTCTTTAATTAAGGGTTATATTCAAGAAAATTACTAGAAAACATGTTTGCAACAGATTTTGTAGCTTCTATGTAATAGTAAACCAGAGTTATCACAGCAGAAAGAAACTTGCTGAAAAGTGCAAAATCTGATGGGTCCGCGTACACGAGAATTGTCGATTTTTTGAAATTTCGATTTTCTTCTTTAATTAAAGTTTATATTCAAGAAAACAACTAGAAACCATGTTTGCAACAGATTTTGTAGCTTCTATCTCATAGAAAACCAGAGTTATCACAGCAGAAAGAAACTTGCTTAAAATGGCAAAATCTGATGGGTCCGCGTACACGAGAATTGTCGATTTTTTTAAATTTGGATTTTCTTCTTTAATTAAGGTTGATATTCAAGAAAACAACTAGAAAACATGTTTGCAACAGATTTTTATAGCTTCTATGTAATAGTAAAGCAGAGTTATCACAGCAGAAAGAAACTTGCTGAATATGGCAAAATCTGATTGGTCCGCGTACACGAGAATTGTCGATTTTTTGAAATTTCGATTTTCTTCTTTAATTAAGGTTTATATTTAAGAAAACAACTAGAAAACATGTTTGCAACAGGTTTTGTAGCTTCTATCTCATAGAAAACCAGAGTTATCACAGCAGAAAGAAACTTGCTGAAAATGGCAAAATCTGATGGGTCCGCGTACACGAGAATTGTCGATTTTTTGAAATTTCGATTTCCTTCTTTAATTAAGGTTTATATTCAAGAAAACAACTAGAAAACATGTTTGCAACAGATTTTGTAGCTTCTATGTCATAGAAAACCAGAGTTATCATAGCAGAAAATAACTTTCTTAAAATGGCAAAATCTGATGGGTCACGTACATGAGAATTGTCGATTTTTTGAAATTTTGATTTTCTTCTTTAATTAAGGTTTATATTCAAGAAAACAACTAGAAAACATGTTTGCAACAGATTTTGTAGCTTCTATGTAATAGTAAACCAGAGTTATGACAGCAGAAAGAAACTTGCTGAAAATGGCAAAATCTGATGGGTCCGCGTACACGAGAATTGTCGATTTTTTGAAATTTCGATTTTCTTATTTAATTAAGGTTTATGTTCAAGAAAAGAACTAGAAAACATGTTTGCAACAGATATTTGTAGCTTCTATGTCATAGAAAACCAGAGTTATCATAGCAGAAAATAACTTGCTTAAAATAGCAAAATCTGATGGGTCCGCGTACACGAGAATTGTCGATTTTTTGAAATTTCGATTTTCTTCTTTAATTAAGGTTTATATTCAAGAAAACAACTAGAAAACATGTTTGCAAGAGATTTTGTAGCTTCTATGTAATAGAAAACCAGAGTTATCATAGCAGAAAATAACTTGCTTAAAATTGCAAAACCTGATGGGTCCGCGTACATGAGAATTGTCGATTTTTTTAAATTTTGATTTTCTTCTTTAATTAAGGTTTATATTCAAGAAAATTACTAGAAAACATGTTTGCAACAGATTTTGTAGCTTCTATGTAATAGTAAACCAGAGTTATCACAGCAGAAAGAAACTTGCTGAAAATGGCAAAATCTGATGGGTCCGCGTACACGAGAATTGTCGATTTTTTGAAATTTCGATTTTCTTCTTTAATTAAAGTTTATATTCAAGAAAACAACTAGAAACCATGTTTGCAACAGATTTTGTAGCTTCTATCTCATAGAAAACCAGAGTTATCACAGCAGAAAGAAACTTGCTTAAAATGGCAAAATCTGATGGGTCCGCGTACACGAGAATTGTCGATTTTTTTAAATTTGGATTTTCTTCTTTAATTAAGGTTGATATTCAAGAAAACAACTAGAAAACATGTTTGCAACAGATTTTTATAGCTTCTATGTAATAGTAAAGCAGAGTTATCACAGCAGAAAGAAACTTGCTGAATATGGCAAAATCTGATTGGTCCGCGTACACGAGAATTGTCGATTTTTTGAAATTTCGATTTTCTTCTTTAATTAAAGTTTATATTCAAGAAAACAACTAGAAAACATGTTTGCAACAGATTTTGTAGCTTCTATGTAATAGTAAACCAGGGTTATCACAGCAGAAAGAAACTTGCTAAAAATAGCAAAATTTGATGGGTCCGCGTACATGAGAATTGTCGATTTTTTGAAATTGTGATTTTCTTCTTTAATTAAGGTTTATATTCAAGAAAACAACTAGAAAACATGTTTGCAACAGATTTTGTAGCTTCTATGTAATAGTAAACCAGAGTTATCACAGCAGAAAGAAACTTGCTGAAAAGTGCAAAATCTGATGGGTTAGTGTACACGAGAATTGTCGATTTTTTGAAATTGCGATTTTCTACTTTAATTAAGGTTTATATTCAAGAAAACAACTAGAAAACATGTTTGCAACAGATTTTGTAGCTTCTATGTCATAGAAAACCAGAGTTATCATAGCAGAAAATAACTTGCTTAAAATAGCAAAATCTGATGGGTCCGCGTACACGAGAATTGTCGATTGTTGGAAATTTCGATTTTCTTATTTAATTAAGGTTTATATTCAAGAAAACAACTAGAAAACATGTTTTCAACAGATTTTGTAGCTTCTATGTAATAGTAAACCAGAGTTATCACAGCAGAAAGAAACTTTCTAAAAATAGCAAAATCTGATGGGTCCGCGTACATGAGAATATTCGATTTTTTGAAGTTTTGATTTTCTTCTTTAATTAAGGTTTATATTCAAGAAAACAACTAGAAAACATGTTTGCAACAGATCTTGTAGCTTCTATGTAATAGTAAACCAGAGTTATCATCGCAGAAAGAAACTTGCTGAAAATGGCAAAATCTGATGGGTCTGCGTACACGAGAATTGTCGATTTTTTTAAATTTTGATTTTCTTCTTTAATTAAGGTTTATATTCAAGAAAACAACTAGAAAACATGTTTGCAACAGATTTTGTAGCTTCAATGTAATAGTAAAGCAGAGTTATCACAGCAGAAAGAAACTTGCTGAAAATGGCAAAATCTGATGGGTCGGCGTACATTAGAATTGTCGATTTTTTGAAATTTCGATTTTCTTCTTAATTAAGGGTTATATTCAAGAAAACAACTAGAAAACATGTTTGCAACAGATTTTGTAGCTTCCATGTAATAATAAACCAGAGTTATCACAGCAGCAAGAAACTTGCTGAAAATGGCAAAATCTGATGGGTCCGCGTACATGAGAATCGTCGATTTTTTGAAATTTTGATTTTCTTCTTTAATTAAGGTTTATATTCAAGAAAACAACTAGAAAACATGTTTGCAACAGATTTTGTAGCTTCTATGTCATAGAAAACCAGAGTTATCATAGCAGAAAATAACTTGCTTAAAATAGCAAAATCTGATGGGTCCGCGTACACGAGAATTGTCGATTGTTGGAAATTTCGATTTTCTTATTTAATTAAGGTTTATATTCAAGAAAACAACTAGAAAACATGTTTTCAACAGATTTTGTAGCTTCTATGTAATAGTAAACCAGAGTTATCACAGCAGAAAGAAACTTTCTAAAAATAGCAAAATCTGATGGGTCCGCGTACATGAGAATATTCGATTTTTTGAAGTTTTGATTTTCTTCTTTAATTAAGGTTTATATTCAAGAAAACAACTAGAAAACATGTTTCCAACAGATCTTGTAGCTTCTATGTAATAGTAAACCAGAGTTATCACAGCAGAAAGAAACTTGCTGAAAATGGCAAAATCTGATAGGTCCGCGTACACGAGAATTGTCGATTTTTTGAAATTTCGATTTTCTTCTTTAATTAAGGTTTATATTCAAGAAAACAACTAGAAAACATGTTTGCAAGAGATTTTGTAGCTTCTATGTAATAGAAAACCAGAGTTATCATAGCAGAAAATAACTTGCTAAAAATAGCAAAACCTGATGGGTCCGCGTACATGAGAATTGTCGATTTTTTTAAATTTTGATTTTCTTCTTTAATTAAGGTTTATATTCAAGAAAATTACTAGAAAACATGTTTGCAACAGATTTTGTAGCTTCTATGTAATAGTAAACCAGAGTTATCACAGCAGAAAGAAACTTGCTGAAAATGGCAAAATCTGATGGGTCCGCGTACACGAGAATTGTCGATTTTTTGAAATTTCGATTTTCTTCTTTAATTAAAGTTTATATTCAAGAAAACAACTAGAAACCATGTTTGCAACAGATTTTGTAGCTTCTATCTCATAGAAAACCAGAGTTATCACAGCAGAAAGAAACTTGCTTAAAATGGCAAAATCTGATGGGTCCGCGTACACGAGAATTGTCGATTTTTTTAAATTTCAATTTTGTTCTTTAATTAAGGTTTATATTCAAGAAAACAACTAGAAAACATGTTTGCAACAGATTTTTATAGCTTCTATGTAATAGTAAAGCAGAGTTATCACAGCAGAAAGAAACTTGCTGAATATAGCAAAATCTGATGGGTTAGTGTACACGAGAATTGTCGATTTTTTGAAATTGCGATTTTCTACTTTAATTAAGGTTTATATTCAAGAAAACAACTAGAAAACATGTTTGCAACAGATTTTGTAGCTTCTATGTCATAGAAAACCAGAGTTATCATAGCAGAAAATAACTTGCTTAAAATAGCAAAATCTGATCGGTCCGCGTACACGAGAATTGTCGATTGTTGGAAATTTCGATTTTCTTATTTAATTAAGGTTTATATTCAAGAAAACAACTAGAAAACATGTTTTCAACAGATTTTGTAGCTTCTATGTAATAGTAAACCAGAGTTATCACAGCAGAAAGAAACTTTCTAAAAATAGCAAAATCTGATGGGTCCGCGTACATGAGAATATTCGATTTTTTGAAGTTTTGATTTTCTTCTTTAATTAAGGTTTATATTCAAGAAAACAACTAGAAAACATGTTTCCAACAGATCTTGTAGCTTCTATGTAATAGTAAACCAGAGTTATCACAGCAGAAAGAAACTTGCTGAAAATGGCAAAATCTGATGGGTCCGCGTACACGAGAATTGTCGATTTTTTTAAATTTTGATTTTCTTCTTTAATTAAGGTTTATATTCAAGAAAACAACTAGAAAACATGTTTGCAACAGATTTTGTAGCTTCAATGTAATAGTAAACCAGAGTTATCACAGCAGAAAGAAACCTGCTGAAAATGGCAAAATCTGATGGGTCCGCGTACACAGGAATTGTCGATTTTTTGAAATTTCGATTTCCTTCTTTAATTATGGTTTATATTCAAGAACACAACTAGAAAACATGTTTGCAACAGATTTTGTTGCTTCTATGTAATAGTAAAGCAGAGTTATCACAGCAGAAAGAAACTTGCTGAAAATGGCAAAATCTGATGGGTCCGCGTACATTAGAATTGTCGATTTTTTGAAATTTCGATTTTCTTCTTAATTAAGGGTTATATTCAAGAAAACAACTAGAAAACATGTTTGCAACAGATTTTGTAGCTTCCATGTAATAATAAACCAGAGTTATCACAGCAGAAAGAAACTTGCTGAAAATGGCAAAATCTGATGGGTCCGCGTACATGAGAATCGTCGATTTTTTTAAATTTTGATTTTCTTCTTTAATTAAGGTTTATATTCAAGAAAACAACTAGAAAACATGTTTGCAACAGATTTTGTAGCTTCTATGTAATAGTAAACCAGAGTTATCACAGCAGAAAGAAACTTGCTGAAAATGGCAAAATCTGATGGGTCCGCGTACACGAGAATTGTCGATTTTTTTAAATTTGGATTTTCTTCTTTAATTGAGGTTTATATTCAAGAAAACAACTAGAAAACATGTTTGCAACAGATTTTGTAGCTTCTATCTGATAGAAAACCAGAGTTATCACAGCAGAAAGAAACTTGCTGAAAATGGCAAAATCTGATAGGTCCGCATACACAGGAATTGTCGATTTTTTGAAATTTTGATTTTCTTCTATAATTAAGGTTTATATTCAAGAAAACAACTAGAAAAAATGTTTGCAAGAGATTTTGTAGCTTCTATGTAATAGAAAACCAGAGTTATCATAGCAGAAAATAACTTGCTTAAAATAGCAAAATCTGATGGGTCCGCGTACATGAGAATTGTCGATTTTTTGAAATTTTGATTTTCTTCTTTAATTAAGGTTTATATTCAAGAAAACAACTAGAAAACATGTTTGCAACAGATTTTGTAGCTTCCATGTAATAATAAACCAGAGTTATCACAGCAGAAAGAAACTTGCTGAAAATGGCAAAATCTGATGGGTCCGCGTACACGAGAATTGTCGATTTTTTGAAATTTCGATTTTCTTCTTTAATTAAAGTTTATATTAAAGAAAACAACTAGAAAACATGTTTGCAACAGATTTTGTAGCTTCTATCTCATAGAAAACCAGAGTTATCACAGCAGAAAGAAACTTGCTGAAAATGGCAAAATCTGATGGGTCTGCGTACACGAGAATTGTCGATTTTTTTAAATTTGGATTTTCTTCTTTAATTAAGGTTTATATTCAAGAAAACAACTAGAAAACATGTTTGCAACAGATTTTTATAGCTTCTATGTAATAGTAAAGCAGAGTTATCACAGCAGAAAGAAACTTGCTGAATATGGCAAAATCTGATGGGTCCGCGTACATGAGAATTGTCGATTTTTTGAAATTTCGATTTTCTTCTTTAATTAAAGTTTATATTCAAGAAAACAACTAGAAAACATGTTTGCAACAGATTTTGTAGCTTCTATGTAATAGTAAACCAGGGTTATCACAGCAGAAAGAAACTTGCTAAAAATAGCAAAATTTGATGGGTCCGCGTACATGAGAATTGTCGATTTTTTGAAATTTTGATTTTCTTCTTTAATTAAAGTTTATATTCAAGAAAACAACTAGAAAACATGTTTGCAACAGATTTTGTAGCTTCTATGTAATAGTAAACCAGAGTTATCACAGCAGAAAGAAACTTGCTGAAAATGGCAAAATCTGATGGGTTAGTGTACACGAGAATTGTCGATTTTTTGAAATTGCGATTTTCTACTTTAATTAAGGTTTATATTCAAGAAAACAACTAGAAAACATGTTTGCAACAGATTTTGTAGCTTCTATGTCATAGAAAACCAGAGTTATCATAGCAGAAAATAACTTGCTGAAAATGGCAAAATCTGATGGGTCCGCGTACACGAGAATTGTCGATTTTTTAAAATTTCGATTTTCTTCTTTAATTAAAGTTTATATTCAAGAAAACAACTAGAAAACATGTTTGCAACAGATTTTGTAGCTTCTATCTCATGGAAAACCAGAGTTATCACAGCAGAAAGAAACCTGCTGAAAATGGCAAAATCTGATGGGTCCGCGTACACAGGAATTGTCGATTTTTTGAAATTTCGATTTCCTTCTTTAATTATGGTTTATATTCAAGAAAACAACTAGAAAACATGTTTGCAACAGATTTTGTTGCTTCTATGTAATAGTAAAGCAGAGTTATCACAGCAGAAAGAAACTTGCTGAAAATGGCAAAATCTGATCGGTCCGCGTACATTAGAATTGTCGATTTTTTGAAATTTCGATTTTCTTCTTAATTAAGGTTTATATTCAAGAAAACAACTAGAAAACATGTTTGCAACAGATTTTGTAGCTTCCATGTAATAATAAACCAGAGTTATCACAGCAGAAAGAAACTTGCTGAAAATGGCAAAATCTGATGGGTCCGCGTACATGAGAATCGTCGATTTTTTGAAATTTTGATTTTCTTCTTTAATTAAGGTTTATATTCAAGAAAACAACTAGAAAACATGTTTGCAACAGATTTTGTAGCTTCTATGTAATAGTAAACCAGAGTTATCACAGCAGAAAGAAACTTGCTGAAAATGGCAAAATCTGATGGGTCTGCGTACACGAGAATTGTCGATTTTTTTAAATTTGGATTTTCTTCTTTAATTGAGGTTTATATTCAAAAAAACAACTAGAAAACATGTTTGCAACAGATTTTGTAGCTTCTATCTTATAGAAAACCAGAGTTATCACAGCAGAAAGAAACTTGCTGAAAATGGCAAAATCTGATAGGTCCGCATACACGAGAATTGTCGATTTTTTGAAATTTTGATTTTCTTCTATAATTAAGGTTTATATTCAAGAAAACAACTAGAAAAAATGTTTGCAAGAGATTTTGTAGCTTCTATGTAATAGAAAACCAGAGTTATCATAGCAGAAAATAACTTGCTTAAAATAGCAAAATCTGATGGGTCCGCGTACATGAGAATTGTCGATTTTTTGAAATTTTGATTTTCTTCTTTAATTAAGGTTTATATTCAAGAAAACAACTAGAAAACATGTTTGCAACAGATTTTGTAGCTTCCATGTAATAATAAACCAGAGTTATCACAGCAGAAAGAAACTTGCTGAAAATGGCAAAATCTGATGGGTCCGCGTACACGAGAATTGTCGATTTTTTAAAATTTCGATTTTCTTCTTTAATTAAAGTTTATATTCAAGAAAAGAACTAGAAAACATGTTTGCAACAGATTTTGTAGCTTCTATCTCATGGAAACCAGAGTTATCACAGCAGAAAGAAACCTGCTGAAAATGGCAAAATCTGATGGGTCCGCGTACACGAGAATTGTCGATATTTTGAAATTTCGATTTCCTTCTTTAATTATGGTTTATATTCAAGAAAACAACTAGAAAACATGTTTGCAACAGATTTTGTAGCTTCTATGTAATAGTAAAGCAGAGTTATCACAGCAGAAAGAAACTTGCTGAAAATGGCAAAATCTGATGGGTCCGCGTACATGAGAATTGTCGATTTTTTGAAATTTCGATTTTCTTCTTAATTAAGGTTTATATTCAAGAAAACAACTAGAAAACATGTTTGCAACAGATTTTGTAGCTTCCATGTAATAATAAACCAGAGTTATCACAGCAGAAAGAAACTTGCTGAAAATGGCAAAATCTGATGGGTCCGCGTACACGAGAATTGTCGATTTTTTGAAATTTTGATTTTCTTCTTTAATTAAGGTTTATATTCAAAAAAACAACTAGAAAACATGTTTGCAACAGATTTTGTAGCTTCTATGTAATAGTAAACCAGAGTTATCACAGCAGAAAGAAACTTGCTAAAAATAGCAAAATCTGATGGGTCCGCGTACATGAGAATTGTCGATTTTTTGAAATTTTGATTTTCTTCTTTAATTAAGGTTTATATTCAAGAAAACAACTAGAAAACATGTTTGCAACAGATTTTGTTGCTTCTATGTAATAGTAAAGCAGAGTTATCACAGCAGAAAGAAACTTGCTGAAAATGGCAAAATCTGATGGGTCCGCGTACACGAGATTTGTCGATTTTTTTAAATTTCGATTTTCTTCTTTAATTAAGGTTTATATTCAAGAAAACAACTAGAAAACATGTTTGCAACAGATTTTGTAGCTTCTATGTCATAGAAAACCAGAGTTATCATAGCAGAAAATAACTTGCTGAAAATGGCAAAATCTGATGGGTCCGCACACATGAGAATTGTCGATTTTTTGAAATTTTGATTTTCTTCTTTAGGTAAGGTTTATATTCAAGAAAACAACTAGAAAACATGTTTGCAACAGATTTTGTAGCTTCCATGTGATAGTAAACCAGAGTTATCACAGCAGAAAGAAACTTGCTGAAAATGGCAAAATCTGATGGGTCCGCGTACACGAGAATTGTCGATTTTTTGAAATTTCGATTTTCTTCTTTAATTAAAGTTTATATTCAAGAAAACAACTAGAAAACATGTTTGCAACAGATTTTGTAGCTTCTATCTCATGGAAAACCAGAGTTATCACAGCAGAAAGAAACCTGCTGAAAATGGCAAAATCTGATGGGTCCGCGTACACGAGAATTGTCGATTTTTTGAAATTTCGATTTTCTTCTTTAATTAAGGTTTATATTCAAGAACACAACTAGAAAACATGTTTGCAACAGATTTTGTTACTTCTATGTAATAGTAAAGCAGAGTTATCACAGCAGAAAGAAACTTGCTGAAAATGGCAAAATCTGATGGGTCCGCGTACACGAGAATTGTCGATTTTTTAAAAATTGGATTTTCTTCTTTTATTAAGGTTTATATTCAAGAAAACAACTAGAAAACATGTTTGCAACAGATTTTGTAGCTTCGATGTCATAGAAAACCAGAGTTATCACAGCAGAAAGAAACTTGCTGAAAATGGCAAAATCTGATAGGTCCGCATACACGAGAATTGTCGATTTTTTGAAATTTTGATTTTCTTCTATAATTAAGGTTTATATTCAAGAAAACAACTAGAAAAAATGTTTGCAAGAGATTTTGTAGCTTCTATGTAATAGAAAACCAGAGTTATCATAGCAGAAAATAACTTGCTTAAAATAGCAAAATCTGATGGGTCCGCGTACATGAGAATTGTCGATTTTTTGAAATTTTGATTTTCTTCTTTAATTAAGGTTTATATTCAAGAAAACAACTAGAAAACATGTTTGCAACAGATTTTGTAGCTTCCATGTAATAATAAACCAGAGTTATCACAGCAGAAAGAAACTTGCTGAAAATGGCAAAATCTGATGGGTCCGCGTACACGAGAATTGTCGATTTTTTAAAATTTACATTTTCTTCTTTAATTAAAGTTTATATTCAAGAAAAGAACTAGAAAACATGTTTGCAACAGATTTTGTAGCTTCTATCTCATGGAAACCAGAGTTATCACAGCAGAAAGAAACTTGCTGAAAATGGCAAAATCTGATGGGTCCGCGTACACGAGATTTGTCGATTTTTTGAAATTTGGATTTTCTTCTTTAATTAAAGTTTATATTCAAGAAAACAACTAGAAAACATGTTTGCAACAGATTTTGTAGCTTCTATGTCATAGAAAACCAGAGTTATCATAGCAGAAAATAACTTGCTAAAAATAGCAAAATCTGATGGGTCCGCGTACACGAGAATCGTCGATTTTTTTAAATTTTGATTTTCTTCTTTAATTAAAGTTTGTATTCAAAAAAAAAACAACTAGAAAACATGTTTGCAACAGATTTTGAGCTTCTATGTAATAGTAAACAAGAGTTATCACAGCAGAAATAAACTTGCTGAAAATGGCAAAATCTGATGGGTCCGCGTACACGAGAATTGTCGATTTTTTGAAATTTCGATTTTCTTCTTTGATTAAGGTTTATATTCAAGAAAACAACTAGAAAACATGTTTGCAACAGATTTTGTAGCTTCCATGTAATAGTAAACCAGAGTTATCACAGCAGAAAGAAACTTGCTGAAAATGGCAAAATCTGATGGGCTCGCGTACACAAGAATTGTCGATTTTTTGAAATTTTGATTTTCTTCTTTAATTATTGTTTATATTTAGAAAACAACTAGAAAACATGTTTGCAACAGATTTTGAAGCTTCTATCTCATGGAAAACCAGAGTTATCACAGCAGAAAGAAACCTGCTCAAAAGGGCAAAATCTGATGGGTCCGCGTACACGAGAATTGTCGATATTTTGAAATTTCGATTTTCTTTTTTAATTAAGGTTTATATTCAAGAACACAACTAGAAAACATGTTTGCAACAGACTTTGTTGCTTCTATGTAATAGTAAAGCAGAGTTATCACAGCAGAAAGAAACTTGCTGAAAATGGAAAAATCTGATGGGTGCGCGTACACGAGAATTGTCGATTTTGTGAAATTTCGATTTTCTTGTTTAATTAAAGTTTATATTCAAGAAAACAACTAGAAAACATGTTTGACACAGATTTTGTAGCTTCTATGTCATAGAAAACCAGAGTTATCATAGCAGAAAATAACTTGCTAAAAATAGCAAAATCTGCTGGGTCCGCATACATGAGAATTGTCGATTTATTTAAATTTCGATTTTCTTCTTTAATTAAGGTTTATATTCAAGAAAACAACTAGAAAACATGTTTGCAACAGATTTTGTAGCTTCTATGTAATAGTAAACCAGAGTTATCACAGCAGAAAGAAACTTGCTGAAAATGGCAAAATCTGATGGGTCCGCGTACACGAGAATTGTTGATTTTTTGAAATTTCGATTTTCTTCTTTAATTAAAGTTTATATTCAAGAAAACAACTAGAAAACATGTTTGCAACAGATTTTGTAGGTTCTATCTCATAGAAAACCAGAGTTATCACAGCAGAAAGAAACTTGCTAAAAATGGCAAAATCTGATGGGTCCGCGTACATGAGAATTGTCGATTTTTTGAAATTTTGATTTTCTTCTTTAGGTAAGGTTTATATTCAAGAAAACAACTAGAAAACATGTTTGCAACAGATTTTGTAGCTTCCATGTGATAGTAAACCAGAGTTATCACAGCAGAAAGAAACTTGCTGAAAATGGCAAAATCTGATGGGTCCGCGTACACGAGAATTGTCGATATTTTGAAATTTCGATTTCCTTCTTTAATTAAGGTTTATATTCAAGAACACAACTAGAAAACATGTTTGCAACAGATTTTGTTACTTCTATGTAATAGTAAAGCAGAGTTATCACAGCAGAAAGAAACTTGCTGAAAATGGCAAAATCTGATGGGTCCGCGTACACGAGAATTGTTGATTTTTTAAAAATTGGATTTTCTTCTTTTATTAAGGTTTATATTCAAGAAAACAACTAGAAAACATGTTTGCAACAGATTTTGTTACTTCTATGTAATAGTAAAGCAGAGTTATCACAGCAGAAAGAAACTTGCTGAAAATGGCAAAATCTGATGGGTCCGCGTACACGAGAATTGTCGATTTTTTAAAAATTGGATTTTCTTCTTTTATTAAGGTTTATATTCAAGAAAACAACTAGAAAACATGTTTGCAACAGATTTTGTAGCTTCGATGTCATAGAAAACCAGAGTTATCATAGCAGAAAATAACTTGCTAAAAATAGCAAAATCTGATGGGTCCGCGTACACGAGAATTGTCGATTTTTTTAAATTTGGATTTTCTTCTTTAATTTAGGTTTATATTCAAGAAAACAACTAGAAAACATGTTTGCAACAGATTTTGTAGCTTCTATGTAATAGTAAAGCAGAGTTATCACAGCAGAAAGAAACTTGCTGAAAATGGCAAAATCTGATGAGTCCGCGTACACGAGAATTGTCGATTTTTTGAAATTTCGATTTTCTTCTTTAATTAAAGTTTATATTCAAGAAAACAACTAGAAAACATGTTTGCAACAGATTTTGTAGCTTCTATGTAATAGTAAACCAGAGTTATCACAGCAGAAAGAAACTTTCTAAAAATAGCAAAATTTGATGGGTCCGCGTACATGAGAATTGTCGATTTTTTGAAATTTTGATTTTCTTCTTTAATTAAGGTTTATATTCAAGAAAACAACTAGAAAACATGTTTGCAACAGATTTTGTAGCTTCTATGTAATAGTAAACCAGAGTTATCACAGCAGAAAGAAACTTGCTGAAAATGGCAAAATCTGATGGGTCCGCGTACACGAGAATTGTCGATTTTTTTAAATTTAGATTTTCTTCTTTAATTAAGGTTTATATTCAAGAAAACAACTAGAAAACATGTTTGCAACAGATTTTGTAGTTCCATGTAATAGTAAACCAGAGTTATCACAGCAGAAAGAAACTTGCTGAAAATGGCAAAATCTGATGGGCTCGCGTACACAAGAATTGTCGATTTTTTGAAATTTTGATTTTCTTCTTTAATTATTGTTTATATTTAGAAAACAACTAGAAAACATGTTTGCAACAGATTTTGAAGCTTCTATCTCATGGAAAACCAGAGTTATCACAGCAGAAAGAAACCTGCTCAAAAGGGCAAAATCTGATGGGTCCGCGTACACGAGAATTGTCGATATTTTGAAATTTCGATTTTCTTTTTTAATTAAGGTTTATATTCAAGAACACAACTAGAAAACATGTTTGCAACAGATTTTGTTGCTTCTATGTAATAGTAAAGCAGAGTTATCACAGCAGAAAGAAACTTGCTGAAAATGGAAAAATCTGATGGGTCCGCGTACACGAGAATTGTCGATATTTTGAAATTTCGATTTCCTTCTTTAATTAAGGTTTATATTCAAGAACACAACTAGAAAACATGTTTGCAACAGATTTTGTTACTTCTATGTAATAGTAAAGCAGAGTTATCACAGCAGAAAGAAACTTGCTGAAAATGGCAAAATCTGATGGGTCCGCGTACACGAGAATTGTCGATTTTTTAAAAATTGGATTTTCTTCTTTTATTAAGGTTTATATTCAAGAAAACAACTAGAAAACATGTTTGCAACAGATTTTGTAGCTTCGATGTCATAGAAAACCAGAGTTATCATAGCAGAAAATAACTTGCTAAAAATAGCAAAATCTGATGGGTCCGCGTACATGAGAATTGTCGATTTTTTGAAATTTCGATTTTCTTCTTTAATTAAGGTTTATATTCAAGAAAACAACTAGAAAACATGTTTGCAACAGATTTTGTAGCTTCTATGTAATAGTAAACCAGAGTTATCACAGCAGAAAGAAACTTGCTGAAAATGGCAAAATCTGATGGGTCCGCGTACACGAGAATTGTTGATTTTTTTAAATTTCGATTTTCTTCTTTAATTAAAGTTTATATTCAAGAAAACAACTAGAAAACATGTTTGCAACAGATTTTGTAGGTTCTATCTCATAGAAAACCAGAGTTATCACAGCAGAAAGAAACTTGCTAAAAATGGCAAATTATGATGGGTCCGCGTACACGAGAATTGTCGATTTTTTTAAATTTGGATTTTCTTCTTTAATTTAGGTTTATATTAAAGAAACCAACTAGAAAACATGTTTGCAACAGATTTTGTAGCTTCTATGTAATAGTAAAGCAGAGTTATCACAGCAGAAAGAAACTTGCTGAAAATGGCAAAATCTGATGAGTCCGCGTACACGAGAATTGTCGATTTTTTGAAATTTCGATTTTCTTCTTTAATTAAAGTTTATATTCAAGAAAACAACTAGAAAACATGTTTGCAACAGATTTTGTAGCTTCTATGTAATAGTAAACCAGAGTTATCACAGCAGAAAGAAACTTTCTAAAAATAGCAAAATTTGATGGGTCCGCGTACATGAGAATTGTCGATTTTTTTAAATTAAGATTTTCTTCTTTAATTAAGGTTTATATTCAAGAAAACAACTAGAAAACATGTTTGCAACAGATTTTGTAGCTTCTATGTAATAGTAAACCAGAGTTATCACAGCAGAAAGAAACTTGCTGAAAATGGCAAAATCTGATGGGCTCGCGTACACAAGAATTGTCGATTTTTTGAAATTTTGATTTTCTTCTTTAATTATTGTTCATATTTAGAAAACAACTAGAAAACATGTTTGCAACAGATTTTGAAGCTTCTATCTCATGGAAAACCAGAGTTATCACAGCAGAAAGAAACCTGCTCAAAAGGGCAAAATCTGATGGGTCCGCGTACACGAGAATTGTCGATATTTTGAAATTTCGATTTTCTTCTTTAATTTATGTTTATATTCAAGAAAACAACTAGAAAACATGTTTGACACAGATTTTGTAGCTTCTATGTAATAGTAAAGCAGAGTTATCACAGCAGAAAAGAACTTGCTGAAAATTGCAAAATCTGATGGGTCCGCGTACACGAGAATTGTCGATTTTTTGAAATTTGGATTTTCTTCTTTAATTAAAGTTTATATTAAAGAAAACAACTAGAAAACATGTTTGCAACAGATTTTGTAGCTTCTATGTAATAGTAAACCAGAGTTATCACAGCAGAAAGAAACTTTCTAAAAATAGCAAAATTTGATGGGTCCGCGTACACGAGAATTGTTGATTTTTTTAAATTTCGATTTTCTTCTTTAATTAAAGTTTATATTCAAGAAAACAACTAGAAAACATGTTTGCAACAGATTTTGTAGGTTCTATCTCATAGAAAACCAGAGTTATCACAGCAGAAAGAAACTTGCTAAAAATGGCAAATTATGATGGGTCCGCGTACACGAGAATTGTCGATTTTTTTAAATTTGGATTTTCTTCTTTAATTTAGGTTTATATTAAAGAAACCAACTAGAAAACATGTTTGCAACAGATTTTGTAGCTTCTATGTAATAGTAAAGCAGAGTTATCACAGCAGAAAGAAACTTGCTGAAAATGGCAAAATCTGATGAGTCCGCGTACACGAGAATTGTCGATTTTTTGAAATTTCGATTTTCTTCTTTAATTAAAGTTTATATTCAAGAAAACAACTAGAAAACATGTTTGCAACAGATTTTGTAGCTTCTATGTAATAGTAAACCAGAGTTATCACAGCAGAAAGAAACTTTCTAAAAATAGCAAAATTTGATGGGTCCGCGTACATGAGAATTGTCGATTTTTTTAAATTAAGATTTTCTTCTTTAATTAAGGTTTATATTCAAGAAAACAACTAGAAAACATGTTTGCAACAGATTTTGTAGCTTCTATGTAATAGTAAACCAGAGTTATCACAGCAGAAAGAAACTTGCTGAAAATGGCAAAATCTGATGGGCTCGCGTACACAAGAATTGTCGATTTTTTGAAATTTTGATTTTCTTCTTTAATTATTGTTCATATTTAGAAAACAACTAGAAAACATGTTTGCAACAGATTTTGAAGCTTCTATCTCATGGAAAACCAGAGTTATCACAGCAGAAAGAAACCTGCTCAAAAGGGCAAAATCTGATGTGTCCGCGTACACGAGAATTGTCGATATTTTGAAATTTCGATTTTCTTCTTTAATTTAGGTTTATATTCAAGAAAACAACTAGAAAACATGTTTGACACAGATTTTGTAGCTTCTATGTAATAGTAAAGCAGAGTTATCACAGCAGAAAAGAACTTGCTGAAAATTGCAAAATCTGATGGGTCCGCGTACACGAGAATTGTCGATTTTTTGAAATTTGGATTTTCTTCTTTAATTAAAGTTTATATTCAAGAAAACAACTAGAAAACATGTTTGCAACAGATTTTGTAGCTTCTATGTAATAGTAAACCAGAGTTATCACAGCAGAAAGAAACTTTCTAAAAATAGCAAAATTTGATGGGTCCGCGTACATGAGAATTGTCGATTTTTTGAAATTTTGATTTTCTTCTTTAATTAAGGTTTATATTCAAGAAAACAACTAGAAAACATGTTTGCAACAGATTTTGTAGCTTCTATGTAATAGTAAAGCAGAGTTATCACAGCAGAAAGAAACTTGCTGAAAATGGCAAAATCTGATGGGTCCGCGTACACGAGAATTGTCGATTTTTTGAAATTTTGATTTTCTTCTTTAATTAAGGTTTATATTCAAGAAAACAACTAGAAAACATGTTTGCAACAGATTTTGTAGCTTCTATGTAATAGTAAACCAGAGTTATCACAGCAGAAAGAAACTTGCTGAAAATGGAAAAATCTGATGGGTGCGCGTACACGAGAATTGTCGATTTTGTGAAATTTCGATTTTCTTGTTAATTTAAGGTTTATATTCCAGAAAACAACTAGAAAACATGTTTGACACAGATTTTGTAGCTTCTATGTCATAGAAAACCAGAGTTATCATAGCAGAAAATAACTTGCTAAAAATAGCAAAATCTGATGGGTCCGCGTACATGAGAATTGTCGATTTTTTGAAATTTTGATTTTCTTTATTAAATTAAGGTTTATATTCAAGAAAATAACTGGAAAACATGTTTGCAACAGATTTTGTAGCTTCTATGTAATAGTAAACCAGAGTTATCACAGCAGAAAGAAACTTGCTGAAAATGGCAAAATCTGATGGGTCCGCGTACACGAGATTTGTCGATTTTTTGAAATTTTGATTTTCTTCTTTAATTAAAGTTTGTATTCAAAAAAACAACTAAAAAACATGTTTGCAACAGATTTTGTAGCTTCTATGTAATAGTAAACCAGAGTTATCACAGCAGAAATAAACTTGCTGAAAATGGCAAAATCTGATGGGTCCGCGTACACGAGAATTGTCGATTTTTTGAAATTTCGATTTTCTTCTTTGATTAACGTTTATATTCAAGGAAACAACTAGAAAACATGTTTGCAACAGATTTTGTAGCTTCCATGTAATAGTAAACCAGAGTTATCACAGCAGAAAGAAACTAGCTGAAAATGGCAAAATCTGATGGGTCCGCGTACATGAGAATTGTCGATTTTTTGAAATTTTGATTTTCTTCTTTAGGTAAGGTTTATATTCAAGAAAACAACTAGAAAACATGTTTGCAACAGATTTTGTAGCTTCCATGTGATAGTAAACCAGAGTTATCACAGCAGAAAGAAACTTGCTGAAAATGGCAAAATCTGATGGGTCCGCGTACACGAGAATTGTCGATTTTTTGAAATTTCGATTTTCTTCTTTAATTAAAGTTTATATTCAAGAAAACAACTAGAAAACATGTTTGCAACAGATTTTGTAGCTTCTATCTCATGGAAAACCAGAGTTATCACAGCAGAAAGAAACTTGCTAAAAATGGCAAAATCTGATGGGTCCGCGTACACGAGAATTGTCGATTTTTTTAAATTTGGATTTTCTTCTTTAATTTAGGTTTATATTCAAGAAAACAACTAGAAAACATGTTTGCAACAGATTTTGTTACTTCTATGTAATAGTAAAGCAGAGTTATCACAGCAGAAAGAAACTTGCTAAAAATGGCAAAATCTGATGGGTCCGCGTACACGAGAATTGTCGATTTTTTAAAAATTGGATTTTCTTCTTTAATTAAGGTTTATATTCAAGAAAACAACTAGAAAACTTGTTTGCAACAGATTTTGTAGCTTCGATGTCATAGAAAACCAGAGTTATCATAGCAGAAAATAACTTGCTAAAAATAGCAAAATCTGATGGGTCCGCGTACATGAGAATTGTCGATATTTTGAAATTTCGATTTTCTTCTTTAATTAAGGTTTATATTCAAGAAAACAACTAGAAAACATGTTTGCAACAGATTTTGTAGCTTCTATGTAATAGTAAACCAGAGTAATCACAGCAGAAAGAAACTTGCTGAAAATGGCAAAATCTGATGGGTCCGCGTACACGAGAATTGTTGATTTTTTTAAATTTCGATTTTCTTCTTTAATTAAAGTTTATATTCAAGAAAACAACTAGAAAACATGTTTGCAACAGATTTTGTAGGTTCTATCTCATAGAAAACCAGAGTTATCACAGCAGAAAGAAACTTGCTAAAAATGGCAAAATCTGATAGGTCCGCATACACGAGAATGGTCGATTTTTTTAAATTTAGATTTTCTTCTTTAATTTAGGTTTATATTCAAGAAAACAACTAGAAAACATGTTTGCAACAGATTTTGTAGCTTCTATGTAATAGTAAAGCAGAGTTATCACAGCAGAAAGAAACTTGCTGAAAATGGCAAAATCTGATGGGTCCGCGTACACGAGAATTGTCGATTTTTTGAAATTTCGATTTTCTTCTTTAATTAAAGTTTATATTCAAGAAAACAACTAGAAAACATGTTTGCAACAGATTTTGTAGCTTCTATGTAATAGTAAACCAGAGTTATCACAGCAGAAAGAAACTTGCTGAAAATGGCGAAATCTGATGGGCTCGCGTACACAAGAATTGTCGATTTTTTGAAATTTTGATGTTCGTCTTTTATTATTGTTTATATTTAGAAAACAACTAGAAAACATGTTTGCAACAGATTTTGAAGCTTCTATCTCATGGAAAACCAGAGTTATCACAGCAGAAAGAAACCTGCTCAAAAGGGCAAAATCTGATTGGTCCGCGTACACGAGAATTGTCGATTTTTTGAAATTTCGATTTTCTTCTTTAATTAAGGTTTATATTCAAGAACACAACTAGAAAACATGTTTGCAACAGATTTTGTTGCTTCTATGTAATAGTAAAGCAGAGTTATCACAGCAGAAAGAAACTTGCTGAAAATGGAAAAATCTGATGGGTGCGCGTACACGAGAATTGTCGATTTTTTGAAATTTCGATTTTCTTGTTTAATTAAGGTTTATATTCAAGAAAACAACTAGAAAACATGTTTGACACAGATTTTGTAGCTTCTATGTCATAGAAAATCAGAGTTATCATAGCAGAAAATAACTTGCTAAAAATAGCAAAATCTGATGGGTCCGCGTACATGAGAATTGTCGATTTTTTGAAATTTCGATTTTCTTCTTTAATTAAGGTTTATATTCAAGAAAATACTAGAAAACATGTTTGCAACAGATTTTGTAGCTTCTATGTAATAGTAAACCAGAGTTATCACAGCAGAAAGAAACTTGCTGAAAATGGCAAAATCTGATGGGTCCGCGTACACGAGAATTGTCGATTTTTTAAAATTTCGATTTTCTTCTTTAATTAAAGTTTATATTCAAGAAAACAACTAGAAAACATGTTTGCAACAGATTTTGTAGGTTCTATCTCATAGAAAACCAGAGTTATCACAGCAGAAAGAAACTTGCTAAAAATGGCAAAATCTGATGGGTCCGCGTACACGAGAATTGTCGATTTTTTGAAATTTGGATTTTCTTCTTTAATTTAAGTTTATATTCAAGAAAACAACTAGAAAACATGTTTGCAACAGATTTTGTAGCTTCTATGTAATAGTAAAGCAGAGTTATCACAGCAGAAAGAAACTTGCTGAAAATGGCAAAATCTGATGGGTCCGCGTACACGAGAATTGTCGATTTTTTGAAATTTCGATTTTCTTCTTTAATTAAAGTTTATATTCAAGAAAACAACTAGAAAACATGTTTGCAACAGATTTTGTAGCTTCTATGTAATAGTAAACCAGAGTTATCACAGCAGAAAGAAACTTTCTAAAAATAGCAAAATTTGATGGGTCCGCGTACATGAGAATTGTCGATTTTTTGAAATTTTGATTTTCTTCTTTAATTAAGGTTTATATTCAAGAAAACAACTAGAAAACATGTTTGCAACAAATTTTGTAGCTTCTATGTAATAGTAAACCAGAGTTATCACAGCAGAAAGAAACTTGCTGAAAATGGCAAAATCTGATGGGTCAGCGTACACGAGAATTGTCGATTTTTTTAAATGTAGATTTTCTTCTTTAATTAAGGTTTATATTCAAGAAAACAACTAGAAAACATGTTTGCAACAGATTTTGTAGTTCCATGTAATAGTAAACCAGAGTTATCACAGCAGAAAGAAACTTGCTGAAAATGGCAAAATCTGATGGGCTAGCGTACACAAGAATTGTCGATCTTTTGAAATTTTGATTTTCTTCTTTAATTATTGTTTATATTTAGAAAACAACTAGAAAACATGTTTGCAACAGATTTTGAAGCTTCTATCTCATGGAAAACCAGAGTTATCACAGCAGAAAGAAACCTGCTCAAAAGGGCAAAATCTGATGGGTCCGCGTACACGAGAATTGTCGATATTTTGAAATTTCGATTTTCTTCTTTAATTAAGGTTTATATTCAAGAAAACAACTAGAAAACATGTTTGCAACAGATTTTGTAGGTTCTATCTCATAGAAAACCAGAGTTATCACAGCAGAAAGAAACTTGCTAAAAATGGCAAAATCTGATAGGTCCGCGTACACGAGAATTGTCGATTTTTTTAAATTTAGATTTTCTTCTTTAATTTAGGTTTATATTCAAGAAAACAACTAGAAAACATGTTTGCAACAGATTTTTTAGCTTCTATGTAATAGTAAAGCAGAGTTATCACAGCAGAAAGAAACTTGCTGAAAATGGCAAAATCTGATGGGTCCGCGTACACGAGAATTGTCGATTTTTTGAAATTTCGATTTTCTTCTTTAATTAAAGTTTATATTCAAGAAAACAACTAGAAAACATGTTTGCAACAGATTTTGTAGCTTCTATGTAATAGTAAACCAGAGTTATCACAGCAGAAAGAAACTTGCTGAAAATGGCGAAATCTGATGGGCTCGCGTACACAAGAATTGTCGATTTTTTGAAATTTTGATGTTCGTCTTTTATTATTGTTTATATTTAGAAAACAACTAGAAAACATGTTTGCAACAGATTTTGAAGCTTCTATCTCATGGAAAACCAGAGTTATCACAGCAGAAAGAAACCTGCTCAAAAGGGCAAAATCTGATTGGTCTGCGTACACGAGAATTGTCGATATTTTGAAATTTCGATTTTCTTTTTTAATTAAGGTTTATATTCAAGAACACAACTAGAAAACATGTTTGCAACAGATTTTGTTGCTTCTATGTAATAGTAAAGCAGAGTTATCACAGCAGAAAGAAACTTGCTGAAAATGGAAAAATCTGATGGGTGCGCGTACACGAGAATTGTCGATTTTGTGAAATTTCGATTTTCTTGTTTAATTAAGGTTTATATTCAAGAAAACAACTAGAAAACATGTTTGACACAGATTTTGTAGCTTCTATGTCATAGAAAATCAGAGTTATCATAGCAGAAAATAACTTGCTAAAAATAGCAAAATCTGATGGGTCCGCGTACATGAGAATTGTCGATTTTTTGAAATTTCGATTTTCTTCTTTAATTAAGGTTTATATTCAAGAAAATACTAGAAAACATGTTTGCAACAGATTTTGTAGCTTCTATGTAATAGTAAACCAGAGTTATCACAGCAGAAAGAAACTTGCTGAAAATGGCAAAATCTGATGGGTCCGCGTACACGAGAATTGTCGATTTTTTAAAATTTCGATTTTCTTCTTTAATTAAAGTTTATATTCAAGAAAACAACTAGAAAACATGTTTGCAACAGATTTTGTAGGTTCTATCTCATAGAAAACCAGAGTTATCACAGCAGAAAGAAACTTGCTGAAAATGACAAAATCTGATGGGTCCGCGTACACGAGAATTGTCGATTTTTTGAAATTTCGATTTTCTTCTTTAATTAAAGTTTATATTCAAGAAAACAACTAGAAAACATGTTTGCAACAGATTTTGTAGCTTCTATGTAATAGTAAACCAGAGTTATCACAGCAGAAAGAAACTTTCTAAAAATAGCAAAATTTGATGGGTCCGCGTACATGAGAATTGTCGATTTTTTGAAATTTTGATTTTCTTCTTTAATTAAGGTTTATATTCAAGAAAACAACTAGAAAACATGTTTGCAACAGATTTTGTAGCTTCTATGTAATAGTAAACCAGAGTTATCACAGCAGAAAGAAACTTGCTGAAAATGGCAAAATCTGATGGGTCAGCGTACACGAGAATTGTCGATTTTTTTAAATGTAGATTTTCTTCTTTAATTAAGGTTTATATTCAAGAAAACAACTAGAAAACATGTTTGCAACAGATTTTGTAGTTCCATGTAATAGTAAACCAGAGTTATCACAGCAGAAAGAAACTTGCTGAAAATGGCAAAATCTGATGGGCTAGCGTACACAAGAATTGTCGATCTTTTGAAATTTTGATTTTCTTCTTTAATTATTGTTTATATTTAGAAAACAACTAGAAAACATGTTTGCAACAGATTTTGAAGCTTCTATCTCATGGAAAACCAGAGTTATCACAGCAGAAAGAAACCTGCTAAAAAGGGCAAAATCTGATGGGTCCGCGTACACGAGAATTGTCGATATTTTGAAATTTCGATTTTCTTTTTTAATTAAGGTTTATATTCAAGAACACAACTAGAAAACATGTTTGCAACAGATTTTGTTGCTTCTATGTAATAGTAAAGCAGAGTTATCACAGCAGAAAGAAACTTGCTGAAAATGGAAAAATCTGATGGGTGCGCGTACACGAGAATTGTCGATTTTGTGAAATTTCGATTTTCTTGTTTAATTAAGGTTTATATTCAAGAAAACAACTAGAAAACATGTTTGACACAGATTTTGTAGCTTCTATGTCATAGAAAACCAAAGTTATCATAGCAGAAAATAACTTGCTAAAAATAGCAAAATCTGATGGGTCCGCGTACATGAGAATTGTCGATTTTTTGAAATTTTGATTTTCTTATTTAATTAAGGTTTATATTCAAGAAAACAACTAGAAAACATGTTTGCAACAGATTTTGTAGCTTCTATGTCATAGAAAACCAGAGTTATCACAGCAGAAAGAAACTTGCTGAAAATGGCAAAATCTGATGGGTCCGCGTACACGAGAATTGTCGATTTTTTGAAATTTGGATTTTCTTCTTTAATTAAGGTTTATATTCAAGAAAACAACTAGAAAACATGTTTGCAACAGATTTTGTAGCTTCTATGTCATAGAAAACCAGAGTTATCATAACAGAAAATAACTTGCTGAAAATAGCAAAATCTGATGGGTCCGCGTACATGAGAATTGTCGATTTTTTGAAATTTGGATTTTCTTCTTTAATTAAGGTTTATATTCAAGAAAACAACTAGAAAACATGTTTGCAACAGATTTTGTAGCTTCTACTTAATAGTAAACCAGAGTTATCACAGCAGAAAGAAACTTGCTGAAAATGGCAAAATCTGATGGGTCCGCGTACACGAGAATTGTCGATTTTTTGAAATTTCAATGTTCTTCTTTAATTAAGGTTTATATTCAAGATAACAACTAGAAAACATGTTTGCAACAGATTTTGTAGCTTCTAGGTCATAGAAAACCAGAGTTATCATAGCTGAAAATAACTTACTTAAAATAGCAAAATCTGATGGGTCCGCGTACATGAGAATTGTCGATTTTTTGAAATTTTGATTTTCCTCTTTAATTAAAGTTTATATTCAAGAAAACAACTAGAAAACATGTTTGCAACAGATTTTGTAGCTTCTATGTAATAGTAAAGCAGAGTTATCACAGCAGAAAGAAACTTGCTGAAAATGGCAAAATCTGATGGGTCCGCGTACACGAGAATTGTCGATTGTTTGAAATTTCGATTTTCTTCTTTAATAAAAGTTTATATTCAAGAAAACAACTAGAAAACATGTTTGCAACAGATTTTGTAGCTTCTATGTAATAGTAAACCAGAGTTATCACAGCAGAAAGAAACTTGCTAAAAATAGCAAAATTTGATGGGTCCGCGTACATGAGAATTGTCGATTTTTTGGAATTTTGATTTTCTTCTTTAATTAAGGTTTATATTCAAGAAAACAACTAGAAAACATGTTTGCAACAGATTTTGTAGCTTCTATGTAATAGTAAACCAGATTTATCACAGCAGAAAGAAACTTGCTGAAAATGGCAAAATCTGATGGGTCCGCGTACATGAGAATCGTCGATTTTTTGAAATTTTGATTTTCTCCTTTAATTAAGGTTTATATTCAAGAAAACAACTAGAAAACACGAGAATTGTCGATTTTTTGAAATTTGGATTTTCTTCTTTAATTAAGGTTTATATTCAAGAAAACAACTAGAAAACATGTTTGCAAAAGATTTTGTAGCTTCTATGTCATAGAAAACCAGAGTTATCATAGCAGAAAATAACTTGCTGAAAATAGCAAAATCTGATGGGTCCGCGTACATGAGAATTGTCGATTTTTTGAAATTTCGATTTTCTTCTTTAATTAAGGTTTATATTCAAGAAAACAACTAGAAAACATGTTTGCAACAGATTTTGTAGCTTCTACTTAATAGTAAAGCAGAGTTATCACAGCAGAAAGAAACTTGCTGAAAATGGCAAAATCTGATGGGTCCGCGTACACGAGAATTGTCGATTGTTTGAAATTTCGATTTTCTTCTTTATTTAAAGTTTATATTCAAGAAAACAACTAGAAAACATGTTTGCAACAGATTTTGTAGCTTCTATGTAATAGTAAACCAGAGTTATCACAGCAGAAAGAAACTTGCTAAAAATAGCAAAATTTGATGGGTCCGCGTACATGAGAATTGTCGATTTTTTGAAATTTCGATTTTCTTCTTTAATTAAGGTTTATATTCAAGAAAACAACTAGAAAACATGTTTGCAACAGATTTTGTAGCTTCTATGTAATAGTAAACCAGAGTTATCACAGCAGAAAGAAACTTGCTGAAAATGGCAAAATCTGATGGGTCCGCGTACACGAGAATTGTTGATTTTTTTAAATTTCGATTTTCTTCTTTAATTAAAGTTTATATTCAAGAAAACAACTAGAAAACATGTTTGCAACAGATTTTGTAGGTTCTATCTCATAGAAAACCAGAGTTATCACAGCAGAAAGAAACTTGCTAAAAATGGCAAAATCTGATGGGTCCGCGTACACGAGAATTGTCGATTTTTTTAAATTTGGATTTTCTTCTTTAATTTAGGTTTATATTCAATTAAAACAACTAGAAAACATGTTTGCAACAGATTTTGTAGCTTCTATGTAATAGTAAAGCAGAGTTATCACAGCAGAAAGAAACTTGCTGAAAATGGCAAAATCTGATGGGTCCGCGTACACGAGAATTGTCGATTTTTTGAAATTTCGATTTTCTTCTTTAATTAAAGTTTATATTCAAGAAAACAACTAGAAAACATGTTTGCAACAGATTTTGTAGCTTCTATGTAATAGTAAACCAGAGTTATCACAGCAGAAAGAAACCTTCTAAAAATAGCAAAATTTGATGGGTCCGCGTACATGAGAATTGTCGATTTTTTGAAATTTTGATTTTCTTCTTTAATTAAGGTTTATATTCAAGAAAACAACTAGAAAACATGTTTGCAACAGATTTTGTAGCTTCTATGTAATAGTAAACCAGAGTTATCACAGCAAAAAGAAACTTGCTGAAAATGGCAAAACGAATGGGTCCGCGTACACGAGAATTGTCGATTTTTTGAAATTTCGATTTTCTTCTTTAATTAAGGTTTATATTCAAGAAAACAACTAGAAAACATGTTTGCAACAGATTTTGTAGTTCCATGTAATAGTAAACCAGAGTTATCACAGCAGAAAGAAACTTGCTGAAAATGGCAAAATCTGATGGGTCCGCGTACACGAGAATTGTCGATTTTTTAAAATTTCGATTTTCCTCTTTTAATTAAAGTTTATATTCAAGAAAACAACTAGAAAACATGTTTGCAACAGATTTTGAAGCTTCTATCTCATGGAAAACCAGAGTTATCACAGCAGAAAGAAACCTGCTCAAAAGGGCAAAATCTGATGGGTCCGCGTATACGAGAATTGTCGATATTTTGAAATTTCGATTTTCTTTTTTAATTAAGGTTTATATTCAAGAACACAACTAGAAAACATGTTTGCAACAGATTTTGTTGCTTCTATGTAATAGTAAAGCAGAGTTATCACAGCAGAAAGAAACTTGCTGAAAATGGAAAAATCTGATGGGTGCGCGTACATGAGAATTGTCGATTTTTTGAAATTTTGATTTTCTATTTAATTAAGGTTTATATTCAAGAAAACAACTAGAAAACATGTTTGCAACAGATTTTGTAGCTTCTATGTAATAGTAAACCAGAGTTATCACAGCAGAAAGAAACTTGCTGAAAATGGCAAAATCTGATGGGTCCGCGTACACAAGAATTGTCGATTTTTTTAAATTTCGATTTTCTTCTTTAATTAAAGTTTATATTCAAGAAAACAACTAGAAAACATGTTTGCAACAGATTTTGTAGCTTCTATCTCTTAGAAAACCAGAGTTATCACAGCAGAAAGAAACTTGCTGAAAATGGCAAAATCTGATGGGTCCGCGTACACGAGAATTGTCGATTTTTTGAAATTTAGATTTTCTTCTTTAATTAAGGTTTATATTCAAGAAAACAACTAGAAAACATGTTTGCAACAGATTTTGTAGCTTCTATGTCATAGAAAACCAGAGTTATCATAGCAGAAAATAACTTGCTGAAAATAGCAAAATCTGATGGGTCCGCGTACATGAGAATTGTCGATTTTTTGAAATTTCGATTTTCTTCTTTAATTAAGGTTTATATTCAAGAAAACAACTAGAAAACATGTTTGCAACAGATTTTGTAGCTTCTATGTAATAGTAAACCAGAGTTATCACAGCAGAAAAAAACTTGCTGAAAATGGCAAAATCTGATGGGTGCGCGTACACGAGAATTGTCGATTTTGTGAAATTTCGATTTTCTTGTTTAATTAAGGTTTATATTCAAGAAAACAACTAGAAAACATGTTTGACACAGATTTTGTAGCTTCTATGTCATAGAAAACCAGAGTTATCATAGCAGAAAATAACTTGCTAAAAATAGCAAAATCTGATGGGTCCGCGTACATGAGAATTGTCGATTTTTTGAAATTTTGATTTTCTTATTTAATTAAGGTTTATATTCAAGAAAACAACTAGAAAACATGTTTGCAACAGATTTTGTAGCTTCTATGTAATAGTAAACCAGAGTTATCACAGCAGAAAGAAACTTGCTGAAAATGGCAAAATCTGATGGGTCCGCGTACACAAGAATTGTCGATTTTTTTAAATTTCGATTTTCTTCTTTAATTAAAGTTTATATTCAAGAAAACAACTAGAAAACATGTTTGCAACAGATTTTGTAGCTTCTATGTCATAGAAAACCAAAGTTATTACAGCAGAAAGAAACTTGCTGAAAATGGCAAAATCTGATGGGTCCGCGTACACGAGAATTGTCGATTTTTTGAAATTTGGATTTTCTTCTTTAATTAAGGTTTATATTCAAGAAAACAACTAGAAAACATGTTTGCAAAAGATTTTGTAGCTTCTATGTCATAGAAAACCAGAGTTATCATAGCAGAAAATAACTTGCTGAAAATAGCAAAATCTGATGGGGCCGCGTACATGAGAATTGTCGATTTTTTGAAATTTCGATTTTCTTCTTTAATTAAGGTTTATATTCAAGAAAACAACTAGAAAACATGTTTGCAACAGATTATGTAGCTTCTACTTAATAGTAAAGCAGAGTTATCACAGCAGAAAGAAACTTGCTGAAAATGGCAAAATCTGATGGGTCCGCGTACACGAGAATTGTCGATTTTTTTAAATTTCAATGTTCTTCTTTAATTAAGGTTTATATTCAAGATAATAACTAGAAAACATGTTTGCAACAGATTTTGTAGCTTCTATGTCATAGAAAACCAGAGTTATCATAGCAGAAAATAACTTGCTTAAAATAGCAAAATCTGATGGGTCCGCGTACATGAGAATTGTCGATTTTTTGAAATTTTGATTTTCTTCTTTAATTAAGGTTTATATTCAAGAAAACAACTAGAAAACATGTTTGCAACAGATTTTGTAGCTTCTATGTAATAGTAAAGCAGAGTTATCACAGCAGAAAGAAACTTGCTGAAAATGGCAAAATCTGATGGGTCCGCGTACACGAGAATTGTCGATTGTTTGAAATTTCGATTTTCTTCTTTAATTAAAGTTTATATTCAAGAAAACAACTAGAAAACATGTTTGCAACAGATTTTGTAGCTTCTATGTAATAGTAAACCAGAGTTATCACAGCAGAAAGAAACTTGCTTAAAATAGCAAAATTTGATGGGTCCGCGTACATGAGAATTGTCGATTTTTTGAAATTTTTATTTTCTTCTTTAATTAAGGTTTATATTCAAGAAAACAACTAGAAAACATGTTTGCAACAGATTTTGTAGCTTCCATGTGATAGTAAACCAGAGTTATCACAGCAGAAAGAAACTTGCTGAAAATGGCAAAATCTGATGGGTCCAAGTACACGAGAATTGTCGATTTTTTAAAATTTCGATTTTCTTCTTTAATTAAAGTTTATATTCAAGAAAACAACTAGAAAACATGTTTGCAACAGATTTTGTAGCTTCTATGTAATAGTAAACCAGAGTTATCACAGCAGAAAGAAACTTGCTGAAAATGGCAAAATCTGATGGGTCCGCGTACACAAGAATTGTCGATTTTTTTAAATTTCGATTTTCTTCTTTAATTAAAGTTTATATTCAAGAAAACAACTAGAAAACATGTTTGCAACAGATTTTGTAGCTTCTATCTCTTAGAAAACCAGAGTTATCACAGCAGAAAGAAACTTGCTGAAAATGGCAAAATCTGATGGGTCCGCGTACACGAGAATTGTCGATTTTTTGAAATTTAGATTTTCTTCTTTAATTAAGGTTTATATTCAAGAAAACAACTAGAAAACATGTTTGCAACAGATTTTGTAGCTTCTATGTCATAGAAAACCAGAGTTATCATAGCAGAAAATAACTTGCTGAAAATAGCAAAATCTGATGGGTCCGCGTACATGAGAATTGTCGATTTTTTGAAATTTCGATTTTCTTCTTTAATTAAGGTTTATATTCAAGAAAACAACTAGAAAACATGTTTGCAACAGATTTTGTAGCTTCTATGTAATAGTAAACCAGAGTTATCACAGCAGAAAAAAACTTGCTGAAAATGGCAAAATCTGATGGGTGCGCGTACACGAGAATTGTCGATTTTGTGAAATTTCGATTTTCTTGTTTAATTAAGGTTTATATTCAAGAAAACAACTAGAAAACATGTTTGACACAGATTTTGTAGCTTCTATGTCATAGAAAACCAGAGTTATCATAGCAGAAAATAACTTGCTAAAAATAGCAAAATCTGATGGGTCCGCGTACATGAGAATTGTCGATTTTTTGAAATTTTGATTTTCTTATTTAATTAAGGTTTATATTCAAGAAAACAACTAGAAAACATGTTTGCAACAGATTTTGTAGCTTCTATGTAATAGTAAACCAGAGTTATCACAGCAGAAAGAAACTTGCTGAAAATGGCAAAATCTGATGGGTCCGCGTACACAAGAATTGTCGATTTTTTTAAATTTCGATTTTCTTCTTTAATTAAAGTTTATATTCAAGAAAACAACTAGAAAACATGTTTGCAACAGATTTTGTAGCTTCTATGTCATAGAAAACCAAAGTTATTACAGCAGAAAGAAACTTGCTGAAAATGGCAAAATCTGATGGGTCCGCGTACACGAGAATTGTCGATTTTTTGAAATTTGGATTTTCTTCTTTAATTAAGGTTTATATTCAAGAAAACAACTAGAAAACATGTTTGCAAAAGATTTTGTAGCTTCTATGTCATAGAAAACCAGAGTTATCATAGCAGAAAATAACTTGCTGAAAATAGCAAAATCTGATGGGTCCGCGTACATGAGAATTGTCGATTTTTTGAAATTTCGATTTTCTTCTTTAATTAAGGTTTATATTCAAGAAAACAACTAGAAAACATGTTTGCAACAGATTATGTAGCTTCTACTTAATAGTAAAGCAGAGTTATCACAGCAGAAAGAAACTTGCTGAAAATGGCAAAATCTGATGGGTCCGCGTACACGAGAATTGTCGATTTTTTTAAATTTCAATGTTCTTCTTTAATTAAGGTTTATATTCAAGATAATAACTAGAAAACATGTTTGCAACAGATTTTGTAGCTTCTATGTCATAGAAAACCAGAGTTATCATAGCAGAAAATAACTTGCTTAAAATAGCAAAATCTGATGGGTCCGCGTACATGAGAATTGTCGATTTTTTGAAATTTTGATTTTCTTCTTTAATTAAGGTTTATATTCAAGAAAACAACTAGAAAACATGTTTGCAACAGATTTTGTAGCTTCTATGTAATAGTAAAGCAGAGTTATCACAGCAGAAAGAAACTTGCTGAAAATGGCAAAATCTGATGGGTCCGCGTACACGAGAATTGTCGATTGTTTGAAATTTCGATTTTCTTCTTTAATTAAAGTTTATATTCAAGAAAACAACTAGAAAACATGTTTGCAACAGATTTTGTAGCTTCTATGTAATAGTAAACCAGAGTTATCACAGCAGAAAGAAACTTGCTGAAAATGGCAAAATCTGATGGGTCCGCGTACACGAGAATTGTCGATTTTTTGAAATTTCGATTTTCTTCTTTAATTAAAGTTTATATTCAAGAAAACAACTAGAAAACATGTTTGCAACAGATTTTGTAGCTTCTATGTAATAGTAAACCAGAGTTATCACAGCAGAAAGAAACCTTCTAAAAATAGCAAAATTTGATGGGTCCGCGTACATGAGAATTGTCGATTTTTTGAAATTTTGATTTTCTTCTTTAATTAAGGTTTATATTCAAGAAAACAACTAGAAAACATGTTTGCAACAGATTTTGTAGCTTCTATGTAATAGTAAACCAGAGTTATCACAGCAAAAAGAAACTTGCTGAAAATGGCAAAACGAATGGGTCCGCGTACACGAGAATTGTCGATTTTTTGAAATTTCGATTTTCTTCTTTAATTAAGGTTTATATTCAAGAAAACAACTAGAAAACATGTTTGCAACAGATTTTGTAGTTCCATGTAATAGTAAACCAGAGTTATCACAGCAGAAAGAAACTTGCTGAAAATGGCAAAATCTGATGGGTCCGCGTACACGAGAATTGTCGATTTTTTAAAATTTCGATTTTCCTCTTTTAATTAAAGTTTATATTCAAGAAAACAACTAGAAAACATGTTTGCAACAGATTTTGAAGCTTCTATCTCATGGAAAACCAGAGTTATCACAGCAGAAAGAAACCTGCTCAAAAGGGCAAAATCTGATGGGTCCGCGTATACGAGAATTGTCGATATTTTGAAATTTCGATTTTCTTTTTTAATTAAGGTTTATATTCAAGAACACAACTAGAAAACATGTTTGCAACAGATTTTGTTGCTTCTATGTAATAGTAAAGCAGAGTTATCACAGCAGAAAGAAACTTGCTGAAAATGGAAAAATCTGATGGGTGCGCGTACATGAGAATTGTCGATTTTTTGAAATTTTGATTTTCTATTTAATTAAGGTTTATATTCAAGAAAACAACTAGAAAACATGTTTGCAACAGATTTTGTAGCTTCTATGTAATAGTAAACCAGAGTTATCACAGCAGAAAGAAACTTGCTGAAAATGGCAAAATCTGATGGGTCCGCGTACACAAGAATTGTCGATTTTTTTAAATTTCGATTTTCTTCTTTAATTAAAGTTTATATTCAAGAAAACAACTAGAAAACATGTTTGCAACAGATTTTGTAGCTTCTATCTCTTAGAAAACCAGAGTTATCACAGCAGAAAGAAACTTGCTGAAAATGGCAAAATCTGATGGGTCCGCGTACACGAGAATTGTCGATTTTTTGAAATTTAGATTTTCTTCTTTAATTAAGGTTTATATTCAAGAAAACAACTAGAAAACATGTTTGCAACAGATTTTGTAGCTTCTATGTCATAGAAAACCAGAGTTATCATAGCAGAAAATAACTTGCTGAAAATAGCAAAATCTGATGGGTCCGCGTACATGAGAATTGTCGATTTTTTGAAATTTCGATTTTCTTCTTTAATTAAGGTTTATATTCAAGAAAACAACTAGAAAACATGTTTGCAACAGATTTTGTAGCTTCTATGTAATAGTAAACCAGAGTTATCACAGCAGAAAAAAACTTGCTGAAAATGGCAAAATCTGATGGGTGCGCGTACACGAGAATTGTCGATTTTGTGAAATTTCGATTTTCTTGTTTAATTAAGGTTTATATTCAAGAAAACAACTAGAAAACATGTTTGACACAGATTTTGTAGCTTCTATGTCATAGAAAACCAGAGTTATCATAGCAGAAAATAACTTGCTAAAAATAGCAAAATCTGATGGGTCCGCGTACATGAGAATTGTCGATTTTTTGAAATTTTGATTTTCTTATTTAATTAAGGTTTATATTCAAGAAAACAACTAGAAAACATGTTTGCAACAGATTTTGTAGCTTCTATGTAATAGTAAACCAGAGTTATCACAGCAGAAAGAAACTTGCTGAAAATGGCAAAATCTGATGGGTCCGCGTACACAAGAATTGTCGATTTTTTTAAATTTCGATTTTCTTCTTTAATTAAAGTTTATATTCAAGAAAACAACTAGAAAACATGTTTGCAACAGATTTTGTAGCTTCTATGTCATAGAAAACCAAAGTTATTACAGCAGAAAGAAACTTGCTGAAAATGGCAAAATCTGATGGGTCCGCGTACACGAGAATTGTCGATTTTTTGAAATTTGGATTTTCTTCTTTAATTAAGGTTTATATTCAAGAAAACAACTAGAAAACATGTTTGCAAAAGATTTTGTAGCTTCTATGTCATAGAAAACCAGAGTTATCATAGCAGAAAATAACTTGCTGAAAATAGCAAAATCTGATGGGGCCGCGTACATGAGAATTGTCGATTTTTTGAAATTTCGATTTTCTTCTTTAATTAAGGTTTATATTCAAGAAAACAACTAGAAAACATGTTTGCAACAGATTATGTAGCTTCTACTTAATAGTAAAGCAGAGTTATCACAGCAGAAAGAAACTTGCTGAAAATGGCAAAATCTGATGGGTCCGCGTACACGAGAATTGTCGATTTTTTTAAATTTCAATGTTCTTCTTTAATTAAGGTTTATATTCAAGATAATAACTAGAAAACATGTTTGCAACAGATTTTGTAGCTTCTATGTCATAGAAAACCAGAGTTATCATAGCAGAAAATAACTTGCTTAAAATAGCAAAATCTGATGGGTCCGCGTACATGAGAATTGTCGATTTTTTGAAATTTTGATTTTCTTCTTTAATTAAGGTTTATATTCAAGAAAACAACTAGAAAACATGTTTGCAACAGATTTTGTAGCTTCTATGTAATAGTAAAGCAGAGTTATCACAGCAGAAAGAAACTTGCTGAAAATGGCAAAATCTGATGGGTCCGCGTACACGAGAATTGTCGATTGTTTGAAATTTCGATTTTCTTCTTTAATTAAAGTTTATATTCAAGAAAACAACTAGAAAACATGTTTGCAACAGATTTTGTAGCTTCTATGTAATAGTAAACCAGAGTTATCACAGCAGAAAGAAACTTGCTTAAAATAGCAAAATTTGATGGGTCCGCGTACATGAGAATTGTCGATTTTTTGAAATTTTTATTTTCTTCTTTAATTAAGGTTTATATTCAAGAAAACAACTAGAAAACATGTTTGCAACAGATTTTGTAGCTTCCATGTGATAGTAAACCAGAGTTATCACAGCAGAAAGAAACTTGCTGAAAATGGCAAAATCTGATGGGTCCAAGTACACGAGAATTGTCGATTTTTTAAAATTTCGATTTTCTTCTTTAATTAAAGTTTATATTCAAGAAAACAACTAGAAAACATGTTTGCAACAGATTTTGTAGCTTCTATGTAATAGTAAACCAGAGTTATCACAGCAGAAAGAAACTTGCTGAAAATGGCAAAATCTGATGGGTCCGCGTACACAAGAATTGTCGATTTTTTTAAATTTCGATTTTCTTCTTTAATTAAAGTTTATATTCAAGAAAACAACTAGAAAACATGTTTGCAACAGATTTTGTAGCTTCTATCTCTTAGAAAACCAGAGTTATCACAGCAGAAAGAAACTTGCTGAAAATGGCAAAATCTGATGGGTCCGCGTACACGAGAATTGTCGATTTTTTGAAATTTAGATTTTCTTCTTTAATTAAGGTTTATATTCAAGAAAACAACTAGAAAACATGTTTGCAACAGATTTTGTAGCTTCTATGTCATAGAAAACCAGAGTTATCATAGCAGAAAATAACTTGCTGAAAATAGCAAAATCTGATGGGTCCGCGTACATGAGAATTGTCGATTTTTTGAAATTTCGATTTTCTTCTTTAATTAAGGTTTATATTCAAGAAAACAACTAGAAAACATGTTTGCAACAGATTTTGTAGCTTCTATGTAATAGTAAACCAGAGTTATCACAGCAGAAAAAAACTTGCTGAAAATGGCAAAATCTGATGGGTGCGCGTACACGAGAATTGTCGATTTTGTGAAATTTCGATTTTCTTGTTTAATTAAGGTTTATATTCAAGAAAACAACTAGAAAACATGTTTGACACAGATTTTGTAGCTTCTATGTCATAGAAAACCAGAGTTATCATAGCAGAAAATAACTTGCTAAAAATAGCAAAATCTGATGGGTCCGCGTACATGAGAATTGTCGATTTTTTGAAATTTTGATTTTCTTATTTAATTAAGGTTTATATTCAAGAAAACAACTAGAAAACATGTTTGCAACAGATTTTGTAGCTTCTATGTAATAGTAAACCAGAGTTATCACAGCAGAAAGAAACTTGCTGAAAATGGCAAAATCTGATGGGTCCGCGTACACAAGAATTGTCGATTTTTTTAAATTTCGATTTTCTTCTTTAATTAAAGTTTATATTCAAGAAAACAACTAGAAAACATGTTTGCAACAGATTTTGTAGCTTCTATGTCATAGAAAACCAAAGTTATTACAGCAGAAAGAAACTTGCTGAAAATGGCAAAATCTGATGGGTCCGCGTACACGAGAATTGTCGATTTTTTGAAATTTGGATTTTCTTCTTTAATTAAGGTTTATATTCAAGAAAACAACTAGAAAACATGTTTGCAAAAGATTTTGTAGCTTCTATGTCATAGAAAACCAGAGTTATCATAGCAGAAAATAACTTGCTGAAAATAGCAAAATCTGATGGGTCCGCGTACATGAGAATTGTCGATTTTTTGAAATTTCGATTTTCTTCTTTAATTAAGGTTTATATTCAAGAAAACAACTAGAAAACATGTTTGCAACAGATTATGTAGCTTCTACTTAATAGTAAAGCAGAGTTATCACAGCAGAAAGAAACTTGCTGAAAATGGCAAAATCTGATGGGTCCGCGTACACGAGAATTGTCGATTTTTTTAAATTTCAATGTTCTTCTTTAATTAAGGTTTATATTCAAGATAATAACTAGAAAACATGTTTGCAACAGATTTTGTAGCTTCTATGTCATAGAAAACCAGAGTTATCATAGCAGAAAATAACTTGCTTAAAATAGCAAAATCTGATGGGTCCGCGTACATGAGAATTGTCGATTTTTTGAAATTTTGATTTTCTTCTTTAATTAAGGTTTATATTCAAGAAAACAACTAGAAAACATGTTTGCAACAGATTTTGTAGCTTCTATGTAATAGTAAAGCAGAGTTATCACAGCAGAAAGAAACTTGCTGAAAATGGCAAAATCTGATGGGTCCGCGTACACGAGAATTGTCGATTGTTTGAAATTTCGATTTTCTTCTTTAATTAAAGTTTATATTCAAGAAAACAACTAGAAAACATGTTTGCAACAGATTTTGTAGCTTCTATGTAATAGTAAACCAGAGTTATCACAGCAGAAAGAAACTTGCTTAAAATAGCAAAATTTGATGGGTCCGCGTACATGAGAATTGTCGATTTTTTGAAATTTTTATTTTCTTCTTTAATTAAGGTTTATATTCAAGAAAACAACTAGAAAACATGTTTGCAACAGATTTTGTAGCTTCCATGTGATAGTAAACCAGAGTTATCACAGCAGAAAGAAACTTGCTGAAAATGGCAAAATCTGATGGGTCCGCGTACACGAGAATTGTCGATTTTTTAAAATTTCGATTTTCTTCTTTAATTAAAGTTTATATTCAAGAAAACAACTAGAAAACATGTTTGCAACAGATTTTGAAGCTTCTATCTCATGGAAAACCAGAGTTATCACAGCAGAAAGAAACCTGCTCAAAAGGGCAAAATCTGATGGGTCCGCGTACACGAGAATTGTCGATATTTTGAAATTTCGATTTTCTTCTTTAATTAAGGTTTATATTCAAGAACACAACAAGAAAACATGTTTGCAACAGATTTTGTTGCTTCTATGTAATAGTAAAGCAGAGTTATCACAGCAAAAAGAAACTTGCTGAAAATGGCAAAATCTGATGGGTGCGCGTACACGAGAATTGTCGATTTTGTAAAATTTCGATTTTCTTCTTTAATTAAGGTTTATATTCAAGAAAACAACTAGAAAACATGTTTGCAACAGATTTTGTAGCTTCTATGTCATAGAAAACCAGAGTTATCATAGCAGAAAATAACTTGCTAAAAATAGCATAATCTGATGGGTCCGCGTACATGAGAATTGTCGATTTTTTGAAATTTCGATTTTCTTCTTTAATTAAGGTTTATATTCAAGAAAACAACTAGAAAACATGTTTGCAACAGATTTTGTAGCTTCCATGTAATAATAAACCAGAGTTATCACAGCAGAAAGAAACTTGCTGAAAATGGCAAAATCTGATGGGTCCGCGTACACGAGAATTGTCGATTTTTTGAAATTTGGATTTTCTTCTTTAATTAAGGTTTATATTCAAGAAAAAAACTAGAAAACATGTTTGCAACAGATTTTGTAGCTTCTATGTCATAGAAAACCAGAGTTATCATAGCAGAAAATAACTTGCTGAAAATAGCAAAATCTGATGGGTCCGCGTACATGAGTATTGTCGATTTTTTTAAATTTCGATTTTCTCATTTAATTAAGGTTGATATTCAAGAAAACAACTAGAAAACATGTTTGCAACAGATTTTGTAGCTTCTATGTAATAGTAAAGCTGAGTTATCACAGCAGAAAGAAACTTGCTGAAAATGGCAAAATCTGATGGGCCCGCGTACACAGGAATTGTCGATTTTTTTAAATTTCGATTTTCTTTTTTAATTAAAGTTTTTATTCAAGAAAACAACTAGAAAACATGTTTGCAACAGATTTTGTAGCTTCTATGTAATAGTAAACCAGAGTTATCACAGCAGAAAGAAACTTGCTAAAAATAGCAAAATTTGATGGGTCCGCGTACATGAGAATTGTCGATTTTTTGAAATTCGATTTTCTTCTTTAATTAAGGTTTATATTCAAGAAAACAACTAGAAAACATGTTTGCAACAGATTTTGTAGCTTCTATGTAATAGTAAACCAGATTTATCACAGCAGAAAGAAACTTGCTGAAAATGGCAAAATCTGATGGGTCCGCGTACACGAGAATTGTCGATTTTTTAAAATTTTGATTTTCTTCTTTAATTAAGGTTTATATTCAAGAAAACAACTAGAAAACATGTTTGCAACAGATTTTGTAGCTTCCATGTAATAGTAAACCAGAGTTATCACAGCAGAAAGAAACTTGCTGAAGATAGCAAAATCTGATGGGCTCGCGTACACAAGAATTGTCGATTTTTTCAAATTTTGATTTTCTTCTTTAATTAAGGTTTATATTCAAGAAAACAACTAGAAAACATGTTTGCAACAGATTTTGTAGCTTCCATGTGATAGTAAACCAGAGTTATCACAGCAGAAAGAAACTTGCTGAAAATGGCAAAATCTGATGGGTCCGCGTACACAAGAATTGTCGATTTTTTTAAATTTCGATTTTCTTCTTTAATTAAAGTTTATATTCAAGAAAACAACTAGAAAACATGTTTGCAACAGATTTTGTAGCTTCTATGTCATAGAAAACCAAAGTTATTACAGCAGAAAGAAACTTGCTGAAAATGGCAAAATCTGATGGGTCCGCGTACACGAGAATTGTCGATTTTTTGAAATTTGGATTTTCTTCTTTAATTAAGGTTTATATTCAAGAAAACAACTAGAAAACATGTTTGCAAAAGATTTTGTAGCTTCTATGTCATAGAAAACCAGAGTTATCATAGCAGAAAATAACTTGCTGAAAATAGCAAAATCTGATGGGTCCGCGTACATGAGAATTGTCGATTTTTTGAAATTTCGATTTTCTTCTTTAATTAAGGTTTATATTCAAGAAAACAACTAGAAAACATGTTTGCAACAGATTTTGTAGCTTCTACTTAATAGTAAAGCAGAGTTATCACAGCAGAAAGAAACTTGCTGAAAATGGCAAAATCTGATGGGTCCGCGTACACGAGAATTGTCGATTTTTTTAAATTTCAATGTTCTTCTTTAATTAAGGTTTATATTCAAGATAATAACTAGAAAACATGTTTGCAACAGATTTTGTAGCTTCTATGTCATAGAAAACCAGAGTTATCATAGCAGAAAATAACTTGCTTAAAATAGCAAAATCTGATGGGTCCGCGTACATGAGAGTTGTCGATTTTTTGAAATTTTGATTTTCTTCTTTAATTAAGGTTTATATTCAAGAAAACAACTAGAAAACATGTTTGCAACAGATTTTGTAGCTTCTATGTAATAGTAAAGCAGAGTTATCACAGCAGAAAGAAACTTGCTGAAAATGGCAAAATCTGATGGGTCCGCGTACACGAGAATTGTCGATTGTTTGAAATTTCGATTTTCTTCTTTAATTAAAGTTTATATTCAAGAAAACAACTAGAAAACATGTTTGCAACAGATTTTGTAGCTTCTATGTAATAGTAAACCAGAGTTATCACAGCAGAAAGAAACTTGCTTAAAATAGCAAAATTTGATGGGTCCGCGTACATGAGAATTGTCGATTTTTTGAAATTTTTATTTTCTTCTTTAATTAAGGTTTATATTCAAGAAAACAACTAGAAAACATGTTTGCAACAGATTTTGTAGCTTCCATGTGATAGTAAACCAGAGTTATCACAGCAGAAAGAAACTTGCTGAAAATGGCAAAATCTGATGGGTCCAAGTACACGAGAATTGTCGATTTTTTAAAATTTCGATTTTCTTCTTTAATTAAAGTTTATATTCAAGAAAACAACTAGAAAACATGTTTGCAACAGATTTTGAAGCTTCTATCTCATGGAAAACCAGAGTTATCACAGCAGAAAGAAACCTGCTCAAAAGGGCAAAATCTGATGGGTCCGCGTACACGAGAATTGTCGATATTTTGAAATTTCGATTTTCTTCTTTAATTAAGGTTTATATTCAAGAACACAACAAGAAAACATGTTTGCAACAGATTTTGTTGCTTCTATGTAATAGTAAAGCAGAGTTATCACAGCAAAAAGAAACTTGCTGAAAATGGCAAAATCTGATGGGTGCGCGTACACGAGAATTGTCGATTTTGTCAAATTTCGATTTTCTTCTTTAATTAAGGTTTATATTCAAGAAAACAACTAGAAAACATGTTTGCAACAGATTTTGTAGCTTCTATGTCATAGAAAACCAGAGTTATCATAGCAGAAAATAACTTGCTAAAAATAGCATAATCTGATGGGTCCGCGTACATGAGAATTGTCGATTTTTTGAAATTTCGATTTTCTTCTTTAATTAAGGTTTATATTCAAGAAAACAACTAGAAAACATGTTTGCAACAGATTTTGTAGCTTCCATGTAATAATAAACCAGAGTTATCACAGCAGAAAGAAACTTGCTGAAAATGGCAAAATCTGATGGGTCCGCGTACACGAGAATTGTCGATTTTTTAAAATTTCGATTTTCTTCTTTAATTAAAGTTTATATTCAAGAAAACAACTAGAAAACATGTTTGCAACAGATTTTGAAGCTTCTATCTCATGGAAAACCAGAGTTATCACAGCAGAAAGAAACCTGCTCAAAAGGGCAAAATCTGATGGGTCCGCGTACACGAGAATTGTCGATATTTTGAAATTTCGATTTTCTTCTTTAATTAAGGTTTATATTCAAGAACACAACAAGAAAACATGTTTGCAACAGATTTTGTAGCTTCCATTAGATAGTAAACCAGAGTTATCACAGCAGAAAGAAACTTGCTGAAAATGGCAAAATCTGATGGGTCCGCGTACACGAGAATTGTCGATTTTTTAAAATTTCGATTTTCTTCTTTAATTAAAGTTTATATTCAAGAAAACAACTAGAAAACATGTTTGCAACAGATTTTGAAGCTTCTATCTCATGGAAAACAAGAGTTATCACAGCAGAAAGAAACCTGCTCAAAAGGGCAAAATCTGATGGGTCCGCGTACACGAGAATTGTCGATATTTTGAAATTTCGATTTTCTTCTTTAATTAAGGTTTATATTCAAGAACACAACAAGAAAACATGTTTGCAACAGATTTTGTTGCTTCTATGTAATAGTAAAGCAGAGTTATCACAGCAGAAAGAAACTTGCTGAAAATGGCAAAATCTGATGGGTGCGCGTACACGAGAATTGTCGATTTTGTAAAATTTCGATTTTCTTCTTTAATTAAGGTTTATATTCAAGAAAACAACTAGAAAACATGTTTGCAACAGATTTTGTAGCTTCTATGTCATAGAAAACTAGAGTTATCATAGCAGAAAATAACTTGCTAAAAATAGCAAAATCTGATGGGTCCGCATACATGAGAATTGTCGATTTTTTGAAATTTTGATTTTCTTATTTAATTAAGGTTTATATTCAAGAAAACAACTAGAAAACATGTTTGCAACAGACTTTGTTGCTTCTATGTAATAGTAAACCAGAGTTATCACAGCAGAAAGAAACTTGCTGAAAATGGCAAAATCTGATGGGCCCGCGTACACGAGAATTGTCGATTTTTTTAAATTTCGATTTTCTTTTTTAATTAAAGTTTATATTCAAGAAAACAACTAGAAAACATGTTTGCAACAGATTTGGTAGCTTCTATGTAATAGTAAACCAGAGTTATCACAGCAGAAAGAAACTTGCTAAAAATAGCAAAATTTGATGGGTCCGCATACATGAGAATTGTCGATTGTTTGAAATTTTGATTTTCTTCTTTAATTAAGGTTTATATTCAAGAAAACAACTGGAAAACATGTTTGCAACAGAGTTTGTAGCTTCTATGTAATAGTAAAACAGAGTTATCAGAGTAGAAAGAAACTTGCTGAAAATGGCAAAATCTGATGGGTCCGTGTACACGAGAATTGTCGATTTTTTGAAATTTCGATGTTCTTCTTTAATTAAGGTTTATATTCAAGAAAACAACTAGAAAACATGTTTGCAACAGATTTTGTAGCTTCTATGTCATAGAAAACCAGAGTTATCATAGCAGAAAGAAACTTGCTTAAAATAGCAAAATGTGATGGGTCCGCGTACATGAGAATTGTCGATTTTTTGAATTTTCGATTTTCTTTTTTAATTAAGGTTTATATTCAAGAAAACAACTAGAAAACATGTTTGCAACAGATTTTGTAGCTTCCATATAATAGTAAACCAGAGTTATCACAGCAGAAAGAAACTTGCTGAAAATGGCAAAATCTGATGGGTCTGCGTACACGAGAATTGTCGATTTTTTGAAATTTTGATTTTCTTCTTTAATTAAGGTTTATATTCAAAAAAACAACTAGAAAACATGTTTGCAACATATTTTGTAGCTTCTATCTCATAGAAAACCAGAGTTATCACAGCAGAATGAAACTTGCTAAAAATGGCAAAATCTGATGGGTCAGCGTACACAAGAATTGTCGATTTTTTGAAATTTTGATTTTCTTCTTTAATTAAGGTTTATATTCAAGAAAACAACTGGAAAACATGATTGCAACAGATTTTGTAGCTTCTATGTAATAGTAAACCAGAGTTATCACAGCAGAAAGAAACTTGCTGAAAATGGCAAAATCTGATGGGTCCGCGTACACGAGAATTGTCGATTTTTTGAAATTTATATTTTATTCTTTAATTAAAGTTAATATTCAAGAAAAACCACTAGAAAACATGTTCGCAACAGATTTTGTAGCTTCTATCTCATAGAAATACAGAGTTATCATAGCAGAAAACAACTTGCTGAAAATGGCAAAATCTGATGGGTCCGCGTACATGAGAATTGTCGATTTTTTGACATTTCGATTTTCATCTTTAATTAAGTTTATATTCAAGAAAACAACTAGAAAACATGTTTGCAACAGATTTTGTAGCTTCCATGTAATAATAAACCAGAGTTATCACAGCAGAAAGAAACTTGCTGAAAATGGCAAAATCTGATGGGTCCGCGTACACGAGAATTGTCGATTTTTTGAAATTTTGATTTTCTTCTTTAATTAAGGTTTATATTCACGAAAACAACTAGAAAACATGTTTGCAACAGATTTTGTAGCTTCTATGTAATAGTAAACCAGAGTTATCACAGCAGAAAGAAACTTGCTAAAAATAGCAAAATCTGATGGGTCCGCGTACATGAGAATTGTCGATTTTTTGAAATTTTGATTTTCTTCTTTAATTAAGGTTTATATTCAAGAAAACAACTAGAAAACATGTTTGCAACAGATTTTGTAGCTTCTATGTAATAGTAAACCAGAGTTATCACAGCAGAAAGAAACTTGCTGAAAATGGCAAAATCTGATGGGTCCGCGTACACGAGAATTGTCGATTTTTTGAAATTTGGATTTTCTTCTTTAATTAAGGTTTATATTCGAGAAAACAACTAGAAAACATGTTTGCAACAGATTTTGTAGCTTCCATGTAATAGTAAACCAGAGTTATCACAGCAGAAAGAAACTTGCTGAAAATGGCAAAATCTGATGGGTCCGCGTACACGAGAATTGTCGATTTTTTTAAATTTCGATTTTCTTCTTTAATTAAAGTTTATATTCAAGAAAACAACTAGAAAACATGTTTGCAACAGATTTTGTTGCTTCTATGTAATAGTAAAGCAGAGTTATCACAGCAAAAAGAAACTTGCTGAAAATGGCAAAATCTGATGGGTGCGCGTACACGAGAATTGTCGATTTTGTCAAATTTCGATTTTCTTCTTTAATTAAAGTTTATATTCAAGAAAACAACTAGAAAACATGTTTGCAACAGATTTTGTAGCTTCTATGTAATAGTAAACCAGAGTTATCACAGCAGAAAGAAACTTGCTGAAAATGGCAAAATCTGATGAGTCCGCGTACATGAGAATTGTCGATTTTTTGAAATTTTGATTTTCTTCTTTAATTAATGTTTATATTCAAGAAAACAACTAGAAAACATGTTTGCAACAGATTTTGTAGCTTCTATGTGATAGTAAACCAGAGTTATCACAGCAGAAAGAAACTTGCTGAAAATGGCAAAATCTGATGGGTCCGCGTACACGAGAATTGTCGATTTTTTGAAATTCGATTTTCTTCTTTAATTAAGGTTTATATTCAAGAAAACAACTAGAAAACATGTTTGCAACAGATTTTGTAGCTTCTATGTAATAGTAAACCAGAGTTATCACAGCAGAAAGAAACTTGCTGAAAATGGCAAAATCTGATGGGTCCGCGTACACGAGCATTGTCGATTTTTTTAAATTTCGATTTTCTTCTTTAATTAAAGTTTATATTCGAGAAAACAACTAGAAAACATGTTTGCAACAGATTTTGTAGCTTCTATGTCATAGAAAACCAGAGTTATCATAGCAGAAAATAACTTGCTTAAAATAGCAAAACTTGATGGGTCCGCGTACATGAGAATTGTCGATTTTTTGAAATTTTGATTTTCTTCTTTAATTAAGGTTTATATTCAAGAAAACAACTAGAAAACATGTTTGCAACAGATTTTGTAGCTTCCATGTAATAGTAAACCAGAGTTATCACAGCAGAAAGAAACTTGCTGAAAATGGCAAAATCTGATGGGTCCGCGTACACGAGAATTGTCGATTTTTTGAAATTTTGATTTTCTTCTTTAATTAAGGTTTATATTCAAGAAAACAACTAGAAAACATGTTTGCAACAGATTTTGTAGCTTCTATGTGATAGTAAACCAGAGTTATCACAGCAGAAAGAAACTTGCTGAAAATGGCAAAATCTGATGGGTCCGCGTACACGAGAATTGTCGATTTTTTGAAATTCGATTTTCTTCTTTAATTAAGGTTTATATTCAAGAAAACAACTAGAAAACATGTTTGCAACAGATTTTGTAGCTTCTATGTAATAGTAAACCAGAGTTATCACAGCAGAAAGAAACTTGCTGAAAATGGCAAAATCTGATGGGTCCGCGTACACGAGAATTGTCGATTTTTTGAAATTTCGATTTTCTTCTTTAATTAAAGTTTATATTCAAGAAAACAACTAGAAAACATGTTTGCAACAGATTTTGTAGCTTCTATGTCATAGAAAATCAGAGTTATCATAGCAGAAAATAACTTGCTAAAAATAGCAAAATCTGATGGGTCCGCGTACATGAGAATTGTCGATTTTTTGAAATTTCGATTTTCTTCTTTAATTAAGGTTTATATTCAAGAAAACAACTAGAAAACATGTTTGCAACAGATTTTGTAGCTTCCATGTAATAGTAAACCAGAGTTATCACAGCAGAAAGAAACTTGCTGAAAATGGCAAAATCTGATGGGTCCGCGTACACGAGAATTGTCGATTTTTTTAAATTTGGATTTTCTTCTTTAATTAAGGTTTATATTCAAGAAAAAAACTAGAAAACATGTTTGCAACAGATTTTGTAGCTTCCATGTAATAGTAAACCAGAGTTATCACAGCAGAAAGAAACTTGCTGAAAATGGCAAAATCTGATGGGTCCGCGTACACGAGAATTGTCGATTTTTTTAAATTTCGATTTTCTTCTTTAATTAAGGTTTATATTCAAGAAAACAACTAGAAAACATGTTTGCAACAGATTTTGTAGCTCCTATGTCATAGAAAACCAGAGTTATCATAGCAGAAAATAACTTGCTAAAAGTAGCAAAATCTGATGGGTCCGTGTACATGAGAATCGTCGATTTTCTGAAATTTCGATTTTCTTCTTTAATTAAAGTTTATATTCAAGAAAACAACTAGAAAACATGTTTGCAACAGATTTTGTAGCTTCTATCTCATGGAAAACCAGAGTTATCACAGCAGAAAGAAACCTGCTGAAAATGGCAAAATCTGATGGGTCCGCGTACACGAGAATTGTCGATTTTTGGAAATTTCGATTTTCTTCTTTAATTAAGGTTTATATTCAAGAAAACAACTAGAAAACATGTTTGCAACAGATTTTGTAGCTTCCATGTAATAGTAAATCAGAGTTATCACAGCAGAAAGAAACTTGCTGAAAATAGCAAAATCTGATGGGTCCGCGTACACGAGAATTGTCGATTTTTTGAAATTTCGATTTTCTTCTTTAATTAAGGTTTATATTCAAGAAAACAACTAGAAAACATGTTTGCAACAGATTTTGTAGCTTCTATCTCATGGAAAACCAGAGTTATCACAGCAGAAAGAAACCTGCTGAAAATGGCAAAATCTGATGAGTCCGCGTACACGAGAATTGTCGATTTTTTGAAATTTCGATTTTCTTCTTTAATTAAGGTTTATATTCAAGAAAACAACTAGAAAACATGTTTGCAACAGATTTTGTAGCTTCCATGTAATAGTAAACCAGAGTTATCACAGCAGAAAGAAACTTGCTAAAATGGCAAAATCTGATGGGTCCGCGTACATGAGAATTGTCGATTTTTTGAAATTTTGATTTTCTTCTTTAATTAAGGTTTATATTCAAGAAAACAACTAGAAAACATGTTTGCAACAGATTTTTTAGCTTCTATGTGATAGTAAACCAGAGTTATCACAGCAGAAATGAACTGGCTGAAAATGGCAAAATCTGATGGGTCCGCGTACACGAGAATTGTCGATTTTTTTAAATTCGATTTTCTTCTTTAATTAAAGTTTATATTCAAGAAAACAACTAGAAAACATGTTTGCAACAGATTTTGTAGCTTCTATGTGATAGTAAACCAGAGTTATCACAGCAGAAAGAAACTTGCTGAAAATGGCAAAATCTGATGGGTCCGCGTACACGAGAATTGTCGATTTTTTGAAATTTCGATTTTCTTCTTTAATTAAGGTTTATATTCAAGAAAACAACTAGAAAACATGTTTGCAACAGATTTTGTTACTTCTATGTAATAGTAAAGCAGAGTTATCACAGCAGAAAGAAACTTGCTGAAAATGGCAAAATCTGATGGGTCCGCGTACACGAGAATTGTCGATTTTTTTAAATTCGATTTTCTTCTTTAATTAAAGTTTATATTCAAGAAAACAACTAGAAAACATGTTTGCAACAGATTTTGTAGCTTCTATCTCATGGAAAACCAGAGTTATCACAGCAGAAAGAAACCTGCTGAAAATGGCAAAATCTGATGGGTCCGCGTACACGAGAATTGTCGATTTTTTGAAATTCGATTTTCTTCTTTAATTAAGGTTTATATTCAAGAAAACAACTAGAAAACATGTTTGCAACAGATTTTGTAGCTTCTATGTAATAGTAAACCAGAGTTATCACAGCAGAAAGAAACTTGCTGAAAATGGCAAAATCTGATGGGTCCGCGTACACGAGAATTGTCGATTTTTTGAAATTTCGATTTTCTTCTTTAATTAAAGTTTATATTCAAGAAAACAACTAGAAAACATGTTTGCAACAGATTTTGTAGCTTCTATGTCATAGTAAATCAGAGTTATCATAGCAGAAAATAACTTGCTAAAAATAGCAAAATCTGATGGGTCCGCGTACATGAGAATTGTCGATTTTTTGAAATTTCGATTTTCTTCTTTAATTAAGGTTTATATTCAAGAAAACAACTAGAAAACATGTTTGCAACAGATTTTGTAGCTTCCATGTAATAGTAAACCAGAGTTATCACAGCAGAAAGAAACTTGCTGAAAATGGCAAAATCTGATGGGTCCGCGTACACGAGAATTGTCGATTTTTTTAAATTTGGATTTTCTTCTTTAATTAAGGTTTATATTCAAGAAAAAAACTAGAAAACATGTTTGCAACAGATTTTGTAGCTTCCATGTAATAGTAAACCAGAGTTATCACAGCAGAAAGAAACTTGCTGAAAATGGCAAAATCTGATGGGTCCGCGTACACGAGAATTGTCGATTTTTTTAAATTTCGATTTTCTTCTTTAATTAAGGTTTATATTCAAGAAAACAACTAGAAAACATGTTTGCAACAGATTTTGTAGCTCCTATGTCATAGAAAACCAGAGTTATCATAGCAGAAAATAACTTGCTAAAAGTAGCAAAATCTGATGGGTCCGTGTACATGAGAATCGTCGATTTTCTGAAATTTCGATTTTCTTCTTTAATTAAAGTTTATATTCAAGAAAACAACTAGAAAACATGTTTGCAACAGATTTTGTAGCTTCTATCTCATGGAAAACCAGAGTTATCACAGCAGAAAGAAACCTGCTGAAAATGGCAAAATCTGATGGGTCCGCGTACACGAGAATTGTCGATTTTTGGAAATTTCGATTTTCTTCTTTAATTAAGGTTTATATTCAAGAAAACAACTAGAAAACATGTTTGCAACAGATTTTGTAGCTTCCATGTAATAGTAAATCAGAGTTATCACAGCAGAAAGAAACTTGCTGAAAATAGCAAAATCTGATGGGTCCGCGTACACGAGAATTGTCGATTTTTTGAAATTTCGATTTTCTTCTTTAATTAAGGTTTATATTCAAGAAAACAACTAGAAAACATGTTTGCAACAGATTTTGTAGCTTCTATCTCATGGAAAACCAGAGTTATCACAGCAGAAAGAAACCTGCTGAAAATGGCAAAATCTGATGAGTCCGCGTACACGAGAATTGTCGATTTTTTGAAATTTCGATTTTCTTCTTTAATTAAGGTTTATATTCAAGAAAACAACTAGAAAACATGTTTGCAACAGATTTTGTAGCTTCCATGTAATAGTAAACCAGAGTTATCACAGCAGAAAGAAACTTGCTAAAATGGCAAAATCTGATGGGTCCGCGTACATGAGAATTGTCGATTTTTTGAAATTTTGATTTTCTTCTTTAATTAAGGTTTATATTCAAGAAAACAACTAGAAAACATGTTTGCAACAGATTTTTTAGCTTCTATGTGATAGTAAACCAGAGTTATCACAGCAGAAATGAACTGGCTGAAAATGGCAAAATCTGATGGGTCCGCGTACACGAGAATTGTCGATTTTTTGAAATTCGATTTTCTTCTTTAATTAAAGTTTATATTCAAGAAAACAACTAGAAAACATGTTTGCAACAGATTTTGTAGCTTCTATGTGATAGTAAACCAGAGTTATCACAGCAGAAAGAAACTTGCTGAAAATGGCAAAATCTGATGGGTCCGCGTACACGAGAATTGTCGATTTTTTGAAATTTCGATTTTCTTCTTTAATTAAGGTTTATATTCAAGAAAACAACTAGAAAACATGTTTGCAACAGATTTTGTTACTTCTATGTAATAGTAAAGCAGAGTTATCACAGCAGAAAGAAACTTGCTGAAAATGGCAAAATCTGATGGGTCCGCGTACACGAGAATTGTCGATTTTTTTAAATTCGATTTTCTTCTTTAATTAAAGTTTATATTCAAGAAAACAACTAGAAAACATGTTTGCAACAGATTTTGTAGCTTCTATCTCATGGAAAACCAGAGTTATCACAGCAGAAAGAAACCTGCTGAAAATGGCAAAATCTGATGGGTCCGCGTACACGAGAATTGTCGATTTTTTGAAATTTCGATTTTCTTCTTTAATTAAGGTTTATATTCAAGAAAACAACTAGAAAACATGTTTGCAACAGATTTTGTAGCTTCCATGTAATAGTAAACCAGAGTTATCACAGCAGAAAGAAACTTGCTGAAAATGGCAAAATCTGATGGGTCCGCGTACATGAGAATTGTCGATTTTTTGAAATTTTGATTTTCTTCTTTAATTAAGGTTTATATTCAAGAAAACAACTAGAAAACATGTTTGCAACAGATTTTGTAGCTTCTATGTTATAGTAAACCAGAGTTATCACAGCAGAAAGCAACTTGCTGAAAATGGCAAAATCTGATGGGTCCGCGTACACGAGAATTGTCGATTTTTTTAAATTCGATTTTCTTCTTTAATTAAGGTTTATATTAAAGAAAACAACTAGAAAACATGTTTGCAACAGATTTTGTAGCTTCTATGTAATAGTAAACCAGAGTTATCACAGCAGAAAGAAACTTGCTGAAAATGGCAAAATCTGATGGGTCCGCGTACATGAGAATTGTCGATTTTTTGAAATTTCGATTTTCTTCTTTAATTAAGGTTTATATTCAAGAAAACAACTAGAAAACATGTTTGCAACAGATTTTGTAGCTTCTATGTGATAGTAAACCAGAGTTATCACAGCAGAAAGAAACTTGCTGAAAATGGCAAAATCTGATGGGTCCGCGTACACGAGAATTGTCGATTTTTTTAAATTCGATTTTCTTCTTTAATTAAAGTTTATATTCAAGAAAACAACTAGAAAACATGTTTGCAACAGATTTTGTAGCTTCTATGTGATAGTAAACCAGAGTTATCACAGCAGAAAGAAACTTGCTGAAAATGGCAAAATCTGATGGGTCCGCGTACACGAGAATTGTCGATTTTTTGAAATTTCGATTTTCTTATTTAATTAAGGTTTATATTCAAGAAAACAACTAGAAAACATGTTTGCAACAGATTTTGTAGCTTCTATGTGATAGTAAACCAGATTTATCACAGCAGAAAGAAACTTTCTGAAAATGGCAAAATCTGATGGGTCCGCGTACACGAGAATTGTTGATTTTTTTAAATTTCGATTTTAGTCTTTAATTAAAGTTTATATTCAAGATAACAACTAGAAAACATGTTTGCAACAGATTTTGTAGGTTCTATGTCATAGAAAACCAGAGTTATCACAGCAGAAAGAAACTTGCTGAAAATGGCAAAATCTGATGGGTCCGCGTACACGAGAATTGTCGATTTTCTTCTTTAATTAAGGTTTATATTCAAGAAAACAACTAGAAAACATGTTTGCAACAGATTTTGTAGCTTCTATGTAATAGTAAACCAGAGTTATCACAGCAGAAAGAAACTTGCTGAAAATGGCAAAATCTGATGGGTCCGCGTACACGAGAATTGTCGATTTTTTGAAATTTCGATTTTCTTCTTTAATTAAGGTTTATATTCAAGAAAACAACTAGAAAACATGTTTGCAACAGATTTTGTAGCTTCTATGTGATAGTAAACCAGAGTTATCACAGCAGAAAGAAACTTGCTGAAAATGGCAAAATCTGATGGGTCCGCGTACACGAGAATTGTCGATTTTTTAAAATTCGATTTTCTTCTTTAATTAAAGTTTATATTCAAGAAAACAACTAGAAAACATGTTTGCAACAGATTTTGTAGCTTCTATGTGATAGTAAACCAGAGTTATCACAGCAGAAAGAAACTTGCTGAAAATGGCAAAATCTGATGGGTCCGCGTACACGAGCCTTGTCGATTTTTTTAAATTTCGATTTTCTTCTTTAATTAAAGTTTATATTCGAGAAAACAACTAGAAAAGATGTTTGCAACAGATTTTGTAGCTTCTATGTCATAGAAAACCAGAGTTATCATAGCAGAAAATAACTTGCTAAAAATAGCAAAATCTGATGGGTCCGCGTACATGAGAATTGTCGATTTTTTGAAATTTTGATTTTCTTATTTAATTAAGGTTTATATTCAAGAAAACAACTAGAAAACATGTTTGCAACAGATTTTGTAGCTTCTATGTGATAGTAAACCAGAGTTATCACAGCAGAAAGAAACTTGCTGAAAATGGCAAAATCTGATAGTTCCGCGTACACGAGAATTGTCGATTTTTTTAAATTCGATTTTCTTCTTTAATTAAAGTTTATATTCAAGAAAACAACTAGAAAACATGTTTGCAACAGATTTTGTAGCTTCTATGTGATAGTAAACCAGAGTTATCACAGCAGAAAGAAACTTGCTGAAAATGGCAAAATCTGATGGGTCCGCGTACACGAGAATTGTCGATTTTTTGAAATTTCGATTTTCTTATTTAATAAAGGTTTATATTCAAGAAAACAACTAGAAAACATGTTTGCAACAGATTTTGTAGCTTCTATGTGATAGTAAACCAGATTTATCACAGCACAAAGAAACTTGCTGAAAATGGCAAAATCTGATGGGTCCGCGTACACGAGAATTGTTGATTTTTTTAAATTTCGATTTTAGTCTTTAATTAAAGTTTATATTCAAGATAACAACTAGAAAACATGTTTGCAACAGATTTTGTAGGTTCTATCTCATAGAAAACCAGAGTTATCACAGCAGAAAGAAACTTGCTGAAAATGGCAAAATCTGATGGGTCCGCGTACACGAGAATTGTCGATTTTCTTCTTTAATTAAGGTTTATATTCAAGAAAACAACTAGAAAACATGTTTGCAACAGATTTTGTAGCTTCTATGTAATAGTAAACCAGAGTTATCACCGCAGAAAGAAACTTGCTGAAAATGGCAAAATCTGATGGGTCCGCGTACACGAGAATTGTTGATTTTTGTAAATTTTGATTTTAGTCTTTAATTAAAGTTTATATTCAAGAAAACAACTAGAAAACATGTTTGCAACAGATTTTGTAGCTTCTATGTGATAGTAAACCAGAGTTATCACAGCAGAAAGCAACTTGCTGAAAATGGCAAAATCTGATGGGTCCGCGTACACGAGAATTGTCGATTTTTCGAAATTTCGATTTTCTTCTTTAATTAAGGTTTATATTCAAGAAAACAACTAGAAAACATGTTTGCAACAGATTTTGTTACTTCTATGTAATAGTAAAGCAGAGTTATCACAGCAGAAAGAAACTTGCTGAAAATGGCAAAATCTGATGGGTCCGCGTACACGAGAATTGTCGATTTTTTAAAATTCGATTTTCTTCTTTCATTTAAAGTTTATATTCAAGAAAACAACTAGAAAACATGTTTGCAACAGATTTTGTAGCTTCTATCTCATGGAAAACCAGAGTTATCACAGCAGAAAGAAACCTGCTGAAAATGGCAAAATCTGATGGGTCCGCGTACACGAGAATTGTCGATTTTTTGAAATTTCGATTTTCTTCTTTAATTAAGGTTTATATTCAAGAAAACAACTACAAAACATGTTTGCAACAGATTATGTAGCTTCCATGTAATAGTAAACCAGAGTTATCACAGCAGAAAGAAACTTGCTGAAAATGGCAAAATCTGATGGGTCCGCGTACATGAGAATTGTCGATTTTTTGAAATTTTGATTTTCTTCTTTAATTAAGGTTTATATTCAAGAAAACAACTAGAAAACATGTTTGCAACAGATTTTGTAGCTTCTATGTGATAGTAAACCAGAGTTATCACAGCAGAAAGAAGCTTGCTGAAAATGGCAAAATCTGATGGGTCCGCGTACACGAGAATTGTCGATTTTTTGAAATTTTGATTTTCTTATTTAATTAAGGTTTATATTCAAGAAAACAACTAGAAAACATGTTTGCAACAGATTTTGTAGCTTCTATGTAATAGTAAACCAGAGTTATCACCGCAGAAAGAAACTTGCTGAAAATGGCAAAATCTGATGGGTCCGCGTACACGAGAATTGTTGATTTTTTTAAATTTTGATTTTAGTCTTTAATTAAAGTTTATATTCAAGAAAACAACTAGAAAACATGTTTGCAACAGATTTTGTAGCTTCTATGTGATAGTAAACCAGAGTTATCACAGCAGAAAGCAACTTGCTGAAAATGGCAAAATCTGATGGGTCCGCGTACACGAGAATTGTCGATTTTTCGAAATTTCGATTTTCTTCTTTAATTAAGGTTTATATTCAAGAAAACAACTAGAAAACATGTTTGCAACAGATTTTGTTACTTCTATGTAATAGTAAAGCAGAGTTATCACAGCAGAAAGAAACTTGCTGAAAATGGCAAAATCTGATGGGTCCGCGTACACGAGAATTGTCGATTTTTTAAAATTCGATTTTCTTCTTTAATTAAAGTTTATATTCAAGAAAACAACTAGAAAACATGTTTGCAACAGATTTTGTAGCTTCTATCTCATGGAAAACCAGAGTTATCACAGCAGAAAGAAACCTGCTGAAAATGGCAAAATCTGATGGGTCCGCGTACACGAGAATTGTCGATTTTTTGAAATTTCGATTTTCTTCTTTAATTAAGGTTTATATTCAAGAAAACAACTACAAAACATGTTTGCAACAGATTATGTAGCTTCCATGTAATAGTAAACCAGAGTTATCACAGCAGAAAGAAACTTGCTGAAAATGGCAAAATCTGATGGGTCCGCGTACATGAGAATTGTCGATTTTTTGAAATTTTGATTTTCTTCTTTAATTAAGGTTTATATTCAAGAAAACAACTAGAAAACATGTTTGCAACAGATTTTGTAGCTTCTATGTGATAGTAAACCAGAGTTATCACAGCAGAAAGAAACTTGCTGAAAATGGCAAAATCTGATGGGTCCGCGTACACGAGAATTGTCGATTTTTTGAAATTCGATTTTCTTCTTTAATTAAGGTTTATATTCAAGAAAACAACTAGAAAACATGTTTGCAACAGATTTTGTAGCTGTTATGTAATAGTAAACCAGATTTATCACAGCAGAAAGAAACTTGCTGAAAATGGCAAAATCTGATGGGTCCGCGTACACTAGAATTGTCGATTTTTTGAAATTTCGATTTTCTTCTTTAATTAAGGTTTATATTCAAGAAAACAACTAGAAAACATGTTTGCAACAGATTTTGTAGCTTCTATGTGATAGTAAACCAGAGTTATCACAGCAGAAAGAAACTTGCTGAAAATGGCAAAATCTGATGGGTCCGCGTACACGAGAATTGTCGATTTTTTTAAATTCGATTTTCTTCTTTAATTAATGTTTATATTCAAGAAAACAACTAGAAAACATGTTTGCAACAGATTTTGTAGCTTCTATGTGATAGTAAACCAGAGTTATCTCAGCAGAAAGAAACTTGCTGAAAATGGCAAAATCTGATGGGTCCGCGTACACGAGAATTGTCGATTTTTTGAAATTTCGATTTTCTTCTTTAATTAAGGTTTATATTCAAGAAAACAACTAGAAAACATGTTTGCAACAGATTTTGTTACTTCTATGTAATAGTAAAGCAGAGTTATCACAGCAGAAAGAAACTTGCTGAAAATGGCAAAATCTGATGGGTCCGCGTACATGAGAATTGTCGATTTGTTTAAATTTAGATTTTCTTCTTTAATTAAGGTTTATATTCAAGTAAAACAACTAGAAAACATGTTTGCAACAGATTTTGTTGCTTCTATGTCATAGAAAACCAGAGTTATCACAGCAGAAAGAAACTTGCTGAAAATAGCAAAATCTGATGGGTCCGCGTACATGAGAATTGTCGATTTTTTGAAATTTTGATTTTCTTCTTTAATTAAGGTTTATATTCAAGAAAACAACTAGAAAACATGTTTGCAACAGATTTTGTAGCTTCCATGTAATAATAAACCAGAGTTATCACAGCAGAAAGAAACTTGCTGAAAATGGCAAAATCTGATGGGTCCGCATACACAGGCATTGTCGATTTTTTTAAATTTCGATTTTCTTCTTTAATTAAAGTTTATATTCGAGAAAACAACTAGAAAACATGTTTGCAACAGATTTTGTAGCTTCTATGTCATAGAAAACCAGAGTTATCATAGCAGAAAATAACTTGCTAAAAATAGCAAAATCTGATGGGTCCGCGTACATGAGAATTGTCGATTTTTTGAAATTTTGATTTTCTTGTTTAATTAAGGTTTATATTCAAGAAAACAACTAGAAAACATGTTTGCAACAGATTTTGTAGCTTCTATGTAATAGTAAACCAGAGTTATCACAGCAGAAAGAAACTTGCTGAAAATGGCAAAATCTGATGGGTCCGCGTACACGAGAATTGTTGATTTTTTTAAATTTCGATTTTAGTCTTTAATTAAAGTTTATATTCAAGAAAACAACTAGAAAACATGTTTGCAACAGATTTTGTAGCTTCTATGTGATAGTAAACCAGAGTTATCACAGCAGAAAGCAACTTGCTGAAAATGGCAAAATCTGATGGGTCCGCATACACGAGAATTGTCGATTTTTCGAAATTTCGATTTTCTTCTTTAATTAAGGTTTATATTCAAGAAAACAACTAGAAAACATGTTTGCAACAGATTTTGTTACTTCTATGTAATAGTAAAGCAGAGTTATCACAGCAGAAAGAAACTTGCTGAAAATGGCAAAATCTGATGGGTCCGCGTACACGAGAATTGTCGATTTTTTTAAATTCGATTTTCTTCTTTAATTAAAGTTTATATTCAAGAAAACAACTAGAAAACATGTTTGCAACAGATTTTGTAGCTTCTATCTCATGGAAAACCAGAGTTATCACAGCAGAAAGAAACCTGCTGAAAATGGCAAAATCTGATGAGTCCGCATACACGAGAATTGTCGATTTTTTGAAATTTCGATTTTCTTCTTTAATTAAGGTTAATATTCAAGAAAACAACTACAAAACATGTTTGCAACAGATTATGTAGCTTCCATGTAATAGTAAACCAGAGTTATCACAGCAGAAAGAAACTTGCTGAAAATGGCAAAATCTGATGGGTCCGCGTACATGAGAATTGTCGATTTTTTGAAATTTTTATTTTCTTCTTTAATTAAGGTTTATATTCAAGAAAACAACTAGAAAACATGTTTGCAACAGATTTTGTAGCTTCTATGTGATAGTAAACCAGAGTTATCACAGCAGAAAGAAACTTGCTGAAAATGGCAAAATCTGATGGGTCCGCGTACATGAGAATTGTCGATTTTTTGAAATTCGATTTTCTTCTTTAATTAAAGTTTATATTCAAGAAAACAACTAGAAAACATGTTTGCAACAGATTTTGTAGCTTCTATGTAATAGTAAACCAGATTTATCACAGCAGAAAGAAACTTGCTGAAAATGGCAAAATCTGATGGGTCCGCGTACACGAGAATTGTCGATTTTTTGAAATTTCGATTTTCTTCTTTAATTAAGGTTTATATTCAAGAAAACAACTAGAAAACATGTTTGCAACAGATTTTGTAGCTTCTATGTGATAGTAAACCAGAGTTATCACAGCAGAAAGAAACTTGCTGACAATGGCAAAATCTGATGGGTCCGCGTACACGAGAATTGTCGATTTTTTGAAATTTCGATTTTCTTCTTTAATTAAGGTTTATATTCAAGTAAACAACTAGAAAACATGTTTGCAACAGATTTTGTAGCTTCTATGTGATAGTAAACCAGAGTTATCACAGCAGAAAGAAACTTGCTGAAAATGGCAAAATCTGATGGGTCCGCGTACACGAGAATTGTCGATTTTTTAAAATTCGATTTTCTTCTTTAATTAAAGTTTATATTCAAGAAAACAACTAGAAAACATGTTTGCAACAGATTTTGTAGCTTCTATGTGATAGTAAACCAGAGTTATCACAGCAGAAAGAAACTTGCTGAAAATGGCAAAATCTGATGGGTCCGCGTACACGAGCCTTGTCGATTTTTTTAAATTTCGATTTTCTTCTTTAATTAAAGTTTATATTCGAGAAAACAACTAGAAAAGATGTTTGCAACAGATTTTGTAGCTTCTATGTCATAGAAAACCAGAGTTATCATAGCAGAAAATAACTTGCTTAAAATAGCAAAATCTGATGGGTCCGCGTACATGAGAATTGTCGATTTTTTGAAATTTTTATTTTCTTCTTTAATTAAGGTTTATATTCAAGAAAACAACTAGAAAACATGTTTGCAACAGATTTTGTAGCTTCTATGTAATAATAAACCAGAGTTATCACAGCAGAAAGAAACTTGCTGAAAATTGCAAAATCTGATGGGTCCGCATACACGAGCATTGTCGATTTTTTTAAATTTCGATTTTCTTCTTTAATTCAAGTTTATATTCGAGAAAACAACGAGAAAAGATGTTTGCAACAGATTTTGTAGCTTCTATGTCATAGAAAACCAGAGTTATCATAGCAGAAAATAACTTGCTAAAAATAGCAAAATCTGATGGGTCCGCGTACATGAGAATTGTCGATGTTTTGAAATTTTGATTTTCTTATTTAATTAAGGTTTATATTCAAGAAAACAACTAGAAAACATGTTTGCAACAGATTTTGTAGCTTCTATGTTATAGTAAACCAGAGTTATCACAGCAGAAAGAAACTTGCTGAAAATGGCAAAATCTGATGGGTCCGCGTACACGAGAATTGTTGATTTTTTAAAATTTCGATTTTAGTCTTTAATTAAAGTTTATATTCAAGAAAACAACTAGAAAACATGTTTGCAACAGATTTTGTTGCTTCTATGTGATAGTAAACCAGAGTTATCACAGCAGAAAGAAACTTGCTGAAAATGGCAAAATCTGATGGGTCCGCGTACACGAGAATTGTCGATTTTTTGAAATTTCGATTTTCTTCTTTAATTAAGGTTTATATTCAAGAAAACAACTAGAAAACATGTTTGCAACAGATTTTGTTTCTTCTATGTAATAGTAAAGCAGAGTTATCACAGCAGAAAGAAACTTGCTGAAAATGGCAAAATCTGATGGGTCCGCGTACACGAGAATTGTCGATTTTTTTAAATTCGATTTTCTTCTTTAATTAAGGTTTATATTCAAGAAAACAACTAGAAAACATGTTTGCAACAGATTTTGTAGCTTCCATGTAATAGTAAACAAGAGTTATCACAGCAGAAAGAAACTTGCTGAAAATGGCAAAATCTGATGGGTCCGCGTACATGAGAATTGTCGATTTTTTGAAATTTTGATTTTCTTCTTTAATTAAGGTTTATATTCAAGAAAACAACTAGAAAACATGTTTGCAACAGATTTTGTAGCTTCTATGTGATAGTAAACCAGAGTTATCACAGCAGAAAGAAACTTGCTGAAAATGGCAAAATCTGATGGGTCCGCGTACACGAGAATTGTCGATTTTTTGAAATTCGATTTTCTTCTTTAATTAAGGTTTATATTCAAGAAAACAACTAGAAAACATGTTTGCAACAGATTTTGTAGCTTCTATGTAATAGTAAACCAGATTTATCACAGCAGAAAGAAACTTGCTGAAAATGGCAAAATCTGATGGGTCCGCGTACACGAGAATTGTCGATTTTTTGAAATTTCGATTTTCTTCTTTAATTAAGGTTTATATTCAAGAAAACAACTAGAAAACATGTTTGCAACAGATTTTGTAGCTTCTATGTGATAGTAAACCAGAGTTATCTCAGCAGAAAGAAACTTGCTGAAAATGGCAAAATCTGATGGGTCCGCGTACACGAGAATTGTCGATTTTTTGAAATTTCGATTTTCTTCTTTAATTAAGGTTTATATTCAAGAAAACAACTAGAAAACATGTTTGCAACAGATTTTGTTTCTTCTATGTAATAGTAAAGCAGAGTTATCACAGCAGAAAGAAACTTGCTGAAAATGGCAAAATCTGATGGGTCCGCGTACACGAGAATTGTCGATTTTTTTAAATTCGATTTTCTTCTTTAATTAAGGTTTATATTCAAGAAAACAACTAGAAAACATGTTTGCAACAGATTTTGTAGCTTCCATGTAATAGTAAACAAGAGTTATCACAGCAGAAAGAAACTTGCTGAAAATGGCAAAATCTGATGGGTCCGCGTACATGAGAATTGTCGATTTTTTGAAATTTTGATTTTCTTCTTTAATTAAGGTTTATATTCAAGAAAACAACTAGAAAACATGTTTGCAACAGATTTTGTAGCTTCTATGTGATAGTAAACCAGAGTTATCACAGCAGAAAGAAACTTGCTGAAAATGGCAAAATCTGATGGGTCCGCGTACACGAGAATTGTCGATTTTTTGAAATTCGATTTTCTTCTTTAATTAAGGTTTATATTCAAGAAAACAACTAGAAAACATGTTTGCAACAGATTTTGTAGCTTCTATGTAATAGTAAACCAGATTTATCACAGCAGAAAGAAACTTGCTGAAAATGGCAAAATCTGATGGGTCCGCGTACACGAGAATTGTCGATTTTTTGAAATTTCGATTTTCTTCTTTAATTAAGGTTTATATTCAAGAAAACAACTAGAAAACATGTTTGCAACAGATTTTGTAGCTTCTATGTGATAGTAAACCAGAGTTATCTCAGCAGAAAGAAACTTGCTGAAAATGGCAAAATCTGATGGGTCCGCGTACACGAGAATTGTCGATTTTTTGAAATTTCGATTTTCTTCTTTAATTAAGGTTTATATTCAAGAAAACAACTAGAAAACATGTTTGCAACAGATTTTGTTACTTCTATGTAATAGTAAAGCAGAGTTATCACAGCAGAAAGAAACTTGCTGAAAATGGCAAAATCTGATGGGTCCGCGTACATGAGAATTGTCGATTTGTTTAAATTTGGATTTTCTTCTTTAATTAAGGTTTATATTCAAGTAAAACAACTAGAAAACATGTTTGCAACAGATTTTGTTGCTTCTATGTCATAGAAAACCAGAGTTATCATAGCAGAAAATAACTTGCTAAAAATAGCAAAATCTGATGGGTCCGCGTACATGAGAATTGTCGATTTTTTGAAATTTTTATTTTCTTCTTTAATTAAGGTTTATATTCAAGAAAACAACTAGAAAACATGTTTGCAACAGATTTTGTAGCTTCCATGTAATAATAAACCAGAGTTATCACAGCAGAAAGAAACTTGCTGAAAATGGCAAAATCTGATGGGGCCGCATACACAGGCATTGTCGATTTTTTTAAATTTCGATTTTCTTCTTTAATTAAAGTTTATATTCGAGAAAACAACTAGAAAAGATGTTTGCAACAGATTTTGTAGCTTCTATGTCATAGAAAACCAGAGTTATCATAGCAGAAAATAACTTGCTAAAAATAGCAAAATCTGATGGGTCCGCGTACATGAGAATTGTCGATGTTTTGAAATTTTGATTTTCTTATTTAATTAAGGTTTATATTCAAGAAAACAACTAGAAAAAATGTTTGCAACAGATTTTGTAGCTTCTATGTTATAGTAAACCAGAGTTATCACAGCAGAAAGAAACTTGCTGAAAATGGCAAAATCTGATGGGTCCGCGTACACGAGAATTGTTGATTTTTTTAAATTTCGATTTTAGTCTTTAATTAAAGTTTATATTCAAGAAAACAACTAGAAAACATGTTTGCAACAGATTTTGTTGCTTCTATGTGATAGTAAACCAGAGTTATCACAGCAGAAAGAAACTTGCTGAAAATGGCAAAATCTGATGGGTCCGCGTACACGAGAATTGTCGATTTTTTGAAATTTCGATTTTCTTCTTTAATTAAGGTTTATATTCAAGAAAACAACTAGAAAACATGTTTGCAACAGATTTTGTTTCTTCTATGTAATAGTAAAGCAGAGTAATCACAGCAGAAAGAAACTTGCTGAAAATGGCAAAATCTGATGGGTCCGCGTACACGAGAATTGTCGATTTTTTTAAATTCGATTTTCTTCTTTAATTAAAGTTTATATTCAAGAAAACAACTAGAAAACATGTTTGCAACAGATTTTGTAGCTTCCATGTAATAGTAAACAAGAGTTATCACAGCAGAAAGAAACTTGCTGAAAATGGCAAAATCTGATGGGTCCGCGTACATGAGAATTGTCGATTTTTTGAAATTTTGATTTTCTTCTTTAATTAAGGTTTATATTCAAGAAAACAACTAGAAAACATGTTTGCAACAGATTTTGTAGCTTCTATGTGATAGTAAACCAGAGTTATCACAGCAGAAAGAAACTTGCTGAAAATGGCAAAATCTGATGGGTCCGCGTACACGAGAATTGTCGATTTTTTGAAATTCGATTTTCTTCTTTAATTAAGGTTTATATTCAAGAAAACAACTAGAAAACATGTTTGCAACAGATTTTGTAGCTTCTATGTAATAGTAAACCAGATTTATCACAGCAGAAAGAAACTTGCTGAAAATGGCAAAATCTGATGGGTCCGCGTACACGAGAATTGTCGATTTTTTGAAATTTCGATTTTCTTCTTTAATTAAGGTTTATATTCAAGAAAACAACTAGAAAACATGTTTGCAACAGATTTTGTAGCTTCTATGTGATAGTAAACCAGAGTTATCACAGCAGAAAGAAACTTGCTGAAAATGGCAAAATCTGATGGGTCCGCGTACACGAGAATTGTCGATTTTTTTTAATTCGATTTTCTTCTTTAATTAAAGTTTATATTCAAGAAAACAACTAGAAAACATGTTTGCAACAGATTTTGTAGCTTCTATGTGATAGTAAACCAGAGTTATCACAGCAGAAAGAAACTTGCTGAAAATGGCAAAATCTGATGGGTCCGCGTACACGAGAATTGTCGATTTTTTGAAATTTCGATTTTCTTTATTAATTAAGGTTTATATTCAAGAAAACAACTAGAAAACATGTTTGCAACAGATTTTGTTACTTCTATGTAATAGTAAAGCAGAGTTATCACAGCAGAAAGAAACTTGCTGAAAATGGCAAAATCTGATGGGTCCGCGTACATGAGAATTGTCGATTTTTTAAAATTTGGATTTTCTTCTTTAATTAGGGTTTGTATTCAAGTAAAACAACTAGAAAACATGTTTGCAACAGATTTTGTAGCTTCTATGTAATAATAAACCAGAGTTATCATAGCAGAAAATAACTTGCTAAAAATAGCAAAATCTGATGGGTCCGCGTACATGAGAATTGTCGATTTTTTGAAATTTTTATTTTCTTCTTTAATTAAGGTTTATATTCAAGAAAACAACTAGAAAACATGTTTGCAACAGATTTTGTAGCTTCTATGTGATAGTAAAGCAGAGTTATCCCAGCAGAAAGAAACTTGCTGAAAATGGCAAAATCTGATGGGTCCGCGTACACGAGAATTGTAGATTTTTTTAAATTTCGATTTTAGTCTTTAATTAAAGTTTATATTAAAGAAAACAACTAGAAAACATGTTTGCAACAGATTTTGTAAGTTCTATCTCATAGAAAACCAGAGTTATCACAGCAGAAAGAAACTTGCTGAAAATGGCAAAATCTGATGGGTCCGCATATATGAGAATTGTCGATTTTTTGAAATTTTGATTTTCTTCTTTAATTAAGGTTTATATTCAAGAAAACAACTGGAAAACATGTTTGCAACAGAGTTTGTAGCTTCTATGTAATAGTAAAACAGAGTTATCACAGCAGAAAGAAACTTGCTGAAAATGGCAAAATCTGATGGGTCCGCGTACATGAGAATTGTCGATTTTTTAAAATTTGGATTTTCTTCTTTAATTAAGGTTTATATTCAAGTAAAACAACTAGAAAACATGTTTGCAACAGATTTTGTTGCTTCTATATCATAGAAAACCAGAGTTATCATAGCAGAAAATAACTTGCTAAAAATAGCAAAATCTGATGGGTCTGCGTACATGAGAATTGTTGATTTTTTGAAATTTTTATTTTCTTCTTTAATTAAGGTTTATATTCAAGAAAACAACTAGAAAACATGTTTGCAACAGATTTTGTAGCTTCCATGTAATAATAAACCAGAGTTATCACAGCAGAAATAAACTTGCTGAAAAGGGCAAAATCTGATGGGTCCGCGTACACGAGCATTGTCGATTTTTTTAAATTTCGATTTTCTTCTTTAATTAAAGTTTATATTCGAGAAAACAACTAGAAAAGATGTTTGCAACAGATTTTGTAGCTTCTATGTCATAGAAAACCAGAGTTATCATAGCAGAAAATAACTTGCTTAAAATAGCAAAATCTGATGGGTCCGCGTACATGAGAATTGTTGATTTTTTGAAATTTTGATTTTCTTATTTAATTAAGGTTTATATTCAAGAAAACAACTAGAAAACATGTTTGCAACAGATTTTGTAGCTTCTATGTGATAGTAAACCAGAGTTATCACAGCAGAAAGAAACTTGCTGAAAATGGCAAAATCTGATGAGTCCGCGTACACGAGAATTGTTGATTTTTTTAAATTTCGATTTTAGTCTTTAATTAAAGGTTATATTCAAGAAAACAACTAGAAAACATGTTTGCAACAGATTTTGTAGGTTCTATCTCATAGAAAACCAGAGTTATCACAGCAGAAAGAAACTTGCTGAAAATGGCAAAATCTGATGGGTCCGCGTACATGAGAATTGTCGATTTTTTTAAATTTGGATTTTCTTCTTTAATTAAGGTTTATATTCAAGAAAACAACTAGAAAACATGTTTGTAACAGATTTTTTAGCTTCTATGTCATAGAAAACTAGAGTTATCATAGCAGAAAATAACTTGCTGAAAATAGCAAAATCTGATGGGTCCGCGTACATGAGAATTGTCGATTGTTTGAAATTTTGATTTTCTTCTTTAATTAAGGTTTATATTCAAGAAAACAACTGGAAAACATGTTTGCAACAGAGTTTGTAGCTTCTATGTAATAGTAAAACAGAGTTATCACAGTAGAAAGAAACTTGCTGAAAATGGCAAAATCTGATGGGTCCGTGTACACGAGAATTGTCGATTTTTTTTAAGTCGATTTTCTTCTTTAATTAAAGTTTATATTCAATAAAACAACTAGAAAACATGTTTGCAACAGATTTTGTAGCTTCTATGTGATAGTAAACCAGAGTTATCACAGCAGAAAGAAACTTGCTGAAAATGGCAAAATCTCATGGGTCCGCGTACACGAGAATTGTCGATTTTTTGAAATTTCGATTTTCTTCTTTAATTAAGGTTTATATTCAAGAAAACAACTAGAAAACATGTTTGCAACAGATTTTGTAGCTTCTATGTGATAGTAAACAAGAGTTATCACAGCAGAAAGAAACTTGCTGAAAATGGCAAAATCTGATGGGTCCGCGTACACGAGAATTGTCGATTTTTTAAAATTTGGATTTTCTTCTTTAATTAAGGTTTATATTCAAGTAAAACAACTAGAAAACATGTTTGCAACAGATTTTGTTGCTTCTATGTCATAAAAAACCAGAGTTATCATAGCAGAAAATAACTTGCTAAAAATAGCAAAATCTGATGGGTCCGCGTACATGAGAATTGTCGATTTTTTGAAATTTTTATTTTCTTCTTTAATTAAGGTTTATATTCAAGAAAACAACTAGAAAACATGTTTGCAACAGATTTTGTAGCTTCTATGTGATAGTAAAGCAGAGTTATCACAGCAGAAAGAAACTTGCTGAAAATGGCAAAATCTGATGGGTCCGCGTACACGAGAATTGTAGATTTTTTTAAATTTCGATTTTAGTCTTTAATTAAAGTTTATATTCAAGAAAACAACTAGAAAACATGTTTGCAACAGATTTTGTAGCTTCTATCTCATAGAAAACCAGAGTTATCACAGCAGAAAGAAACTTGCTGAAAATGGCAAAATCTGATGGGTCCGCGTACATGAGAATTGTCGATTTTTTAAAATTTGGATTTTCTTCTTTAATTAAGGTTTATATTCAAGTAAAACAACTAGAAAACATGTTTGCAACAGATTTTGTTGCTTCTATGTCATAGAAAACCAGAGTTATCATAGCAGAAAATAACTTGCTAAAAATAGCAAAATCTGATGGGTCTGCGTACATGAGAATTGTCGATTTTTTGAAATTTTTATTTTCTTCTTTAATTAAGGTTTATATTCAAGAAAACAACTAGAAAACATGTTTGCAACAGATTTTGTAGCTTCCATGTAATAATAAACCAGAGTTATCATAGCAGAAAATAACTTGCTTAAAATAGCAAAATCTGATGGGTCCGCGTACATGAGAATTGTTGATTTTTTGAAATTTTGATTTTCTTATTTAATTAAGGTTTATATTCAAGAAAACAACTAGAAAACATGTTTGCAACAGATTTTGTAGCTTCTATGTGATAGTAAACCAGAGTTATCACAGCAGAAAGAAACTTGCTGAAAATGGCAAAATCTGATGAGTCCGCGTACACGAGAATTGTTGATTTTTTTAAATTTCGATTTTAGTCTTTAATTAAAGGTTATATTCAAGAAAACAACTAGAAAACATGTTTGCAACAGATTTTGTAGGTTCTATCTCATAGAAAACCAGAGTTATCACAGCAGAAAGAAACTTGCTGAAAATGGCAAAATCTGATGGGTCCGCGTACATGAGAATTGTCGATTTTTTTAAATTTGGATTTTCTTCTTTAATTAAGGTTTATATTCAAGTAAAACAACTAGAAAACATGTTTGCAACAGATTTTGTTGCTTCTATGTCATAGAAAACCAGAGTTATCATAGCAGAAAATAACTTGCTAAAAATAGCAAAATCTGATGGGTCCGCGTACATGAGAATTGTCGATTTTTTGAAATTTTGATTTTCTTCTTTAATTAAGGTTTATATTCAAGAAAACAACTAGAAAACATGTTTGCAACAGATTTTGTAGGTTCTATCTCATGGAAAACTAGAGTTATCACAGCAGAAAGAAACCTGCTGAAAATGGCAAAATCTGATGGGTCCGCGTACACGAGCATTGTCGATTTTTTTAAATTTCGATTTTCTTCTTTAATTAAAGTTTATATTCGAGAAAACAACTAGAAAAGATGTTTGCAACAGATTTTGTAGCTTCTATGTCATAGAAAACCAGAGTTATCATAGCAGAAAATAACTTGCTAAAAATAGCAAAATCTGATGGGTCCGCGTACATGAGAATTGTCGATTTTTTGAAATTTCGATTTTCTTATTTAATTAAGGTTTATATTCAAGAAAACAACTAGAAAACATGTTTGCAACAGATTTTGTAGCTTCTATGTGATAGTAAACCAGAGTTATCACAGCAGAAAGAAACTTGCTGAAAATGGCAAAATCTGATGAGTCCGCGTACACGAGAATTGTTGATTTTTTTAAATTTCGATTTTAGTCTTTAATTAAAGGTTATATTCAAGAAAACAACTAGAAAACATGTTTGCAACAGATTTTGTAGGTTCTATCTCATAGAAAACCAGAGTTATCACAGCAGAAAGAAACTTGCTGAAAATGGCAAAATCTGATGGGTCCGCGTACATGAGAATTGTCGATTTTTTTAAATTTGGATTTTCTTCTTTAATTAAGGTTTATATTCAAGAAAACAACTAGAAAACATGTTTGTAACAGATTTTTTAGCTTCTATGTCATAGAAAACTAGAGTTATCATAGCAGAAAATAACTTGCTGAAAATAGCAAAATCTGATGGGTCCGCGTACATGAGAATTGTCGATTGTTTGAAATTTTTATTTTCTTCTTTAATTAAGGTTTATATTCAAGAAAACAACTGGAAAACATGTTTGCAACAGAGTTTGTAGCTTCTATGTAATAGTAAAACAGAGTTATCACAGTAGAAAGAAACTTGCTGAAAATGGCAAAATCTGATGGGTCCGTGTACACGAGAATTGTCGATTTTTTTTAATTCGATTTTCTTCTTTAATTAAAGTTTATATTCAATAAAACAACTAGAAAACATGTTTGCAACAGATTTTGTAGCTTCTATGTGATAGTAAACCAGAGTTATCACAGCAGAAAGAAACTTGCTGAAAATGGCAAAATCTTATGGGTCCGCGTACACGAGAATTGTCGATTTTTTGAAATTTCGATTTTCTTCTTTAATTAAGGTTTATATTCAAGAAAACAACTAGAAAACATGTTTGCAACAGATTTTGTAGCTTCTATGTGATAGTAAACAAGAGTTATCACAGCAGAAAGAAACTTGCTGAAAATGGCAAAATCTGATGGGTCCGCGTACATGAGAATTGTCGATTTTTTAAAATTTGGATTTTCTTCTTTAATTAAGGTTTATATTCAAGTAAAACAACTAGAAAACATGTTTGCACAAGATTTTGTTGCTTCTATGTCATAAAAAACCAGAGTTATCATAGCAGAAAATAACTTGCTAAAAATAGCAAAATCTGATGGGTCCGCGTACATGAGAATTGTCGATTTTTTGAAATTTTTATTTTCTTCTTTAATTAAGGTTTATATTCAAGAAAACAACTAGAAAACATGTTTGCAACAGATTTTGTAGGTTCTATCTCATAGAAAACCAGAGTTATCACAGCAGAAAGAAACTTGCTGAAAATGGCAAAATCTGATGGGTCCGCGTACATGAGAATTGTCGATTTTTTTAAATTTGGATTTTCTTCTTTAATTAAGGTTTATATTCAAGAAAACAACTAGAAAACATGTTTGTAACAGATTTTTTAGCTTCTATGTCATAGAAAACGAGAGTTCTCATAGCAGAAAATAACTTGCTGAAAATAGCAAAATCTGATGGGTCCGCGTACATGAGAATTGTCGATTGTTTGAAATTTTGATTTTCTTCTTTAATTAAGGTTTATATTCAAGAAAACAACTGGAAAACATGTTTGCAACAGAGTTTGTAGCTTCTATGTAATAGTAAAACAGAGTTATCACAGTAGAAAGAAACTTGCTGAAAATGGCAAAATCTGATGGGTCCGTGTACACGAGAATTGTCGATTTTTTTAAATTCGATTTTCTTCTTTAATTAAAGTTTATATTCAATAAAACAACTAGAAAACATGTTTGCAACAGATTTTGTAGCTTCTATGTGATAGTAAACCAGAGTTATCACAGCAGAAAGAAACTTGCTGAAAATGGCAAAATCTTATGGGTCCGCGTACACGAGAATTGTCGATTTTTTGAAATTTCGATTTTCTTCTTTAATTAAGGTTTATATTCAAGAAAACAACTAGAAAACATGTTTGCAACAGATTTTGTAGCTTCTATGTGATAGTAAACAAGAGTTATCACAGCAGAAAGAAACTTGCTGAAAATGGCAAAATCTGATGGGTCCGCGTACACGAGCATTGTCGATTTTTTTAAATTTCGATTTTCTTCTTTAATTAAAGTTTATATTCGAGAAAACAACTAGAAAAGATGTTTGCAACAGATTTTGTAGCTTCTATGTCATAGAAAACCAGAGTTATCATAGCAGAAAATAACTTGCTTAAAATAGCAAAATCTGATGGGTCCGCGTACATGAGAATTGTTGATTTTTTGAAATTTTGATTTTCTTATTTAATTAAGGTTTATATTCAAGAAAACAACTAGAAAACATGTTTGCAACAGATTTTGTAGCTTCTATGTGATAGTAAACCAGAGTTATCACAGCAGAAAGAAACTTGCTGAAAATGGCAAAATCTGATGAGTCCGCGTACACGAGAATTGTTGATTTTTTTAAATTTCGATTTTAGTCTTTAATTAAAGGTTATATTCAAGAAAACAACTAGAAAACATGTTTGCAACAGATTTTGTAGGTTCTATCTCATAGAAAACCAGAGTTATCACAGCAGAAAGAAACTTGCTGAAAATGGCAAAATCTGATGGGTCCGCGTACATGAGAATTGTCGATTTTTTTAAATTTGGATTTTCTTCTTTAATTAAGGTTTATATTCAAGTAAAACAACTAGAAAACATGTTTGCAACAGATTTTGTTGCTTCTATGTCATAGAAAACCAGAGTTATCATAGCAGAAAATAACTTGCTAAAAATAGCAAAATCTGATGGGTCCGCGTACATAAGAATTGTCGATTTTTTGAAATTTTGATTTTCTTCTTTAATTAAGGTTTATATTCAAGAAAACAACTAGAAAACATGTTTGCAACAGATTTTGTAGGTTCTATCTCATGGAAAACTAGAGTTATCACAGCAGAAAGAAACCTGCTGAAAATGGCAAAATCTGATGGGTCCGCGTACACGAGCATTGTCGATTTTTTTAAATTTCGATTTTCTTCTTTAATTAAAGTTTATATTCGAGAAAACAACTAGAAAAGATGTTTGCAACAGATTTTGTAGCTTCTATGTCATAGAAAACCAGAGTTATCATAGCAGAAAATAACTTGCTAAAAATAGCAAAATCTGATGGGTTCGCGTACATGAGAATTGTCGATTTTTTGAAATTTCGATTTTCTTCTTTAATTAAGGTTTATATTCAAGAAAACAACTAGAAAACATGTTTGCAACAGATTTTGTAGCTTCTATGTGATAGTAAACCAGAGTTATCACAGCAGAAAGAAACTTGCTGAAAATGGCAAAATCTGATGGGTCCGCGTACACGAGAATTGTTGATTTTTTTAAATTTCGATTTTAGTCTTTAATTAAAGTTTATATTCAAGAAAACAACTAGAAAACATGTTAGCAACAGATTTTGTAGGTTCTATCTCATAGAAAACCAGAGTTATCACAGCAGAAAGAAACTTGCTGAAAATGGCAAAATCTGATGGGTCCGCGTACACGAGAATTGTCGATTTTTTGAAATTTCGATTTTCTTCTTTAATTAAGGTTTATATTCAAGAAAAGTACTAGAAAACATGTTTGCAACAGATTTTGTAGCTTCCATGTAATAGTAAACCAGAGTTATCACAGCAGAAAGAAACTTGCTGAAAATGGCAAAATCTGATGCGTCCGAGTACATGAGAATTGTCGATTTTTTGAAATTTTGATTTTCTTCTTTAATTAAGGTTTATATTCAAGAAAACAACTAGAAAACATGTTTGCAACAGATTTTGTAGCTTCTATGTGATAGTAAACCAGAGTTATCACAGCAGAAAGAAACTTGCTGAAAATGGCAAAATCTGATGGGTCCGCGTACACGAGAATTGTCGATTTTTTTAAATTCGATTTTCTTCTTTAATTAAAGTTTATATTGAAGAATACAACTAGAAAACATGTTCGCAACAGATTTTGTAGCTTCTATGTTATAGTAAACCAGAGTTATCACAGCAGAAAGAAACTTGCTGAAAATGGCAAAATCTGATGGGTCCGCGTACACGAGAATTGTCGATTTTTTTAAATTTCGATTTTCTTCTTTAATTAAGGTTTATATTCAAGAAAACAACTAGAAAACATGTTTGTAACAGATTTTGTAGCTTCTATGTCATAGAAAACTAGAGTTATCATAGCAGAAAATAACTTGCTGAAAATAGCAAAATCTGATGGGTCCGCGTACATGAGAATTGTCGATTTTTTGAAATTTTGATTTTCTTCTTTAATTAAGGTTTATATTCAAGAAAACAACTAGAAAACATGTTTGCAACAGATTTTGTAGCTTCTATGTAATAGTAAAGCAGAGTTATCACAGCAGAAAAAAACTTGCTGAAAATGGCAAAATCTGATGGGTCCGCGTACATGAGAATTGTCGATTTTTTTAAATTTTGATTTTCTTCTTTAATTAAAGTTTATATTCAAGAAAACAACTAGAAAACATGTTTGCAACAGATTTTGTAGCTTCTATGTGATAGTAAACCAGAGTTATCACAGCAGAAAGAAACTTGCGGAAAATGGCAAAATCTGATGGGTCCGCGTACACGAGAATTGTCGATTTTTTGAAATTCGATTTTCTTCTTTAATTAAGGTTTATATTCAAGAAAACAACTAGAAAACATGTTTGCAACAGATTTTGTAGCTTCTATGTAATAGTAAACCAGAGTTATCACAGCAGAAAGAAACTTGCTGAAAATGGCAAAATCTGATGGGTCCGCGTACACAAGAATTGTCGATTTTTTTAAATTTAGATTTTCTTCTTTAATTAAGGTTTATATTCAAGAAAACAACTAGAAAACATGTTTGCAACAGATTTTGTAGCTTCCATGTAATAGTAAACCAGAGTTATCACAGCAGAAAGAAACTTGCTGAAAATGGCAAAATCTGATGGGTCCGCGTACATGAGAATTGTCGATTTTTTTAAATTTTGATTTTCTTCTTTAATTAAGGTTTATATTCAAGAAAACAACTAGAAAAGATGTTTGCAACAGATTTTGTAGCTTCTATGTCATAGAAAACCAGAGTTATCATAGCAGAAAATAACTTGCTAAAAATAGCAAAAGCTGATGGTTCCGCGTACATGAGAATTGTCGGTTTTTTGAAATTTTGATTTTCTTATTTAATTAAGGTTTATATTCAAGAAATCAACTAGAAAACATGTTTGCAACAGATTTTGTAGCTTCTATGTAATAGTAAAGCAGAGTTATCACAGCAGAAAGAAACTTGCTGAAAATGGCAAAATCTGATGGGTCCGCGTACACGAGAATTGTTGATTTTTTTAAATTTCGATTTTAGTCTTTAATTAAAGTTTATATTCAAGAAAACAACTAGAAAACATGTTTGCAACAGATTTTGTAGGTTCTATCTCATAGAAAACCAGAGTTATCACAGCAGAAAGAAACTTGCTGAAAATGGCAAAATCTGATGGGTCCGCGTACATGAGAATTGTCGATTTTTTTAAATTTTGATTTTCTTCTTTAATTAAGGTTTATATTCAAGAAAACAACTAGAAAACATGTTTGCAACAGATTTTGTAGCTTCTATGTGATAGTAAACCAGAGTTATCACAGCAGAAAGAAACTTGCTGAAAATGGCAAAATCTGATGGGTCCGCGTACACGAGAATTGTCGATTTTTTGAAATTCGATTTTCTTCTTTAATTAAGGTTTATATTCAAGAAAACAACTAGAAAACATGTTTGCAACAAATTTTGTAGCTTCTATGTAATAGTAAACCAGAGTTATCACAGCAGAAAGAAACTTGCTGAAAATGGCAAAATCTGATGGGTCCGCGTACACGAGAATTGTCGATTTTTTGAAATTTCGATTTTCTTCTTTAATTAAGGTTTATATTCAAGAAAACAACTAGAAAACATGTTTGCAACAGATTTTGTAGCTTCTATGTGATAGTAAACCAGAGTTATCACAGCAGAAAGAAACTTGCTGAAAATGGCAAAATCTGATGGGTCCGCGTACACGAGCATTGTCGATTTTTTTAAATTTCGATTTTCTTCTTTAATTAAAGTTTATATTCGAGAAAACAACTAGAAAAGATGTTTGCAACAGATTTTGTAGCTTCTATGTCATAGAAAACCAGAGTTATCATAGCAGAAAATAACTTGCTAAAAATAGCAAAAGCTGATGGTTCCGCGTACATGAGAATTGTCGGTTTTTTGAAATTTTGATTTTCTTATTTAATTAAGGTTTATATTCAAGAAAACAACTAGAAAACATGTTTGCAACAGATTTTGTAGCTTCTATGTAATAGTAAACCAGAGTTATCACAGCAGAAAGAAACTTGCTGAAAATGGCAAAATCTGATGGGTCCGCGTACACGAGAATTGTTGATTTTTTTAAATTTCGATTTTAGTCTTTAATTAAAGTTTATATTCAAGAAAACAACTAGAAAACATGTTTGCAACAGATTTTGTAGGTTCTATCTCATAGAAAACCAGAGTTATCACAGCAGAAAGAAACTTGCTGAAAATGGCAAAATCTGATGGGTCCGCGTACATGAGAATTGTCGATTTTTTTAAATTTGGATTTTCTTCTTTAATTAAGGTTTATATTCAAGAAAACAACTAGAAAACATGTTTGCAACAGATTTTGTAGCTTCTATGTGATAGTAAACCAGAGTTATCACAGCAGAAAGAAACTTGCTGAAAATGGCAAAATCTGATGGGTCCGCGTACACGAGAATTGTCGATTTTTTGAAATTCGATTTTCTTCTTTAATTAAGGTTTATATTCAAGAAAACAACTAGAAAACATGTTTGCAACAAATTTTGTAGCTTCTATGTAATAGTAAACCAGAGTTATCACAGCAGAAAGAAACTTGCTGAAAATGGCAAAATCTGATGGGTCCGCGTACACGAGAATTGTCGATTTTTTGAAATTTCGATTTTCTTCTTTAATTAAGGTTTATATTCAAGAAAACAACTAGAAAACATGTTTGCAACAGATTTTGTAGCTTCCATGTAATAGTAAACCAGAGTTATCACAGCAGAAAGAAACTTGCTGAAAATGGCAAAATCTGATGGGTCCGCGTACACGAGAATTGTTGATTTTTTTAAATTTCGATTTTAGTCTTTAATTAAAGTTTATATTCAAGAAAACAACTAGAAAACATGTTTGCAACAGATTTTGTAGGTTCTATCTCATAGAAAACCAGAGTTATCACAGCAGAAAGAAACTTGCTGAAAATGGCAAAATCTGATGGGTCCGCGTACATGAGAATTGTCGATTTTTTTAAATTTGGATTTTCTTCTTTAATTAAGGTTTATATTCAAGAAAACAACTAGAAAACATGTTTGCAACAGATTTTGTAGCTTCTATGTGATAGTAAACCAGAGTTATCACAGCAGAAAGAAACTTGCTGAAAATGGCAAAATCTGATGGGTCCGCGTACACGAGAATTGTCGATTTTTTGAAATTCGATTTTCTTCTTTAATTAAGGTTTATATTCAAGAAAACAACTAGAAAACATGTTTGCAACAAATTTTGTAGCTTCTATGTAATAGTAAACCAGAGTTATCACAGCAGAAAGAAACTTGCTGAAAATGGCAAAATCTGATGGGTCCGCGTACACGAGAATTGTCGATTTTTTGAAATTTCGATTTTCTTCTTTAATTAAGGTTTATATTCAAGAAAACAACTAGAAAACATGTTTGCAACAGATTTTGTAGCTTCCATGTAATAGTAAACCAGAGTTATCACAGCAGAAAGAAACTTGCTGAAAATGGCAAAATCTGATGGGTCCGCGTACATGAGAATTGTCGATTTTTTTAAATTTTGATTTTCTTCTTTAATTAAGGTTTATATTCAAGAAAACAACTAGAAAACATGTTTGTAACAGATTTTGTAGCTTCTATGTCATAGAAAACTAGAGTTATCATAGCAGAAAATAACTTGCTGAAAATAGCAAAATCTGATGGGTCCGCGTACATGAGAATTGTCGATTTTTTGAAATTTCGATTTTCTTCTTTAATTAAGGTTTATATTCAAGAAAACAACTAGAAAACATGTTTGCAACAGATTTTGTAGCTTCTATGTAATAGTAAAGCAGAGTTATCACAGCAGAAAGAAACTTGCTGAAAATGGCAAAATCTGATGGGTCCGCGTACATGAGAATTGTCGATTTTTTTAAATTTTGATTTTCTTCTTTAATTAAGGTTTATATTCAAGAAAACAACTAGAAAACATGTTTGCAACAAATTTTGTAGCTTCTATGTAATAGTAAACCAGAGTTATCACAGCAGAAAGAAACTTGCTGAAAATGGCAAAATCTGATGGGTCCGCGTACACGAGAATTGTCGATTTTTTGAAATTTCGATTTTCTTCTTTAATTAAGGTTTATATTCAAGAAAACAACTAGAAAACATGTTTGCAACAGATTTTGTAGCTTCTATGTGATAGTAAACCAGAGTTATCACAGCAGAAAGAAACTTGCTGAAAATGGCAAAATCTGATGGGTCCGCGTACACGAGCATTGTCGATTTTTTTAAATTTCGATTTTCTTCTTTAATTAAAGTTTATATTCGAGAAAACAACTAGAAAAGATGTTTGCAACAGATTTTGTAGCTTCTATGTCATAGAAAACCAGAGTTATCATAGCAGAAAATAACTTGCTAAAAATAGCAAAAGCTGATGGTTCCGCGTACATGAGAATTGTCGGTTTTTTGAAATTTTGATTTTCTTATTTAATTAAGGTTTATATTCAAGAAAACAACTAGAAAACATGTTTGTAACAGATTTTGTAGCTTCTATGTCATAGAAAACTAGAGTTATCATAGCAGAAAATAACTTGCTGAAAATAGCAAAATCTGATGGGTCCGCGTACATGAGAATTGTCGATTTTTTGAAATTTCGATTTTCTTCTTTAATTAAGGTTTATATTCAAGAAAACAACTAGAAAACATGTTTGCAACAGATTTTGTAGCTTCTATGTAATAGTAAAGCAGAGTTATCACAGCAGAAAGAAACTTGCTGAAAATGGCAAAATCTGATGGGTCCGCGTACATGAGAATTGTCGATTTTTTTAAATTTTGATTTTCTTCTTTAATTAAGGTTTATATTCAAGAAAACAACTAGAAAACATGTTTGCAACAGATTTTGTAGCTTCTATGTGATAGTAAACCAGAGTTATCACAGCAGAAAGAAACTTGCTGAAAATGGCAAAATCTGATGGGTCCGCGTACACGAGAATTGTCGATTTTTTTAAATTCGATTTTCTTCTTTAATTAAAGTTTATATTGAAGAATACAACTAGAAAACATGTTCGCAACAGATTTTGTAGCTTCTATGTTATAGTAAACCAGAGTTATCACAGCAGAAAGAAACTTGCTGAAAATGGCAAAATCTGATGGGTCCGCGTACACGAGAATTGTCGATTTTTTTAAATTTCGATTTTCTTCTTTAATTAAGGTTTATATTCAAGAAAACAACTAGAAAACATGTTTGTAACAGATTTTGTAGCTTCTATGTCATAGAAAACTAGAGTTATCATAGCAGAAAATAACTTGCTGAAAATAGCAAAATCTGATGGGTCCGCGTACATGAGAATTGTCGATTTTTTGAAATTTTGATTTTCTTCTTTAATTAAGGTTTATATTCAAGAAAACAACTAGAAAACATGTTTGCAACAGATTTTGTAGCTTCTATGTAATGGTAAAGCAGAGTTATCACAGCAGAAAAAAACTTGCTGAAAATGGCAAAATCTGATGGGTCCGCGTACATGAGAATTGTCGATTTTTTTAAATTTTGATTTTCTTCTTTAATTAAGGTTTATATTCAAGAAAACAACTAGAAAACATGTTTGCAACAGATTTTGTAGCTTCTATGTGATAGTAAACCAGAGTTATCACAGCAGAAAGAAACTTGCGGAAAATGGCAAAATCTGATGGGTCCGCGTACACGAGAATTGTCGATTTTTTGAAATTCGATTTTCTTCTTTAATTAAGGTTTATATTCAAGAAAACAACTAGAAAACATGTTTGCAACAGATTTTGTAGCTTCTATGTAATAGTAAACCAGAGTTATCACAGCAGAAAGAAACTTGTTGAAAATGGCAAAATCTGATGGGTCCGCGTACATGAGAATTGTCGATTTTTTTAAATTTTGATTTTCTTCTTTAATTAAGGTTTATATTCAAGAAAACAACTAGAAAACATGTTTGCAACAGATTTTGTTGCTTCTATGTCATAGAAAACCAGAGTTATCATAGCAGAAAATAACTTGCTAAAAATAGCAAAATCTGATGGGTCCGCGTACATGAGAATTGTCGATTTTTTGAAATTTTTATTTTCTTCTTTAATTAAGGTTTATATTCAAGAAAACAACTAGAAAACATGTTTGCAACAGATTTTGTAGCTTCCATGTAATAATAAACCAGAGTTATCACAGCAGAAAGAAACTTGCTGAAAATGGCAAAATCTGATGGGTCCGCGTACACGAGCATTGTCGATTTTTTTAAATTTCGATTTTCTTCTTTAATTAAAGTTTATATTCGAGAAAACAACTAGAAAAGATGTTTGCAACAGATTTTGTAGCTTCTATGTCATAGAAAACCAGAGTTATCATAGCAGAAAATAACTTGCTAAAAATAGCAAAAGCTGATGGTTCCGCGTACATGAGAATTGTCGGTTTTTTGAAATTTTGATTTTCTTATTTAATTAAGGTTTATATTCAAGAAAACAACTAGAAAACATGTTTGCAACAGATTTTGTAGCTTCTATGTAATAGTAAAGCAGAGTTATCACAGCAGAAAGAAACTTGCTGAAAATGGCAAAATCTGATGGGTCCGCGTACATGAGAATTGTCGATTTTTTTAAATTTTGATTTTCTTCTTTAATTAAGGTTTATATTCAAGAAAACAACTAGAAAACATGTTTGTAACAGATTTTGTAGCTTCTATGTCATAGAAAACTAGAGTTATCATAGCAGAAAATAACTTGCTGAAAATAGCAAAATCTGATGGGTCCGCGTACATGAGAATTGTCGATTTTTTGAAATTTCGATTTTCTTCTTTAATTAAGGTTTATATTCAAGAAAACAACTAGAAAACATGTTTGCAACAGATTTTGTAGCTTCTATGTAATAGTAAAGCAGAGTTATCACAGCAGAAAGAAACTTGCTGAAAATGGCAAAATCTGATGGGTCCGCGTACATGAGAATTGTCGATTTTTTTAAATTTTGATTTTCTTCTTTAATTAAGGTTTATATTCAAGAAAACAACTAGAAAACATGTTTGCAACAGATTTTGTAGCTTCTATGTGATAGTAAACCAGAGTTATCACAGCAGAAAGAAACTTGCTGAAAATGGCAAAATCTGATGGGTCCGCGTACACGAGAATTGTCGATTTTTTTAAATTCGATTTTCTTCTTTAATTAAAGTTTATATTGAAGAATACAACTAGAAAACATGTTCGCAACAGATTTTGTAGCTTCTATGTTATAGTAAACCAGAGTTATCACAGCAGAAAGAAACTTGCTGAAAATGGCAAAATCTGATGGGTCCGCGTACACGAGAATTGTCGATTTTTTTAAATTTCGATTTTCTTCTTTAATTAAGGTTTATATTCAAGAAAACAACTAGAAAACATGTTTGTAACAGATTTTGTAGCTTCTATGTCATAGAAAACTAGAGTTATCATAGCAGAAAATAACTTGCTGAAAATAGCAAAATCTGATGGGTCCGCGTACATGAGAATTGTCGATTTTTTGAAATTTTGATTTTCTTCTTTAATTAAGGTTTATATTCAAGAAAACAACTAGAAAACATGTTTGCAACAGATTTTGTAGCTTCTATGTAATGGTAAAGCAGAGTTATCACAGCAGAAAAAAACTTGCTGAAAATGGCAAAATCTGATGGGTCCGCGTACATGAGAATTGTCGATTTTTTTAAATTTTGATTTTCTTCTTTAATTAAGGTTTATATTCAAGAAAACAACTAGAAAACATGTTTGCAACAGATTTTGTAGCTTCTATGTGATAGTAAACCAGAGTTATCACAGCAGAAAGAAACTTGCGGAAAATGGCAAAATCTGATGGGTCCGCGTACACGAGAATTGTCGATTTTTTGAAATTCGATTTTCTTCTTTAATTAAGGTTTATATTCAAGAAAACAACTAGAAAACATGTTTGCAACAGATTTTGTAGCTTCTATGTAATAGTAAACCAGAGTTATCACAGCAGAAAGAAACTTGCTGAAAATGGCAAAATCTGATGGGTCCGCGTACATGAGAATTGTCGATTTTTTTAAATTTTGATTTTCTTCTTTAATTAAGGTTTATATTCAAGAAAACAACTAGAAAACATGTTTGCAACAGATTTTGTTGCTTCTATGTCATAGAAAACCAGAGTTATCATAGCAGAAAATAACTTGCTAAAAATAGCAAAATCTGATGGGTCCGCGTACATGAGAATTGTCGATTTTTTGAAATTTTTATTTTCTTCTTTAATTAAGGTTTATATTCAAGAAAACAACTAGAAAACATGTTTGCAACAGATTTTGTAGCTTCCATGTAATAATAAACCAGAGTTATCACAGCAGAAAGAAACTTGCTGAAAATGGCAAAATCTGATGGGTCCGCGTACACGAGCATTGTCGATTTTTTTAAATTTCGATTTTCTTCTTTAATTAAAGTTTATATTCGAGAAAACAACTAGAAAAGATGTTTGCAACAGATTTTGTAGCTTCTATGTCATAGAAAACCAGAGTTATCATAGCAGAAAATAACTTGCTAAAAATAGCAAAAGCTGATGGTTCCGCGTACATGAGAATTGTCGGTTTTTTGAAATTTTGATTTTCTTATTTAATTAAGGTTTATATTCAAGAAAACAACTAGAAAACATGTTTGCAACAGATTTTGTAGCTTCTATGTAATAGTAAAGCAGAGTTATCACAGCAGAAAGAAACTTGCTGAAAATGGCAAAATCTGATGGGTCCGCGTACACGAGAATTGTTGATTTTTTTAAATTTCGATTTTAGTCTTTAATTAAAGTTTATATTCAAGAAAACAACTAGAAAACATGTTTGCAACAGATTTTGTAGGTTCTATCTCATAGAAAACCAGAGTTATCACAGCAGAAAGAAACTTGCTGAAAATGGCAAAATCTGATGGGTCCGCGTACATGAGAATTGTCGATTTTTTTAAATTTTTATTTTCTTCTTTAATTAAGGTTTATATTCAAGAAAACAACTAGAAAACATGTTTGCAACAGATTTTGTAGCTTCCATGTAATAGTAAACCAGAGTTATCACAGCAGAAAGAAACTTGCTGAAAATGGCAAAATCTGATGGGTCCGCGTACACGAGCATTGTCGATTTTTTTAAATTTCGATTTTCTTCTTTAATTAAAGTTTATATTCGAGAAAACAACTAGAAAAGATGTTTGCAACAGATTTTGTAGCTTCTATGTCATAGAAAACCAGAGTTATCATAGCAGAAAATAACTTGCTAAAAATAGCAAAAGCTGATGGTTCCGCGTACATGAGAATTGTCGGTTTTTTGAAATTTTGATTTTCTTATTTAATTAAGGTTTATATTCAAGAAAACAACTAGAAAACATGTTTGTAACAGATTTTGTAGCTTCTATGTCATAGAAAACTAGAGTTATCATAGCAGAAAATAACTTGCTGAAAATAGCAAAATCTGATGGGTCCGCGTACATGAGAATTGTCGATTTTTTGAAATTTCGATTTTCTTCTTTAATTAAGGTTTATATTCAAGAAAACAACTAGAAAACATGTTTGCAACAGATTTTGTAGCTTCTATGTAATAGTAAAGCAGAGTTATCACAGCAGAAAGAAACTTGCTGAAAATGGCAAAATCTGATGGGTCCGCGTACATGAGAATTGTCGATTTTTTTAAATTTTGATTTTCTTCTTTAATTAAGGTTTATATTCAAGAAAACAACTAGAAAACATGTTTGCAACAGATTTTGTAGCTTCTATGTGATAGTAAACCAGAGTTATCACAGCAGAAAGAAACTTGCTGAAAATGGCAAAATCTGATGGGTCCGCGTACACGAGAATTGTCGATTTTTTTAAATTCGATTTTCTTCTTTAATTAAAGTTTATATTGAAGAATACAACTAGAAAACATGTTCGCAACAGATTTTGTAGCTTCTATGTTATAGTAAACCAGAGTTATCACAGCAGAAAGAAACTTGCTGAAAATGGCAAAATCTGATGGGTCCGCGTACACGAGAATTGTCGATTTTTTTAAATTTCGATTTTCTTCTTTAATTAAGGTTTATATTCAAGAAAACAACTAGAAAACATGTTTGTAACAGATTTTGTAGCTTCTATGTCATAGAAAACTAGAGTTATCATAGCAGAAAATAACTTGCTGAAAATAGCAAAATCTGATGGGTCCGCGTACATGAGAATTGTCGATTTTTTGAAATTTTGATTTTCTTCTTTAATTAAGGTTTATATTCAAGAAAACAACTAGAAAACATGTTTGCAACAGATTTTGTAGCTTCTATGTAATGGTAAAGCAGAGTTATCACAGCAGAAAAAAACTTGCTGAAAATGGCAAAATCTGATGGGTCCGCGTACATGAGAATTGTCGATTTTTTTAAATTTTGATTTTCTTCTTTAATTAAGGTTTATATTCAAGAAAACAACTAGAAAACATGTTTGCAACAGATTTTGTAGCTTCTATGTGATAGTAAACCAGAGTTATCACAGCAGAAAGAAACTTGCGGAAAATGGCAAAATCTGATGGGTCCGCGTACACGAGAATTGTCGATTTTTTGAAATTCGATTTTCTTCTTTAATTAAGGTTTATATTCAAGAAAACAACTAGAAAACATGTTTGCAACAGATTTTGTAGCTTCTATGTAATAGTAAACCAGAGTTATCACAGCAGAAAGAAACTTGTTGAAAATGGCAAAATCTGATGGGTCCGCGTACATGAGAATTGTCGATTTTTTTAAATTTTGATTTTCTTCTTTAATTAAGGTTTATATTCAAGAAAACAACTAGAAAACATGTTTGCAACAGATTTTGTTGCTTCTATGTCATAGAAAACCAGAGTTATCATAGCAGAAAATAACTTGCTAAAAATAGCAAAATCTGATGGGTCCGCGTACATGAGAATTGTCGATTTTTTGAAATTTTTATTTTCTTCTTTAATTAAGGTTTATATTCAAGAAAACAACTAGAAAACATGTTTGCAACAGATTTTGTAGCTTCCATGTAATAATAAACCAGAGTTATCACAGCAGAAAGAAACTTGCTGAAAATGGCAAAATCTGATGGGTCCGCGTACACGAGCATTGTCGATTTTTTTAAATTTCGATTTTCTTCTTTAATTAAAGTTTATATTCGAGAAAACAACTAGAAAAGATGTTTGCAACAGATTTTGTAGCTTCTATGTCATAGAAAACCAGAGTTATCATAGCAGAAAATAACTTGCTAAAAATAGCAAAAGCTGATGGTTCCGCGTACATGAGAATTGTCGGTTTTTTGAAATTTTGATTTTCTTATTTAATTAAGGTTTATATTCAAGAAAACAACTAGAAAACATGTTTGCAACAGATTTTGTAGCTTCTATGTAATAGTAAAGCAGAGTTATCACAGCAGAAAGAAACTTGCTGAAAATGGCAAAATCTGATGGGTCCGCGTACATGAGAATTGTCGATTTTTTTAAATTTTGATTTTCTTCTTTAATTAAGGTTTATATTCAAGAAAACAACTAGAAAACATGTTTGTAACAGATTTTGTAGCTTCTATGTCATAGAAAACTAGAGTTATCATAGCAGAAAATAACTTGCTGAAAATAGCAAAATCTGATGGGTCCGCGTACATGAGAATTGTCGATTTTTTGAAATTTCGATTTTCTTCTTTAATTAAGGTTTATATTCAAGAAAACAACTAGAAAACATGTTTGCAACAGATTTTGTAGCTTCTATGTAATAGTAAAGCAGAGTTATCACAGCAGAAAGAAACTTGCTGAAAATGGCAAAATCTGATGGGTCCGCGTACATGAGAATTGTCGATTTTTTTAAATTTTGATTTTCTTCTTTAATTAAGGTTTATATTCAAGAAAACAACTAGAAAACATGTTTGCAACAGATTTTGTAGCTTCTATGTGATAGTAAACCAGAGTTATCACAGCAGAAAGAAACTTGCTGAAAATGGCAAAATCTGATGGGTCCGCGTACACGAGAATTGTCGATTTTTTTAAATTCGATTTTCTTCTTTAATTAAAGTTTATATTGAAGAATACAACTAGAAAACATGTTCGCAACAGATTTTGTAGCTTCTATGTTATAGTAAACCAGAGTTATCACAGCAGAAAGAAACTTGCTGAAAATGGCAAAATCTGATGGGTCCGCGTACACGAGAATTGTCGATTTTTTTAAATTTCGATTTTCTTCTTTAATTAAGGTTTATATTCAAGAAAACAACTAGAAAACATGTTTGTAACAGATTTTGTAGCTTCTATGTCATAGAAAACTAGAGTTATCATAGCAGAAAATAACTTGCTGAAAATAGCAAAATCTGATGGGTCCGCGTACATGAGAATTGTCGATTTTTTGAAATTTTGATTTTCTTCTTTAATTAAGGTTTATATTCAAGAAAACAACTAGAAAACATGTTTGCAACAGATTTTGTAGCTTCTATGTAATGGTAAAGCAGAGTTATCACAGCAGAAAAAAACTTGCTGAAAATGGCAAAATCTGATGGGTCCGCGTACATGAGAATTGTCGATTTTTTTAAATTTTGATTTTCTTCTTTAATTAAGGTTTATATTCAAGAAAACAACTAGAAAACATGTTTGCAACAGATTTTGTAGCTTCTATGTGATAGTAAACCAGAGTTATCACAGCAGAAAGAAACTTGCGGAAAATGGCAAAATCTGATGGGTCCGCGTACACGAGAATTGTCGATTTTTTGAAATTCGATTTTCTTCTTTAATTAAGGTTTATATTCAAGAAAACAACTAGAAAACATGTTTGCAACAGATTTTGTAGCTTCTATGTAATAGTAAACCAGAGTTATCACAGCAGAAAGAAACTTGCTGAAAATGGCAAAATCTGATGGGTCCGCGTACATGAGAATTGTCGATTTTTTTAAATTTTGATTTTCTTCTTTAATTAAGGTTTATATTCAAGAAAACAACTAGAAAACATGTTTGCAACAGATTTTGTTGCTTCTATGTCATAGAAAACCAGAGTTATCATAGCAGAAAATAACTTGCTAAAAATAGCAAAATCTGATGGGTCCGCGTACATGAGAATTGTCGATTTTTTGAAATTTTTATTTTCTTCTTTAATTAAGGTTTATATTCAAGAAAACAACTAGAAAACATGTTTGCAACAGATTTTGTAGCTTCCATGTAATAATAAACCAGAGTTATCACAGCAGAAAGAAACTTGCTGAAAATGGCAAAATCTGATGGGTCCGCGTACACGAGCATTGTCGATTTTTTTAAATTTCGATTTTCTTCTTTAATTAAAGTTTATATTCGAGAAAACAACTAGAAAAGATGTTTGCAACAGATTTTGTAGCTTCTATGTCATAGAAAACCAGAGTTATCATAGCAGAAAATAACTTGCTAAAAATAGCAAAAGCTGATGGTTCCGCGTACATGAGAATTGTCGGTTTTTTGAAATTTTGATTTTCTTATTTAATTAAGGTTTATATTCAAGAAAACAACTAGAAAACATGTTTGCAACAGATTTTGTAGCTTCTATGTAATAGTAAAGCAGAGTTATCACAGCAGAAAGAAACTTGCTGAAAATGGCAAAATCTGATGGGTCCGCGTACACGAGAATTGTTGATTTTTTTAAATTTCGATTTTAGTCTTTAATTAAAGTTTATATTCAAGAAAACAACTAGAAAACATGTTTGCAACAGATTTTGTAGGTTCTATCTCATAGAAAACCAGAGTTATCACAGCAGAAAGAAACTTGCTGAAAATGGCAAAATCTGATGGGTCCGCGTACATGAGAATTGTCGATTTTTTTAAATTTGGATTTTCTTCTTTAATTAAGGTTTATATTCAAGAAAACAACTAGAAAACATGTTTGCAACAGATTTTGTAGCTTCTATGTGATAGTAAACCAGAGTTATCACAGCAGAAAGAAACTTGCTGAAAATGGCAAAATCTGATGGGTCCGCGTACACGAGAATTGTCGATTTTTTGAAATTCGATTTTCTTCTTTAATTAAGGTTTATATTCAAGAAAACAACTAGAAAACATGTTTGCAACAAATTTTGTAGCTTCTATGTAATAGTAAACCAGAGTTATCACAGCAGAAAGAAACTTGCTGAAAATGGCAAAATCTGATGGGTCCGCGTACATGAGAATTGTCGATTTTTTGAAATTTCGATTTTCTTCTTTAATTAAGGTTTATATTCAAGAAAACAACTAGAAAACATGTTTGCAACAGATTTTGTAGCTTCCATGTAATAGTAAACCAGAGTTATCACAGCAGAAAGAAACTTGCTGAAAATGGCAAAATCTGATGGGTCCGCGTACATGAGAATTGTCGATTTTTTTAAATTTTGATTTTCTTCTTTAATTAAGGTTTATATTCAAGAAAACCACTAGAAAACATGTTTGTAACAGATTTTGTAGCTTCTATGTCATAGAAAACTAGAGTTATCATAGCAGAAAATAACTTGCTGAAAATAGCAAAATCTGATGGGTCCGCGTACATGAGAATTGTCGATTTTTTGAAATTTCGATTTTCTTCTTTAATTAAGGTTTATATTCAAGAAAACAACTAGAAAACATGTTTGCAACAGATTTTGTAGCTTCTATGTAATAGTAAAGCAGAGTTATCACAGCAGAAAGAAACTTGCTGAAAATGGCAAAATCTGATGGGTCCGCGTACATGAGAATTGTCGATTTTTTTAAATTTTGATTTTCTTCTTTAATTAAGGTTTATATTCAAGAAAACAACTAGAAAACATGTTTGCAACAGATTTTGTAGCTTCTATGTGATAGTTAACCAGAGTTATCACAGCAGAAAGAAACTTGCTGAAAATGGCAAAATCTGATGGGTCCGCGTACACGAGAATTGTCGATTTTTTGAAATTCGATTTTCTTCTTTAATTAAGGTTTATATTCAAGAAAACAACCAGAAAACATGTTTGCAACAGATTTTGTAGCTTCTATGTAATAGTAAACCAGAGTTATCACAGCAGAAAGAAACTTGCTGAAAATGGCAAAATCTGATGGGTCCGCGTACACGAGAATTGTCGATTTTTTGAAATTTCGATTTTCTTCTTTGATTAAGGTTTATATTCAAGAAAACAACTAGAAAACATGTTTGCAACAGATTTTGTAGCTTCCATGTAATAGTAAACCAGAGTTATCACAGCAGAAAGAAACTTGCTGAAAATGGCAAAATCTGATGGGTCCGCGTACATGAGAATTGTCGATTTTTTGAAATTTTGATTTTCTTCTTTAATTAAGGTTTATATTCAAGAAAACAACTAGAAAACATGTTTGCAACAGATTTTGTTGCTTCTATGTCATAGAAAACCAGAGTTATCATAGCAGAAAATAACTTGCTAAAAATAGCAAAATCTGATGGGTCCGCGTACATGAGAATTGTCGATTTTTTGAAATTTTTATTTTCTTCTTTAATTAAGGTTTATATTCAAGAAAACAACTAGAAAACATGTTTGCAACAGATTTTGTAGCTTCCATGTAATAATAAACCAGAGTTATCACAGCAGAAAGAAACTTGCTGAAAATGGCAAAATCTGATGGGTCCGCGTACACGAGCATTGTCGATTTTTTTAAATTTCGATTTTCTTCTTTAATTAAAGTTTATATTCGAGAAAACAACTAGAAAAGATGTTTGCAACAGATTTTGTAGCTTCTATGTCATAGAAAACCAGAGTTATCATAGCAGAAAATAACTTGCTAAAAATAGCAAAAGCTGATGGTTCCGCGTACATGAGAATTGTCGGTTTTTTGAAATTTTGATTTTCTTATTTAATTAAGGTTTATATTCAAGAAAACAACTAGAAAACATGTTTGCAACAGATTTTGTAGCTTCTATGTAATAGTAAAGCAGAGTTATCACAGCAGAAAGAAACTTGCTGAAAATGGCAAAATCTGATGGGTCCGCGTACACGAGAATTGTTGATTTTTTTAAATTTCGATTTTAGTCTTTAATTAAAGTTTATATTCAAGAAAACAACTAGAAAACATGTTTGCAACAGATTTTGTAGGTTCTATCTCATAGAAAACCAGAGTTATCACAGCAGAAAGAAACTTGCTGAAAATGGCAAAATCTGATGGGTCCGCGTACATGAGAATTGTCGATTTTTTTAAATTTGGATTTTCTTCTTTAATTAAGGTTTATATTCAAGAAAACAACTAGAAAACATGTTTGCAACAGATTTTGTAGCTTCTATGTGATAGTAAACCAGAGTTATCACAGCAGAAAGAAACTTGCTGAAAATGGCAAAATCTGATGGGTCCGCGTACACGAGAATTGTCGATTTTTTGAAATTCGATTTTCTTCTTTAATTAAGGTTTATATTCAAGAAAACAACTAGAAAACATGTTTGCAACAAATTTTGTAGCTTCTATGTAATAGTAAACCAGAGTTATCACAGCAGAAAGAAACTTGCTGAAAATCGCAAAATCTGATGGGTCCGCGTACACGAGAATTGTCGATTTTTTGAAATTTCGATTTTCTTCTTTAATTAAGGTTTATATTCAAGAAAACAACTAGAAAACATGTTTGCAACAGATTTTGTAGCTTCCATGTAATAGTAAACCAGAGTTATCACAGCAGAAAGAAACTTGCTGAAAATGGCAAAATCTGATGGGTCCGCGTACATGAGAATTGTCGATTTTTTTAAATTTTGATTTTCTTCTTTAATTAAGGTTTATATTCAAGAAAACAACTAGAAAACATGTTTGTAACAGATTTTGTAGCTTCTATGTCATAGAAAACTAGAGTTATCATAGCAGAAAATAACTTGCTGAAAATAGCAAAATCTGATGGGTCCGCGTACATGAGAATTGTCGATTTTTTGAAATTTCGATTTTCTTCTTTAATTAAGGTTTATATTCAAGAAAACAACTAGAAAACATGTTTGCAACAGATTTTGTAGCTTCTATGTAATAGTAAAGCAGAGTTATCACAGCAGAAAGAAACTTGCTGAAAATGGCAAAATCTGATGGGTCCGCGTACATGAGAATTGTCGATTTTTTTAAATTTTGAATTTTCTTCTTTAATTAAGGTTTATATTCAAGAAAACAACTAGAAAACATGTTTGCAACAGATTTTGTAGCTTCTATGTGATAGTTAACCAGAGTTATCACAGCAGAAAGAAACTTGCTGAAAATGGCAAAATCTGATGGGTCCGCGTACACGAGAATTGTCGATTTTTTGAAATTCGATTTTCTTCTTTAATTAAGGTTTATATTCAAGAAAACAACCAGAAAACATGTTTGCAACAGATTTTGTAGCTTCTATGTAATAGTAAACCAGAGTTATCACAGCAGAAAGAAACTTGCTGAAAATGGCAAAATCTGATGGGTCCGCGTACATGAGAATTGTCGATTTTTTGAAATTTTGATTTTCTTCTTTAATTAAGGTTTATTTTCAAGAAAACCACTAGAAAACATGTTAGCAACAGATTTTGTTGCTTCTATGTCATAGAAAACCAGAGTTATCATAGCAGAAAATAACTTGCTAAAAATAGCAAAATCTGATGGGTCCGCGTACATGAGAATTGTCGATTTTTTGAAATTTTTATTTTCTTCTTTAATTAAGGTTTATATTCAAGAAAACAACTAGAAAACATGTTTGCAACAGATTTTGTAGCTTCCATGTAATAATAAACCAGAGTTATCACAGCAGAAAGAAACTTGCTGAAAATGGCAAAATCTGATGGGTCCGCGTACACGAGCATTGTCGATTTTTTTAAATTTCGATTTTCTTCTTTAATTAAAGTTTATATTCGAGAAAACAACTAGAAAAGATGTTTGCAACAGATTTTGTAGCTTCTATGTCATAGAAAACCAGAGTTATCATAGCAGAAAAGTACTTGCTCAAATTAGCAAAATCTGATGGGTCCGCGTACACGAGAATTGTTGATTTTTTTAAATTTCGATTTTAGTCTTTAATTAAAGTTTATATTCAAGAAAACAACTAGAAAACATGTTTGCAACAGATTTTGTAGGTTCTATCTCATAGAAAACCAGAGTTATCACAGCAGAAAGAAACTTGCTGAAAATGGCAAAATCTGATGGGTCCGCGTACATGAGAATTGTCGATTTTTTTAAATTTGGATTTTCTTCTTTAATTAAGGTTTATATTCAAGAAAACAACTAGAAAACATGTTTGTAACAGATTTTGTAGCTTCTATGTCATAGAAAACTAGAGTTATCATAGCAGAAAATAACTTGCTGAAAATAGCAAAATCTGATGGGTCCGCGTACATGAGAATTGTCGATTTTTTGAAATTTCGATTTTCTTCTTTAATTAAGGTTTATATTCAAGAAAACAACTAGAAAACATGTTTGCAACAGATTTTGTAGCTTCTATGTAATAGTAAAGCAGAGTTATCACAGCAGAAAGAAACTTGCTGAAAATGGCAAAATCTGATGGGTCCGCGTACATGAGAATTGTCGATTTTTTTAAATTTTGATTTTCTTCTTTAATTAAGGTTTATATTCAAGAAAACAACTAGAAAACATGTTTGCAACAGATTTTGTAGCTTCTATGTGATAGTAAACCAGAGTTATCACAGCAGAAAGAAACTTGCTGAAAATGGCAAAATCTGATGGGTCCGCGTACACGAGAATTGTCGATTTTTTGAAATTCGATTTTCTTCTTTAATTAAGGTTTATATTCAAGAAAACAACTAGAAAACATGTTTGCAACAGATTTTGTAGCTTCTATGTAATAGTAAACCAGAGTTATCACAGCAGAAAGAAACTAGCTGAAAATGGCAAAATCTGATGGGTCCGCGTACACGAGAATTGTTGATTTTTTTAAATTTCGATTTTAGTCTTTAATTAAAGTTTATATTCAAGAAAACAACTAGAAAACATGTTTGCAACAGATTTTGTAGGTTCTATCTCATAGAAAACCAGAGTTATCACAGCAGAAAGAAACTTGCTGAAAATCGCAAAATCTGATGGGTCCGCGTACACGAGAATTGTCGATTTTTTGAAATTTCGATTTTCTTCTTTAATTAAGGTTTATATTCAAGAAAACAACTAGAAAACATGTTTGCAACAGATTTTGTAGCTTCCATGTAATAGTAAACCAGAGTTATCACAGCAGAAAGAAACTTGCTGAAAATGGCAAAATCTGATGGGTCCGCGTACATGAGAATTGTCGATTTTTTTAAATTTTGATTTTCTTCTTTAATTAAGGTTTATATTCAAGAAAACAACTAGAAAACATGTTTGTAACAGATTTTGTAGCTTCTATGTCATAGAAAACTAGAGTTATCATAGCAGAAAATAACTTGCTGAAAATAGCAAAATCTGATGGGTCCGCGTACATGAGAATTGTCGATTTTTTGAAATTTCGATTTTCTTCTTTAATTAAGGTTTATATTCAAGAAAACAACTAGAAAACATGTTTGCAACAGATTTTGTAGCTTCTATGTAATAGTAAAGCAGAGTTATCACAGCAGAAAGAAACTTGCTGAAAATGGCAAAATCTGATGGGTCCGCGTACATGAGAATTGTCGATTTTTTTAAATTTTGATTTTCTTCTTTAATTAAGGTTTATATTCAAGAAAACAACTAGAAAACATGTTTGCAACAGATTTTGTAGCTTCTATGTGATAGTTAACCAGAGTTATCACAGCAGAAAGAAACTTGCTGAAAATGGCAAAATCTGATGGGTCCGCGTACACGAGAATTGTCGATTTTTTGAAATTCGATTTTCTTCTTTAATTAAGGTTTATATTCAAGAAAACAACTAGAAAACATGTTTGCAACAGATTTTGTAGCTTCTATGTAATAGTAAACCAGAGTTATCACAGCAGAAAGAAACTTGCTGAAAATGGCAAAATCTGATGGGTCCGCGTACACGAGAATTGTCGATTTTTTGAAATTTCGATTTTCTTCTTTGATTAAGGTTTATATTCAAGAAAACAACTAGAAAACATGTTTGCAACAGATTTTGTAGCTTCCATGTAATAGTAAACCAGAGTTATCACAGCAGAAAGAAACTTGCTGAAAATGGCAAAATCTGATGGGTCCGCGTACATGAGAATTGTCGATTTTTTGAAATTTTGATTTTCTTCTTTAATTAAGGTTTATATTCAAGAAAACAACTAGAAAACATGTTAGCAACAGATTTTGTTGCTTCTATGTCATAGAAAACCAGAGTTATCATAGCAGAAAATAACTTGCTAAAAATAGCAAAATCTGATGGGTCCGCGTACATGAGAATTGTCGATTTTTTGAAATTTTTATTTTCTTCTTTAATTAAGGTTTATATTCAAGAAAACAACTAGAAAACATGTTTGCAACAGATTTTGTAGCTTCCATGTAATAATAAACCAGAGTTATCACAGCAGAAAGAAACTTGCTGAAAATGGCAAAATCTGATGGGTCCGCGTACACGAGCATTGTCGATTTTTTTAAATTTCGATTTTCTTCTTTAATTAAAGTTTATATTCGAGAAAACAACTAGAAAAGATGTTTGCAACAGATTTTGTAGCTTCTATGTCATAGAAAACCAGAGTTATCATAGCAGAAAAGTACTTGCTAAAATTAGCAAAATCTGATGGGTCCGCGTACATGAGAATTGTCGATTTTTGGAAATTTTGATTTTCTTATTTAATTAAGGTTTATATTCAAGAAAACAACTAGAAAACATGTTTGCAACAGATTTTGTAGCTTCTATGTAATAGTAAACCAGAGTTATCACAGCAGAAAGAAACTAGCTGAAAATGGCAAAATCTGATGGGTCCGCGTACACGAGAATTGTTGATTTTTTTAAATTTCGATTTTAGTCTTTAATTAAAGTTTATATTCAAGAAAACAACTAGAAAACATGTTTGCAACAGATTTTGTAGGTTCTATCTCATAGAAAACCAGAGTTATCACAGCAGAAAGAAACTTGCTGAAAATGGCAAAATCTGATGGGTCCGCGTACATGAGAATTGTCGATTTTTTTAAATTTGGATTTTCTTCTTTAATTAAGGTTTATATTCAAGAAAACAACTAGAAAACATGTTTGTAACAGATTTTGTAGCTTCTATGTCATAGAAAACTAGAGTTATCATAGCAGAAAATAACTTGCTGAAAATAGCAAAATCTGATGGGTCCGCGTACATGAGAATTGTCGATTTTTTGAAATTTCGATTTTCTTCTTTAATTAAGGTTTATATTCAAGAAAACAACTAGAAAACATGTTTGCAACAGATTTTGTAGCTTCTATGTAATAGTAAAGCAGAGTTATCACAGCAGAAAGAAACTTGCTGAAAATGGCAAAATCTGATGGGTCCGCGTACATGAGAATTGTCGATTTTTTTAAATTTTGATTTTCTTCTTTAATTAAGGTTTATATTCAAGAAAACAACTAGAAAACATGTTTGCAACAGATTTTGTAGCTTCTATGTGATAGTAAACCAGAGTTATCACAGCAGAAAGAAACTTGCTGAAAATGGCAAAATCTGATGGGTCCGCGTACACGAGAATTGTCGATTTTTTGAAATTTCGATTTTCTTCTTTGATTAAGGTTTATATTCAAGAAAACAACTAGAAAACATGTTTGCAACAGATTTTGTAGCTTCCATGTAATAGTAAACCAGAGTTATCACAGCAGAAAGAAACTTGCTGAAAATGGCAAAATCTGATGGGTCCGCGTACATGAGAATTGTCGATTTTTTGAAATTTTGATTTTCTTCTTTAATTAAGGTTTATATTCAAGAAAACAACTAGAAAACATGTTTGCAACAGATTTTGTTGCTTCTATGTCATAGAAAACCAGAGTTATCATAGCAGAAAATAACTTGCTAAAAATAGCAAAATCTGATGGGTCCGCGTACATGAGAATTGTCGATTTTTTGAAATTTTGATTTTCTTCTTTAATTAAGGTTTATATTCAAGAAAACAACTAGAAAACATGTTTGCAACAGATTTTGTAGCTTCCATGTAATAATAAACCAGAGTTATCACAGCAGAAAGAAACTTGCTGAAAATGGCAAAATCTGATGGGTCCGCGTACACGAGCATTGTCGATTTTTTTAAATTTCGATTTTCTTCTTTAATTAAAGTTTATATTCGAGAAAACAACTAGAAAAGATGTTTGCAACAGATTTTGTAGCTTCTATGTTATAGAAAACCAGAGTTATCATAGCAGAAAATAACTTGCTAAAAATAGCAAAATCTGATGGGTCCGCGTACATGAGAATTGTCGATTTTTTTAAATTTGGATTTTCTTCTTTAATTAAGGTTTATATTCAAGAAAACAACTAGAAAACATGTTTGTAACAGATTTTGTAGCTTCTATGTAATAGTAAACCAGAGTTATCACAGCAGAAAGAAACTTGCTGAAAATCGCAAAATCTGATGGGTCCGCGTACACGAGAATTGTCGATTTTTTGAAATTTCGATTTTCTTCTTTGATTAAGGTTTATATTCAAGAAAACAACTAGAAAACATGTTTGCAACAGATTTTGTAGCTTCCATGTAATAGTAAACCAGAGTTATCACAGCAGAAAGAAACTTGCTGAAAATGGCAAAATCTGATGGGTCCGCGTACATGAGAATTGTCGATTTTTTTAAATTTCGATTTTCTTCTTTAATTAAGGTTTATATTCAAGAAAACAACTAGAAAACATGTTTGCAACAGATTTTGTAGCTTCCATGTAATAATAAACCAGAGTTATCACAGCAGAAAGAAACTTGCTGAAAATGGCAAAATCTGATGGGTCCGCGTACACGAGCATTGTCGATTTTTTTAAATTTCGATTTTCTTCTTTAATTAAAGTTTATATTCGAGAAAACAACTAGAAAAGATGTTTGCAACAGATTTTGTAGCTTCTATGTTATAGAAAACCAGAGTTATCATAGCAGAAAATAACTTGCTAAAAATAGCAAAATCTGATGGGTCCGCGTACATGAGAATTGTCGATTTTTTGAAATTTCGATTTTCTTCTTTAATTAAGGTTTATATTCAAGAAAACAACTAGAAAACATGTTTGTAACAGATTTTGTAGCTTCTATGTAATAGTAAACCAGAGTTATCACAGCAGAAAGAAACTTGCTGAAAATCGCAAAATCTGATGGGTCCGCGTACACGAGAATTGTCGATTTTTTGAAATTTCGATTTTCTTCTTTGATTAAGGTTTATATTCAAGAAAACAACTAGAAAACATGTTTGCAACAGATTTTGTAGCTTCCATGTAATAGTAAACCAGAGTTATCACAGCAGAAAGAAACTTGCTGAAAATGGCAAAATCTGATGGGTCCGCGTACATGAGAATTGTCGATTTTTTTAAATTTCGATTTTCTTCTTTAATTAAGGTTTATATTCAAGAAAACAACTAGAAAACATGTTTGCAACAGATTTTGTAGCTTCTATGTAATAGTAATACAGAGTTATCACAGCAGAAAGAAACTTGCTGAAAATGGCAAAATCTGATGGGTCCGCGTACATGAGAATTGTCGATTTTTTTAAATTTTGATTTTCTTCTTTAATTAAGGTTTATATTCAAGAAAACAACTAGAAAACATGTTTGCAACAGATTTTGTAGCTTCTATGTGATAGTAAACCAGAGTTATCACAGCAGAAAGAAACTTGCTGAAAATGGCAAAATCTGATGGGTCCGCGTACACGAGAATTGTCGATTTTTTGAAATTCGATTTTCTTCTTTAATTAAGGCTTATATTCAAGAAAACAACTAGAAAACATGTTTGCAACAGATTTTGTAGCTTCTATGTAATAGTAAACCAGAGTTATCACAGCAGAAAGAAACTTGCTGAAAATGGCAAAATCTGATGGGTCCGCGTACACGAGAATTGTCGATTTTTTGAAATTTCGATTTTCTTCTTTAATTAAGGTTTATATTCAAGAAAACAACTAGAAAACATGTTTGCAACAGATTTTGTAGCTTCCATGTAATAGTAAACCAGAGTTATCACAGCAGAAAGACACTTGCTGAAAATGGCAAAATCTGATGGGTCCGCGTACATGAGAATTGTCGATTTTTTGAAATTTTGATTTTCTTCTTTAATTAAGGTTTATATTCAAGAAAACAACTAGAAAACATGTTTGCAACAGATTTTGTTGCTTCTATGTCATAGAAAACCAGAGTTATCATAGCAGAAAATAACTTGCTAAAAATAGCAAAATCTGATGGGTCCGCGTACATGAGAATTGTCGATTTTTTGAAATTTTGATTTTCTTCTTTAATTAAGGTTTATATTCAAGAAAACAACTAGAAAACATGTTTGCAACAGATTTTGTAGCTTTCATGTAATAATAAACCAGAGTTATCACAGCAGAAAGAAACTTGCTGAAAATAGCAAAATCTGATGGGTCCGCGTACACGAGCATTGTCGATTTTTTTAAATTTCGATTTTCTTCTTTAATTAAAGTTTATATTCGAGAAAACAACTAGAAAAGATGTTTGCAACAGATTTTGTAGCTTCTATGTTATAGAAAACCAGAGTTATCATAGCAGAAAATAACTTGCTAAAAATAGCAAAATCTGATGGGTCCGCGTACATGAGAATTGTCGATTTTTTTAAATTTGGATTTTCTTCTTTAATTAAGGTTTATATTCAAGAAAACAACTAGAAAACATGTTTGTAACAGATTTTGTAGCTTCTATGTAATAGTAAACCAGAGTTATCACAGCAGAAAGAAACTTGCTGAAAATGGCAAAATCTGATGGGTCCGCGTACATGAGAATTGTCGATTTTTTGAAATTTTGATTTTCTTCTTTAATTAAGGTTTATATTCAAGAAAACAACTAGAAAACATGTTTGCAACAGATTTTGTTGCTTCTATGTCATAGAAAACCAGAGTTATCATAGCAGAAAATAACTTGCTAAAAATAGCAAAATCTGATGGGTCCGCGTACATGAGAATTGTCGATTTTTTGAAATTTTGATTTTCTGCTTTAATTAAGGTTTATATTCAAGAAAACAACTAGAAAACATGTTTGCAACAGATTTTGTAGCTTTCATGTAATAATAAACCAGAGTTAACACAGCAGAAAGAAACTTGCTGAAAATGGCAAAATCTGATGGGTCCGCGTACATGAGAACTGTCGATTTTTTGAAATTTCGATTTTCTTCTTTAATTAAGGTTTATATTCAAGAAAACAACTAGAAAAGATGTTTGCAACAGATTTTGTAGCTTCTATGTTATAGAAAACCAGAGTTATCATAGCAGAAAATAACTTGCTAAAAATAGCAAAATCTGATGGGTCCACGTACATGAGAATTGTCGATTTTTTTAAATTTGGATTTTCTTCTTTAATTAAGGTTTATATTCAAGAAAACAACTAGAAAACATGTTTGTAACAGATTTTGTAGCTTCTATGTCATAGAAAACTAGAGTTATCATAGCAGAAAATAACTTGCTGAAAATAGCAAAATCTGATGGGTCCGCGTACATGAGAACTGTCGATTTTTTGAAATTTCGATTTTCTTCTTTAATTAAGGTTTATATTCAAGAAAACAACTAGAAAACATGTTTGCAACAGATTTTGTAGCTTCTATGTAATAGTAAAGCAGAGTTATCACAGCAGAAAGAAACTTGCTGAAAATGGCAAAATCTGATGGGTCCGCGTACATGAGAATTGTCGATTTTTTGAAATTTTGATTTTCTTCTTTAATTAAGGTTTATATTCAAGAAAAAAACGAGAAAACATGTTTGCAACAGATTTTGTAGCTTCTATGTAATAATAAACCAGAGATATCACAGCAGAAAGAAACTTGCTGAAAATGGCAAAATCTGATGGGTCCGCGTACACGAGAATTGTCGATTTTTTTAAATTTCGATTTTCTTCTTTAATTAAGGTTTATATTCAAGAAAACAACTAGAAAACATGTTTGCAACAGATTTTGTAGCTTCCATGTAATAGTAAACCACAGTTATCACAGCAGAAAAAAACTTGCTGAAAATGGCAAAATCTGATGGGTCCGCGTACATGAGAATTGTCGATTTTTTTAAATTTTGCTTTTCTTCTTTAATTAAGGTTTATATTCAAGAAAACAACTAGAAAACATGTTTGCAACAGATTTTGTAGCTTCTATGTGATAGTAAACCAGAGTTATCACAGCAGAAAGAAACTTGCTGAAAATGGCAAAATCTGATGGGTCCGCGTACACGAGAATTGTCGATTTTTTGAAATTCGATTTTCTTCTTTAATTAAGGTTTATATTCAAGAAAACAACTAGAAAACATGTTTGCAACAGATTTTGTAGCTTCTATGTAATAGTAAACCAGAGTTATCACAGCAGAAAGAAACTTGCTGAAAATGGCAAAATCTGATGGGTCCGCGTACACGAGAATTGTCTATTTTTTGAAATTTCGATTTTCTTCTTTAATTAAGGTTTATATTCAAGAAAACAACTAGAAAACATGTTTGCAACAGATTTTGTAGCTTCCATGTAATAGTAAACCAGAGTTATCACAGCAGAAAGACACTTGCTGAAAATGGCAAAATCTGATGGGTCCGCGTACATGAGAATTGTCGATTTTTTGAAATTTTGATTTTCTTCTTTAATTAAGGTTTATATTCAAGAAAACAACTAGAAAACATGTTTGCAACAGATTTTGTTGCTTCTATGTCATAGAAAACCAGAGTTATCATAGCAGAAAATAACTTGCTAAAAATAGCAAAATCTGATGGGTCCGCGTACATGAGAATTGTCGATTTTTTGAAATTTTGATTTTCTTCTTTAATTAAGGTTTATATTCAAGAAAACAACTAGAAAACATGTTTGCAACAGATTTTGTAGCTTTCATGTAATAATAAACCAGAGTTATCACAGCAGAAAGAAACTTGCTGAAAATAGCAAAATCTGATGGGTCCGCGTACACGAGCATTGTCGATTTTTTTAAATTTCGATTTTCTTCTTTAATTAAGGTTTATATTCAAGAAAACAACTAGAAAACATGTTTGTAACAGATTTTGTAGCTTCTATGTAATAGTAAACCAGAGTTATCACAGCAGAAAGAAACTTGCTGAAAATGGCAAAATCTGATGGGTCCGCGTACACGAGAATTGTCGATTTTTTGAAATTTCGATTTTCTTCTTTAATTAAGGTTTATATTCAAGAAAACAAGTAGAAAACATGTTTGCAACAGATTTTGTAGCTTCCATGTAATAGTAAACCAGAGTTATCACAGCAGAAAGAAACTTGCTGAAAATGGCAAAATCTGATGGGTCCGCGTACATGAGAATTGTCGATTTTTTGAAATTTTGATTTTCTTCCTTAATTAAGGTTTATATTCAAGAAAACAACTAGAAAACATGTTTGCAACAGATTTTGTTGCTTCTATGTCATAGAAAACCAGAGTTATCATAGCAGAAAATAACTTGCTAAAAATAGCAAAATCTGATGGGTCCGCGTACATGAGAATTGTCGATTTTTTGAAATTTTGATTTTCTGCTTTAATTAAGGTTTATATTCAAGAAAACAACTAGAAAACATGTTTGCAACAGATTTTGTAGCTTTCATGTAATAATAAACCAGAGTTAACACAGCAGAAAGAAACTTGCTGAAAATGGCAAAATCTGATGGGTCCGCGTACATGAGAACTGTCGATTTTTTGAAATTTCGATTTTCTTCTTTAATTAAGGTTTATATTCAAGAAAACAACTAGAAAAGATGTTTGCAACAGATTTTGTAGCTTCTATGTTATAGAAAACCAGAGTTATCATAGCAGAAAATAACTTGCTAAAAATAGCAAAATCTGATGGGTCCACGTACATGAGAATTGTCGATTTTTTTAAATTTGGATTTTCTTCTTTAATTAAGGTTTATATTCAAGAAAACAACTAGAAAACATGTTTGTAACAGATTTTGTAGCTTCTATGTCATAGAAAACTAGAGTTATCATAGCAGAAAATAACTTGCTGAAAATAGCAAAATCTGATGGGTCCGCGTACATGAGAACTGTCGATTTTTTGAAATTTCGATTTTCTTCTTTAATTAAGGTTTATATTCAAGAAAACAACTAGAAAACATGTTTGCAACAGATTTTGTAGCTTCTATGTAATAGTAAAGCAGAGTTATCACAGCAGAAAGAAACTTGCTGAAAATGGCAAAATCTGATGGGTCCGCGTACATGAGAATTGTCGATTTTTTGAAATTTTGATTTTCTTCTTAAATTAAGGTTTATATTCAAGAAAAAAACGAGAAAACATGTTTGCAACAGATTTTGTAGCTTCTATGTAATAATAAACCAGAGATATCACAGCAGAAAGAAACTTGCTGAAAATGGCAAAATCTGATGGGTCCGCGTACACGAGAATTGTCGATTTTTTTAAATTTCGATTTTCTTCTTTAATTAAGGTTTATATTCAAGAAAACAACTAGAAAACATGTTTGCAACAGATTTTGTAGCTTCCATGTAATAGTAAACCACAGTTATCACAGCAGAAAAAAACTTGCTGAAAATGGCAAAATCTGATGGGTCCGCGTACATGAGAATTGTCGATTTTTTTAAATTTTGATTTTCTTCTTTAATTAAGGTTTATATTCAAGAAAACAACTAGAAAACATGTTTGCAACAGATTTTGTAGCTTCTATGTGATAGTAAACCAGAGTTATCACAGCAGAAAGAAACTTGCTGAAAATGGCAAAATCTGATGGGTCCGCGTACACGAGAATTGTCGATTTTTTGAAATTCGATTTTCTTCTTTAATTAAGGTTTATATTCAAGAAAACAACTAGAAAACATGTTTGCAACAGATTTTGTAGCTTCTATGTAATAGTAAACCAGAGTTATCACAGCAGAAAGAAACTTGCTGAAAATGGCAAAATCTGATGGGTCCGCGTACACGAGAATTGTCGATTTTTTGAAATTTCGATTTTCTTCTTTAATTAAGGTTTATATTCAAGAAAACAACTAGAAAACATGTTTGCAACAGATTTTGTAGCTTCCATGTAATAGTAAACCAGAGTTATCACAGCAGAAAGACACTTGCTGAAAATGGCAAAATCTGATGGGTCCGCGTACATGAGAATTGTCGATTTTTTGAAATTTTGATTTTCTTCTTTAATTAAGGTTTATATTCAAGAAAACAACTAGAAAACATGTTTGCAACAGATTTTGTTGCTTCTATGTCATAGAAAACCAGAGTTATCATAGCAGAAAATAACTTGCTAAAAATAGCAAAATCTGATGGGTCCGCGTACATGAGAATTGTCGATTTTTTGAAATTTTGATTTTCTTCTTTAATTAAGGTTTATATTCAAGAAAACAACTAGAAAACATGTTTGCAACAGATTTTGTAGCTTTCATGTAATAATAAACCAGAGTTATCACAGCAGAAAGAAACTTGCTGAAAATAGCAAAATCTGATGGGTCCGCGTACACGAGCATTGTCGATTTTTTTAAATTTCGATTTTCTTCTTTAATTAAGGTTTATATTCAAGAAAACAACTAGAAAACATGTTTGTAACAGATTTTGTAGCTTCTATGTAATAGTAAACCAGAGTTATCACAGCAGAAAGAAACTTGCTGAAAATGGCAAAATCTGATGGGTCCGCGTACACGAGAATTGTCGATTTTTTGAAATTTCGATTTTCTTCTTTAATTAAGGTTTATATTCAAGAAAACAAGTAGAAAACATGTTTGCAACAGATTTTGTAGCTTCCATGTAATAGTAAACCAGAGTTATCACAGCAGAAAGAAACTTGCTGAAAATGGCAAAATCTGATGGGTCCGCGTACATGAGAATTGTCGATTTTTTGAAATTTTGATTTTCTTCTTTAATTAAGGTTTATATTCAAGAAAACAACTAGAAAACATGTTTGCAACAGATTTTGTTGCTTCTATGTCATAGAAAACCAGAGTTATCATAGCAGAAAATAACTTGCTAAAAATAGCAAAATCTGATGGGTCCGCGTACATGAGAATTGTCGATTTTTTGAAATTTTGATTTTCTGCTTTAATTAAGGTTTATATTCAAGAAAACAACTAGAAAACATGTTTGCAACAGATTTTGTAGCTTTCCTGTAATAATAAACCAGAGTTATCACAGCAGAAAGAAACTTGCTGAAAATGGCAAAATCTGATGGGTCCGCGTACACGAGCATTGTCGATTTTTTTAAATTTCGATTTTCTTCTTTAATTAAAGTTTATATTCGAGGAAACAACTAGAAAAGATGTTTGCAACAGATTTTGTAGCTTCTATGTTATAGAAAACCAGAGTTATCATAGCAGAAAATAACTTGCTAAAAATAGCAAAATCTGATGGGTCCACGTACATGAGAATTGTCGATTTTTTTAAATTTGGATTTTCTTCTTTAATTAAGGTTTATATTCAAGAAAACAACTAGAAAACATGTTTGTAACAGATTTTGTAGCTTCTATGTCATAGAAAACTAGAGTTATCATAGCAGAAAATAACTTGCTGAAAATAGCAAAATCTGATGGGTCCGCGTACATGAGAATTGTCGATTTTTTGAAATTTCGATTTTCTTCTTTAATTAAGGTTTATATTCAAGAAAACAACTAGAAAACATGTTTGCAACAGATTTTGTAGCTTCTATGTAATAGTAAAGCAGAGTTATCACAGCAGAAAGAAACTTGCTGAAAATGGCAAAATCTGATGGGTCCGCGTACATGAGAATTGTCGATTTTTTGAAATTTTGATTTTCTTCTTTAATTAAGGTTTATATTCAAGAAAAAAACGAGAAAACATGTTTGCAACAGATTTTGTAGCTTCTATGTAATAATAAACCAGAGATATCACAGCAGAAAGAAACTTGCTGAAAATGGCAAAATCTGATGGGTCCGCGTACACGAGAATTGTCGATTTTTTGAAATTTCGATTTTCTTCTTTAATTAAGGTTTATATTCAAGAAAACAACTAGAAAACATGTTTGCAACAGATTTTGTAGCTTCCATGTAATAGTAAACCACAGTTATCACAGCAGAAAAAAACTTGCTGAAAATGGCAAAATCTGATGGGTCCGCGTACATGAGAATTGTCGATTTTTTGAAATTTTGATTTTCTTCTTTAATTAAGGTTTATATTCAAGAAAACAACTAGAAAAGAAGTTTGCAACAGATTGTGTAGCTTCTATGTCATAGAAAACCAGAGTTATCATAGCAGAAAATAACTTGCATAAAATAAGCAAAATCTGATGGGTCCGCGTACATGAGAACTGTCGATTTTTTGAAATTTTTATTTTCTTCTTTAATTAAGGTTTATATTCAAGAAAACAACTAGAAAACATGTTTGCAACAGATTTTGTAGCTTCCATGTAATAATAAACCAGAGTTATCACAGCAGAAAGAAACTTGCTGAAAATGGCAAAATCTGATGGGTCCGCGTACACGAGCATTGTCGATTTTTTAAATTTCGATTTTCTTCTTTAATTAAAGTTTATTTTCGAGAAAACAACTAGAAAAGATGTTTGCAACAGATTTTGTAGCTTCTATGTTATAGAAAACCAGAGTTATCATAGCAGAAAATAACTTGCTAAAAATAGCAAAATCTGATGGGTCCGCGTACATGAGAATTGTCGATTTTTTTAAATTTGGATTTTCTTCTTTAATTAAGGTTTATATTCAAGAAAACAACTAGAAAACATGTTTGTAACAGATTTTGTAGCTTCTATGTAATAGTAAACCAGAGTTATCACAGCAGAAAGAAACTTGCTGAAAATGGCAAAATCTGATGGATCCGCGTACACGAGAATTGTCGATTTTTTGAAATTTCGATTTTCTTCTTTGATTAAGGTTTATATTCAAGAAAACAACTAGAAAACATGTTTGCAACAGATTTTGTAGCTTCCATGTAATAGTAAACCAGAGTTATCACAGCAGAAAGAAACTTGCTGAAAATGGCAAAATCTGATGGGTCCGCGTACATGAGAATTGTCGATTTTTTGAAATTTTGATTTTCTTCTTTAATTAAGGTTTATATTCAAGAAAACAACTAGAAAACATGTTTGCAACAGATTTTGTTGCTTCTATGTCATAGAAAACCAGAGTTATCATAGCAGAAAATAACTTGCTAAAAATAGCAAAATCTGATGGGTCCGCGTACATGAGAATTGTCGATTTTTTGAAATTCGATTTTCTTCTTTAATTAAGGTTTATATTCAAGAAAACAACTAGAAAACATGTTTGCAACAGATTTTGTAGCTTCTATGTAATAGTAAACCAGAGTTATCACAGCAGAAAGAAACTTGCTGAAAATGGCAAAATCTGATGGGTCCGCGTACACGAGAATTGTCGATTTTTTGAAATTTCGATTTTCTTCTTTAATTAAGGTTTATATTCAAGAAAACAACTAGAAAACATGTTTGCAACAGATTTTGTAGCTTCCATGTAATAGTAAACCAGAGTTATCACAGCAGAAAGACACTTGCTGAAAATGGCAAAATCTGATGGGTCCGCGTACATGAGAATTGTCGATTTTTTGAAATTTTGATTTTCTTCTTTAATTAAGGTTTATATTCAAGAAAACAACTAGAAAACATGTTTGCAACAGATTTTGTTGCTTCTATGTCATAGAAAACCAGAGTTATCATAGCAGAAAATAACTTGCTAAAAATAGCAAAATCTGATGGGTCCGCGTACATGAGAATTGTCGATTTTTTGAAATTTTGATTTTCTTCTTTAATTAAGGTTTATATTCAAGAAAACAACTAGAAAACATGTTTGCAACAGATTTTGTAGCTTTCATGTAATAATAAACCAGAGTTATCACAGCAGAAAGAAACTTGCTGAAAATAGCAAAATCTGATGGGTCCGCGTACACGAGCATTGTCGATTTTTTTAAATTTCGATTTTCTTCTTTAATTAAGGTTTATATTCAAGAAAACAACTAGAAAACATGTTTGTAACAGATTTTGTAGCTTCTATGTAATAGTAAACCAGAGTTATCACAGCAGAAAGAAACTTGCTGAAAATGGCAAAATCTGATGGGTCCGCGTACACGAGAATTGTCGATTTTTTGAAATTTCGATTTTCTTCTTTAATTAAGGTTTATATTCAAGAAAACAAGTAGAAAACATGTTTGCAACAGATTTTGTAGCTTCCATGTAATAGTAAACCAGAGTTATCACAGCAGAAAATAACTTGCTAAAAATAGCAAAATCTGATGGGTCCGCGTACATGAGAATTGTCGATTTTTTTAAATTTGGATTTTCTTCTTTAATTAAGGTTTATATTCAAGAAAACAACTAGAAAACATGTTTGTAACAGATTTTGTAGCTTCTATGTAATAGTAAACCAGAGTTATCACAGCAGAAAGAAACTTGCTGAAAATGGCAAAATCTGATGGATCCGCGTACACGAGAATTGTCGATTTTTTGAAATTTCGATTTTCTTCTTTGATTAAGGTTTATATTCAAGAAAACAACTAGAAAACATGTTTGCAACAGATTTTGTAGCTTCCATGTAATAGTAAACCAGAGTTATCACAGCAGAAAGAAACTTGCTGAAAATGGCAAAATCTGATGGGTCCGCGTACATGAGAATTGTCGATTTTTTGAAATTTTGATTTTCTTCTTTAATTAAGGTTTATATTCAAGAAAACAACTAGAAAACATGTTTGCAACAGATTTTGTTGCTTCTATGTCATAGAAAACCAGAGTTATCATAGCAGAAAATAACTTGCTAAAAATAGCAAAATCTGATGGGTCCGCGTACATGAGAATTGTCGATTTTTTGAAATTCGATTTTCTTCTTTAATTAAGGTTTATATTCAAGAAAACAACTAGAAAACATGTTTGCAACAGATTTTGTAGCTTCTATGTAATAGTAAACCAGAGTTATCACAGCAGAAAGAAACTTGCTGAAAATGGCAAAATCTGATGGGTCCGCGTACACGAGAATTGTCGATTTTTTGAAATTTCGATTTTCTTCTTTAATTAAGGTTTATATTCAAGAAAACAACTAGAAAACATGTTTGCAACAGATTTTGTAGCTTCCATGTAATAGTAAACCAGAGTTATCACAGCAGAAAGACACTTGCTGAAAATGGCAAAATCTGATGGGTCCGCGTACATGAGAATTGTCGATTTTTTGAAATTTTGATTTTCTTCTTTAATTAAGGTTTATATTCAAGAAAACAACTAGAAAACATGTTTGCAACAGATTTTGTTGCTTCTATGTCATAGAAAACCAGAGTTATCATAGCAGAAAATAACTTGCTTAAAATAGCAAAATCTGATGGGTCCGCGTACATGAGAATTGTCGATTTTTTGAAATTTTGATTTTCTTCTTTAATTAAGGTTTATATTCAAGAAAACAACTAGAAAACATGTTTGCAACAGATTTTGTAGCTTTCATGTAATAATAAACCAGAGTTATCACAGCAGAAAGAAACTTGCTGAAAATAGCAAAATCTGATGGGTCCGCGTACACGAGCATTGTCGATTTTTTTAAATTTCGATTTTCTTCTTTAATTAAGGTTTATATTCAAGAAAACAAGTAGAAAACATGTTTGCAACAGATTTTGTAGCTTCCATGTAATAGTAAACCAGAGTTATCACAGCAGAAAGAAACTTGCTGAAAATGGCAAAATCTGATGGGTCCGCGTACATGAGAATTGTCGATTTTTTGAAATTTTGATTTTCTTCTTTAATTAAGGTTTATATTCAAGAAAACAACTAGAAAACATGTTTGCAACAGATTTTGTTGCTTCTATGTCATAGAAAACCAGAGTTATCATAGCAGAAAATAACTTGCTAAAAATAGCAAAATCTGATGGGTCCGCGTACATGAGAATTGTCGATTTTTTGAAATTTTGATTTTCTGCTTTAATTAAGGTTTATATTCAAGAAAACAACTAGAAAACATGTTTGCAACAGATTTTGTAGCTTTCATGTAATAATAAACCAGAGTTATCACAGCAGAAAGAAACTTGCTGAAAATGGCAAAATCTGATGGGTCCGCGTACACGAGCATTGTCGATTTTTTTAAATTTCGATTTTCTTCTTTAATTAAAGTTTATATTCGAGGAAACAACTAGAAAAGATGTTTGCAACAGATTTTGTAGCTTCTATGTTATAGAAAACCAGAGTTATCATAGCAGAAAATAACTTGCTAAAAATAGCAAAATCTGATGGGTCCACGTACATGAGAATTGTCGATTTTTTTAAATTTGGATTTTCTTCTTTAATTAAGGTTTATATTCAAGAAAACAACTAGAAAACATGTTTGTAACAGATTTTGTAGCTTCTATGTCATAGAAAACTAGAGTTATCATAGCAGAAAATAACTTGCTGAAAATAGCAAAATCTGATGGGTCCGCATACATGAGAATTGTCGATTTTTTGAAATTTCGATTTTCTTCTTTAATTAAGGTTTATATTCAAGAAAACAACTAGAAAACATGTTTGCAACAGATTTTGTAGCTTCTATGTAATAGTAAAGCAGAGTTATCACAGCAGAAAGAAACTTGCTGAAAATGGCAAAATCTGATGGGTCCGCGTACATGAGAATTGTCGATTTTTTGAAATTTTGATTTTCTTCTTTAATTAAGGTTTATATTCAAGAAAAAAACGAGAAAACATGTTTGCAACAGATTTTGTAGCTTCTATGTAATAATAAACCAGAGATATCACAGCAGAAAGAAACTTGCTGAAAATGGCAAAATCTGATGGGTCCGCGTACACGAGAATTGTCGATTTTTTGAAATTTCGATTTTCTTCTTTAATTAAGGTTTATATTCAAGAAAACAACTAGAAAACATGTTTGCAACAGATTTTGTAGCTTCCATGTAATAGTAAACCACAGTTATCACAGCAGAAAAAAACTTGCTGAAAATGGCAAAATCTGATGGGTCCGCGTACATGAGAATTGTCGATTTTTTGAAATTTTGATTTTCTTCTTTAATTAAGGTTTATATTCAAGAAAACAACTAGAAAAGAAGTTTGCAACAGATTGTGTAGCTTCTATGTCATAGAAAACCAGAGTTATCATAGCAGAAAATAACTTGCATAAAATAAGCAAAATCTGATGGGTCCGCGTACATGAGAACTGTCGATTTTTTGAAATTTTTATTTTCTTCTTTAATTAAGGTTTATATTCAAGAAAACAACTAGAAAACATGTTTGCAACAGATTTTGTAGCTTCCATGTAATAAGAAACCAGAGTTATCACAGCAGAAAGAAACTTGCTGAAAATGGCAAAATCTGATGGGTCCGCGTACACGAGCATTGTCGATTTTTTAAATTTCGATTTTCTTCTTTAATTAAAGTTTATTTTCGAGAAAACAACTAGAAAAGATGTTTGCAACAGATTTTGTAGCTTCTATGTCATAGAAAACCAGAGTTATCATAGCAGAAAATAACTTGCTAAAATTAGCAAAATCTGATGGGTCCGCGTACATGAGAATTGTCGATTTTTTGAAATTTTGATTTTCTTATTTAATTAAGGTTTATATTCAAGAAAACAACTAGAAAACATGTTTGCAACAGATTTTGTAGCTTCTATGTAATAGTAAACCAGAGTTATCACAGCAGAAAGAAACTTGCTGAAAATGGCAAAATCTGATGGGTCCGCGTACACGAGAATTGTTGATTTTTTTAAATTTCGATTTTAGTCTTTAATTAAAGTTTATATTCAAGAAAACAACTAGAAAACATGTTTGCAACAGATTTTGTAGGTTCTATCTCATAGAAAACCAGAGTTATCACAGCAGAAAGAAACTTGCTGAAAATGGCAAAATCTGATGGGTCCGCGTACATGAGAATTGTCGATTTTTTTAAATTTGGATTTTCTTCTTTAATTAAGGTTTATATTCAAGAAAACAACTAGAAAACATGTTTGTAACAGATTTTGTAGCTTCTATGTCATAGAAAACAAGAGTTATCATAGCAGAAAATAACTTGCTGAAAATAGCAAAATCTGATGGGTCCGCGTACATGAGAATTGTCGATTTTTTGAAATTTCGATTTTCTTCTTTAATTAAGGTTTATATTCAAGAAAACAACTAGAAAACATGTTTGCAACAGATTTTGTAGCTTCTATGTAATAGTAAAGCAGAGTTATCACAGCAGAAAGAAACTTGCTGAAAATGGCAAAATCTGATGGGTCCGCGTACATGAGAATTGTCGATTTTTTTAAATTTTGATTTTCTTCTTTAATTAAGGTTTATATTCAAGAAAACAACTAGAAAACATGTTTGCAACAGATTTTGTAGCTTCTATGGGATAGTAAACCAGAGTTATCACAGCAGAAAGAAACTTGCTGAAAATGGCAAAATCTGATGGGTCCGCGTACACGAGAATTGTCGATTTTTTGAAATTCGATTTTCTTCTTTAATTAAGGTTTATATTCAAGAAAACAACTAGAAAACATGTTTGCAACAGATTTTGTAGCTTCTATGTAATAGTAAACCAGAGTTATCACAGCAGAAAGAAACTTGCTGAAAATGGCAAAATCTAGTGGGTCTGCGTACACGAGAATCGTCGATTTTTTGAAATTTCGATTTTCTTCTTTAATTAACGCTTATATTCAAGAAAACAACCAGAAAACATGTTTGCAACAGATTTTGTAGCTTCCATGTAATAGTAAACCAGAGTTATCACAGCAGAAAGAAACTTGCTGAAAATGGCAAAATCTGATGGGTCCGCGTACATGAGAATTGTCGATTTTTTGAAATTTTGATTTTCTTCTTTAATTAAGGTTTATATTCAAGAAAACAACTAGAAAACATGTTTGCAACAGATTTTGTTGCTTCTATGTCATAGAAAACCAGAGTTATCATAGCAGAAAATAACTTGCTAAAAATAGCAAAATCTGATGGGTCCGCGTACATGAGAATTGTCGATTTTTTGAAATTTTGATTTTCTTTTTTAATTAAGGTTTATATTCAAGAAAACAACTAGAAAACATGTTTGCAACAGATTTTGTAGCTTTCATGTAATAATAAACCAGAGTTATCACAGCAGAAAGAAACTTGCTGAAAATAGCAAAATCTGATGGGTCCGCGTACACGAGCATTGTCGATTTTTTGAAATTTTGATTTTCTTCTTTAATTAAGGTTTATATTCGAGAAAACAACTAGAAAACATGTTTGTAACAGATTTTGTAGCTTCTATGTCATAGAAAACAAGAGTTATCATAGCAGAAAATAACTTGCTGAAAATAGCAAAATCTGATGGGTCCGCGTACATGAGAATTGTCGATTTTTTGAAATTTCGATTTTTTTCTTTAATTAAGGTTTATATTCAAGAAAACAACTAGAAAACATGTTTGCAACAGATTTTGTAGCTTCTATGTAATAGTAAAGCAGAGTTATCACAGCAGAACGAAACTTGCTGAAAATGGCAAAATCTGATGGGTCCGCGTACATGAGAATTGTCGATTTTTTTAAATTTTGATTTTCTTCTTTAATTAAGGTTTATATTCAAGAAAACAACTAGAAAACATGTTTGCAACAGATTTTGTAGCTTCTATGTGATAGTAAACCAGAGTTATCACAGCAGAAAGAAACTTGCTGAAAATGGCAAAATCTGATGGGTCCGCGTACACGAGAATTGTCGATTTTTTGAAATTCGATTTTCTTCTTTAATTAAGGTTTATATTCAAGAAAACAACTAGAAAACATGTTTGCAACAGATTTTGTAGCTTCTATGTAATAGTAAACCAGAGTTATCACAGCAGAAAGAAACTTGCTGAAAATGGCAAAATCTAGTGGGTCTGCGTACACGAGAATTGTCGATTTTTTGAAATTTCGATTTTCTTCTTTAATTAAGGTGTATATTCAAGAAAACAACTAGAAAACATGTTTGCAACAGATTTTGTAGCTTCCATGTAATAGTAAACCAGAGTTATCACAGCAGAAAGAAACTTGCTGAAAATGGCAAAATCTGATGGGTCCGCGTACATGAGAATTGTCGATTTTTTGAAATTTTGATTTTCTTCTTTAATTAAGGTTGATATTCAAGAAAACAACTAGAAAACATGTTTGCAACAGATTTTGTTGCTTCTATGTCATAGAAAACCAGAGTTATCATAGCAGAAAATAACTTGCTAAAAATAGCAAAATCTGATGGATCCGCGTACATGAGAATTGTCGATTTTTTGAAATTTTGATTTTCTTCTTTAATTAAGGTTTATATTCAAGAAAACAACTAGAAAACATGTTTGCAACAGATTTTGTAGGTTCTATCTCATAGAAAACCAGAGTTATCACAGCAGAAAGAAACTTGCTGAAAATAGCAAAATCTGATGGGTCCGCGTACACGAGCATTGTCGATTTTTTTAAATTTCGATTTTCTTCTTTAATTAAAGTTTATATTCGAGAAAACAACTAGAAAAGATGTTTGCAACAGATTTTGTAGCTTCTATGTTATAGAAAACCAGAGTTATCATAGCAGAAAATAACTTGCTAAAAATAGCAAAATCTGATGGGTCCGCGTACATGAGAATTGTCGATTTTTTTAAATTTGGATTTTCTTCTTTAATTAAGGTTTATATTCAAGAAAACAACTAGAAAACATGTTTGTAACAGATTTTGTAGCTTCTATGTAATAGTAAACCAGAGTTATCACAGCAGAAAGAAACTTGCTGAAAATGGCAAAATCTGATGGGTCCGCGTACACGAGAATTGTCGATTTTTTGAAATTTCGATTTTCTTCTTTAATTAAGGTTTATATTCAAGAAAACAACTAGAAAACATGTTTGTAACAGATTTTGTAGCTTCTATGTCATAGAAAACTAGAGTTATCATAGCAGAAAATAACTTGCTGAAAATAGCAAAATCTGATGGGTCCGCGTACATGAGAATTGTCGATTTTTTGAAATTTCGATTTTCTTCTTTAATTAAGGTTTATATTCAAGAAAACAACTAGAAAACATGTTTGCAACAGATTTTGTAGCTTCTATGTAATAGTAAAGCAGAGTTATCACAGCAGAAAGAAACTTGCTGAAAATGGCAAAATCTGATGGGTCCGCGTACATGAGAATTGTCGATTTTTTGAAATTTTGATTTTCTTCTTTAATTAAGGTTTATATTCAAGAAAAAAACGAGAAAACATGTTTGCAACAGATTTTGTAGCTTCTATGTAATAATAAACCAGAGATATCACAGCAGAAAGAAACTTGCTGAAAATGGCAAAATCTGATGGGTCCGCGTACACGAGAATTGTCGATTTTTTGAAATTTCGATTTTCTTCTTTAATTAAGGTTTATATTCAAGAAAACAACTAGAAAACATGTTTGCAACAGATTTTGTAGCTTCCATGTAATAGTAAACCACAGTTATCACAGCAGAAAAAAACTTGCTGAAAATGGCAAAATCTGATGGGTCCGCGTACATGAGAATTGTCGATTTTTTGAAATTTTGATTTTCTTCTTTAATTAAGGTTTATATTCAAGAAAACAACTAGAAAAGAAGTCTGCAACAGATTTTGTAGCTTCTATGTCATAGAAAACCAGAGTTATCATAGCAGAAAATAACTTGCTAAAAATAGCAAAATCTGATGGGTCCGCGTACATGAGAATTGTCGATTTTTTGAAATTCGATTTTCTTCTTTAATTAAGGTTTATATTCAAGAAAACAACTAGAAAACATGTTTGCAACAGATTTTGTAGCTTCTATGTAATAGTAAACCAGAGTTATCACAGCAGAAAGAAACTTGCTGAAAATGGCAAAATCTGATGGGTCCGCGTACACGAGAATTGTCGATTTTTGAAATTTCGATTTTCTTCTTTAATTAAGGTTTATATTCAAGAAAACAACTAGAAAACATGTTTGCAACAGATTTTGTAGCTTCCATGTAATAGTAAACCAGAGTTACTACAGCAGAAAGACACTTGCTGAAAATGGCAAAATCTGATGGGTCCGCGTACATGAGAATTGTCGATTTTTTGAAATTTTGATTTTCTTCTTTAATTAAGGTTTATATTCAAGAAAACAACTAGAAAACATGTTTGCAACAGATTTTGTTGCTTCTATGTCATAGAAAACCAGAGTTATCATAGCAGAAAATAACTTGCTAAAAATAGCAAAATCTGATGGGTCCGCGTACATGAGAATTGTCGATTTTTTGAAATTTTGATTTTCTTCTTTAATTAAGGTTTATATTCAAGAAAACAACTAGAAAACATGTTTGCAACAGATTTTGTAGCTTTTGTAATAATAAACCAGAGTTATCACAGCAGAAAGAAACTTGCTGAAAATAGCAAAATCTGATGGGTCCGCGTACACGAGCATTGTCGATTTTTTTAAATTTCGATTTTCTTCTTTAATTAAGGTTTATATTCAAGAAAACAACTAGAAAACATGTTTGTAACAGATTTTGTAGCTTCTATGTAATAGTAAACCAGAGTTATCACAGCAGAAAGAAACTTGCTGAAAATGGCAAAATCTGATGGGTCCGCGTACACGAGAATTGTCGATTTTTTGAAATTTCGATTTTCTTCTTTAATTAAGGTTTATATTCAAGAAAACAAGTAGAAAACATGTTTGCAACAGATTTTGTAGCTTCCATGTAATAGTAAACCAGAGTTATCACAGCAGAAAGAAACTTGCTGAAAATCGCAAAATCTGATGGGTCCGCGTACATGAGAATTGTCGATTTTTTGAAATTTTGATTTTCTTCTTTAATTAAGGTTTATATTCAAGAAAACAACTAGAAAACATGTTTGCAACAGATTTTGTTGCTTCTATGTCATAGAAAACCAGAGTTATCATAGCAGAAAATAACTTGCTAAAAATAGCAAAATCTGATGGGTCCGCGTACATGAGAATTGTCGATTTTTTGAAATTTTGATTTTCTGCTTTAATTAAGGTTTATATTCAAGAAAACAACTAGAAAACATGTTTGCAACAGATTTTGTAGCTTTCATGTAATAATAAACCAGAGTTATCACAGCAGAAAGAAACTTGCTGAAAATGGCAAAATCTGATGGGTCCGCGTACACAGGCATTGTCGATTTTTTTAAATTTCGATTTTCTTCTTTAATTAAAGTTTATATTCGAGGAAACAACTAGAAAAGATGTTTGCAACAGATTTTGTAGCTTCTATGTTATAGAAAACCAGAGTTATCATAGCAGAAAATAACTTGCTAAAAATAGCAAAATCTGATGGGTCCACGTACATGAGAATTGTCGATTTTTTTAAATTTGGATTTTCTTCTTTAATTAAGGTTTATATTCAAGAAAACAACTAGAAAACATGTTTGTAACAGATTTTGTAGCTTCTATGTCATAGAAAACTAGAGTTATCATAGCAGAAAATAACTTGCTGAAAATAGCAAAATCTGATGGGTCCGCGTACATGAGAATTGTCGATTTTTTGAAATTTCGATTTTCTTCTTTAATTAAGGTTTATATTCAAGAAAACAACTAGAAAACATGTTTGCAACAGATTTTGTAGCTTCTATGTAATAGTAAAGCAGAGTTATCACAGCAGAAAGAAACTTGCTGAAAATGGCAAAATCTGATGGGTCCGCGTACATGAGAATTGTCGATTTTTTGAAATTTTGATTTTCTTCTTTAATTAAGGTTTATATTCAAGAAAAAAACGAGAAAACATGTTTGCAACAGATTTTGTAGCTTCTATGTAATAATAAACCAGAGATATCACAGCAGAAAGAAACTTGCTGAAAATGGCAAAATCTGATGGGTCCGCATACACGAGAATTGTCGATTTTTTGAAATTTCGATTTTCTTCTTTAATTAAGGTTTATATTCAAGAAAACAACTAGAAAACATGTTTGCAACAGATTTTGTAGCTTCCATGTAATAGTAAACCACAGTTATCACAGCAGAAAAAAACTTGCTGAAAATGGCAAAATCTGATGGGTCCGCGTACATGAGAATTGTCGATTTTTTGAAATTTTGATTTTCTTCTTTAATTAAGGTTTATATTCAAGAAAACAACTAGAAAAGAAGTTTGCAACAGATTGTGTAGCTTCTATGTCATAGAAAACCAGAGTTATCATAGCAGAAAATAACTTGCATAAAATAAGCAAAATCTGATGGGTCCGCGTACATGAGAACTGTCGATTTTTTGAAATTTTTATTTTCTTCTTTAATTAAGGTTTATATTCAAGAAAACAACTAGAAAACATGTTTGCAACAGATTTTGTAGCTTCCATGTAATAATAAACCAGAGTTATCACAGCAGAAAGAAACTTGCTGAAAATGGCAAAATCTGATGGGTCCGCGTACACGAGCATTGTCGATTTTTTAAATTTCGATTTTCTTCTTTAATTAAAGTTTATTTTCGAGAAAACAACTAGAAAAGATGTTTGCAACAGATTTTGTAGCTTCTATGTCATAGAAAACCAGAGTTATCATAGCAGAAAATAACTTGCTAAAATTAGCAAAATCTGATGGGTCCGCGTACATGAGAATTGTCGATTTTTTGAAATTTTGATTGTCTTATTTAATTAAGGTTTATATTCAAGAAAACAACTAGAAAACATGTTTGCAACAGATTTTGTAGCTTCTATGTAATAGTAAACCAGAGTTATCACAGCAGAAAGAAACTTGCTGAAAATGGCAAAATCTGATGGGTCCGCGTACACGAGAATTGTTGATTTTTTTAAATTTCGATTTTAGTCTTTAATTAAAGTTTATATTCAAGAAAACAACTAGAAAACATGTTTGCAACAGATTTTGTAGGTTCTATCTCATAGAAAACCAGAGTTATCACAGCAGAAAGAAACTTGCTGAAAATGGCAAAATCTGATGGGTCCGCGTACATGAGAATTGTCGATTTTTTTAAATTTGGATTTTCTTCTTTAATTAAGGTTTATATTCAAGAAAACAACTAGAAAACATGTTTGTAACAGATTTTGTAGCTTCTATGTCATAGAAAACAAGAGTTATCATAGCAGAAAATAACTTGCTGAAAATAGCAAAATCTGATGGGTCCGCGTACATGAGAATTGTCGATTTTTTGAAATTTCGATTTTCTTCTTTAATTAAGGTTTATATTCAAGAAAACAACTAGAAAACATGTTTGCAACAGATTTTGTAGCTTCTATGTAATAGTAAAGCAGAGTTATCACAGCAGAAAGAAACTTGCTGAAAATGGCAAAATCTGATGGGTCCGCGTACATGAGAATTGTCGATTTTTTTAAATTTTGATTTTCTTCTTTAATTAAGGTTTATATTCAAGAAAACAACTAGAAAACATGTTTGCAACAGATTTTGTAGCTTCTATGGGATAGTAAACCAGAGTTATCACAGCAGAAAGAAACTTGCTGAAAATGGCAAAATCTGATGGGTCCGCGTACACGAGAATTGTCGATTTTTTGAAATTCGATTTTCTTCTTTAATTAAGGTTTATATTCAAGAAAACAACTAGAAAACATGTTTGCAACAGATTTTGTAGCTTCTATGTAATAGTAAACCAGAGTTATCACAGCAGAAAGAAACTTGCTGAAAATGGCAAAATCTAGTGGGTCTGCGTACACGAGAATTGTCGATTTTTTGAAATTTCGATTTTCTTCTTTAATTAAGGCTTATATTCAAGAAAACAACTAGAAAACATGTTTGCAACAGATTTTGTAGCTTCCATGTAATAGTAAACCAGAGTTATCACAGCAGAAAGAAACTTGCTGAAAATGGCAAAATCTGATGGGTCCGCGTACATGAGAATTGTCGATTTTTTGAAATTTTGATTTTCTTCTTTAATTAAGGTTTATATTCAAGAAAACAACTAGAAAACATGTTTGCAACAGATTTTGTTGCTTCTATGTCATAGAAAACCAGAGTTATCATAGCAGAAAATAACTTGCTAAAAATAGCAAAATCTGATGGGTCCGCGTACATGAGAATTGTCGATTTTTTGAAATTTTGATTTTCTTCTTTAATTAAGGTTTATATTCAAGAAAACAACTAGAAAACATGTTTGCAACAGATTTTGTAGCTTTCATGTAATAATAAACCAGAGTTATCACAGCAGAAAGAAACTTGCTGAAAATAGCAAAATCTGATGGGTCCGCGTACACGAGCATTGTCGATTTTTTGAAATTTTGATTTTCTTCTTTAATTAAGGTTTATATTCGAGAAAACAACTAGAAAACATGTTTGTAACAGATTTTGTAGCTTCTATGTCATAGAAAACAAGAGTTATCATAGCAGAAAATAACTTGCTGAAAATAGCAAAATCTGATGGGTCCGCGTACATGAGAATTGTCGATTTTTTGAAATTTCGATTTTCTTCTTTAATTAAGGTTTATATTCAAGAAAACAACTAGAAAACATGTTTGCAACAGATTTTGTAGCTTCTATGTAATAGTAAAGCAGAGTTATCACAGCAGAAAGAAACTTGCTGAAAATGGCAAAATCTGATGGGTCCGCGTACATGAGAATTGTCGATTTTTTTAAATTTTGATTTTCTTCTTTAATTAAGGTTTATATTCAAGAAAACAACTAGAAAACATGTTTGCAACAGATTTTGTAGCTTCTATGTGATAGTAAACCAGAGTTATCACAGCAGAAAGAAACTTGCTGAAAATGGCAAAATCTGATGGGTCCGCGTACACGAGCATTGTCGATTTTTTTAAATTTCGATTTTCTTCTTTAATTAAAGTTTATATTCGAGAAAACAACTAGAAAAGATGTTTGCAACAGATTTTGTAGCTTCTATGTTATAGAAAACCAGAGTTATCATAGCAGAAAATAACTTGCTAAAAATAGCAAAATCTGATGGGTCCGCGTACATGAGAATTGTCGATTTTTTTAAATTTGGATTTTCTTCTTTAATTAAGGTTTATATTCAAGAAAACAACTAGAAAACATGTTTGTAACAGATTTTGTAGCTTCTATGTAATAGTAAACCAGAGTTATCACAGCAGAAAGAAACTTGCTGAAAATGGCAAAATCTGATGGGTCCGCGTACACGAGAATTGTCGATTTTTTGAAATTTCGATTTTCTTCTTTAATTAAGGTTTATATTCAAGAAAACAACTAGAAAACATGTTTGCAACAGATTTTGTAGCTTCCATGTAATAGTAAACCACAGTTATCACAGCAGAAAAAAACTTGCTGAAAATGGCAAAATCTGATGGGTCCGCGTACATGAGAATTGTCGATTTTTTGAAATTTTGATTTTCTTCTTTAATTAAGGTTTATATTCAAGAAAACAACTAGAAAAGAAGTTTGCAACAGATTGTGTAGCTTCTATGTCATAGAAAACCAGAGTTATCATAGCAGAAAATAACTTGCATAAAATAAGCAAAATCTGATGGGTCCGCGTACATGAGAACTGTCGATTTTTTGAAATTTTGATTTTCTTATTTAATTAAGGTTTATATTCAAGAAAACAACTAGAAAACATGTTTGCAACAGATTTTGTAGCTTCTATGTAATAGTAAACCAGAGTTATCACAGCAGAAAGAAACTTGCTGAAAATGGCAAAATCTGATGGGTCCGCGTACACGAGAATTGTTGATTTTTTTAAATTTCGATTTTAGTCTTTAATTAAAGTTTATATTCAAGAAAACAACTAGAAAACATGTTTGCAACAGATTTTGTAGGTTCTATCTCATAGAAAACCAGAGTTATCACAGCAGAAAGAAACTTGCTGAAAATGGCAAAATCTGATGGGTCCGCGTACATGAGAATTGTCGATTTTTTGAAATTTGGATTTTCTTCTTTAATTAAGGTTTATATTCAAGAAAACAACTAGAAAACATGTTTGTAACAGATTTTGTAGCTTCTATGTCATAGAAAACAAGAGTTATCATAGCAGAAAATAACTTGCTGAAAATAGCAAAATCTGATGGGTCCGCGTACATGAGAATTGTCGATTTTTTGAAATTTCGATTTTCTTCTTTAATTAAGGTTTATATTCAAGAAAACAAGTAGAAAACATGTTTGCAACAGATTTTGTAGCTTCCATGTAATAGTAAACCAGAGTTATCACAGCAGAAAGAAACTTGCTGAAAATGGCAAAATCTGATGGGTCCGCGTACATGAGAATTGTCGATTTTTTGAAATTTTGATTTTCTTCTTTAATTAAGGTTTATATTCAAGAAAACAACTAGAAAACATGTTTGTAACAGATTTTGTAGCTTCTATGTCATAGAAAACAAGAGTTATCATAGCAGAAAATAACTTGCTGAAAATAGCAAAATCTGATGGGTCCGCGTACATGAGAATTGTCGATTTTTTGAAATTTCGATTTTCTTGTTTAATTAAGGTTCATATTCAAGAAAACAACTAGAAAACATGTTTGCAACAGATTTTGTAGCTTCTATGTAATAGTAAAGCAGAGTTATCACAGCAGAAAGAAACTTGCTGAAAATGGCAAAATCTGATGGGTCCGCGTACATGAGAATTGTCGATTTTTTTAAATTTTGATTTTCTTCTTTAATTAAGGTTTATATTCAAGAAAACAACTAGAAAACATGTTTGCAACAGATTTTGTAGCTTCTATGTGATAGTAAACCAGAGTTATCACAGCAGAAAGAAACTTGCTGAAAATGGCAAAATCTGATGGGTCCGCGTACACGAGAATTGTCGATTTTTTGAAATTCGATTTTCTTCTTTAATTAAGGTTTATATTCAAGAAAACAACTAGAAAACATGTTTGCAACAGATTTTGTAGCTTCTATGTAATAGTAAACCAGAGTTATCACAGCAGAAAGAAACTTGCTGAAAATGGCAAAATCTAGTGGGTCTGCGTACACGAGAATTGTCGATTTTTTGAAATTTCGATTTTCTTCTTTAATTAAGGTTTATATTCAAGAAAACAACTAGAAAACATGTTTGCAACAGATTTTGTAGCTTCCATGTAATAGTAAACCAGAGTTATCACAGCAGAAAGAAACTTGCTGAAAATGGCAAAATCTGATGGGTCCGCGTACATGAGAATTGTCGATTTTTTGAAATTTCGATTTTCTTCTTTAATTAAGGTTTATATTCAAGAAAACAACTAGAAAACATGTTTGCAACAGATTTTGTTGCTTCTATGTCATAGAAAACCAGAGTTATCATAGCAGAAAATAACTTGCTAAAAATAGCAAAATCTGATGGGTCCGCGTACATGAGAATTGTCGATTTTTTGAAATTTTGATTTTCTTCTTTAATTAAGGTTTATATTCAAGAAAACAACTAGAAAACATGTTTGCAACAGATTTTGTAGCTTTCATGTAATAATAAACCAGAGTTATCACAGCAGAAAGAAACTTGCTGAAAATAGCAAAATCTGATGGGTCCGCGTAAACGAGCATTGTCGATTTTTTTAAATTTCGATTTTCTTCTTTAATTAAAGTTTATATTCGAGAAAACAACTAGAAAAGATGTTTGCAACAGATTTTGTAGCTTCTATGTTATAGAAAACCAGAGTTATCATAGCAGAAAATAACTTGCTAAAAATAGCAAAATCTGATGGGTCCGCGTACATGAGAATTGTCGATTTTTTTAAATTTGGATTTTCTTCTTTAATTAAGGTTTATATTCAAGAAAACAACTAGAAAACATGTTTGTAACAGATTTTGTAGCTTCTATGTAATAGTAAACCAGAGTTATCACAGCAGAAAGAAACTTGCTGAAAATGGCAAAATCTGATGGGTCCGCGTACACGAGAATTGTCGATTTTTTGAAATTTCGATTTTCTTCTTTAATTAAGGTTTATATTCAAGAAAACAACTAGAAAACATGTTTGTAACAGATTTTGTAGCTTCTATGTCATAGAAAACTAGAGTTATCATAGCAGAAAATAACTTGCTGAAAATAGCAAAATCTGATGGGTCCGCGTACATGAGAATTGTCGATTTTTTGAAATTTCGATTTTCTTCTTTAATTAAGGTTTATATTAAAGAAAACAACTAGAAAACATGTTTGCAACAGATTTTGTAGCTTCTATGTAATAGTAAAGCAGAGTTATCACAGCAGAAAGAAACTTGCTGAAAATGGCAAAATCTGATGGGTCCGCGTACATGAGAATTGTCGATTTTTTGAAATTTTGATTTTCTTCTTTAATTAAGGTTTATATTCAAGAAAAAAACGAGAAAACATGTTTGCAACAGATTTTGTAGCTTCTATGTAATAATAAACCAGAGATATCACAGCAGAAAGAAACTTGCTGAAAATGGCAAAATCTGATGGGTCCGCGTACACGAGAATTGTCGATTTTTTGAAATTTCGATTTTCTTCTTTAATTAAGGTTTATATTCAAGAAAACAACTAGAAAACATGTTTGCAACAGATTTTGTAGCTTCCATGTAATAGTAAACCACAGTTATCACAGCAGAAAAAAACTTGCTGAAAATGGCAAAATCTGATGGGTCCGCGTACATGAGAATTGTCGATTTTTTGAAATTTTGATTTTCTTCTTTAATTAAGGTTTATATTCAAGAAAACAACTAGAAAAGAAGTTTGCAACAGATTGTGTAGCTTCTATGTCATAGAAAACCAGAGTTATCATAGCAGAAAATAACTTGCATAAAATAAGCAAAATCTGATGGGTCCGCGTACATGAGAACTGTCGATTTTTTGAAATTTTGATTTTCTTATTTAATTAAGGTTTATATTCAAGAAAACAACTAGAAAACATGTTTGCAACAGATTTTGTAGCTTCTATGTAATAGTAAACCAGAGTTATCACAGCAGAAAGAAACTTGCTGAAAATGGCAAAATCTGATGGGTCCGCGTACACGAGAATTGTTGATTTTTTTAAATTTCGATTTTAGTCTTTAATTAAAGTTTATATTCAAGAAAACAACTAGAAAACATGTTTGCAACAGATTTTGTAGGTTCTATCTCATAGAAAACCAGAGTTATCACAGCAGAAAGAAACTTGCTGAAAATGGCAAAATCTGATGGGTCCGCGTACATGAGAATTGTCGATTTTTTTAAATTTGGATTTTCTTCTTTAATTAAGGTTTATATTCAAGAAAACAACTAGAAAACATGTTTGTAACAGATTTTGTAGCTTCTATGTCATAGAAAACAAGAGTTATCATAGCAGAAAATAACTTGCTGAAAATAGCAAAATCTGATGGGTCCGCGTACATGAGAATTGTCGATTTTTTGAAATTTCGATTTTCTTCTTTAATTAAGGTTTATATTCAAGAAAACAACTAGAAAACATGTTTGCAACAGATTTTGTAGCTTCTATGGGATAGTAAACCAGAGTTATCACAGCAGAAAGAAACTTGCTGAAAATGGCAAAATCTGATGGGTCCGCGTACACGAGAATTGTCGATTTTTTGAAATTCGATTTTCTTCTTTAATTAAGGTTTATATTCAAGAAAACAACTAGAAAACATGTTTGCAACAGATTTTGTAGCTTCTATGTAATAGTAAACCAGAGTTATCACAGCAGAAAGAAACTTGCTGAAAATGGCAAAATCTAGTGGGTCTGCGTACACGAGAATTGTCGATTTTTTGAAATTTCGATTTTCTTCTTTAATTAAGGCTTATATTCAAGAAAACAACTAGAAAACATGTTTGCAACAGATTTTGTAGCTTCCATGTAATAGTAAACCAGAGTTATCACAGCAGAATGAAACTTGCTGAAAATGGCAAAATCTGATGGGTCCGCGTACATGAGAATTGTCGATTTTTTGAAATTTTGATTTTCTTCTTTAATTAAGGTTTATATTCAAGAAAACAACTAGAAAACATGTTTGCAACAGATTTTGTTGCTTCTATGTCATAGAAAACCAGAGTTATCATAGCAGAAAATAACTTGCTAAAAATAGCAAAATCTGATGGGTCCGCGTACATGAGAATTGTCGATTTTTTGAAATTTTGATTTTCTTCTTTAATTAAGGTTTATATTCAAGAAAACAACTAGAAAACATGTTTGCAACAGATTTTGTAGCTTTCATGTAATAATAAACCAGAGTTATCACAGCAGAAAGAAACTTGCTGAAAATAGCAAAATCTGATGGGTCCGCGTACACGAGCATTGTCGATTTTTTAAAATTTCGATTTTCTTCTTTAATTAAAGTTTATATTCGAGAAAACAACTAGAAAAGATGTTTGCAACAGATTTTGTAGCTTCTATGTTATAGAAAACCAGAGTTATCATAGCAGAAAATAACTTGCTAAAAATAGCAAAATCTGATGGGTCCGCGTACATGAGAATTGTCGATTTTTTTAAATTTGGATTTTCTTCTTTAATTAAGGTTTATATTCAAGAAAACAACTAGAAAACATGTTTGTAACAGATTTTGTAGCTTCTATGTAATAGTAAACCAGAGTTATCACAGCAGAAAGAAACTTGCTGAAAATGGCAAAATCTGATGGGTCCGCGTACACGAGAATTGTCGATTTTTTGAAATTTCGATTTTCTTCTTTAATTAAGGTTTATATTCAAGAAAACAAGTAGAAAACATGTTTGCAACAGATTTTGTAGCTTCCATGTAATAGTAAACCAGAGTTATCACAGCAGAAAGAAACTTGCTGAAAATGGCAAAATCTGATGGGTCCGCGTACATGAGAATTGTCGATTTTTTGAAATTTTGATTTTCTTCTTTAATTAAGGTTTATATTCAAGAAAACAACTAGAAAACATGTTTGTAACAGATTTTGTAGCTTCTATGTCATAGAAAACAAGAGTTATCATAGCAGAAAATAACTTGCTGAAAATAGCAAAATCTGATGGGTCCGCGTACATGAGAATTGTCGATTTTTTTAAATTTGGATTTTCTTCTTTAATTAAGGTTTATATTCAAGAAAACAACTAGAAAACATGTTTGTAACAGATTTTGTAGCTTCTATGTAATAGTAAACCAGAGTTATCACAGCAGAAAGAAACTTGCTGAAAATGGCAAAATCTGATGGGTCCGCGTACACGAGAATTGTCGATTTTTTGAAATTTCGATTTTCTTCTTTAATTAAGGTTTATATTCAAGAAAACAAGTAGAAAACATGTTTGCAACAGATTTTGTAGCTTCCATGTAATAGTAAACCAGAGTTATCACAGCAGAAAGAAACTTGCTGAAAATGGCAAAATCTGATGGGTCCGCATACATGAGAATTGTCGATTTTTTGAAATTTTGATTTTCTTCTTTAATTAAGGTTTATATTCAAGAAAACAACTAGAAAACATGTTTGCAACAGATTTTGTTGCTTCTATGTCATAGAAAACCAGAGTTATCATAGCAGAAAAAAACTTGCTAAAAATAGCAAAATCTGATGGGTCCGCGTACATGAGAATTGTCGATTTTTTGAAATTTTGATTTTCTGCTTTAATTAAGGTTTATATTCAAGAAAACAACTAGAAAACATGTTTGCAACAGATTTTGTAGCTTTCATGTAATAATAAACCAGAGTTATCACAGCAGAAAGAAACTTGCTGAAAATGGCAAAATCTGATGGGTCCGCGTACACGAGCATTGTCGATTTTTTTAAATTTCGATTTTCTTCTTTAATTAAAGTTTATATTCGAGGAAACAACTAGAAAAGATGTTTGCAACAGAGTTTGTAGCTTCTATGTTATAGAAAACCAGAGTTATCATAGCAGAAAATAACTTGCTAAAAATAGCAAAATCTGATGGGTCCACGTACATGAGAATTGTCGATTTTTTTAAATTTGGATTTTCTTCTTTAATTAAGGTTTATATTCAAGAAAACAACTAGAAAACATGTTTGTAACAGATTTTGTAGCTTCTATGTCATAGAAAACTAGAGTTATCATAGCAGAAAATAACTTGCTGAAAATAGCAAAATCTGATGGGTCCGCGTACATGAGAATTGTCGATTTTTTGAAATTTCGATTTTCTTCTTTAATTAAGGTTTATATTCAAGAAAACAACTAGAAAACATGTTTGCAACAGATTTTGTAGCTTCTATGTAATAGTAAAGCAGAGTTATCACAGCAAGAAAGAAACTTGCTGAAAATGGCAAAATCTGATGGGTCCGCGTACATGAGAATTGTCGATTTTTTGAAATTTTGATTTTCTTCTTTAATTAAGGTGTATATTCAAGAAAAAAACGAGAAAACATGTTTGCAACAGATTTTGTAGCTTCTATGTAATAATAAACCAGAGATATCACAGCAGAAAGAAACTTGCTGAAAATGGCAAAATCTGATGGGTCCGCGTACACGAGAATTGTCGATTTTTTGAAATTTCGATTTTCTTCTTTAATTAAGGTTTATATTCAAGAAAACAACTAGAAAACATGTTTGCAACAGATTTTGTAGCTTCTATGTAATAGTAAAGCAGAGTTATCACAGCAGAAAGAAACTTGCTGAAAATGGCAAAATCTGATGGGTCCGCGTACATGAGAATTGTCGATTTTTTTAAATTTTGATTTTCTTCTTTAATTAAGGTTTATATTCAAGAAAACAACTAGAAAACATGTTTGCAACAGATTTTGTAGCTTCTATGTAATAGTAAACCAGAGTTATCACAGCAGAAAGAAACTTGCTGAAAATGGCAAAATCTGATGGGTCCGCGTACACGAGAATTGTCGATTTTTTGAAATTTCGATTTTCTTCTTTAATTAAGGTTTATATTCAAGAAAACAAGTAGAAAACATGTTTGCAACAGATTTTGTAGCTTCCATGTAATAGTAAACCAGAGTTATCACAGCAGAAAGAAACTTGCTGAAAATGGCAAAATCTGATGGGTCCGCATACATGAGAATTGTCGATTTTTTGAAATTTTGATTTTCTTCTTTAATTAAGGTTTATATTCAAGAAAACAACTAGAAAACATGTTTGCAACAGATTTTGTTGCTTCTATGTCATAGAAAACCAGAGTTATCATAGCAGAAAAAAACTTGCTAAAAATAGCAAAATCTGATGGGTCCGCGTACATGAGAATTGTCGATTTTTTGAAATTTTGATTTTCTGCTTTAATTAAGGTTTATATTCAAGAAAACAACTAGAAAACATGTTTGCAACAGATTTTGTAGCTTTCATGTAATAATAAACCAGAGTTATCACAGCAGAAAGAAACTTGCTGAAAATGGCAAAATCTGATGGGTCCGCGTACACGAGCATTGTCGATTTTTTTAAATTTCGATTTTCTTCTTTAATTAAAGTTTATATTCGAGGAAACAACTAGAAAAGATGTTTGCAACAGAGTTTGTAGCTTCTATGTTATAGAAAACCAGAGTTATCATAGCAGAAAATAACTTGCTAAAAATAGCAAAATCTGATGGGTCCACGTACATGAGAATTGTCGATTTTTTTAAATTTGGATTTTCTTCTTTAATTAAGGTTTATATTCAAGAAAACAACTAGAAAACATGTTTGTAACAGATTTTGTAGCTTCTATGTCATAGAAAACTAGAGTTATCATAGCAGAAAATAACTTGCTGAAAATAGCAAAATCTGATGGGTCCGCGTACATGAGAATTGTCGATTTTTTGAAATTTCGATTTTCTTCTTTAATTAAGGTTTATATTCAAGAAAACAACTAGAAAACATGTTTGCAACAGATTTTGTAGCTTCTATGTAATAGTAAAGCAGAGTTATCACAGCAAGAAAGAAACTTGCTGAAAATGGCAAAATCTGATGGGTCCGCGTACATGAGAATTGTCGATTTTTTGAAATTTTGATTTTCTTCTTTAATTAAGGTGTATATTCAAGAAAAAAACGAGAAAACATGTTTGCAACAGATTTTGTAGCTTCTATGTAATAATAAACCAGAGATATCACAGCAGAAAGAAACTTGCTGAAAATGGCAAAATCTGATGGGTCCGCGTACACGAGAATTGTCGATTTTTTGAAATTTCGATTTTCTTCTTTAATTAAGGTTTATATTCAAGAAAACAACTAGAAAACATGTTTGCAACAGATTTTGTAGCTTCTATGTAATAGTAAAGCAGAGTTATCACAGCAGAAAGAAACTTGCTGAAAATGGCAAAATCTGATGGTTCCGCGTACATGAGAATTGTCGATTTTTTTAAATTTTGATTTTCTTCTTTAATTAAGGTTTATATTCAAGAAAACAACTAGAAAACATGTTTGCAACAGATTTTGTAGCTTCTATGTGATAGTAAACCAGAGTTATCACAGCAGAAAGAAACTTGCTGAAAATGGCAAAATCTGATGGGTCCGCGTACACGAGAATTGTCGATTTTTTGAAATTCGATTTTCTTCTTTAATTAAGGTTTATATTCAAGAAAACAACTAGAAAACATGTTTGCAACAGATTTTGTAGCTTCTATGTAATAGTAAACCAGAGTTATCACAGCAGAAAGAAACTTGCTGAAAATGGCAAAATCTAGTGGGTCTGCGTACACGAGAATTGTCGATTTTTTGAAATTTCGATTTTCTTCTTTAATTAAGGTTTATATTCAAGAAAACAACTAGAAAACATGTTTGCAACAGATTTTGTAGCTTCCATGTAATAGTAAACCAGAGTTATCACAGCAGAAAGAAACTTGCTGAAAATGGCAAAATCTGATGGGTCCGCGTACATGAGAATTGTCGATTTTTTGAAATTTTGATTTTCTTCTTTAATTAAGGTTTATATTCAAGAAAACAACTAGAAAACATGTTTGCAACAGATTTTGTTGCTTCTATGTCATAGAAAACCAGAGTTATCATAGCAGAAAATAACTTGCTAAAAATAGCAAAATCTGATGGGTCCGCGTACATGAGAATTGTCGATTTTTTGAAATTTTGATTTTCTTCTTTAATTAAGGTTTATATTCAAGAAAACAACTAGAAAACATGTTTGCAACAGATTTTGTAGCTTTCATGTAATAATAAACCAGAGTTATCACAGCAGAAAGAAACTTGCTGAAAATAGCAAAATCTGATGGGTCCGCGTACACGAGCATTGTCGATTTTTTTAAATTTCGATTTTCTTCTTTAATTAAAGTTTATATTCGAGAAAACAACTAGAAAAGATGTTTGCAACAGATTTTGTAGCTTCTATGTTATAGAAAACCAGAGTTATCATAGCAGAAAGAAACTTGCTGAAAATGGCAAAATCTGATGGGTCCGCGTACACGAGAATTGTCGATTTTTTGAAATTTCGATTTTCTTCTTTAATTAAGGTTTATATTCAAGAAAACAAGTAGAAAACATGTTTGCAACAGATTTTGTAGCTTCCATGTAATAGTAAACCAGAGTTATCACAGCAGAAAGAAACTTGCTGAAAATGGCAAAATCTGATGGGTCCGCGTACATGAGAATTGTCGATTTTTTGAAATTTTGATTTTCTTCTTTAATTAAGGTTTATATTCAAGAAAACAACTAGAAAACATGTTTGCAACAGATTTTGTTGCTTCTATGTCATAGAAAACCAGAGTTATCATAGCAGAAAATAACTTGCTAAAAATAGAAAAATCTGATGGGTCCGCGTACATGAGAATTGTCGATTTTTTGAAATTTTGATTTTCTGCTTTAATTAAGGTTTATATTCAAGAAAACAACTAGAAAACATGTTTGCAACAGATTTTGTAGCTTTCATGTAATAATAAACCAGAGTTATCACAGCAGAAAGAAACTTGCTGAAAATGGCAAAATCTGATGGGTCCGTGTACACGAGCATTGTCGATTTTTTTAAATTTCGATTTTCTTCTTTAATTAAAGTTTATATTCGAGGAAACAACTAGAAAAGATGTTTGCAACAGAGTTTGTAGCTTCTATGTTATAGAATACCAGAGTTATCATAGCAGAAAATAACTTGCTAAAAATAGCAAAATCTGATGGGTCCACGTACATGAGAATTGTCGATTTTTTTAAATTTGGATTTTCTTCTTTAATTAAGGTTTATATTCAAGAAAACAACTAGAAAACATGTTTGTAACAGATTTTGTAGCTTCTATGTCATAGAAAACTAGAGTTATCATAGCAGAAAATAACTTGCTGAAAATAGCAAAATCTGATGGGTCCGCGTACATGAGAATTGTCGATTTTTTGAAATTTCGATTTTCTTCTTTAATTAAGGTTTATATTCAAGAAAACAACTAGAAAACATGTTTGCAACAGATTTTGTAGCTTCTATGTAATAGTAAAGCAGAGTTATCACAGCAGAAAGAAACTTGCTGAAAATGGCAAAATCTGATGGGTCCGCGTACATGAGAATTGTCGATTTTTTGAAATTTTGATTTTCTTCTTTAATTAAGGTGTATATTCAAGAAAAAAACGAGAAAACATGTTTGCAACAGATTTTGTAGCTTCTATGTAATAATACACCAGAGATATCACAGCAGAAAGAAACTTGCTGAAAATGGCAAAATCTGATGGGTCCGCGTACACGAGAATTGTCGATTTTTTGAAATTTCGATTTTCTTCTTTAATTAAGGTTTATATTCAAGAAAACAACTAGAAAACATGTTTGCAACAGATTTTGTAGCTTCCATGTAATAGTAAACCACAGTTATCACAGCAGAAAAAAACTTGCTGAAAATGGCAAAATCTGATGGGTCCGCGTACATGAGAATTGTCGATTTTTTGAAATTTTGATTTTCTTCTTTAATTAAGGTTTATATTCAAGAAAACAACTAGAAAAGAAGTTTGCAACAGATTGTGTAGCTTCTATGTCATAGAAAACCAGAGTTATCATAGCAGAAAATAACTTGCATAAAATAAGCAAAATCTGATGGGTCCGCGTACATGAGAACTGTCGATTTTTTGAAATTTTTATTTTCTTCTTTAATTAAGGTTTATATTCAAGAAAACAACTAGAAAACATGTTTGCAACAGATTTTGTAGCTTCCATGTAATAATAAACCAGAGTTATCACAGCAGAAAGAAACTTGCTGAAAATGGCAAAATCTGATGGGTCCGCGTACACGAGCATTGTCGATTTTTTAAATTTCGATTTTCTTCTTTAATTAAAGTTTATATTCGAGAAAACAACTAGAAAAGATGTTTGCAACAGATTTTGTAGCTTCTATGTCATAGAAAACCAGAGTTATCATAGCAGAAAATAACTTGCTAAAATTAGCAAAATCTGATGGGTCCGCGTACATGAGAATTGTCGATTTTTTGAAATTTTGATTTTCTTATTTAATTAAGGTTTATATTCAAGAAAACAACTAGAAAACATGTTTGCAACAGATTTTGTAGCTTCTATGTAATAGTAAACCAGAGTTATCACAGCAGAAAGAAACTTGCTGAAAATGGCAAAATCTGATGGGTCCGCGTACACGAGAATTGTTGATTTTTTTAAATTTCGATTTTAGTCTTTAATTAAAGTTTATATTCAAGAAAACAACTAGAAAACATGTTTGCAACAGATTTTGTAGGTTCTATCTCATAGAAAACCAGAGTTATCACAGCAGAAAGAAACTTGCTGAAAATGGCAAAATCTGATAGGTCCGCGTACATGAGAATTGTCGATTTTTTTAAATTTGGATTTTCTTCTTTAATTAAGGTTTATATTCAAGAAAACAACTAGAAAACATGTTTGTAACAGATTTTGTAGCTTCTATGTCATAGAAAACAAGAGTTATCATAGCAGAAAATAACTTGCTGAAAATAGCAAAATCTGATGGGTCCGCGTACATGAGAATTGTCGATTTTTTGAAATTTCGATTTTCTTCTTTAATTAAGGTTTATATTCAAGAAAACAACTAGAAAACATGTTTGCAACAGATTTTGTAGCTTCTATGTAATAGTAAAGCAGAGTTATCACAGCAGAAAGAAACTTGCTGAAAATGGCAAAATCTGATGGGTCCGCGTACATGAGAATTGTCGATTTTTTTAAATTTTGATTTTCTTCTTTAATTAAGGTTTATATTCAAGAAAACAACTAGAAAACATGTTTGCAACAGATTTTGTAGCTTCTATGTAATAGTAAACCAGAGTTATCACAGCAGAAAGAAACTTGCTGAAAATGGCAAAATCTAGTGGGTCTGCGTACACGAGAATTGTCGATTTTTTGAAATTTCGATTTTCTTCTTTAATTAAGGTTTATATTCAAGAAAACAACTAGAAAACATGTTTGCAACAGATTTTGTAGCTTCCATGTAATAGTAAACCAGAGTTATCACAGCAGAAAGAAACTTGCTGAAAATGGCAAAATCTGATGGGTCCGCGTACATGAGAATTGTCGATTTTTTGAAATTTTGATTTTCTTATTTAATTAAGGTTTATATTCAAGAAAACAACTAGAAAACATGTTTGCAACAGATTTTGTAGCTTCTATGTAATAGTAAACCAGAGTTATCACAGCAGAAAGAAACTTGCTGAAAATGGCAAAATCTAGTGGGTCTGCGTACACGAGAATTGTCGATTTTTTGAAATTTCGATTTTCTTCTTTAATTAAGGTTTATATTCAAGAAAACAACTAGAAAACATGTTTGCAACAGATTTTGTAGCTTCCATGTAATAGTAAACCAGAGTTATCACAGCAGAAAGAAACTTGCTGAAAATGGCAAAATCTGATGGGTCCGCGTACATGAGAATTGTCGATTTTTTGAAATTTTGATTTTCTTCTTTAATTAAGGTTTATATTCAAGAAAACAACTAGAAAACATGTTTGCAACAGATTTTGTTGCTTCTATGTCATAGAAAACCAGAGTTATCATAGCAGAAAATAACTTGCTAAAAATAGCCAAATCTGATGGGTCCGCGTACATGAGAATTGTCGATTTTTTGAAATTTTGATTTTCTTCTTTAATTAAGGTTTATATTCAAGAAAACAACTAGAAAACATGTTTGCAACAGATTTTGTAGCTTTCATGTAATAATAAACCAGAGTTATCACAGCAGAAAGAAACTTGCTAAAAATGGCAAAATCTGATGGGTCCGCGTACACGAGCATTGTCGATTTTTTTAAATTTCGATTTTCTTCTTTAATTAAAGTTTATATTCGAGAAAACAACTAGAAAAGATGTTTGCAACAGATTTTGTAGCTTCTATGTTATAGAAAACCAGAGTTATCATAGCAGAAAATAACTTGCTAAAAATAGCAAAATCTGATGGGTCCGCGTACATGAGAATTGTCGATTTTTTTAAATTTGGATTTTCTTCTTTAATTAAGGTTTATATTCAAAAAAACAACTAGAAAACATGTTTGTAACAGATTTTGTAGCTTCTATGTCATAGAAAACTAGAGTTATCATAGCAGAAAATGACTTGCTGAAAATAGCAAAATCTGATGGGTCCGCGTACATGAGAATTGTCGATTTTTTGAAATTTCGATTTTCTTCTTTAATTAAGGTTTATATTCAAGAAAACAACTAGAAAACATGTTTGCAACAGATTTTGTAGCTTCTATGTAATAGTAAAGCAAAGTTATCACAGCAGAAAGAAACTTGCTGAAAATGGCAAAATCTGATGGGTCCGCGTACATGACAATTGTCGATTTTTTGAAATTTTGATTTTCTTCTTTAATTAAGGTTTATATTCAAGAAAAAAACGAGAAAACATGTCTGCAACAGATTTTGTAGCTTCTATGTGATAGTAAACCAGAGTTATCACAGCAGAAAGAAACTTGCTGAAAATGGCAAAATCTGATGGGTCCGCGTACACGAGAATGGTCGATTTTTTGAAATTCGATTTTCTTCTTTAATTAAGGTTTATATTCAAGAAAACAACTAGAAAACATGTTTGCAACAGATTTTGTAGCTTCCATGTAATAGTAAACCAGAGTTATCACAGCAGAAAGAAACTTGCTGAAAATGGCAAAATCTGATGGGTCCGCGTACATGAGAATTGTCGATTTTTTGAAATTTTGATTTTCTTCTTTAATTAAGGTTTATATTCAAGAAAACAACTAGAAAACATGTTTGCAACAGATTTTGTAGCTTCTATGTAATAGTAAACCAGAGTTATCACAGCAGAAAGAAACTTGCTGAAAATGGCAAAATCTAGTGGGTCTGCGTACACGAGAATTGTCGATTTTTTGAAATTTCGATTTTCTTCTTTAATTAAGGTTTATATTCAAGAAAACAACTAGAAAACATGTTTGCAACAGATTTTGTAGCTTCCATGTAATAGTAAACCAGAGTTATCACAGCAGAAAGAAACTTGCTGAAAATGGCAAAATCTGATGGGTCCGCGTACATGAGAATTGTCGATTTTTTGAAATTTTGATTTTCTTCTTTAATTAAGGTTTATATTCAAGAAAACAACTAGAAAACATGTTTGCAACAGATTTTGTTGCTTCTATGTCATAGAAAACCAGAGTTATCATAGCAGAAAATAACTTGCTAAAAATAGCCAAATCTGATGGGTCCGCGTACATGAGAATTGTCGATTTTTTGAAATTTTGATTTTCTTCTTTAATTAAGGTTTATATTCAAGAAAACAACTAGAAAACATGTTTGCAACAGATTTTGTAGCTTTCATGTAATAATAAACCAGAGTTATCACAGCAGAAAGAAACTTGCTAAAAATGGCAAAATCTGATGGGTCCGCGTACACGAGCATTGTCGATTTTTTTAAATTTCGATTTTCTTCTTTAATTAAAGTTTATATTCGAGAAAACAACTAGAAAAGATGTTTGCAACAGATTTTGTAGCTTCTATGTTATAGAAAACCAGAGTTATCATAGCAGAAAATAACTTGCTAAAAATAGCAAAATCTGATGGGTCCGCGTACATGAGAATTGTCGATTTTTTTAAATTTGGATTTTCTTCTTTAATTAAGGTTTATATTCAAAAAAACAACTAGAAAACATGTTTGTAACAGATTTTGTAGCTTCTATGTCATAGAAAACTAGAGTTATCATAGCAGAAAATGACTTGCTGAAAATAGCAAAATCTGATGGGTCCGCGTACATGAGAATTGTCGATTTTTTGAAATTTCGATTTTCTTCTTTAATTAAGGTTTATATTCAAGAAAACAACTAGAAAACATGTTTGCAACAGATTTTGTAGCTTCTATGTAATAGTAAAGCAAAGTTATCACAGCAGAAAGAAACTTGCTGAAAATGGCAAAATCTGATGGGTCCGCGTACATGACAATTGTCGATTTTTTGAAATTTTGATTTTCTTCTTTAATTAAGGTTTATATTCAAGAAAAAAACGAGAAAACATGTCTGCAACAGATTTTGTAGCTTCTATGTGATAGTAAACCAGAGTTATCACAGCAGAAAGAAACTTGCTGAAAATGGCAAAATCTGATGGGTCCGCGTACACGAGAATGGTCGATTTTTTGAAATTCGATTTTCTTCTTTAATTAAGGTTTATATTCAAGAAAACAACTAGAAAACATGTTTGCAACAGATTTTGTAGCTTCTATGTAATAATAAACCAGAGATATCACAGCAGAAAGAAACTTGCTGAAAATGGCAAAATCTGATGGGTCCGCGTACACGAGAATTGTCGATTTTTTGAAATTTCGATTTTCTTCTTTAATTAAGGTTTATATTCAAGAAAACAACTAGAAAAGAAGTTTGCAACAGATTGTGTAGCTTCTATGTCATAGAAAACCAGAGTTACTATAGCAGAAAATAACTTGCTAAAAATAGCAAAATCTGATGGGTCAGCGTACATGAGAATTGTCGATTTTTTGTAATTTTGATTTTCTTATTTAATTAAGGTTTATATTCAAGAAAACAACTAGAGAACATGTTTGCAACAGATTTTGTAGCTTCTATGTAATAGTAAACCAGAGTTATCACAGCAGAAAGAAACTTGCTGAAAATGGCAAAATCTGATGGGTCCGCGTACACGAGAATTGTTGATTTTTTGAAATTTCGATTTTAGTCTTTAATTAAGGTTTATATTCAAGAAAACAACTAGAAAACATGTTTGTAACAGATTTTGTAGCTTCTATGTCATAGAAAACTAGAGTTATCATAGCAGAAAATAACTTGCTGAAAATAGCAAAATCTGATGGGTCCGCGTACATGAGAATTGTCGATTTTTTGAAATTTCGATTTTCTTGTTTAATTAAGGTTCATATTCAAGAAAACAACTAGAAAACATGTTTGCAACAGATTTTGTAGCTTCTATGTAATAATAAACCAGAGATATCACAGCAGAAAGAAACTTGCTGAAAATGGCAAAATCTGATGGGTCCGCTTACACGAGAATTGTCGATTTTTTGAAATTTGAATTTTCTTCTTTAATTAAGGTTTATATTCAAGAAAACAACTAGAAAACATGTTTGCAACAGATTTTGTAGCTTCCATGTAATAGTAAACCAGATTTATCACAGCAGAAAGAAACTTGCTGAAAATGGCAAAATCTGATGGGTCCGCGTACATGAGAATTGTCGATTTTTTGAAATTTGGATTTTCTTCTTTAATTAAGGTTTATATTCAAGAAAACAACTAGAAAAGAAGTTTGCAACAGATTGTGTAGCTTCTATGTCATAGGAAACCAGAGTTATCATAGCAGAAAATAACTTGCTAAAAATAGCAAAATCTGATGGGTCAGCGTACATGAGAATTGTCGATTTTTTGTAATTTTGATTTTCTTATTTAATTAAGGTTTATATTCAAGAAAACAACTAGAAAACATGTTTGCAACAGATTTTGTAGCTTCTATGTAATAGTAAACCAGAGTTATCACAGCAGAAAGAAACTTGCTGAAAATGGCAAAATCTGATGGGTCCGCGTACACGAGAATTGTTGATTTTTTTAAATTTCGATTTTAGTCTTTAATTAAGGTTTATATTCAAGAAAACAACTAGAAAACATGTTTGTAACAGATTTTGTAGCTTCTATTTCATAGAAAACTAGAGTTATCATAGCAGAAAATAACTTGCTAAAAATAGCAAAATCTGATGGGTCCGCGTACACGAGAATTGTCGATTTTTTGAAATTTCGATTTTCTTCTTTAATTAAGGTTTATATTAAAGAAAACAACTAGAAAACATGTTTGCAACAGATTTTGTAGCTTCTATGTAATAGTAAAGCAGAGTTATCACAGCAGAAAGAAACTTGCTGAAAATGGCAAAATCTGATGGGTCCGCGTACACGAGAATTGTCGATTTTTTGAAATTTCGATTTTCTTCTTTAATTAAAGTTTATATTCAAGAAAACAACTAGAAAACATGTTTGCAACAGATTTCGTAGCTTCTATGTAATAGTAAACCAGAGTTATCACAGCAGAAAGAAACTTGCTGAAAATGGCAAAATCTGATGGGTCCGCGTACACGAGAATTGTCGATTTTTTGAAATTTAGATTTTCTTCTTTAATTAAGGTTTATATTCAAGAAAACAACTAGAAAACATGTTTGCAACAGATTTTGTAGCTTCCATGTAATAGTAAACCAGAGTTATCACAGCAGAAAGAAACTTGCTGAAAATGGCAAAATCTGATGGGTCCGCGTACACGAGAATTGTCGATTTTTTGAAATTTCGATTTTCTTCTTTAATTAAGGTTTATATTCAAGAAAACAACTAGAAAAGAAGTTTGCAACAGATTGTGTAGCTTCTATGTCATAGAAAACCAGAGTTACTATAGCAGAAAATAACTTGCTAAAAATAGCAAAATCTGATGGGTCAGCGTACATGAGAATTGTCGATTTTTTGTAATTTTGATTTTCTTATTTAATTAAGGTTTATATTCAAGAAAACAACTAGAAAACATGTTTGCAACAGATTTTGTAGCTTCTATGTAATAGTAAACCAGAGTTATCACAGCAGAAAGAAACTTGCTGAAAATGGCAAAATCTGATGGGTCCGCGTACACAGGAATTGTTGATTTTTTTAAATTTCGATTTTAGTCTTTAATTAAGGTTTATATTCAAGAAAACAACTAGAAAACATGTTTGTAACAGATTTTGTAGCTTCTATGTCATAGAAAACTAGAGTTATCATAGCAGAAAATAACTTGCTGAAAATAGCAAAATCTGATGGGTCCGCGTACATGAGAATTGTCGATTTTTTGAAATTTCGATTTTCTTGTTTAATTAAGGTTCATATTCAAGAAAACAACTAGAAAACATGTTTGCAACAGATTTTGTAGCTTCTATGTAATAATAAACCAGAGATATCACAGCAGAAAGAAACTTGCTGAAAATGGCAAAATCTGATGGGTCCGCTTACACGAGAATTGTCGATTTTTTGAAATTTCGATTTTCTTCTTTAATTAAGGTTTATATTCAAGAAAACAACTAGAAAACATGTTTGCAACAGATTTTGTAGCTTCCATGTAATAGTAAACCAGATTTATCACAGCAGAAAGAAACTTGCTGAAAATGGCAAAATCTGATGGGTCCGCGTACATGAGAATTGTCGATTTTTTGAAATTTTGATTTTCTTCTTTAATTAAGGTTTATATTCAAGAAAACAACTAGAAAAGAAGTTTGCAACAGATTGTGTAGCTTCTATGTCATAGAAAACCAGAGTTATCATAGCAGAAAATAACTTGCTAAAAATAGCAAAATCTGATGGGTCAGCGTACATGAGAATTGTCGATTTTTTGTAATTTTGATTTTCTTATTTAATTAAGGTTTATATTCAAGAAAACAACTAGAAAACATGTTTGCAACAGATTTTGTAGCTTCTATGTAATAGTAAACCAGAGTTATCACAGCAGAAAGAAACTTGCTGAAAATGGCAAAATCTGAGGGGTCCGCGTACACGAGAATTGTCGATTTTTTTAAATTTCGATTTTCTTCTTTAATTAAAGTTTATATTCAAGAAAACAACTAGAAAACATGTTTGCAACAGATTTCGTAGCTTCTATGTAATAGTAAACCAGAGTTATCACAGCAGAAAGAAACTTGCTGAAAATGGCAAAATCTGATGGGTCCGCGTACACGAGAATTGTCGATTTTTTGAAATTTAGATTTTCTTCTTTAATTAAGGTTTATATTCAAGAAAACAACTAGAAAACATGTTTGCAACAGATTTTGTAGCTTCTATGTCATAGAAAACCAGAGTTATCATAGCAGAAAATAACTTGCTGAAAATAGCAAAATCTGATGGGTCCGCGTACACGAGCATTGTCGATTTTTTTAAATTTCGATTTTCTTCTTTAATTAAAGTTTATATTCGAGAAAACAACTAGAAAAGATGTTTGCAACAGATTGTGTAGCTTCTATGTTATAGAAAACCAGAGTTATCATAGCAGAAAATAACTTGCTAAAAATAGCAAAATCTGATGGGTCCGCGTACATGAGAATTGTCGATTTTTTTAAATTTGGATTTTCTTCTTTAATTAAGGTTTATATTCAAGAAAACAACTAGAAAACATGTTTGTAACAGATTTTGTAGCTTCTATGTCATAGAAAACTAGAGTTATCATAGCAGAAAATAACTTGCTGAAAATAGCAAAATCTGATGGGTCCGCGTACACGAGAATTGTCGATTTTTTTAAATTTCGATTTTCTTCTTTAATTAAGGTTTATATTAAAGAAAACAACTAGAAAACATGTTTGCAACAGATTTTGTAGCTTCCATGTAATAGTAAACCAGATTTATCACAGCAGAAAGAAACTTGCTGAAAATGGCAAAATCTGATGGGTCCGCGTACACGAGAATTGTCGATTTTTTGAAATTTAGATTTTCTTCTTTAATTAAGGTTTATATTCAAGAAAACAACTAGAAAACATGTTTGCAACAGATTTTGTAGCTTCCATGTAATAGTAAACCAGAGTTATCACAGCAGAAAGAAACTTGCTGAAAATGGCAAAATCTGATGGGTCCGCGTACACGAGAATTGTCGATTTTTTGAAATTTCGATTTTCTTCTTTAATTAAGGTTTATATTCAAGAAAACAACTAGAAAACATGTTTGCAACAGATTTTGTAGCTTCTATGTCATAGAAAACCAGAGTTATCATAGCAGAAAATAACTTGCTGAAAATAGCAAAATCTGATGGGTCCGCGTACTCGAGCATTGTCGATTTTTTTAAATTTCGATTTTCTTCTTTAATTAAAGTTTATATTCGAGAAAACAACTAGAAAAGATGTTTGCAACAGATTTTGTAGCTTCTATGTTATAGAAAACCAGAGTTATCATAGCAGAAAATAACTTGCTAAAAATAGCAAAATCTGATGGGTCCGCGTACATGAGAATTGTCGATTTTGTTAAATTTGGATTTTCTTCTTTAATTAAGGTTTATATTCAAGAAAACAACTAGAAAACATGTTTGTAACAGATTTTGTAGCTTCTATGTCATAGAAAACTAGAGTTATCATAGCAGAAAATAACTTGCTGAAAATAGCAAAATCTGATGGGTCCGCGTACATGAGAATTGTCGATTTTTTGAAATTCGATTTTCTTCTTTAATTAAGGTTTATATTCAAGAAAACAACTAGAAAACATGTTTGCAACAGATTTTGTAGCTTCTATGTAATAATAAACCAGAGATATCACAGCAGAAAGAAACTTGCTGAAAATGGCAAAATCTGATGGGTCCGCGTACACGAGAATTGTCGATTTTTTGAAATTTCGATTTTCTTCTTTAATTAAGGTTTATATTCAAGAAAACAACTAGAAAACATGTTTGCAACAGATTTTGTAGCTTCCATGTAATAGTAAACCAGAGTTATCACAGCAGAAAGAAACTTGCTGAAAATGGCAAAATCTGATGGGTCCGCGTACATGAGAATTGTCGATTTTTTGAAATTTTGATTTTCTTCTTTAATTAAGGTTTATATTCAAGAAAACAACTAGAAAAGAAGTTTGCAACAGATTTTGTAGCTTCTATGTAATAGTAAACCAGAGTTATCACAGCAGAAAGAAACTTGCTGAAAATGGCAAAATCTAATGGGTCCGCGTACACGAGAATTGTTGATTTTTTTAAATTTCGATTTTAGTCTTTAATTAAGGTTTATATTCAAGAAAACAACTAGAAAACATGTTTGTAACAGATTTTGTAGCTTCTATGTCATAGAAAACTAGAGTTATCATAGCAGAAAATAACTTGCTAAAAATAGCAAAATCTGATGGGTCCGCGTACACGAGAATTGTCGATTTTTTGAAATTTCGATTTTCTTCTTTAATTAAGGTTTATATTAAAGAAAACAACTAGAAAACATGTTTGCAACAGATTTTGTAGCTTCTATGTAATAGTAAAGCAGAGTTATCACAGCAGAAAGAAACTTGCTGAAAATGGCAAAATCTGATGGGTCCGCGTACACGAGAATTGTCGATTTTTTTAAATTTCGATTTTCTTCTTTAATTAATGTTTATATTCAAGAAAACAACTAGAAAACATGTTTGCAACAGATTTCGTAGCTTCTATGTAATAGTAAACCAGAGTTATCACAGCAGAAAGAAACTTGCTGAAAATGGCAAAATCTGATGGGTCCGCATACACGAGAATTGTCGATTTTTTGAAATTTAGATTTTCTTCTTTAATTAAGGTTTATATTCAAGAAAACAACTAGAAAACATGTTTGCAACAGATTTTGTAGCTTCCATGTAATAGTAAACCAGAGTTATCACAGCAGAAAGAAACTTGCTGAAAATGGCAAAATCTGATGGGTCCGCGTACACGAGAATTGTCGATTTTTTGAAATTTCGATTTTCTTCTTTAATTAAGGTTTATATTCAAGAAAACAACTAGAAAACATGTTTGCAACAGATTTTGTAGCTTCTATGTCATAGAAAACCAGAGTTATCATAGCAGAAAATAACTTGCTGAAAATAGCAAAATCTGATGGGTCCTCGTGCACGAGCATTGTCGATTTTTTTAAATTTCGATTTTCTTCTTTAATTAAAGTTTATATTCGAGAAAACAACTAGAAAAGATGTTTGCAACAGATTTTGTAGCTTCTATGTTATAGAAAACCAGAGTTATCATAGCAGAAAATAACTTGCTAAAAATAGCAAAATCTGATGGGTCCGCGTACATGAGAATTGTCGATTTTTTTAAATTTGGATTTTCTTCTTTAATTAAGGTTTATATTCAAGAAAACAACTAGAAAACATGTTTGTAACAGATTTTGTAGCTTCTATGTCATAGAAAACTAGAGTTATCATAGCAGAAAATAACTTGCTAAAAATAGCAAAATCTGATGGGTCCGCGTACACGAGAATTGTCGATTTTTTGAAATTTCGATTTTCTTCTTTAATTAAGGTTTATATTAAAGAAAACAACTAGAAAACATGTTTGCAACAGATTTTGTAGCTTTTATGTAATAGTAAAGCAGAGTTATCACAGCAGAAAGAAACTTGCTGAAAATGGCAAAATCTGATGGGTCCGCGTACACGAGAATTGTCGATTTTTTTAAATTTCGATTTTCTTCTTTAATTAAAGTTTATATTCAAGAAAACAACTAGAAAACATGTTTGCAACAGATTTCGTAGCTTCTATGTAATAGTAAACCAGAGTTATCACAGCAGAAAGAAACTTGCTGAAAATGGCAAAATCTGATGGGTCCGCATACACGAGAATTGTCGATTTTTTGAAATTTAGATTTTCTTCTTTAATTAAGGTTTATATTCAAGAAAACAACTAGAAAACATGTTTGCAACAGATTTTGTAGCTTCCATGTAATAGTAAACCAGAGTTATCACAGCAGAAAGAAACTTGCTGAAAATGGCAAAATCTGATGGGTCCGCGTACACGAGAATTGTCGATTTTTTGAAATTTCGATTTTCTTCTTTAATTAAGGTTTATATTCAAGAAAACAACTAGAAAACATGTTTGCAACAGATTTTGTAGCTTCTATGTCATAGAAAACCAGAGTTATCATAGCAGAAAATAACTTGCTGAAAATAGCAAAATCTGATGGGTCCGCGTACACTAGCATTGTCGATTTTTTTAAATTTCGATTTTCTTCTTTAATTAAAGTTTATATTCGAGAAAACAACTAGAAAAGATGTTTGCAACAGATTTTGTAGCTTCTATGTTATAGAAAACCAGAGTTATCATAGCAGAAAATAACTTGCTAAAAATAGCAAAATCTGATGGGTCCGCGTACATGAGAATTGTCGATTTTTTTAAATTTGGATTTTCTTCTTTAATTAAGGTTTATATTCAAGAAAACAACTAGAAAACATGTTTGTAACAGATTTTGTAGCTTCTATGTCATAGAAAACTAGAGTTATCATAGCAGAAAATAACTTGCTGAAAATAGCAAAATCTGATGGGTCCGCGTACATGAGAATTGTCGATTTTTTGAAATTTCGATTTTCTTCTTTAATTAAAGTTTATATTCAAGAAAAAAACGAGAAAACATGTTTGCAACAGATTTTGTAGCTTCTATGTGATAGTAAACCAGAGTTATCACAGCAGAAAGAAACTTGCTGAAAATGGCAAAATCTGATGTGTCCGCGTACACGAGAATGGTCGATTTTTTGAAATTCGATTTTCTTCTTTAATTAAGGTTTATATTCAAGAAAACAACTAGAAAACATGTTTGCAACAGATTTTGTAGCTTCTATGTAATAATAAACCAGAGATATCACAGCAGAAAGAAACTTGCTGAAAATGGCAAAATCTGATGGGTCCGCGTACACGAGAATTGTCGATTTTTTGAAATTTCGATTTTCTTCTTTAATTAAGGTTTATATTCAAGAAAACAACTAGAAAACATGTTTGCAACAGATTTCGTAGCTTCTATGTAATAGTAAACCAGAGTTATCACAGCAGAAAGAAACTTGCTGAAAATGGCAAAATCTGATGGGTCCGCGTACACGAGAATTGTCGATTTTTTGAAATTTAGATTTTCTTCTTTAATTAAGGTTTATATTCAAGAAAACAACTAGAAAACATGTTTGCAACAGATTTTGTAGCTTCCATGTAATAGTAAACCAGAGTTATCACAGCAGAAAGAAACTTGCTGAAAATGGCAAAATCTGATGGGTCCGCGTACACGAGAATTGTCGATTTTTGAAATTTCGATTTTCTTCTTTAATTAAGGTTTATATTCAAGAAAACAACTAGAAAACATGTTTGCAACAGATTTTGTAGCTTCTATGTCATAGAAAACCAGAGTTATCATAGCAGAAAATAACTTGCTGAAAATAGCAAAATCTGATGGGTCCGCGTACACGAGCATTGTCGATTTTTTTAAATTTCGATTTTCTTCTTTAATTAAAGTTTATATTCGAGAAAACAACTAGAAAAGATGTTTGCAACAGATTTTGTAGCTTCTATGTTATAGAAAACCAGAGTTATCATAGCAGAAAATAACTTGCTAAAAATAGCAAAATCTGATGGGTCCGCGTACATGAGAATTGTCGATTTTTTTAAATTTAGATTTTCTTCTTTAATTAAGGTTTATATTCAAGAAAACAACTAGAAAACATGTTTGTAACAGATTTTGTAGCTTCTATGTCATAGAAAACTAGAGTTATCATAGCAGAAAATAACTTGCTGAAAATAGCAAAATCTGATGGGTCCGCGTACATGAGAATTGTCGATTTTTTAAAATTTCGATTTTCTTCTTTAATTAAGGTTTATATTCAAGAAAACAACTAGAAAACATGTTTGCAACAGATTTTGTAGCTTCTATGTAATAGTAAAGCAGAGTTATCACAGCAGAAAGAAACTTGCTGAAAATGGCAAAATCTGATGGGTCCGCGTACACGAGAATGGTCGATTTTTTGAAATTTCGATTTTCTTCTTTAATTAAGGTTTATATTCACGAAAACAACTAGAAAACATGTTTGCAACAGATTTTGTAGCTTCCATGTAATAGTAAACCAGAGTTATCACAGCAGAAAGAAACTTGCTGAAAATGGCAAAATCTGATGGGTCCGCGTACATGAGAATTGTCGATTTTTTGAAATTTTGATTTTCTTCTTTAATTAAGGTTTATATTCAAGAAAACCACTAGAAAAGAAGTTTGCAACAGATTGTGTAGCTTCTATGTCATAGAAAACCAGAGTTATCATAGCAGAAAATAACTTGCTAAAAATAGCAAAATCTGATGGGTCAGCGTACATGAGAATTGTCGATTTTTTGTAATTTTGATTTTCTTATTTAATTAAGGTTTATATTCAAGAAAACAACTAGAAAACATGTTTGCAACAGATTTTGTAGCTTCTATGTAATAGTAAACCAGAGTTATCACAGCAGAAAGAAACTTGCTGAAAATGGCAAAATCTGATGGGTCCGCGTACACGAGAATTGTCGATTTTTTTAAATTTCGATTTTCTTCTTTAATTAAAGTTTATATTCAAGAAAACAACTAGAAAACATGTTTGCAACAGATTTCGTAGCTTCTATGTAATAGTAAACCAGAGTTATCACAGCAGAAAGAAACTTGCTGAAAATGGCAAAATCTGATGGGTCCGCGTACACGAGAATTGTCGATTTTTTGAAATTTAGATTTTCTTCTTTAATTTAGGTTTATATTCAAGAAAACAACTAGAAAACATGTTTGCAACAGATTTTGTAGCTTCCATGTAATAGTAAACCAGAGTTATCACAGCAGAAAGAAACTTGCTGAAAATGGCAAAATCTGATGGGTCCGCGTACACGAGAATTGTCGATTTTTTGAAATTTCGATTTTCTTCTTTAATTAAGGTTTATATTCAAGAAAACAACTAGAAAACATGTTTGCAACAGATTTTGTAGCTTCTATGTCATAGAAAACCAGAGTTATCATAGCAGAAAATAACTTGCTGAAAATAGCAAAATCTGATGGGTCCGCGTACACGAGCATTGTCGATTTTTTTAAATTTCGATTTTCTTCTTTAATTAAAGTTTATATTCGAGAAAACAACTAGAAAAGATGTTTGCAACAGATTTTGTAGCTTCTATGTTATAGAAAACCAGAGTTATCATAGCAGAAAATAACTTGCTAAAAATAGCAAAATCTGATGGGTCCGCGTACATGAGAATGGTCGATTTTTTGAAATTTCGATTTTCTTCTTTAATTAAGGTTTATATTCAAGAAAACAACTAGAAAACATGTTTGCAACAGATTTTGTAGCTTCCATGTAATAGTAAACCAGAGTTATCACAGCAGAAAGAAACTTGCTGAAAATGGCAAAATCTGATGGGTCCGCCTACATGAGAATTGTCGATTTTTTGAAATTTTGATTTTCTTCTTTAATTAAGGTTTATATTCAAGAAAACAACTAGAAAAGAAGTTTGCAACAGATTTTGTAGCTTCTATGTAATAGTAAACCAGAGTTATCACAGCAGAAAGAAACTTGCTGAAAATGGCAAAATCTGATGGGTCCGCGTACACGAGAATTGTTAATTTTTTTAAATTTCGATTTTAGTCTTTAATTAAGGTTTATATTCAAGAAAACAACTAGAAAACATGTTTGTAACAGATTTTGTAGCTTCTATGTCATAGAAAACTAGAGTTATCATAGCAGAAAATAACTTGCTAAAAATAGCAAAATCTGATGGGTCCGCGTACACGAGAATTGTCGATTTTTTGAAATTTCGATTTCTTCTTTAATTAAGGTTTATATTAAAGAAAACAACTAGAAAACATGTTTGCAACAGATTTTGTAGCTTCTATGTAATAGTAAAGCAGAGTTATCACAGCAGAAAGAAACTTGCTGAAAATGGCAAAATCTGATGGGTCCGCGTACACGAGAATTGTCGATTTTTTTAAATTTCGATTTTCTTCTTTAATTAAAGTTTATATTCAAGAAAACAACTAGAAAACATGTTTGCAACAGATTTTGTAGCTTCCATGTAATAGTAAACCAGAGTTATCACAGCAGAAAGAAACTTGCTGAAAATGGCAAAATCTGATGGGTCCGCCGCGTACACGAGAATTGTCGATTTTTTGAAATTTCGATTTTCTTCTTTAATTAAGGTTTATATTCAAGAAAACAACTAGAAAACATGTTTGCAACAGATTTTGTAGCTTCTATGTCATAGAAAACCAGAGTTATCATAGCAGAAAATAACTTGCTGAAAATAGCAAAATCTGATGGGTCCGCGTACACGAGCATTGTCGATTTTTTTAAATTTCGATTTTCTTCTTTAATTAAAGTTTATATTCGAGAAAACAACTAGAAAAGATGTTTGCAACAGATATTGTAGCTTCTATGTTATAGAAAACCAGAGTTATCATAGCAGAAAATAACTTGCTAAAAATAGCAAAATCTGATGGGTCTGCGTACATGAGAATTGTCGATTTTTTGAAATTTGGATTTTCTTTTTTAATTAAGGTTTATATTCAAGAAAAAAACGAGAAAACATGTTTGCAACAGATTTTGTAGCTTCTATGTGATAGTAAACCAGAGTTATCACAGCAGAAAGAAACTTGCTGAAAATGGCAAAATCTGATGGGTCCGCGTACACGAGACTGGTCGATTTTTTGAAATTCGATTTTCTTCTTTAATTAAGGTTTATATTCAAGAAAACAACTAGAAAACATGTTTGCAAAAGATTTTGTAGCTTCTATGTAATAATAAACCAGAGATATCACAGCAGAAAGAAACTTGCTGAAAATGGCAAAATCTGATGGGTCCGCGTACATGAGAATTGTCGATTTTTTGAAATTTTGATTTTCTTCTTTAATTAAGGTTTATATTCAAGAAAACAACTAGAAAAGAAGTTTGCAACAGATTGTGTAGCTACTATGTCATAGAAAACCAGAGTTATCATAGCAGAAAATAACTTGCTAAAAATAGCAAAATCTGATGGGTCAGCGTACATGAGAATTGTCGATTTTTTGTAATTTTGATTTTCTTATTTAATTAAGGTTTATATTCAAGAAAACAACTAGAAAACATGTTTGCAACAGATTTTGTAGCTTCTATGTAATAGTAAACCAGAGTTATCACAGCAGAAAGAAACTTGCTGAAAATGGCAAAATCTGATGGGTCCGCGTACACGAGAATTGTTGATTTTTTTAAATTTCGATTTTAGTCTTTAATTAAGGTTTATATTCAAGAAAACAACTAGAAAACATGTTTGTAACAGATTTTGTAGCTTCTATGTCATAGAAAACTAGAGTTATCATAGCAGAAAATAACTTGCTGAAAATAGCAAAATCTGATGGGTCCGCGTACATGAGAATTGTCGATTTTTTGAAATTTCGATTTTCTTGTTTAATTAAGGTTCATATTCAAGAAAACAACTAGAAAACATGTTTGCAACAGATTTTGTAGCTTCCATGTAATAGTAAACCGGAGTTATCACAGCAGAAAGAAACTTGCTGAAAATGGCAAAATCTGATGGGTCCGCGTACATGAGAATTGTCGATTTTTTGAAATTTTGATTTTCTTCTTCAATTAAGGTTTATATTCAAGAAAACAACTAGAAAAGAAGTTTGCAACAGATTGTGTAGCTTCTATGTCATAGAAAACCAGAGTTATCATAGCAGAAAATAACTTGCTAAAAATAGCAAAATCTGATGGGTCAGCGTACATGAGAATTGTCGATTTTTTGTAATTTGGATTTTCTTATTTAATTAAGGTTTATATTCAAGAAAACAACTAGAAAACATGTTTGCAACAGATTTTGTAGCTTCTATGTAATAGTAAACCAGAGTTATCACAGCAGAAAGAAACTTGCTGAAAATGGCAAAATCTGATGGGTCCGCGTACACGAGAATTGTTGATTTTTTTAAATTTCGATTTTAGTCTTTAATTAAGGTTTATATTCAAGAAAACAACTAGAAAACATGTTTGTAACAGATTTTGTAGCTTCTATGTCATAGAAAACTAGAGTTATCATAGCAGAAAATAACTTGCTAAAAATAGCAAAATCTGATGGGTCCGCGTACACGAGAATTGTCGATTTTTTGAAATTTCGATTTTCTTCTTTAATTAAGGTTTATATTAAAGAAAACAACTAGAAAACATGTTTGCAACAGATTTTGTAGCTTCTATGTAATAGTAAAGCAGAGTTATCACAGCAGAAAGAAACTTGCTGAAAATGGCAAAATCTGATGGGTCCGCGTACACGAGAATTGTCGATTTTTTTAAATTTCGATTTTCTTCTTTAATTAAAGTTTATATTCAAGAAAACAACTAGAAAACATGTTTGCAACAGATTTCGTAGCTTCTATGTAATAGTAAACCAGAGTTATCACAGCAGAAAGAAACTTGCTGAAAATGGCAAAATCTGATGGGTCCGCGTACACGAGAATTGTCGATTTTTTGAAATTTAGATTTTCTTCTTTAATTAAGGTTTATATTCAAGAAAACAACTAGAAAACATGTTTGCAACAGATTTTGTAGCTTCTATGTCATAGAAAACCAGAGTTATCATAGCAGAAAATAACTTGCTGAAAATAGCAAAATCTGATGGGTCCGCGTACACGAGCATTGTCGATTTTTTTAAATTTCGATTTTCTTCTTTAATTAAAGTTTATATTCGAGAAAACAACTAGAAAAGATGTTTGCAACAGATATTGTAGCTTCTATGTTATAGAAAACCAGAGTTATCATAGCAGAAAATAACTTGCTAAAAATAGCAAAATCTGATGGGTCCGCGTACATGAGAATTGTCGATTTTTTTAAATTTGGATTTTCTTCTTTAATTAAGGTTTATATTCAAGAAAACAACTAGAAAACATGTTTGTAACAGATTTTGTAGCTTCTATGTCATAGAAAACTAGAGTTATCATAGCAGAAAATAACTTGCTGAAAATAGCAAAATCTGATGGGTCCGCGTACATGAGAATTGTCGATTTTTTGAAATTTCGATTTTCTTCTTTAATTAAGGTTTATATTCAAGAAAACAACTAGAAAACATGTTTGCAACAGATTTTGTAGCTTCTATGTAATAGTAAAGCAGAGTTATCACAGCAGAAAGAAACTTGCTTAAAATAGCAAAATCTGATGGGTCCGCGTACATGAGAATTGTCGATTTTTTGAAATTTTGATTTTCTTCTTTAATTAAGGTTTATATTCAAGAAAAAAACGAGAAAACATGTTTGCAACAGATTTTGTAGCTTCTATGTGATAGTAAACCAGAGTTATCACAGCAGAAAGAAACTTGCTGAAAATGGCAAAATCTGATGGGTCCGCGTACACGAGACTGGTCGATTTTTTGAAATTCGATTTTCTTCTTTAATTAAGGTTTATATTCAAGAAAACAACTAGAAAACATGTTTGCAAAAGATTTTGTAGCTTCTATGTAATAATAAACCAGAGATATCACAGCAGAAAGAAACTTGCTGAAAATGGCAAAATCTGATGGGTCCGCGTACATGAGAATTGTCGATTTTTTGAAATTTTGATTTTCTTCTTTAATTAAGGTTTATATTCAAGAAAACAACTAGAAAAGAAGTTTGCAACAGATTGTGTAGCTACTATGTCATAGAAAACCAGAGTTATCATAGCAGAAAATAACTTGCTAAAAATAGCAAAATCTGATGGGTCAGCGTACATGAGAATTGTCGATTTTTTGTAATTTTGATTTTCTTATTTAATTAAGGTTTATATTCAAGAAAACAACTAGAAAACATGTTTGCAACAGATTTTGTAGCTTCTATGTAATAGTAAACCAGAGTTATCACAGCAGAAAGAAACTTGCTGAAAATGGCAAAATCTGATGGGTCCGCGTACACGAGAATTGTTGATTTTTTTAAATTTCGATTTTAGTCTTTAATTAAGGTTTATATTCAAGAAAACAACTAGAAAACATGTTTGTAACAGATTTTGTAGCTTCTATGTCATAGAAAACTAGAGTTATCATAGCAGAAAATAACTTGCTGAAAATAGCAAAATCTGATGGGTCCGCGTACATGAGAATTGTCGATTTTTTGAAATTTCGATTTTCTTGTTTAATTAAGGTTCATATTCAAGAAAACAACTAGAAAACATGTTTGCAACAGATTTTGTAGCTTCCATGTAATAGTAAACCAGAGTTATCACAGCAGAAAGAAACTTGCTGAAAATGGCAAAATCTGATGGGTCCGCGTACATGAGAATTGTCGATTTTTTGAAATTTTGATTTTCTTCTTCAATTAAGGTTTATATTCAAGAAAACAACTAGAAAAGAAGTTTGCAACAGATTGTGTAGCTTCTATGTCATAGAAAACCAGAGTTATCATAGCAGAAAATAACTTGCTAAAAATAGCAAAATCTGATGGGTCAGCGTACATGAGAATTGTCGATTTTTTGTAATTTGGATTTTCTTATTTAATTAAGGTTTATATTCAAGAAAACAACTAGAAAACATGTTTGCAACAGATTTTGTAGCTTCTATGTAATAGTAAACCAGAGTTATCACAGCAGAAAGAAACTTGCTGAAAATGGCAAAATCTGATGGGTCCGCGTACACGAGAATTGTTGATTTTTTTAAATTTCGATTTTAGTCTTTAATTAAGGTTTATATTCAAGAAAACAACTAGAAAACATGTTTGTAACAGATTTTGTAGCTTCTATGTCATAGAAAACTAGAGTTATCATAGCAGAAAATAACTTGCTAAAAATAGCTAAATCTGATGGGTCCGCGTACACGAGAATTGTCGATTTTTTGAAATTTCGATTTTCTTCTTTAATTAAGGTTTATATTAAAGAAAACAACTAGAAAACATGTTTGCAACAGATTTTGTAGCTTCTATGTAATAGTAAAGCAGAGTTATCACAGCAGAAAGAAACTTGCTGAAAATGGCAAAATCTGATGGGTCCGCGTACACGAGAATTGTCGATTTTTTTAAATTTCGATTTTCTTCTTTAATTAAAGTTTATATTCAAGAAAACAACTAGAAAACATGTTTGCAACAGATTTTGTAGCTTCTATGTAATAGTAAACCAGAGTTATCACAGCAGAAAGAAACTTGCTGAAAATGGCAAAATCTGATGGGTCCGCGTACACGAGAATTGTCGATTTTTTGAAATTTAGATTTTCTTCTTTAATTAAGGTTTATATTCAAGAAAACAACTAGAAAACATGTTTGCAACAGATTTTGTAGCTTCCATGTAATAGTAAACCAGAGTTATCACAGCAGAAAGAAACTTGCTGAAAATGGCAAAATCTGATAGGTCCGCGTACACGAGAATTGTCGATTTTTTTAAATTTCGATTTTCTTCTTTAATTAAGGTTTATATTCAAGAAAACAACTAGAAAACATGTTTGCAACAGATTTTGTAGCTTCTATGTCATAGAAAACCAGAGTTATCATAGCAGAAAATAACTTGCTAAAAATAGCAAAATCTGATGGGTCCGCGTACATGAGAATTGTCGATTTTTTGAAATTTTGATTTTCTTCTTTAATTAAGGTTTATATTCAAGAAAACAACTAGAAAACATGTTTGCAACAGATTTTGTAGCTTTCATGTAATAATAAACCAGAGTTATCACAGCAGAAAGAAACTTGCTGAAAATGGCAAAATCTGATGGGTCCGCGTACACGAGCATTGTCGATTTTTTTAAATTTCGATTTTCTTCTTTAATTAAAGTTTATATTCGAGAAAACAACTAGAAAAGATGTTTGCAACAGATTTTGTAGCTTCTATGTTATAGAAAACCAGAGTTATCATAGCAGAAAATAACTTGCTAAAAATAGCAAAATCTGATGGGTCCGCGTACATGAGAATTGTCGATTTCTTGAAATTTCGATTTTCTTCTTTAATTAAGGTTTATATTCAAGAAAACAACTAGAAAACATGTTTGTAACAGATTTTGTAGCTTCTATGTAATAGTAAACCAGAGTTATCACAGCAGAAAGAAACTTGCTGAAAATGGCAAAATCTGATGGGTCCGCGTACACGAGAATTGTCGATTTTTTGAAATTTTGATTTTCTTCTTTAATTAAGGTTTATATTCAAGAAAACAACTAGAAAACATGTTTGCAACAGATTTTGTTGCTTCTATGTCATAGAAAACCAGAGTTATCATAGCAGAAAATAACTTGCTAAAAATAGCAAAATCTGATGGGTCCGCGTACACGAGAATTGTCGATTTTTTGAAATTTCGATTTTCTTCTTTAATTAAGGTTTATATTAAAGAAAACAACTAGAAAACATGTTTGCAACAGATTTTGTAGCTTCTATGTAATAGTAAAGCAGAGTTATCACAGCAGAAAGAAACTTGCTGAAAATGGAAAAATCTGATGGGTCCACGTACACGAGAATTGTCGATTTTTTGAAATTTAGATTTTCTTCTTTAATTAAGGTTTATATTCAAGAAAACAACTAGAAAACATGTTTGCAACAGATTTTGTAGCTTCCATGTAATAGTAAACCAGAGTTATCACAGCAGAAAGAAACTTGCTGAAAATGGCAAAATCTGATGGGTCCGCGTACACGAGAATTGTCGATTTTTTGAAATTTCGATTTTCTTCTTTAATTAAGGTTTATATTCAAGAAAACAACTAGAAAACATGTTTGCAACAGATTTTGTAGCTTCTATGTCATAGAAAACCAGAGTTATCATAGCAGAAAATAACTTGCTAAAAATAGCAAAATCTGATGGGTCCGCGTACATGAGAATTGTCGATTTTTTGAAATTTTGATTTTCTTCTTTAATTAAGGTTGATATTCAAGAAAACAACTAGAAAACATGTTTGCAACAGATTTTGTAGCTTTCATGTAATAATAAACCAGAGTTATCACAGCAGAAAGAAACTTGCTGAAAATGGCAAAATCTGATGGGTCCGCGTACACGAGCATTGTCGATTTTTTTAAATTTCGATTTTCTTCTTTAATTAAAGTTTATATTCGAGAAAACAACTAGAAAAGATGTTTGCAACAGATTTTGTAGCTTCTATGTTATAGAAAACCAGAGTTATCATAGCAGAAAATAACTTGCTAAAAATAGCAAAATCTGATGGGTCCGCGTACATGAGAATTGTCGATTTTTTTAAATTTCGATTTTCTTCTTTAATTAAGGTTTATATTCAAGAAAACAACTAGAAAACATGTTTGTAACAGATTTTGTAGCTTCTATGTCATAGAAAACCAGAGTTATCACAGCAGAAAGAAACTTGCTGAAAATGGCAAAATCTGATGGGTCCGCGTACATAAGAATTGTCGATTTTTTGTAATTTTGATTTTCTTATTTAATTAAGGTTTATATTCAAGAAAACAACTAGAAAACATGTTTGCAACAGATTTTGTAGCTTCTATGTGATAGTAAACCAGAGTTATCACAGCAGAAAGAAACTTGCTGAAAATGGCAAAATCTGATGGGTCCGCGTACACGAGAATTGTTGATTGTTTTAAATTTCGATTTTAGTCTTTAATTAAGGTTTATATTCAAGAAAACAACTAGAAAACATGTTTGTAACAGATTTTGTAGCTTCTATGTCATAGAAAACTAGAGTTATCATAGCAGAAAATAACTTGCTGAAAATGGCAAAATCTGATGGGTCCGCGTACATGAGAATTGTCGATTTTTTGAAATTTCGATTTTCTTGTTTAATTAAGGTTCATATTCAAGAAAAAAACGAGAAAACATGTTTGCAACAGATTTTGTAGCTTCTATGTAATAATAAACCAGAGATATCACAGCAGAAAGAAACTTGCTGAAAATGGCAAAATCTGATGGGTCCGCGTACACGAGAATTGTCGATTTTTTTAAATTTCGATTTTCTTCTTTAATTAAGGTTTATATTCAAGAAAACAACTAGAAAACATGTTTGCAACAGATTTTGTTGCTTCTATGTAATAGTAAACCAGAGTTATCACAGCAGAAAGAAACTTGCTGAAAATCGCAAAATCTGATGGGTCCGCGTACACGAGAATTGTTGATTTTTTTAAATTTTGATTTTAGTCTTTAATTAAGTTTTATATTCAAGAAAACAACTAGAAAACATGTTTGCAACAGATTTTGTTGCTTCTATGTCATAGAAAACCAGAGTTATCATAGCAGAAAATAACTTGCTAAAAATAGCAAAATCTGATGGGTCCGCGTACATGAGAATTGTCGATTTTTTGAAATTTTGATTTTCTTCTTTAATTAAGGTTTATATTCAAGAAAACAACTAGAAAACATGTTTGCAACAGATTTTGTAGCTTTCATGTAATAATAAACCAGAGTTATCACAGCAGAAAGAAACTTGCTGAAAATGGCAAAATCTGATGGGTCCGCGTACACGAGCATTGTCGATTTTTTTAAATTTCGATTTTCTTCTTTAATTAAAGTTTATATTCGAGAAAACAACTAGAAAAGATGTTTGCAACAGATTTTGTAGCTTCTATGTTATAGAAAACTAGAGTTATCATAGCAGAAAATAACTTGCTAAAAATAGCAAAATCTGATGGGTCCGCGTACACGAGAATTGTCGATTTTTTGAAATTTCGATTTTCTTCTTTAATTAAGGTTTATATTAAAGAAAACAACTAGAAAACATGTTTGCAACAGATTTTGTAGCTTCTATGTAATAGTAAAGCAGAGTTATCACAGCAGAAAGAAACTTGCTGAAAATGGCAAAATCTGATGGGTCCGCGTACACGAGAATTGTCGATTTTTTTAAATTTCGATTTTCTTCTTTAATTAAAGTTTATATTCAAGAAAACAACTAGAAAACATGTTTGCAACAGATTTCGTAGCTTCTATGTAATAGTAAACCAGAGTTATCACAGCAGAAAGAAACTTGCTGAAAATGGCAAAATCTGATGGGTCCGCGTACACGAGAATTGTCGATTTTTTGAAATTTAGATTTTCTTCTTTAATTAAGGTTTATATTCAAGAAAACAACTAGAAAACATGTTTGCAACAGATTTTGTAGCTTCCATGTAATAGTAAACCAGAGTTATCACAGCAGAAAGAAACTTGCTGAAAATGGCAAAATCTGATGGGTCCGCGTACACGAGAATTGTCGATTTTTTTAAATTTCGATTTTCTTCTTTAATTAAGGTTTATATTCAAGAAAACAACTAGAAAACATGTTTGCAACAGATTTTGTAGCTTCTATGTCATAGAAAACCAGAGTTATCATAGCAGAAAATAACTTGCTAAAAATAGCAAAATCTGATGGGTCCGCGTACATGAGAATTGTCGATTTTTTGAAATTTTGATTTTCTTCTTTAATTAAGGTTTATATTCAAGAAAATACTAGAAAACATGTTTGCAACAGATTTTGTAGCTTTCATGTAATAATAAACCAGAGTTATCACAGCAGAAAGAAACTTGCTGAAAATGGCAAAATCTGATGGGTCCGCGTACACGAGCATTGTCGATTTTTTAAAATTTCGATTTTCTTCTTTAATTAAAGTTTATATTCGAGAAAACAACTAGAAAAGATGTTTGCAACAGATTTTGTAGCTTCTATGTTATAGAAAACCAGAGTTATCATAGCAGAAAATAACTTGCTAAAAATAGCAAAATCTGATGGGTCCGCGTACATGAGAATTGTCGATTTTTTTAAATTTCGATTTTCTTCTTTAATTAAGGTTTATATTCAAGAAAACAACTAGAAAACATGTTTGTAACAGATTTTGTAGCTTCTATGTCATAGAAAACTAGAGTTATCATAGCAGAAAATAACTTGCTGAAAATAGCAAAATCTGATGGGTCCGCGTACATGAGAATTGTCGATTTTTTGAAATTTCGATTTTCTTCTTTAATTAAGGTTTATATTCAAGAAAACAACTAGAAAACATGTTTGCAACAGATTTTGTAGCTTCTATGTAATAGTAAAGCAGAGTTATCACAGCAGAAAGAAACTTGCTGAAAATGGCAAAATCTGATGGGTCCGCGTACATGAGAATTGTCGATTTTTTGAAATTTTGATTTTCTTCTTTAATTAAGGTTTATATTCAAGAAAAAAACTAGAAAACATGTTTGCAACAGAAGGTATAGCTTCTTTGTGATAGTAAACCAGAGTTATCACAGCAGAAAGAAACTTGCTGAAAATGGCAAAATCTGATGGGTCCGCGTACACGAGAATGGTCGATTTTTTGAAATTCGATTTTCTTCTTTAATTAAGGTTTATATTCAAGAAAAAATCGAGAAAACATGTTTGCAACAGATTTTGTAGCTTCTATGTAATAATAAACCAGAGATATCACAGCAGAAAGAAACTTGCTGAAAATGGCAAAATCTGATGGGTCCGCGTACACGAGAATTGTCGATTTTTTGAAATTTTGATTTTCTTCTTTAATTAAGGTTTATATTCAAGAAAACAACTAGAAAACATGTTTGCAACAGATTTTGTAGCTTCCATGTAATAGTAAACCAGAGTTATCACAGCAGAAAGAAACTTGCTGAAAATGGCAAAATCTGATGGGTCCGCGTACATGAGAATTGTCGATTTTTTGAAATTTTGATTTTCTTCTTTAATTAAGGTTTATATTCAAGAAAACAACTAGAAAAGAAGTTTGCAACAGCTTGTGTAGCTTCTATGTCATAGAAAACCAGAGTTATCATAGCAGAAAATAACTTGCTAAAAATAGCAAAATCTGATGGGTCAGCGTACATAAGAATTGTCGATTTTTTGTAATTTTGATTTTCTTATTTAATTAAGGTTTATATTCAAGAAAACAACTAGAAAACATGTTTGCAACAGATTTTGTAGCTTCTATGTAATAGTAAACCAGAGTTATCACAGCAGAAAGAAACTTGCTGAAAATGGCAAAATCTGATGGGTCCGCGTACACGAGAATTGTTGATTTTTTTAAATTTCGATTTTAGTCTTTAATTAAGGTTTATATTCAAGAAAACAACTAGAAAACATGTTTGTAACAGATTTTGTAGCTTCTATGTCATAGAAAACTAGAGTTATCATAGCAGAAAATAACTTGCTGAAAATAGCAAAATCTGATGGGTCCGCGTACATGAGACTTGTCGATTTTTTGAAATTTCGATTTTCTTGTTTAATTAAGGTTCATATTCAAGAAAAAAACTAGAAAACATGTTTGCAACAGAAGGTATAGCTTCTTTGTGATAGTAAACCAGAGTTATCACAGCAGAAAGAAACTTGCTGAAAATGGCAAAATCTGATGGGTCCGCGTACACGAGAATGGTCGATTTTTTGAAATTCGATTTTCTTCTTTAATTAAGGTTTATATTCAAGAAAAAATCGAGAAAACATGTTTGCAACAGATTTTGTAGCTTCTATGTAATAATAAACCAGAGATATCACAGCAGAAAGAAACTTGCTGAAAATGGCAAAATCTGATGGGTCCGCGTACACGAGAATTGTTGATTTTTTTAAATTTCGATTTTCTTCTTTAATTAAGGTTTATATTCAAGAAAACAACTAGAAAACATGTTTGCAACAGATTTTGTAGCTTCCATGTAATAGTAAACCAGAGTTATCACAGCAGAAAGAAACTTGCTGAAAATGGCAAAATCTGATGGGTCCGCATACATGAGAATTGTCGATTTTTTGAAATTTTGATTTTCTTCTTTAATTAAGGTTTATATTCAAGAAAACAACTAGAAAAGAAGTTTGCAACAGCTTGTGTAGCTTCTATGTCATAGAAAACCAGAGTTATCATAGCAGAAAATAACTTGCTAAAAATAGCAAAATCTGATGGGTCAGCGTACATAAGAATTGTCGATTTTTTGTAATTTTGATTTTCTTATTTAATTAAGGTTTATATTCAAGAAAACAACTAGAAAACATGTTTGCAACAGATTTTGTAGCTTCTATGTAATAGTAAACCAGAGTTATCACAGCAGAAAGAAACTTGCTGAAAATGGCAAAATCTGATGGGTCCGCGTACACGAGAATTGTTGATTTTTTTAAATTTCGATTTTAGTCTTTAATTAAGGTTTATATTCAAGAAAACAACTAGAAAACATGTTTGTAACAGATTTTGTAGCTTCTATGTCATAGAAAACTAGAGTTATCATAGCAGAAAATAACTTGCTGAAAATAGCAAAATCTGATGGGTCCGCGTACATGAGACTTGTCGATTTTTTGAAATTTCGATTTTCTTGTTTAATTAAGGTTCATATTCAAGAAAACAACTAGAAAACATGTTTGCAACAGATTTTGTAGCTTCTATGTAATAATAAACCAGAGATATCACAGCAGAAAGAAACTTGCTGAAAATGGCAAAATCTGATGGGTCCGCGTACACGAGAATTGTCGATTTTTTGAAATTTCGATTTTCTTCTTTAATTAAAGTTTATATTCAAGAAAACAACTAGAAAACATGTTTGCAACAGATTTCGTAGCTTCTATGTAATAGTAAACCAGAGTTATCACAGCAGAAAGAAACTTGCTGAAAATGGCAAAATCTGATGGGTCCGCGTACACGAGAATTGTCGATTTTTTGAAATTTAGATTTTCTTCTTTAATTAAGGTTTATATTCAAGAAAACAACTAGAAAACATGTTTGCAACAGATTTTGTAGCTTCCATGTAATAGTAAACCAGAGTTATCACAGCAGAAAGAAACTTGCTGAAAATGGCAAAATCTGATGGGTCCGCGTACATGAGAATTGTCGATTTTTTGAAATTTTGATTTTCTTCTTTAATTAAGGTTTATATTCAAGAAAACAACTAGAAAAGAAGTTTGCAACAGATTGTGTAGCTTCTATGTCATAGAAAACCAGAGTTATCATAGCAGAAAATAACTTGCTAAAAATAGCAAAATCTGATGGGTCAGCGTACATGAGAATTGTCGATTTTTTGTAATTTTGATTTTCTTATTTAATTAAGGTTTATATTCAAGAAAACAACTAGAAAACATGTTTGCAACAGATTTTGTAGCTTCTATGTAATAGAAAACTAGAGTTATCACAGCAGAAAGAAACTTGCTGAAAATGGCAAAATCTGATGGGTCCGCGTACACGAGAATGGTCGATTTTTTGAAATTCGATTTTCTTCTTTAATTAAGGTTTATATTCAAGAAAAAATCGAGAAAACATGTTTGCAACAGATTTTGTAGCTTCTATGTAATAATAAACCAGAGATATCACAGCAGAAAGAAACTTGCTGAAAATGGCAAAATCTGATGGGTCCGCGTACACGAGAATGGTCGATTTTTTGAAATTCGATTTTCTTCTTTAATTAAGGTTTATATTCAAGAAAAAATCGAGAAAACATGTTTGCAACAGATTTTGTAGCTTCTATGTAATAATAAACCAGAGATATCACAGCAGAAAGAAACTTGCTGAAAATGGCAAAATCTGATGGGTCCGCGTACACGAGAATTGTCGATTTTTTGAAATTTCGATTTTCTTCTTTAATTAAGGTTTATATTCAAGAAAACAACTAGAAAACATGTTTGCAACAGATTTTGTAGCTTCCATGTAATAGTAAACCAGAGTTATCACAGCAGAAAGAAACTTGCTGAAAATGGCAAAATCTGATGGGTCCGCGTACATGAGAATTGTCGATTTTTTGAAATTTTGATTTTCTTCTTTAATTAAGGTTTATATTCAAGAAAACAACTAGAAAAGAAGTTTGCAACAGCTTGTGTAGCTTCTATGTCATAGAAAACCAGAGTTATCATAGCAGAAAATAACTTGCTAAAAATAGCAAAATCTGATGGGTCAGCGTACATAAGAATTGTCGATTTTTTGTAATTTTGATTTTCTTATTTAATTAAGGTTTATATTCAAGAAAACAACTAGAAAACATGTTTGCAACAGATTTTGTAGCTTCTATGTAATAGTAAACCAGAGTTATCACAGCAGAAAGAAACTTGCTGAAAATGGCAAAATCTGATGGGTCCGCGTACACGAGAATTGTTGATTTTTTTAAATTTCGATTTTAGTCTTTAATTAAGGTTTATATTCAAGAAAACAACTAGAAAACATGTTTGTAACAGATTTTGTAGCTTCTATGTCATAGAAAACTAGAGTTATCATAGCAGAAAATAACTTGCTGAAAATAGCAAAATCTGATGGGTCCGCGTACATGAGACTTGTCGATTTTTTGAAATTTCGATTTTCTTGTTTAATTAAGGTTCATATTCAAGAAAAAAACTAGAAAACATGTTTGCAACAGAAGGTATAGCTTCTTTGTGATAGTAAACCAGAGTTATCACAGCAGAAAGAAACTTGCTGAAAATGGCAAAATCTGATGGGTCCGCGTACACGAGAATGGTCGATTTTTTGAAATTCGATTTTCTTCTTTAATTAAGGTTTATATTCAAGAAAAAATCGAGAAAACATGTTTGCAACAGATTTTGTAGCTTCTATGTAATAATAAACCAGAGATATCACAGCAGAAAGAAACTTGCTGAAAATGGCAAAATCTGATGGGTCCGCGTACACGAGAATTGTCGATTTTTTGAAATTTCGATTTTCTTCTTTAATTAAGGTTTATATTCAAGAAAACAACTAGAAAACATGTTTGCAACAGATTTTGTAGCTTCCATGTAATAGTAAACCAGAGTTATCACAGCAGAAAGAAACTTGCTGAAAATGGCAAAATTTGATGGGTCCGCGTACATGAGAATTGTCGATTTTTTGAAATTTTGATTTTCTTCTTTAATTAAGGTTTATATTCAAGAAAACAACTAGAAAAGAAGTTTGCAACAGCTTGTGTAGCTTCTATGTCATAGAAAACCAGAGTTATCATAGCAGAAAATAACTTGCTAAAAATAGCAAAATCTGATGGGTCAGCGTACATAAGAATTGTCGATTTTTTGTAATTTTGATTTTCTTATTTAATTAAGGTTTATATTCAAGAAAACAACTAGAAAACATGTTTGCAACAGATTTTGTAGCTTCTATGTAATAGTAAACCAGAGTTATCACAGCAGAAAGAAACTTGCTGAAAATGGCAAAATCTGATGGGTCCGCGTACACGAGAATTGTTGATTTTTTTAAATTTCGATTTTAGTCTTTAATTAAGGTTTATATTCAAGAAAACAACTAGAAAACATGTTTGTAACAGATTTTGTAGCTTCTATGTCATAGAAAACTAGAGTTATCATAGCAGAAAATAACTTGCTGAAAATAGCAAAATCTGATGGGTCCGCGTACATGAGACTTGTCGATTTTTTGAAATTTCGATTTTCTTGTTTAATTAAGGTTCATATTCAAGAAAACAACTAGAAAACATGTTTGCAACAGATTTTGTAGCTTCTATGTAATAATAAACCAGAGATATCACAGCAGAAAGAAACTTGCTGAAAATGGCAAAATCTGATGGGTCCGCGTACACGAGAATTGTCGATTTTTTGAAATTTCGATTTTCTTCTTTAATTAAAGTTTATATTCAAGAAAACAACTAGAAAACATGTTTGCAACAGATTTCGTAGCTTCTATGTAATAGTAAACCAGAGTTATCACAGCAGAAAGAAACTTGCTGAAAATGGCAAAATCTGATGGGTCCGCGTACACGAGAATTGTCGATTTTTTGAAATTTAGATTTTCTTCTTTAATTAAGGTTTATATTCAAGAAAACAACTAGAAAACATGTTTGCAACAGATTTTGTAGCTTCCATGTAATAGTAAACCAGAGTTATCACAGCAGAAAGAAACTTGCTGAAAATGGCAAAATCTGATGGGTCCGCGTACATGAGAATTGTCGATTTTTTGAAATTTTGATTTTCTTCTTTAATTAAGGTTTATATTCAAGAAAACAACTAGAAAAGAAGTTTGCAACAGATTGTGTAGCTTCTATGTCATAGAAAACCAGAGTTATCATAGCAGAAAATAACTTGCTAAAAATAGCAAAATCTGATGGGTCAGCGTACATGAGAATTGTCGATTTTTTGTAATTTTGATTTTCTTATTTAATTAAGGTTTATATTCAAGAAAACAACTAGAAAACATGTTTGCAACAGATTTTGTAGCTTCTATGTAATAGTAAACCAGAGTTATCACAGCAGAAAGAAACTTGCTGAAAATCGCAAAATCTGATGGGTCCGCGTACACGAGAATTGTTGATTTTTTTAAATTTTGATTTTAGTCTTTAATTAAGTTTTATATCTAAGAAAACAACTAGAAAACATGTTTGTAACAGATTTTGTTGCTTCTATGTCATAGAAAACTAGAGTTATCATAGCAGAAAATAACTTGCTGAAAATAGCAAAATCTGATGGGTCCGCGTACACGAGAATTGTCGATTTTTTGAAATTTCGATTTTCTTCTTTAATTAAGGTTTATATTCAAGAAAACAACTAGAAAACATGTTTGCAACAGATTTTGTAGCTTTCATGTAATAATAAACCAGAGTTATCACAGCAGAAAGAAACTTGCTGAAAATGGCAAAATCTGATGGGTCCGCGTACACGAGCATTGTCGATTTTTTTAAATTTCGATTTTCTTCTTTAATTAAAGTTTATATTCGAGAAAACAACTAGAAAAGATGTTTGCAACAGATTTTGTAGCTTCTATGTCATAGAAAACCAAAGTTATAAAAGCAGAAAATAACTTGCTAAAAATAGCAAAATCTGATAGGTCCGCGTACATGAGAATTGTCGATTTTTTTAAATTTGGATTTTCTTCTTTAATTAAGGTTTATATTCAAGAAAACAACTAGAAAACATGTTTTTAACAGATTTTGTAGCTTCTATGATATAGAAAACTAGAGTTATCATAGCAGAAAATAACTTGCTGAAAATAGCAAAATCTGATGGGTCCGCGTACATGAGAATTGTCGATTTTTTGAAATTTCGATTTTCTTCTTTAATTAAGGTTTATATTCAAGAAAACAACTAGAAAACATGTTTGCAACAGATTTTGTTGCTTCTATGTCATAGAAAACCAGAGTTATCATAGCAGAAAATAACTTGCTAAAAATGGCAAAATCTGATGTGTCCGCGTACACGAGAATTGTCGATTTTTTGAAATTTCGATTTTCTTCTTTAATTAAGGTTTATATTCAAGAAAACAACTAGAAAACATGTTTGCAACAGATTTTGTAGCTTCCATGTAATAGTAAACCAGAGTTATCACAGCAGAAAGAAACTTGCTGAAAATGGCAAAATCTGATGGGTCCGCGTACATGAGAATTGTCGATTTTTTGAAATTTTGATTTTCTTCTTTAATTAAGGTTTATATTCAAGAAAACAACTAGAAAAGAAGTTTGCAACAGATTGTGTAGCTTCTATGTCATAGAAAACCAGAGTTATCATAGCAGAAAATAACTTGCTAAAAATAGCAAAATCTGATGGGTCAGCGTACATGAGAATTGTCGATTTTTTGTAATTTTGATTTTCTTATTTAATTAAGGTTTATATTCAAGAAAACAACTAGAAAACATGTTTGCAACAGATTTTGTAGCTTCTATGTAATAGTAAACCAGAGTTATCACAGCAGAAAGAAACTTGCTGAAAATCGCAAAATCTGATGGGTCCGCGTACACGAGAATTGTTGATTTTTTTAAATTTTGATTTTAGTCTTTAATTAAGTTTTATATCTAAGAAAACAACTAGAAAACATGTTTGTAACAGATTTTGTAGCTTCTATGTCATAGAAAACTAGAGTTATCATAGCAGAAAATAACTTGCTGAAAATAGCAAAATCTGATGGGTCCGCGTACACGAGAATTGTCGATTTTTTGAAATTTCGATTTTCTTCTTTAATTAAGGTTTATATTAAAGAAAACAACTAGAAAACATGTTTGCAACAGATTTTGTAGCTTCTATGTAATAGTAAAGCAGAGTTATCACAGCAGAAAGAAACTTGCTGAAAATGGCAAAATCTGATGGGTCCGCGTACACGAGAATTGTCGATTTTTTGAAATTTCGATTTTCTTCTTTAATTAAAGTTTATATTCAAGAAAACAACTAGAAAACATGTTTGCAACAGATTTCGTAGCTTCTATGTAATAGTAAACCAGAGTTATCACAGCAGAAAGAAACTTGCTGAAAATGGCAAAATCTGATGGGTCCGCGTACACGAGAATTGTCGATTTTTTGAAATTTCGATTTTCTTCTTTAATTAAGGTTTATATTCAAGAAAACAACTAGAAAACATGTTTGCAACAGATTTTGTAGCTTCCATGTAATAGTAAACCAGAGTTATCACAGCAGAAAGAAACTTGCTGAAAATGGCAAAATCTGATGGGTCCGCGTACATGAGAATTGTCGATTTTTTGAAATTTTGATTTTCTTCTTTAATTAAGGTTTATATTCAAGAAAACAACTAGAAAACATGTTTGCAACAGATTTTGTTGCTTCTATGTCATAGAAAACCAGAGTTATCATAGCAGAAAATAACTTGCTAAAAATAGCAAAATCTGATGGGTCCGCATACATGAGAATTGTCGATTTTTTGAAATTTTGATTTTCTTCTTTAATTAAGGTTTATATTCAAGAAAACAACTAGAAAACATGTTTGCAACAGATTTTGTAGCTTTCATGTAATAATAAACCAGAGTTATCACAGCAGAAAGAAACTTGCTGAAAATGGCAAAATCTGATGGGTCCGCGTACACGAGCATTGTCGATTTTTTTAAATTTCGATTTTCTTCTTTAATTAAAGTTTATATTCGAGAAAACAACTAGAAAAGATGTTTGCAACAGATTTTGTAGCTTCTATGTCATAGAAAACCAAAGTTATAAAAGCAGAAAATAACTTGCTAAAAATAGCAAAATCTGATGGGTCCGCGTACATGAGAATTGTCGATTTTTTTAAATTTGGATTTTCTTCTTTAATTAAGGTTTATATTCAAGAAAACAACTAGAAAACATGTTTTTAACAGATTTTGTAGCTTCTATGATATAGAAAACTAGAGTTATCATAGCAGAAAATAACTTGCTGAAAATAGCAAAATCTGATGGGTCCGCGTACATGAGAATTGTCGATTTTTTGAAATTTCGATTTTCTTCTTTAATTAAGGTTTATATTCAAGAATACAACTAGAAAACATGTTTGCAACAGATTTTGTAGCTTCTAATTAATAGTAAAGCAGAGTTATCACAGCAGAAAAGAAACTTGCTGAAAATGGCAAAATCTGATGGGTCCGCGTACATGAGAATTGTCGATTTTTAGAAATTTTGATTTCCTTCTTTAATTAAGGTTTATATTCAAGAAAAAAACTAAAAAACATGTTTGCAACAGATTTTGTAGCTTCTATGTGATAGTAAACCAGAGTTATCACAGCAGAAAAGAAACTTGCTGAAAATGGCAAAATCTGATGGGTCCGCGTACATGAGAATTGTCGATTTTTTGAAATTTTGATTTTCTTCTTTAATTAAGGTTTATATTCAAGAAAACAACTAGAAAACATGTTTGCAACAGATTTTGTTGCTTCTATGTCATAGAAAACCAGAGTTATCATAGCAGAAAATAACTTGCTAAAAATAGCAAAATCTGATGGGTCCGCGTACATGAGAATTGTCGATTTTTTGAAATTTTGATTTTCTTCTTTAATTAAGGTTTATATTCAAGAAAACAACTAGAAAACATGTTTGCAACAGATTTTGTAGCTTTCATGTAATAATAAACAAGAGTTATCACAGCAGAAAGAAACTTGCTGAAAATGGCAAAATCTGATGGGTCCGCGTACACGAGCATTGTCGATTTTTTTAAATTTCGATTTTCTTCTTTAATTAAAGTTTATATTCGAGAAAACAACTAGAAAACATGTTTGCAACAGATTTTGTAGCTTCTATGTCATAGAAAACCAGAGTTATAAAAGCAGAAAATAACTTGCTAAAAATAGCAAAATCTGATGGGTCCGCGTACATGAGAATTGTCGATTTTTTTAAATTTGGATTTTCTTCTTTAATTAAGGTTTATATTCAAGAAAACAACTAGAAAACATGTTTTTAACAGATTTTGTAGCTTCTATGATATAGAAAACTAGAGTTATCATAGCAGAAAATAACTTGCTGAAAATAGCAAAATCTGATGGGTACATGAGAATTGTCGATTTTTTGAAATTTCGATTTTCTTCTTTAATTAAGGTTTATATTCAAGAAAACAACTAGAAAACATGTTTGCAACAGATTTTGTAGCTTCTATGTAATAGTAAAGCAGAGTTATCACAGCAGAAAAGAAACTTGCTGAAAATGGCAAAATCTGATGGGTCCGCGTACATGAGAATTGTCGATTTTTTGAAATTTTGATTTTCTTCTTTAATTAAAGTTTATATTCAAGAAAAAAACTAAAAAACATGTTTGCAACAGATTTTGTAGCTTCTATGTGATAGTAAACTAGAGTTATCACAGCAGAAAGAAACTTGCTGAAAATGGCAAAATCTGATGGGTCCGCGTACACGAGAATGGTCGATTTTTTGAAATTCGATTTTCTTCTTTAATTAAGGTTTATATTCAAGAAAACAACTAGAAAACATGTTTGCAACAAATTTTGTAGCTTCTATGTAATAATAAAGCAGAGTTATCACAGCAGAAAGAAACTTGCTGAAAATGGCAAAATCTGATGGGTCCGCGTACATGAGAATTGTCGATTTTTTTAAATTTGGATTTTCTTCTTTAATTAAGGTTTATATTCAAGAAAACAACTAGAAAAGAAGTTTGCAACAGATTGTGTAGCTTCTATGTCATAGAAAACCAGAGTTATCATAGCAGAAAATAACTTGCTAAAAATAGCAAAATCTGATGGGTCAGCGTACATGAGAATTGTTGATTTTTTGTAATTTTGATTTTCTTATTTAATTAAGGTTTATATTCAAGAAAACAACTAGAAAACATGTTTGCAACAGATTTTGTAGCTTCTATGTAATAGTAAACCAGAGTTATCACAGCAGAAAGAAACTTGCTGAAAATCGCAAAATCTGATGGGTCCGCGTACACGAGAATTGTTGATTTTTTTAAATTTCGATTTTAGTCTTTAATTAAGTTTTATATCTAAGAAAACAACTAGAAAACATGTTTGTAACAGATTTTGTAGCTTCTATGTCATAGAAAACTAGAGTTATCATAGCAGAAAATAACTTGCTGAAAATAGCAAAATCTGATGGGTCCGCGTATACGAGAATTGTCGATTTTTTGAAATTTCGATTTTCTTCTTTAATTAAGGTTTATATTAAAGAAAACAACTAGAAAACATGTTTGCAACAGATTTTGTAGCTTCTATGTAATAGTAAAGCAGAGTTATCACAGCAGAAAGAAACTTGCTGAAAATGGCAAAATCTGATGGGTCCGCGTACACGAGAATTGTCGATTTTTTGAAATTTCGATTTTCTTCTTTAATTAAAGTTTATATTCAAGAAAACAACTAGAAAACATGTTTGCAACAGATTTCGTAGCTTCTATGTAATAGTAAACCAGAGTTATCACAGCAGAAAGAAACTTGCTGAAAATGGCAAAATCTGATGGGTCCGCGTACACGAGAATTGTCGATTTTTTGAAATTTAGATTTTCTTCTTTAATTAAGGTTTATATTCAAGAAAACAACTAGAAAACATGTTTGCAACAGATTTTGTAGCTTCCATGTAATAGTAAACCAGAGTTATCACAGCAGAAAGAAACTTGCTGAAAATGGCAAAATCTGATGGGTCCGCGTACACGAGAATTGTCGATTTTTTGAAATTTCGATTTTCTTCTTTAATTAAGGTTTATATTCAAGAAAACAACTAGAAAACATGTTTGCAACAGATTTTGTAGCTTCCATGTAATAGTAAACCAGAGTTATCACAGCAGAAAGAAACTTGCTGAAAATGGCAAAATCTGATGGGTCCGCGTACATGAGAATTGTCGATTTTTTGAAATTTTGATTTTCTTCTTTAATTAAGGTTTATATTCAAGAAAACAACTAGAAAACATGTTTGCAACAGATTTTGTTGCTTCTATGTCATAGAAAACCAGAGTTAACATAGCAGAAAATAACTTGCTAAAAATAGCAAAATCTGATGGGTCCGCGTACATGAGAATTGTCGATTTTTTGAAATTTTGATTTTCTTCTTTAATTAAGGTTTATATTCAAGAAAACAACTAGAAAACATGTTTGCAACAGATTTTGTAGCTTTCATGTAATAATAAACCAGAGTTATCACAGCAGAAAGAAACTTGCTGAAAATGGCAAAATCTGATGGGTCCGCGTACACGAGCATTGTCGATTTTTTTAAATTTCGATTTTCTTCTTTAATTAAAGTTTATATTCGAGAAAACAACTAGAAAAGATGTTTGCAACAGATTTTGTAGCTTCTATGTCATAGAAAACCAGAGTTATAAAAGCAGAAAATAACTTGCTGAAAATAGCAAAATCTGATGGGTCCGCGTACATGAGAATTGTCGATTTTTTTAAATTTGGATTTTCTTCTTTAATTAAGGTTTATATTCAAGAAAACAACTAGAAAACATGTTTTTAACAGATTTTGTAGCTTCTATGATATAGAAAACTAGAGTTATCATAGCAGAAAATAACTTGCTGAAAATAGCAAAATCTGATGGGTCCGCGTACATGAGAATTGTCGATTTTTTGAAATTTCGATTTTCTTCTTTAATTAAGGTTTATATTCAAGAAAACAACTAGAAAACATGTTTGCAACAGATTTTGTAGCTTCTATGTAATAGTAAAGCAGAGTTATCACAGCAGAAAAGAAACTTGCTGAAAATGGCAAAATCTGATGGGTCCGCGTACATGAGAATTGTCGATTTTTTGAAATTTTGATTTTCTTCTTTAATTAAGGTTTATATTCAAGTAAAAAAACTAAAAAACATGTTTGCAACAGATTTTGTAGCTTCTATGTGATAGTAAACCAGAGTTATCACAGCAGAAAGAAACTTGCTGAAAATGGCAAAATCTGATGGGTCCGCGTACACGAGAATGGTCGATTTTTCGAAATTCGATTTTCTTCTTTAATTAAGGTTTATATTCAAGAAAAGAACTAGAAAACATGTTTGCAACAGATTTTGTAGCTTCTATGTAATAATAAACCAGAGATATCACAGCAGAAAGAAACTTGCTGAAAATGGCAAAATCTGATGGGTCCGCGTACATGAGAATTGTCGATTTTTTGAAATTTTGATTTTCTTCTTTAATTAAGGTTTATATTCAAGAAAAGAACTAGAAAAGAAGGTTGCAACAGATTGTGTAGCTTCTATGTCATAGAAAACCAGAGTTATCATAGCAAAAAATAACTTGCTAAAAATAGCAAAATCTGATGGGTCAGCGTACATGAGAATTGTCGATTTTTTGTAATTTTGATTTTCTTATTTAATTAAGGTTTATATTCAAGAAAACAACTAGAAAACATGTTTGCAACAGATTTTGTAGCTTCTATGTAATAGTAAACCAGAGTTATCACAGCAGAAAGAAACTTGCTGAAAATGGCAAAATCTGATGGGTCCGCGTACACGAGAATTGTTGATTTTTTTAAATTTCGATTTTAGTCTTTAATTAAGGTTTATATTCAAGAAAACAACTAGAAAACATGTTTGTAACAGATTTTGTAGCTTCTATGTCATAGAAAACTAGAGTTATCATAGCAGAAAATAACTTGCTGAAAATAGCAAAATCTGATGGGTCCGCGTACACGAGAATTGTCGATTTTTTGAAATTTAGATTTTCTTTTTAATTAAAGTTTATATTCAAGAAAACAACTAGAAAACATGTTTGCAACAGATTTTGTAGCTTTTATCTCATGGAAAACCAGAGTTATCACAGCAGAAAGAAACTTGCTGAAAATGGCAAAATCTGATGGGTCCGCGTACACAAGAATTGTCGATTTTTTAAAATTTGGATTTTCTTCTTTAATTAAGGTTTATATTCAAGAAAACAACTAGAAAACATGTTTGCAACAGATTTTGTTGCTTCTATGTCATAGAAAACCAGAGTTATCATAGCAGAAAATAACTTGCTAAAAATAGCAAAATCTGATAGGTCCGCGTACATGAGAATTGTCGATTTTTTGAAATTTTGATTTTCTTCTTTAATTAAGGTTTATATTCAAGAAAACAACTAGAAAACATGTTTGCAACAGATTTTGTAGCTTCAATGTAATAATAAACCAGAGTTATCACAGCAGAAAGAAACTTGCTGAAAATGGCAAAATCTGATGGGTCCGCGTACACGAGCATTGTCGATTTTTTTAAATTTACATTTTCTTCTTTAATTAAAGTTTATATTCGAGAAAACAACTAGAAAACATGTTTGCAACAGATTTTGTAGCTTCTATGTCATAGAAAACCAGAGTTATCATAGCAGAAAATAACTTGCTAAAAATAGCAAAATCTGATGGGTCCGCGTACATGAGAATTGTCGATTTTTTGAAATTTTAATTTTCTTATTTAATTAAGGTTTATATTCAAGAAAACAACTAGAAAACATGTTTGCAACAGATTTTGTAGCTTCTATGTAATAGTAAACCAGAGTTATCACAGCAGAAAGAAACTTGCTGAAAATGGCAAAATCTGATGGGTCCGCGTACACGAGAATTGTTGATTTTTTTAAATTTCGATTTTCTTCTTTAATTAAAGTTTATATTCAAGAAAACAACTAGAAAACATGTTTGCAACAGATTTTAGTAGGTTCTATCTCATAGAAAACCAGAGTTATCACAGCAGAAAGAAACTTGCTGAAAATGGCAAAATCTGATGGGTCCGCGTACATGAGAATTGTCGATTTTTTTAAATTTGGATTTTCTTCTTTAATTAAGGTTTATATTCAAGAAAACAACTAGAAAACATGTTTGTAACAGATTTTGTAGCTTCGATGTCATAGAAAACTAGAGTTATCATAGCAGAAAATAACTTGCTGAAAATAGCAAAATCTGATGGGTCCGCGTACATGAGAATTGTCGATTTTTTTAAATTTCGATTTTCTTCTTTAATTAAGGTTTATATTCAAGAAAACAACTAGAAAACATGTTTGCAACAGATTTTGTAGCTTCTATGTAATAGTAAAGCAGAGTTATCACAGCAGAAAGAAACTTGCTGAAAATGGCAAAATCTGATGGGTCCGCGTACACGAGAATTGTCGATTTTTTTAAATTTCGATTTTCTTCTTTAATTAAAGTTTATATTCAAGAAAACAACTAGAAAACATGTTTGCAACAGATTTTGTAGCTTCTATGTAATAGTAAACAAAGTTATCACAGCAGAAAGAAACTTGCTGAAAATGGCAAAATCTGATGGGTCCGCGTACACGAGAATTGTCGATTTTTTGAAATTTCGATTTTCTTCTTTAATTAAGGTTTATATTCAAGAAAACAACTAGAAAACATGTTTGCAACAGATTTTGTAGCTTCCATGTAATAGTAAACCAGAGTTATCACAGCAGAAAGAAACTTGCTGAAAATGGCAAAATCTGATGGGTTCGCGTACACGAGAATTGTCGACTTTTTTAAATTTAGATTTTCTTCTTTAATTAAGGTTTATATTCAAGAAAACAACTAGAAAACATGTTTGCAACAGATTTTGTAGCTTCCATGTAATAGTAAACCAGAGTTATCACAGCAGAAAGAAACTTGCTGAAAATGGCAAAATCTGATGGGTCCGCGTACACGAGAATTGTTGATTTTTTTAAATTTCGATTTTAGTCTTTAATTAAGGTTTATATTCAAGAAAACAACTAGAAAACATGTTTGTAACAGATTTTGTAGCTTCTATGTCATAGAAAACTAGAGTTATCATAGCAGAAAATAACTTGCTGAAAATAGCAAAATCTGATGGGTCCGCGTACATGAGAATTGTCGATTTTTTGAAATTTCGATTTTCTTCTTTAATTAAGGTTTATATTAAAGAAAACAACTAGAAAACATGTTTGCAACAGATTTTGTAGCTTCTATGTAATAGTAAAGCAGAGTTATCACAGCAGAAAGAAACTTGCTGAAAATGGCAAAATCTGATGGGTCCGCGTACACGAGAATTGTCGATTTTTTGAAATTTAGATTTTCTTCTTTAATTAAGGTTTATATTCAAGAAAACAACTAGAAAACATGTTTGCAACAGATTTTGTAGCTTCCATGTAATAGTAAACCAGAGTTATCACAGCAGAAAGAAACTTGCTGAAAATGGCAAAATCTGATGGGTCCGCGTACATGAGAATTGTCGATTTTTTTAAATTTCGATTTTCTTCTTTAATTAAGGTTTATATTCAAGAAAACAACTAGAAAACATGTTTGCAACAGACTTTGTAGCTTCCATGTGATAGTAAACCAGAGTTATCACAGCAGAAAGAAACTTGCTGAAAATGGCAAAATCTGATGGGTCCGCGTACACGAGAATTGTCGATTTTTTTAAATTTCGATTTTCTTCTTTCATTAAAGTTTATATTCAAGAAAACAACTAGAAAACATGTTTGCAACAGATTTTGTAGCTTCTATGTAATAGTAAAGCAGAGTTATCACAGCAGAAAGAAACTTGCTGAAAATGGCAAAATCTGATGGGTCCGCGTACACGAGAATTGTCGATTTTTTGAAATTTAGATTTTCTTCTTTAATTAAGGTTTATATTCAAGAAAACAACTAGAAAACATGTTTGCAACAGATTTTGTAGCTTCCATGTAATAGTAAACCAGAGTTATCACAGCAGAAAGAAACTTGCTGAAAATGGCAAAATCTGATGGGTCCGCGTACATGAGAATTGTCGATTTTTTTAAATTTCGATTTTCTTCTTTAATTAAGGTTTATATTCAAGAAAACAACTAGAAAACATGTTTGCAACAGATTTTGTAGCTTCCATGTGATATTAAACCAGAGTTATCACAGCAGAAAGAAACTTGCTGAAAATGGCAAAATCTGATGGGTCCGCGTACACGAGAATTGTCGATTTTTTTAAATTTCGATTTTCTTCTTTCATTAAAGTTTATATTCAAGAAAACAACTAGAAAACATGTTTGCAACAGATTTTGTAGCTTTTATCTCATGGAAAACCAGAGTTATCACAGCAGAAAGAAACTTGCTGAAAATGGCAAAATCTGATGGGTCCGCGTACATGAGAATTGTCGATGGTTTTAAATTTGGATTTTCTTCTTTAATTAAGGTTTATATTCAAGAAAACAACTAGAAAACATGTTTGTAACAGATTTTGTAGCTTCGATGTCATAGAAAACTAGAGTTATCATAGCCGAAAATAACTTGCTGAAAATAGCAAAATCTGATGGGTCCGCGTACATGAGAATTGTCGATTTTTTGAAATTTCGATTTTCTTCTTTAATTAAGGTTTATATTCAAGAAAACAACTAGAAAACATGTTTGCAACAGATTTTGTAGCTTCTATGTAATAGTAAAGCAGAGTTATCACAGCAGAAAGAAACTTGCTGAAAATGGCAAAATCTGATGGGTCCGCGTACACGAGAATTGTCGATTTTTTTAAATTTCGATTTTCTTCTTTAATTAAAGTTTATATTCAAGAAAACAACTAGAAAACATGTTTGCAACAGATTTTGTAGCTTCTATGTAATAGTAAACAAAGTTATCACAGCAGAAAGAAACTTGCTGAAAATGGCAAAATCTGATGGGTCCGCGTACACGAGAATTGTCGATTTTTTGAAATTTCGATTTTCTTCTTTAATTAAGGTTTATATTCAAGAAAACAACTAGAAAACATGTTTGCAACAGATTTTGTAGCTTCCATGTAATAGTAAACCAGAGTTATCACAGCAGAAAGAAACTTGCTGAAAATGGCAAAATCTGATGGGTTCGCGTACACGAGAATTGTCGATTTTTTTAAATTTAGATTTTCTTCTTTAATTAAGGTTTATATTCAAGAAAACAACTAGAAAACATGTTTGCAACAGATTTTGTAGCTTCCATGTAATAGTAAACCAGAATTATCACAGCAGAAAGAAACTTGCTGAAAATGGCAAAATCTGATGGGTCCGCATACATGAGAATTGTCGATTTTTGGAAATTTCGATTTTCTTCTTTAATTAAGGTTTATATTCAAGAAAACAACTAGAAAACATGTTATTAACAGATTTTGTAGCTTCGATGTCATAGAAAACTAGAGTTATCATAGCAGAAAATAACTTGCTGAAAATAGCAAAATCTGATGGGTCCGCGTACATGAGAATTGTCGATTTTTTGAAATTTCGATTTTCTTCTTTAATTAAGGTTTATATTCAAGAAAACAACTAGAAAACATGTTTGCAACAGATTTTGTAGCTTCCATGTAATAGTAAACCAGAGTTATCACAGCAGAAAGAAACTTGCTGAAAATGGCAAAATCTGATGGGTTCGCGTACACGAGAATTGTCGACTTTTTTAAATTTAGATTTTCTTCTTTAATTAAGGTTTATATTCAAGAAAACAACTAGAAAACATGTTTGCAACAGATTTTGTAGCTTCCATGTAATAGTAAACCAGAGTTATCACAGCAGAAAGAAACTTGCTGAAAATGGCAAAATCTGATGGGTCCGCGTACACGAGAATTGTTGATTTTTTTAAATTTCGATTTTAGTCTTTAATTAAGGTTTATATTCAAGAAAACAACTAGAAAACATGTTTGTAACAGATTTTGTAGCTTCTATGTCATAGAAAACTAGAGTTATCATAGCAGAAAATAACTTGCTGAAAATAGCAAAATCTGATGGGTCCGCGTACATGAGAATTGTCGATTTTTTGAAATTTCGATTTTCTTCTTTAATTAAGGTTTATATTAAAGAAAACAACTAGAAAACATGTTTGCAACAGATTTTGTAGCTTCTATGTAATAGTAAAGCAGAGTTATCACAGCAGAAAGAAACTTGCTGAAAATGGCAAAATCTGATGGGTCCGCGTACACGAGAATTGTCGATTTTTTGAAATTTAGATTTTCTTCTTTAATTAAGGTTTATATTCAAGAAAACAACTAGAAAACATGTTTGCAACAGATTTTGTAGCTTCCATGTAATAGTAAACCAGAGTTATCACAGCAGAAAGAAACTTGCTGAAAATGGCAAAATCTGATGGGTCCGCGTACATGAGAATTGTCGATTTTTTTAAATTTCGATTTTCTTCTTTAATTAAGGTTTATATTCAAGAAAACAACTAGAAAACATGTTTGCAACAGACTTTGTAGCTTCCATGTGATAGTAAACCAGAGTTATCACAGCAGAAAGAAACTTGCTGAAAATGGCAAAATCTGATGGGTCCGCGTACACGAGAATTGTCGATTTTTTTAAATTTCGATTTTCTTCTTTCATTAAAGTTTATATTCAAGAAAACAACTAGAAAACATGTTTGCAACAGATTTTGTAGCTTCTATGTAATAGTAAAGCAGAGTTATCACAGCAGAAAGAAACTTGCTGAAAATGGCAAAATCTGATGGGTCCGCGTACACGAGAATTGTCGATTTTTTGAAATTTAGATTTTCTTCTTTAATTAAGGTTTATATTCAAGAAAACAACTAGAAAACATGTTTGCAACAGATTTTGTAGCTTCCATGTAATAGTAAACCAGAGTTATCACAGCAGAAAGAAACTTGCTGAAAATGGCAAAATCTGATGGGTCCGCGTACATGAGAATTGTCGATTTTTTTAAATTTCGATTTTCTTCTTTAATTAAGGTTTATATTCAAGAAAACAACTAGAAAACATGTTTGCAACAGATTTTGTAGCTTCCATGTGATATTAAACCAGAGTTATCACAGCAGAAAGAAACTTGCTGAAAATGGCAAAATCTGATGGGTCCGCGTACACGAGAATTGTCGATTTTTTTAAATTTCGATTTTCTTCTTTCATTAAAGTTTATATTCAAGAAAACAACTAGAAAACATGTTTGCAACAGATTTTGTAGCTTTTATCTCATGGAAAACCAGAGTTATCACAGCAGAAAGAAACTTGCTGAAAATGGCAAAATCTGATGGGTCCGCGTACATGAGAATTGTCGATGGTTTTAAATTTGGATTTTCTTCTTTAATTAAGGTTTATATTCAAGAAAACAACTAGAAAACATGTTTGTAACAGATTTTGTAGCTTCGATGTCATAGAAAACTAGAGTTATCATAGCCGAAAATAACTTGCTGAAAATAGCAAAATCTGATGGGTCCGCGTACATGAGAATTGTCGATTTTTTGAAATTTCGATTTTCTTCTTTAATTAAGGTTTATATTCAAGAAAACAACTAGAAAACATGTTTGCAACAGATTTTGTAGCTTCTATGTAATAGTAAAGCAGAGTTATCACAGCAGAAAGAAACTTGCTGAAAATGGCAAAATCTGATGGGTCCGCGTACACGAGAATTGTCGATTTTTTTAAATTTCGATTTTCTTCTTTAATTAAAGTTTATATTCAAGAAAACAACTAGAAAACATGTTTGCAACAGATTTTGTAGCTTCTATGTAATAGTAAACAAAGTTATCACAGCAGAAAGAAACTTGCTGAAAATGGCAAAATCTGATGGGTCCGCGTACACGAGAATTGTCGATTTTTTGAAATTTCGATTTTCTTCTTTAATTAAGGTTTATATTCAAGAAAACAACTAGAAAACATGTTTGCAACAGATTTTGTAGCTTCCATGTAATAGTAAACCAGAGTTATCACAGCAGAAAGAAACTTGCTGAAAATGGCAAAATCTGATGGGTTCGCGTACACGAGAATTGTCGATTTTTTTAAATTTAGATTTTCTTCTTTAATTAAGGTTTATATTCAAGAAAACAACTAGAAAACATGTTTGCAACAGATTTTGTAGCTTCCATGTAATAGTAAACCAGAATTATCACAGCAGAAAGAAACTTGCTGAAAATGGCAAAATCTGATGGGTCCGCATACATGAGAATTGTCGATTTTTGGAAATTTCGATTTTCTTCTTTAATTAAGGTTTATATTCAAGAAAACAACTAGAAAACATGTTATTAACAGATTTTGTAGCTTCGATGTCATAGAAAACTAGAGTTATCATAGCAGAAAATAACTTGCTGAAAATAGCAAAATCTGATGGGTCCGCGTACATGAGAATTGTCGATTTTTTGAAATTTCGATTTTCTTCTTTAATTAAGGTTTATATTCAAGAAAACAACTAGAAAACATGTTTGCAACAGATTTTGTAGCTTCTATGTAATAGTAAAGCAGAGTTATCACAGCAGAAAGAAACTTGCTGAAAATGGCAAAATCTGATGGGTCCGCGTACACGAGAATTGTCGATTTTTTTAAATTTCGATTTTCTTCTTTAATTAAAGTTTATATTCAAGAAAACAACTAGAAAACATGTTTGCAACAGATTTTGTAGCTTCTATGTAATAGTAAACAAAGTTATCACAGCAGAAAGAAACTTGCTGAAAATGGCAAAATCTGATGGGTCCGCGTACACGAGAATTGTCGATTTTTTGAAATTTCGATTTTCTTCTTTAATTAAGGTTTATATTCAAGAAAACAACTAGAAAACATGTTATTAACAGATTTTGTAGCTTCGATGTCATAGAAAACTAGAGTTATCATAGCAGAAAATAACTTGCTGAAAATAGCAAAATCTGATGGGTCCGCGTACATGAGAATTGTCGATTTTTTGAAATTTCGATTTTCTTCTTTAATTAAGGTTTATATTCAAGAAAACAACTAGAAAACATGTTTGCAACAGATTTTGTAGCTTCTATGTAATAGTAAAGCAGAGTTATCACAGCAGAAAGAAACTTGCTGAAAATGGCAAAATCTGATGGGTCCGCGTACACGAGAATTGTCGATTTTTTTAAATTTCGATTTTCTTCTTTAATTAAAGTTTATATTCAAGAAAACAACTAGAAAACATGTTTGCAACAGATTTTGTAGCTTCTATCTCATGGAAAACTAGAGTTATCACAGCAGAAAGAAACCTGCTGAAAATGGCAAAATCTGATGGGTCCGCGTACACGAGAATTGTCGATATTTTGAAATTTCTATTTCCTTCTTTAATTAAGGTTTATATTCAAGAACACAACTAGAAAACATGTTTGCAACAGATTTTGTTTCTTCTATGTAATAGTAAAGCAGAGTTATCACAGCAGAAAGAAACTTGCTGAAAATGGCAAAATCTGATGGGTCCGCGTACACGAGAATTGTCGATTTTTTTAAATTTGGATTTTCTTCTTTCATTAAGGTTTATATTCAAGAAAACAACTAGAAAACATGTTTGCAACAGATTTTAGTAGGTTCTATCTCATAGAAAACCAGAGTTATCACAGCAGAAAGAAACTTGCTGAAAATGGCAAAATCTGATGGGTCCGCGTACATGAGAATTGTCGATTTTTTTAAATTTGGATTTTCTTCTTTAATTAAGGTTTATATTCAAGAAAACAACTAGAAAACATGTTTGTAACAGATTTTGTAGCTTCTATCTCATAGAAAACTAGAGTTATCATAGCAGAAAATAACTTGCTGAAAATAGCAAAATCTGATGGGTCCGCGTACATGAGAATTGTCGATTTTTTGAAATTTCGATTTTCTTCTTTAATTAAGGTTTATATTCAAGAAAATACTAGAAAACATGTTTGCAACAGATTTTGTAGCTTCTATGTAATAGTAAAGCAGAGTTATCACAGCAGAAAGAAACTTGCTGAAAATGGCAAAATCTGATGGGTCCGCGTACACGAGAATTGTCGATTTTTTTAAATTTCGATTTTCTTCTTTAATTAAGGTTTATATTCAAGAAAACAACTAGAAAACATGTTTGCAACAGATTTTGTAGCTTCTATGTAATAGTAAACAAAGTTATCACAGCAGAAAGAAACTTGCTGAAAATGGCAAAATCTGATGGGTCCGCGTACACGAGAATGGTCGATTTTTTGAAATTTCGATTTTCTTCTTTAATTAAGGTTTATATTCAAGAAAACAACTAGAAAACATGTTTGTAACAGATTTTGTAGCTTCTATCTCATAGAAAACTAGAGTTATCATAGCAGAAAATAACTTGCTGAAAATAGCAAAATCTGATGGGTCCGCGTACATGAGAATTGTCGATTTTTTGAAATTTCGATTTTCTTCTTTAATTAAGGTTTATATTCAAGAAAACAACTAGAAAACATGTTTGCAACAGATTTTGTAGCTTCTATGTAATAGTAAAGCAGAGTTATCACAGCAGAAAGAAACTTGCTGAAAATGGCAAAATCTGATGGGTCCGCGTACACGAGAATTGTCGATTTTTTGAAATTTCGATTTTCTTCTTTAATTAAGGTTTATATTCAAGAAAACAACTAGAAAACATGTTATTAACAGATTTTGTAGCTTCGATGTCATAGAAAACTAGAGTTATCATAGCAGAAAATAACTTGCTGAAAATAGCAAAATCTGATGGGTCCGCGTACATGAGAATTGTCGATTTTTTGAAATTTCGATTTTCTTCTTTAATTAAGGTTTATATTCAAGAAAACAACTAGAAAACATGTTTGCAACAGATTTTGTAGCTTCTATGTAATAGTAAAGCAGAGTTATCACAGCAGAAAGAAACTTGCTGAAAATGGCAAAATCTGATGGGTCCGCGTACACGAGAATTGTCGATTTTTTTAAATTTCGATTTTCTTCTTTAATTAAAGTTTATATTCAAGAAAACAACTAGAAAACATGTTTGCAACAGATTTTGTAGCTTCCATGTAATAGTAAACCAGAGTTATCACAGCAGAAAGAAACTTGCTGAAAATGGCAAAATCTGATGGGTCCGCGTACATGAGAATTGTGGATTTTTTGAAATTTTGATTTTCTTATTTAATTAAGGTTTATATTCAAGAAAACAACTAGAAAACATGTTTGCAACAGATTTTGTAGCTTCTATCTCATGGAAAACTAGAGTTATCACAGCAGAAAGAAACCTGCTGAAAATCGCAAAATCTGATGGGTCCGCGTACACGAGAATTGTCGATATTTTGAAATTTCTATTTCCTTCTTTAATTAAGGTTTATATTCAAGAACACAACTAGAAAACATGTTTGCAACAGATTTTGTTTCTTCTATGTAATAGTAAAGCAGAGTTATCACAGCAGAAAGAAACTTGCTGAAAATGGCAAAATCTGATGGGTCCGCGTACACGAGAATTGTCGATTTTTTTAAATTTGGATTTTCTTCTTTAATTAAGGTTTATATTCAAGAAAACAACTAGAAAACATGTTTGTAACAGATTTTGTAGCTTCTATCTCATAGAAAACTAGAGTTATCATAGCAGAAAATAACTTGCTGAAAATAGCAAAATCTGATGGGTCCGCGTACATGAGAATTGTCGATTTTTTGAAATTTCGATTTTCTTCTTTAATTAAGGTTTATATTCAAGAAAATACTAGAAAACATGTTTGCAACAGATTTTGTAGCTTCTATGTAATAGTAAAGCAGAGTTATCACAGCAGAAAGAAACTTGCTGAAAATGGCAAAATCTGATGGGTCCGCGTACACGAGAATTGTCGATTTTTTTAAATTTCGATTTTCTTCTTTAATTAAAGTTTATATTCAAGAAAACAACTAGAAAACATGTTTGCAACAGATTTTGTAGCTTCTATGTAATAGTAAACAAAGTTATCACAGCAGAAAGAAACTTGCTGAAAATGGCAAAATCTGATGGGTCCGCGTACACGAGAATTGTCGATTTTTTGAAATTTCGATTTTCTTCTTTAATTAAGGTTTATATTCAAGAAAACAACTAGAAAACATGTTTGTAACAGATTTTGTAGCTTCTATCTCATAGAAAACTAGAGTTATCATAGCAGAAAATAACTTGCTGAAAATAGCAAAATCTGATGGGTCCGCGTACATGAGAATTGTCGATTTTTTGAAATTTCGATTTTCTTCTTTAATTAAGGTTTATATTCAAGAAAACAACTAGAAAACATGTTTGCAACAGATTTTGTAGCTTCTATGTAATAGTAAAGCAGAGTTATCACAGCAGAAAGAAACTTGCTGAAAATGGCAAAATCTGATGGGTCCGCGTACACGAGAATTGTCGATTTTTTGAAATTTCGATTTTCTTCTTTAATTAAGGTTTATATTCAAGAAAACAACTAGAAAACATGTTATTAACAGATTTTGTAGCTTCGATGTCATAGAAAACTAGAGTTATCATAGCAGAAAATAACTTGCTGAAAATAGCAAAATCTGATGGGTCCGCGTACATGAGAATTGTCGATTTTTTGAAATTTCGATTTTCTTCTTTAATTAAGGTTTATATTCAAGAAAACAACTAGAAAACATGTTTGCAACAGATTTTGTAGCTTCTATGTAATAGTAAAGCAGAGTTATCACAGCAGAAAGAAACTTGCTGAAAATGGCAAAATCTGATGGGTCCGCGTACACGAGAATTGTCGATTTTTTGAAATTTCGATTTTCTTCTTTAATTAAAGTTTATATTCAAGAAAACAACTAGAAAACATGTTTGCAACAGATTTTGTAGCTTCCATGTAATAGTAAACCAGAGTTATCACAGCAGAAAGAAACTTGCTGAAAATGGCAAAATCTGATGGGTCCGCGTACATGAGAATTGTGGATTTTTTGAAATTTTGATTTTCTTATTTAATTAAGGTTTATATTCAAGAAAACAACTAGAAAACATGTTTGCAACAGATTTTGTAGCTTCTATCTCATGGAAAACTAGAGTTATCACAGCAGAAAGAAACCTGCTGAAAATGGCAAAATCTGATGGGTCCGCGTACACGAGAATTGTCGATATTTTGAAATTTCTATTTCCTTCTTTAATTAAGGTTTATATTCAAGAACACAACTAGAAAACATGTTTGCAACAGATTTTGTTTCTTCTATGTAATAGTAAAGCAGAGTTATCACAGCAGAAAGAAACTTGCTGAAAATGGCAAAATCTGATGGGTCCGCGTACACGAGAATTGTCGATTTTTTTAAATTTGGATTTTCTTCTTTAATTAAGGTTTATATTCAAGAAAACAACTAGAAAACATGTTTGCAACAGATTTTAGTAGGTTCTATCTCATAGAAAACCAGAGTTATCACAGCAGAAAGAAACTTGCTGAAAATGGCAAAATCTGATGGGTCCGCGTACATGAGAATTGTCGATTTTTTTAAATTTGGATTTTCTTCTTTAATTAAGGTTTATATTCAAGAAAACAACTAGAAAACATGTTTGTAACAGATTTTGTAGCTTCTATCTCATAGAAAACTAGAGTTATCATAGCAGAAAATAACTTGCTGAAAATAGCAAAATCTGATGGGTCCGCGTACATGAGAATTGTCGATTTTTTGAAATTTCGATTTTCTTCTTTAATTAAGGTTTATATTCAAGAAAATACTAGAAAACATGTTTGCAACAGATTTTGTAGCTTCTATCTCATGGAAAACTAGAGTTATCACAGCAGAAAGAAACCTGCTGAAAATGGCAAAATCTGATGGGTCCGCGTACACGAGAATTGTCGATATTTTGAAATTTCTATTTCCTTCTTTAATTAAGGTTTATATTCAAGAACACAACTAGAAAACATGTTTGCAACAGATTTTGTTGCTTCTATGTAATAGTAAAGCAGAGTTATCACAGCAGAAAGAAACTTGCTGAAAATGGCAAAATCTGATTGGTCTGCGTATACGAGAATTGTCGATTTTTTTAAATTTGGATTTTCTTCTTGAATTAAGTTTTATATTCAAGAAAACAACTAGAAAACATGTTTGCAACATATTTTGTAGCTTCTATGTCATAGAAAACCAGAGTTATCATAGCAAAAAATAACTTGCTAAAAATAGCAAAATCTGATGGGTCCGCGTACATGAGAATTGTCGATTTTTTGAAATTTCGATTTTCTTCTTTAATTAAGGTTTATATTCAAGAAAACAACTAGAAAACATGTTATTAACAGATTTTGTAGCTTCGATGTCATAGAAAACTAGAGTTATCATAGCAGAAAATAACTTGCTGAAAATAGCAAAATCTGATGGGTCCGCGTACATGAGAATTGTCGATTTTTTGAAATTTCGATTTTCTTCTTTAATTAAGGTTTATATTCAAGAAAACAACTAGAAAACATGTTTGCAACAGATTTTGTAGCTTCTATCTCATGGAAAACTAGAGTTATCACAGCAGAAAGAAACCTGCTGAAAATGGCAAAATCTGATGGGTCCGCGTACACGAGAATTGTCGATATTTTGAAATTTCTATTTCCTTCTTTAATTAAGGTTTATATTCAAGAACACAACTAGAAAACATGTTTGCAACAGATTTTGTTTCTTCTATGTAATAGTAAAGCAGAGTTATCACAGCAGAAAGAAACTTGCTGAAAATGGCAAAATCTGATGGGTCCGCGTACACGAGAATTGTCGATTTTTTTAAATTTGGATTTTCTTCTTTAATTAAGGTTTATATTCAAGAAAACAACTAGAAAACATGTTTGCAACAGATTTTAGTAGGTTCTATCTCATAGAAAACCAGAGTTATCACAGCAGAAAGAAACTTGCTGAAAATGGCAAAATCTGATGGGTCCGCGTACATGAGAATTGTCGATTTTTTTAAATTTGGATTTTCTTCTTTAATTAAGGTTTATATTCAAGAAAACAACTAGAAAACATGTTTGTAACAGATTTTGTAGCTTCTATCTCATAGAAAACTAGAGTTATCATAGCAGAAAATAACTTGCTGAAAATAGCAAAATCTGATGGGTCCGCGTACATGAGAATTGTCGATTTTTTGAAATTTCGATTTTCTTCTTTAATTAAGGTTTATATTCAAGAAAATACTAGAAAACATGTTTGCAACAGATTTTGTAGCTTCTATCTCATGGAAAACTAGAGTTATCACAGCAGAAAGAAACCTGCTGAAAATGGCAAAATCTGATGGGTCCGCGTACACGAGAATTGTCGATATTTTGAAATTTCTATTTCCTTCTTTAATTAAGGTTTATATTCAAGAACACAACTAGAAAACATGTTTGCAACAGATTTTGTTGCTTCTATGTAATAGTAAAGCAGAGTTATCACAGCAGAAAGAAACTTGCTGAAAATGGCAAAATCTGATTGGTCTGCGTATACGAGAATTGTCGATTTTTTTAAATTTGGATTTTCTTCTTGAATTAAGGTTTATATTCAAGAAAACAACTAGAAAACATGTTTGCAACATATTTTGTAGCTTCTATGTCATAGAAAACCAGAGTTATCATAGCAAAAAATAACTTGCTAAAAATAGCAAAATCTGATGGGTCCGCGTACATGAGAATTGTCGATTTTTTGAAATTTTGATTTTCTTATTTAATTAAGGTTTATATTCAAGAAAACAACTAGAAAACATGTTTGCAACAAACTTTGTAGCTTCTATGTAATAGTAAACCAGAGTTATCACAGCAGAAAGAAACTTGCTGAAAATGGCAAAATCTAATGGGTCCGCGTACACTAGAATTGTCGACTTTTTAAAATTTCGATTTACTTCTTTAATTAAAGTTTATATTCAAGAAAACAACTAGAAAACATGTTTGCAACAGATTTTGTAGGTTCTATCTCATAGAAAACCAGAGTTATCACAGCAGAAAGAAACTTGCTGAAAATGGCAAAATCTGATGGGTCCGCGTACACTAGAATTGTCGATTTTTTTAAATTTGGATTTTCTTCTTTAATTAAGGTTTATATTCAAGAAAACAACTAGAAAACATGTTTGTAACAGATTTTGTAGCTTCTATGTCATAGAAAACTAGAGTAACAATAGCAGAAAATAACTTGCTTAAAATAGCAAAATCTGATGGGTCCGCGTACATGAGAATTGTTGATTTTTTGAAATTTTGATTTTCTTATTTAATTAAGGTTTATATTCAAGAAAACAACTAGAAAACATGTTTGCAACAGATTTTGTAGCTTCTATGTAATAGTAAACCAGAGTTATCACAGCAGAAAGAAACTTCCTGAAAATGGCAAAATCTGATGGGTCCGCGTACACGAGAATTGTCGATTTTTTGAAATTTGGATTTTCTTCTTTAATTAAGGTTTATATTCAAGAAAACAACTAGAAAACATGTTTGCAACAGATTTTGTAGCTTCTATGTCATAGAAAACCAGAGTTATCACAGCAGAAAGAAACTTGCTTAAAATAGCAAAATTTGATGGGTCCGCGTACATGAGAATTGTCGATTTTTTGAAATTTTGATTTTCTTCTTTAATTAAGGTTTATATTCAAGACAACAACTGGAAAACATGTTTGCAACAGAGTTTGTAGCTTCCATGTAATAGTAAAACAGAGTTATCACAGTAGAAAGAAACTTGCTGAAAATGGCAAAATCTGATGGGCCCGCGTACACGAGAATTGTCGATTTTTTTAAATTTCGATTTTCTTTTTTAATTAAAGTTTTTATTCAAGAAAACAACTAGAAAACATGTTTGCAACAGATTTTGTAGGTTCTATCTCATAGAAAACCAGAGTTATCACAGCAGAAAGAAACTTGCTGAAAATGGCAAAATCTGATGGGTCCGCGTACACTAGAATTGTCGATTTTTTTAAATTTTGATTTTCTTCTTTAATTAAGGTTTATATTCAAGAAAACAACTAGAAAACATGTTTGTAACAGATTTTGTAGCTTCTATGTCATAGAAAACTAGAGTTATCATAGCAGAAAATAAATTGCTGAAAATAGCAAAATCTGATGGGTCCGCGTACATGAGAATTGTCGATTTTTTGAAATTTCGATTTTCTTCTTTAATTTAGGTTTATATTCAAGAAAACAACTAGAAAACATGTTTGCAACAGATTTTGTAGCTTCTATGTAATAGTAAACAAAGTTATCACAGCAGAAAGAAACTTGCTGAAAATGGCAAAATCTGATGGGTCCGCGTACACGAGAATTGTCGATTTTTTGAAATTTCGATTTTCTTCTTTAATTAAGGTTTATATTCAAGAAAACAACTAGAAAACATGTTTGCAACAGATTTTGTAGCTTCTATCTCATGGAAAACCAGAGGTATCATAGCAAAAAATAACTTGCTAAAAATAGAAAAATCTGATAGGTCCGCGTACATGAGAATTGTCGATTTTTTTAAATTTTGATTTTCTTCTTTAATTAAGGTTTATATTCAAGAAAACAACTAGAAAACATGTTTGCAACAGATTTTGTAGCTTCCATGTGATAGTAAACCAGAGTTATCACAGCAGAAAGAAACTTGCTGAAAATGGCAAAATCTGATGGGTCCGCGTACACGAGAATTGTCGATTTTTTGAAATTTCGATTTTCTTGTTTAATTAAGGTTTATATTCAAGAAAACAACTAGAAAACATGTTTGCAACAGATTTTGTAGCTTCTATGTCATAGAAAACCAGAGTTATCATAGCAGAAAGTAACTTGCTGAAAATGGCAAAATCTGATGGGTCCGCGTACACGAGAATTGTCGATTTTTTGAAATTTTGATTTTCTTCTTAAATTAAGGTTTATATTCAAGAAAACAACTAGAAAACATGTTTGCAACAGATTTTGTAGCTTCCATGTAATAGTAAACCAGAGTTATCATAGCAGAAAATAACTTGCTAAAAATAGCAAAATCTGATGTGTCCGCGTACATGAGAATTGTCGATTTTTTGAAATTTCGATTTTCTTCTTTAATTAAAGTTTATATTCAAGGAAAACAACTAGAAAACATGTTTGCAACAGATTTTGTAGGTTCTATCTCATAGAAAACCAGAGTTATCACAGCAGAAAGAAACTTGCTGAAAATGGCAAAATCTGATGGGTCCGCGTACACTAGAATTGTCGATTTTTTTAAATTTTGATTTTCTTCTTTAATTAAGGTTTATATTCAAGAAAACAACTAGAAAACATGTTTGTAACAGATTTTGTAGCTTCTATGTCATAGAAAACTAGAGTTATCATAGCAGAAAATAAATTGCTTAAAATAGCAAAATCTGATGGGTCCGCGTACATGAGAATTGTTGATTTTTTGAAATTTTGATTTTCTTATTTAATTAAGGTTTATATTCAAGAAAACAACTAGAAAACATGTTTGCAACAGATTTTGTAGCTTCTATGTAATAGTAAACCAGAGTTATCACAGCAGAAAGAAACTTCCTGAAAATGGCAAAATCTGATGGGTCCGCGTACACGAGAATTGTCGATTTTTTGAAATTTGGATTTTCTTCTTTAATTAAGGTTTATATTCAAGAAAACAACTAGAAAACATGTTTGCAACAGATTTTGTAGCTTCTATGTCATAGAAAACCAGAGTTATCACAGCAGAAAGAAACTTGCTTAAAATAGCAAAATTTGATGGGTCCGCGTACATGAGAATTGTCGATTTTTTGAAATTTTGATTTTCTTCTTTAATTTAGGTTTATATTCAAGACAACAACTGGAAAACATGTTTGCAACAGAGTTTGTAGCTTCCATGTAATAGTAAAACAGAGTTATCACAGTAGAAAGAAACTTGCTGAAAATGGCAAAATCTGATGGGCCCGCGTACACGAGAATTGTCGATTTTTTTAAATTTCGATTTTCTTTTTTAATTAAAGTTTTTATTCAAGAAAACAACTAGAAAACATGTTTGCAACAGATTTTGTAGCTTCTATGTAATAGTAAACCAGAGTTATCATAGCAGAAAGAAACTTGCTTAAAATAGCAAAATTTGATGGGTCCGCGTACATGAGAATTGTGGATTTTTTGAAATTTCGATTTTCTTCTTTAATTAAGGTTTATATTCAAGAAAACAACTAGAAAACATGTTTGCAACAGATTTTGTAGCTTCTATCTCATGGAAAACCAGAGGTATCATAGCAAAAAATAACTTGCTAAAAATAGCAAAATCTGATGGGTCCGCGTACATGAGAATTGTCGATTTTTTGAAATTTTGATTTTTTTCTTTAATTAAGGTTTATATGTAAGAAAACAACTAGAAAACATGTTTGCAACAGATTTTGTAGCTTCCATGTGATAGTAAACCAGAGTTATCACAGCAGAAAGAAACTTGCTGAAAATGGCAAAATCTGATGGGTCCGCGTACACGAGAATTGTCGATTTTTTTAAATTTCGATTTTCTTCTTTAATTAAGGTTTATATTCAATAAAACAACTAGAAAACATGTTTGCAACAGATTTTGTAGCTTCTATGTCATAGAAAACCAGAGTTATCATAGCAGAAAGTAACTTGCTGAAAATGGCAAAATCTGATGGGTCCGCGTACACGAGAATTGTCGATTTTTTGAAATTTTGATTTTCTTCTTTAATTAAGGTTTATATTCAAGAAAACAACTAGAAAACATGTTTGCAACAGATTTTGTAGCTTCCATGTGATAGTAAACCAGAGTTATCATAGCAGAAAATAACTTGCTAAAAATAGCAAAATCTGATGGGTCCGCGTACATGAGAATTGTCGATTTTTTGAAATTTCGATTTTCTTCTTTAATTAAAGTTTATATTCAAGAAAACAACTAGAAAACATGTTTGCAACAGATTTTGTAGCTTCCATGTAATAATAAACCAGAGTTATCACAGCAGAAAGAAACTTGCTGAAAATGGCAAAATCTGATGGGTCCGCGTACACGAGAATTGTCGATTTTTTGAAATTTCGATTTTATTCCTTAATTAAAGTTTATATTCAAGAAAACAACTAGAAAACATGTTTGACACAGATTTTGTGGCTTCTATGTCATAGAAAACCAGAGTTATCATAGCAGAAAATAACTTGCTAAAAATAGCAAAATCTGATGGGTCCGCGTACATGAGAATTGTCGATTTTTTGAAATTTTGATTTTCTTCTTTAATTAAGGTTTATATTCAAGAAAACAACTAGACAACATGTTTGCAACAGATTTTGTAGCTTCCATGTAATAGTAAACCAGAGTTATCACAGCCGAAAGAAACTTGCTGAAAATGGCAAAATCTGATGAGTCCGCGTACACGAGAATTGTCGATTTTTTAAAATTTCGATTTCCTTCTTTAATTAAAGTTTATATTCAAGAAAACAACTAGAAAACATGTTTGCAACAGATTTTGAAGCTTCTATCTCATGGATAACCAGAGTTATCACAGCAGAAAGAAACCTGCTGAAAAGGGCAGAATCTGATGGGTCCGCGTACACGAGAATTGTCGATATTTTGAAATTTTGATTTTCTTCTTTAATTAAGGTTTATATTAAAGAACACAGCTAGAAAACATGTTTGCAACAGATTTTGTTGCGTCTATGTAATAGTAAAGCAGAGTTATCACAGCAGAAAGAAACTTGCTGAAAATGGCAAAATCTGATGGGTGCGCGTACACGAGAATTGTCGATTTTGTGAAATTAAAATTTTCTTCTTTAATTAAGGTTTATATATAAGAAAACAACTAGAAAACATGTTTGCAACAGATTTTGTAGCTTCTATGTCATAGAAAACCAAAGTTATCATAGCAGAAAATAACTTGCTAAAAATGGCAAAATCTGATGGGTCCGCGTACATGAGAATTGTCGATTTTTTGAAATTTCGATTTTCTTCTTTAATTAAAGTTTATATTCAAGAAAAAAACTAGAAAACATGTTTGCAACAGATTTTGTAGCTTCCATGTAATAATAAACCAGAGTTATCACAGCAGAAAGAAACTTGCTGAAAATGGCAAAATCTGATGGGTCCGCGTACACGAGAATTGTCGATTTTTTTAAATTTCGATTTTCTTCCTTAATTAAAGTTTATATTCAAGAAAACAACTAGAAAACATGTTTGACACAGATTTTGTAGCTTCTATGTCATAGAAAACCAGAGTTATCATAGCAGAAAATAACTTGCTAAAAATAGCAAAATCTGATGGGTCCGCGTACATGAGAATTGTCGATTTTTTGAAATTTTTATTTACTTCTTTAATTAAGGTTGATATTCAAGAAAACAACTAGAAAACATGTTTGCAACAGATTTTGTAGCTTCTATGTAATAGTAAACCAGAGTTATCACAGCAGAAAGAAACTTGCTGAAAATGGCAAAATCTGATGGGTCCGCGTACACGAGAATTGTCGATTTTTTGAAATTTCGATTTTCTTCTTTAATTAAGGTTTATATTCAAGAAAACAACTAGACAACATGTTTGCAACAGATTTTGTAGCTTCCATGTAATAGTAAACCAGAGTTATCACAGCCGAAAGAAACTTGCTGAAAATGGCAAAATCTGATGAGTCCGCGTACACGAGAATTGTCGATTTTTTAAAATTTCGATTTCCTTCTTTAATTAAAGTTTATATTCAAGAAAACAACTAGAAAACATGTTTGCAACAGATTTTGAAGCTTCTATCTCATGGATAACCAGAGTTATCACAGCAGAAAGAAACCTGCTGAAAAGGGCAGAATCTGATGGGTCCGCGTACACGAGAATTGTCGATATTTTGAAATTTTGATTTTCTTCTTTAATTAAGGTTTATATTAAAGAACACAGCTAGAAAACATGTTTGCAACAGATTTTGTTGCGTCTATGTAATAGTAAAGCAGAGTTATCACAGCAGAAAGAAACTTGCTGAAAATGGCAAAATCTGATGGGTGCGCGTACACGAGAATTGTCGATTTTGTGAAATTAAAATTTTCTTCTTTAATTAAGGTTTATATATAAGAAAACAACTAGAAAACATGTTTGCAACAGATTTTGTAGCTTCTATGTCATAGAAAACCAAAGTTATCATAGCAGAAAATAACTTGCTAAAAATAGCAAAATCTGATGGGTCCGCGTACATGAGAATTGTCGATTTTTTGAAATTTCGATTTTCTTCTTTAATTAAAGTTTATATTCAAGAAAAAAACTAGAAAACATGTTTGCAACAGATTTTGTAGCTTCCATGTAATAATAAACCAGAGTTATCACAGCAGAAAGAAACTTGCTGAAAATGGCAAAATCTGATGGGTCCGCGTACACGAGAATTGTCGATTTTTTTAAATTTCGATTTTCTTCCTTAATTAAAGTTTATATTCAAGAAAACAACTAGAAAACATGTTTGACACAGATTTTGTAGCTTCTATGTCATAGAAAACCAGAGTTATCATAGCAGAAAATAACTTGCTAAAAATAGCAAAATCTGATGGGTCCGCGTACATGAGAATTGTCGATTTTTTGAAATTTTTATTTTCTTCTTTAATTAAGGTTGATATTCAAGAAAACAACTAGAAAACATGTTTGCAACAGATTTTGTAGCTTCTATGTAATAGTAAACCAGAGTTATCACAGCAGAAAGAAACTTGCTGAAAATGGCAAAATCTGATGGGTCCGCGTACACGAGAATTGTCGATTTTTTGAAATTTCGATTTTCTTCTTTAATTAAGGTTTATATTCAAGAAAACAACTAGAAAACATGTTTGCAACAGATTTTGTAGCTTCTATCTCATAGAAAACCAGAGTTATCCCAGCAGAAAGAAACTTGCTGAAAATGGCAAAATCTGATGGGTCCGCGTACACGAGAATTGTCGATTTTTTTAAATTTTGATTTTCTTCTTTAATTAAGGTTTATATTCAAGAAAACAACTAGAAAACATGTTTGCAACAGATTTTGTAGCTTCCATGTAATAGTAAACCAGAGTTATCACAGCAGAAAGAAACTTGCTGAAAATGGCAAAATCTGATGGGTCCGCGTACACGAGAATTGTCGATTTTTTTAAATTTCGATTTTCTTCCTTAATTAAAGTTTATATTCAAGAAAACAACTAGAAAAATTTTTGACACAGATTTTGTAGCTTCTATGTCATAGAAAACCAGAGTTATCATAGCAGAAAAAAACTTGCTTAAAATAGCAAAATCTGATGGGTCCGCGTACATGAGAATTGTCGATTTTTTGAAATTTTTATTTTCTTCTTTAATTAAGGTTTATATTCAAGAAAACAACTAGAAAACATGTTTGCAACAGATTTTGTAGCTTCTATGTAATAGTAAACCAGAGTTATCACAGCAGAAAGAAACTTGCTGAAAATGGCAAAATCTGATAGGTCAGCGTACACGAGAATTGTCGATTTTTTGAAATTTCGATTTTCTTCTTTAATTAAGGTTTATATTCAAGAAAACAACTAGAAAACATGTTTGCAACAGATTTTGTAGCTTCCATGTAATAGTAAACAAGAGTTATCACAGCAGAAAGAAACCTGCTGAAAAGGGCAAAATCTGATGGGTCCGCGTACACGAGAATTGTCGATATTTTGAAATTTCGATTTTCTTCTTTAATTAAGGTTTATATTAAAGAACACAGCTAGAAAACATGTTTGCAACAGATTTGTTGCTTCTATGTAATAGTAAAGCAGAGTTATCACAGCAGAAAGAAACTTGCTGAAAATGGCAAAATCTGATGGGTGCGCGTACACGAGAATTGTCGATTTTGTGAAATTTAAATTTTCTTCTTTAATTAAGGTTTATATTCAAGAAAACAACTAGAAAACATGTTTGCAACAGATTTTGTACCTTCTATGTCATAGAAAACCAGAGTAATCATAGCAGAAAATAACTTGCTAAAAATAGCAAAATCTGATGGGTCCGCGTACATGAGAATTGTCGATTTTTTGAAATTTCGATTTTCTTCTTTTATTAAAGTTTATATTCAAGAAAACAACTAGAAAACATGTTTGCAACAGATTTTGTTGCGTCTATGTAATAGTAAAGCAGAGTTATCACAGCAGAAAGAAACTTGCTGAAAATGGCAAAATCTGATGGGTGCGCGTACACGAGAATTGTCGATTTTGTGAAGATAAAATTTTCTTCTTTAATTAAGGTTTATATATAAGAAAACAACTAGAAAACATGTTTGCAACAGATTTTGTAGCTTCTATGTCATAAAAAACCAGAGTTATCATAGCAGAAAATAACTTGCTAAAAATAGCAAAATCTGATGGGTCCGCGTACATGAGAATTGTCGATTTTTTGAAATTTCGATTTTCTTCTTTAATTAAAGTTTATATTCAAGAAAAAAACTAGAAAACATGTTTGCAACAGATTTTGTAGCTTCCATGTAATAATAAACCAGAGTTATCACAGCAGAAAGAAACTTGCTGAAAATGGCAAAATCTGATGGGTCCGCGTACATGAGAATTGTCGATTTTTTTAAATTTCGATTTTCTTCCTTAATTAAAGTTTATATTCAAGAAAACAACTAGAAAACATGTTTGACACAGATTTTGTAGCTTCTATGTCATAGAAAACCAGAGTTATCATAGCAGAAAATAACTTGCTAAAAATAGCAAAATCTGATGGGTCCGCGTACATGAGAATTGTCGATTTTTTGAAATTTTTATTTTCTTCTTTAATTAAGGTTTATATTCAAGAAAACAACTAGAAAACATGTTTGCAACAGATTTTGTAGCTTCTATGTAATAGTAAACCAGAGTTATCACAGCAGAAAGAAACTTGCTGAAAATGGCAAAATCTGATGGGTCCGCGTACACGAGAATTGTCGATTTTTTGAAATTTCGATTTTCTTCTTTAATTAAGGTTTATATTCAAGAAAACAACTAGAAAACATGTTTGCAACAGATTTTGTAGCTTCCATGTAATAGTAAACCAGAGTTATCACAGAAGAAAGAAACCTGCTGAAAAGGGCAAAATCTGATGGGCCCGCGTACACGAGAATTGTCGATTTTTTTAAATTTCGATTTTCTTTTTTAATTAAAGTTTTTATTCAAGAAAACAACTAGAAAACATGTTTGCAACAGATTTTGTAGCTTCTATGTAATAGTAAACCAGAGTTATCATAGCAGAAAGAAACTTGCTTAAAATAGCAAAATTTGATGGGTCCGCGTACATGAGAATTGTCGATTTTTTGAAATTTTGATTTTCTTCTTTAATTAAGGTTTATATTCAAGAAAACAACTGGAAAACATGTTTGCAACAGAGTTTGTAGCTTCTATGTAATAGTAAAACAGAGTTATCACAGTAAAAAGAAACTTGCTGAAAATGGCAAAATCTGATGGGTCCGTGTACACGAGCATTGTCGATTTTTTGAAATTTCGATGTTCTTCTTTAATTAAGGTTTATATTCAAGAAAACAACTAGAAAACATGTTTGCAACAGATTTTGTAGCTTCTATCTCATAGAAAACCAGAGTTATCACAGCAGAAAGAAACTTGCTGAAAATGGCAAAATCTGATGGGTCCGCGTACACGAGAATTGTCGATTTTTTGAAATTTTGATTTTCTACTTTAATTAAGGTTTATATTCAAGAAAACAACTAGAAAACATGTTTGCAACAGATTTTGTAGCTTCCATGTAATAGTAAACCAGAGTTATCACAGCAGAAAGAAACTTGCTGAAAATGGCAAAATCTGATGGGTCCGCGTACACGAGAATTGTCGATTTTTTTAAATTTCGATTTTCTTCCTTAATTAAAGTTTATATTCAAGAAAACAACTAGAAAACATGTTTGACACAGATTTTGTAGCTTCTATGTCATAGAAAACCAGAGTTATCATAGCAGAAAATAACTTGCCAAAAATAGCAAAATCTGATGGGTCCGCGTACATGAGAATTGTCGATTTTTTGAAATTTTTATTTTCTTCTTTAATTAAGGTTTATATTCAAGAAAACAACTAGAAAACATGTTTGCAACAGATTTTGTAGCTTCTATGTAATAGTAAACCAGAGTTATCACAGCAGAAAGAAACTTGCTGAAAATGGCAAAATCTGATGGGTCCGCGTACACGAGAATTGTCGATTTTTTGAAATTTCGATTTTCTTCTTTAATTAAGGTTTATATTCAAGAAAACAAATAGAAAACATGTTTGCAACAGATTTTGTAGCTTCCATGTAATAGTAAACCAGAGTTATCACAGCAGAAAGAAACCTGCTGAAAAGGGCAAAATCTGATGGGCCCGCGTACACGAGAATTGTCGATTTTTTTAAATTTCGATTTTCTTTTTTAATTAAAGTTTTTATTCAAGAAAACAACTAGAAAACATGTTTGCAACAGATTTTGTAGCTTCTATGTAATAGTAAACCAGAGTTATCATAGCAGAAAGAAACTTGCTTAAAATAGCAAAATTTGATGGGTCCGCGTACATGAGAATTGTCGATTTTTTGAAATTTTGATTTTCTTCTTTAATTAAGGTTTATATTCAAGAAAACAACTGGAAAACATGTTTGCAACAGAGTTTGTAGCTTCTATGTAATAGTAAAACAGAGTTATCACAGTAAAAAGAAACTTGCTGAAAATGGCAAAATCTGATGGGTCCGTGTACACGAGCATTGTCGATTTTTTGAAATTTCGATGTTCTTCTTTAATTAAGGTTTATATTCAAGAAAACAACTAGAAAACATGTTTGCAACAGATTTTGTAGCTTCTATCTCATAGAAAACCAGAGTTATCACAGCAGAAAGAAACTTGCTGAAAATGGCAAAATCTGATGGGTCCGCGTACACGAGAATTAACGATTTTTTGAAATTTTGATTTTCTTCTTTAATTAAGGTTTATATTCAAGAAAACAACTAGAAAACATGTTTGCAACAGATTTTGTAGCTTCTATGTCATAGAAAACCAGAGTTATCATAGCAGAAAATAACTTGCTAAAAATAGCAAAATCTGATGGGTCCGCGTACATGAGAATTGTCGATTTTTTGAAATTTTTATTTTCTTCTTTAATTAAGGTTTATATTCAAGAAAACAACTAGAAAACATGTTTGCAACAGATTTTGTAGCTTCCATGTAATAGTAAACCAGAGTTATCACAGCAGAAAGAAACTTGCTGAAAATGGCAAAATCTGATGGGTCAGCGTACACGAGAATTGTCGATTTTTTGAAATTTCGATTTTCTTCTTTAATTAAGGTTTATATTCAAGAAAACAACTAGAAAACATGTTTGCAACAGATTTTGTAGCTTCCATGTAATAGTAAACCAGAGTTATCACAGCAGAAAGAAACCTGCTGAAAAGGGCAAAATCTGATGGGTCCGCGTACACGAGAATTGTCGATATTTTGAAATTTCGATTTTCTTCTTTAATTAAGGTTTATATTAAAGAACACAGCTAGAAAACATGTTTGCAACAGATTTGTTGCTTCTATGTAATAGTAAAGCAGAGTTATCACAGCAGAAAGAAACTTGCTGAAAATGGCAAAATCTGATGGGTGCGCGTACACGAGAATTGTCGATTTTGTGAAATTTCGATTTTCTTTTTTAATTAAAGTTTTTATTCAAGAAAACAACTAGAAAACATGTTTGCAACAGATTTTGTAGCTTCTATGTAATAGTAAACCAGAGTTATCATAGCAGAAAGAAACTTGCTTAAAATAGCAAAATTTGATGGGTCCGCGTACATGAGAATTGTCGATTTTTTGAAATTTTGATTTTCTTCTTTAATTAAGGTTTATATTCAAGAAAACAACTGGAAAACATGTTTGCAACAGAGTTTGTAGCTTCTATGTAATAGTAAAACAGAGTTATCACAGTAAAAAGAAACTTGCTGAAAATGGCAAAATCTGATGGGTCCGTGTACACGAGCATTGTCGATTTTTTGAAATTTCGATGTTCTTCTTTAATTAAGGTTTATATTCAAGAAAACAACTAGAAAACATGTTTGCAACAGATTTTGTAGCTTCTATCTCATAGAAAACCAGAGTTATCACAGCAGAAAGAAACTTGCTGAAAATGGCAAAATCTGATGGGTCCGCGTACACGAGAATTAACGATTTTTTGAAATTTTGATTTTCTTCTTTAATTAAGGTTTATATTCAAGAAAACAACTAGAAAACATGTTTGCAACAGATTTTGTAGCTTCTATGTCATAGAAAACCAGAGTTATCATAGCAGAAAATAACTTGCTAAAAATAGCAAAATCTGATGGGTCCGCGTACATGAGAATTGTCGATTTTTTGAAATTTTTATTTTCTTCTTTAATTAAGGTTTATATTCAAGAAAACAACTAGAAAACATGTTTGCAACAGATTTTGTAGCTTCCATGTAATAGTAAACCAGAGTTATCACAGCAGAAAGAAACTTGCTGAAAATGGCAAAATCTGATGGGTCAGCGTACACGAGAATTGTCGATTTTTTGAAATTTCGATTTTCTTCTTTAATTAAGGTTTATATTCAAGAAAACAACTAGAAAACATGTTTGCAACAGATTTTGTAGCTTCCATGTAATAGTAAACCAGAGTTATCACAGCAGAAAGAAACCTGCTGAAAAGGGCAAAATCTGATGGGTCCGCGTACACGAGAATTGTCGATATTTTGAAATTTCGATTTTCTTCTTTAATTAAGGTTTATATTAAAGAACACAGCTAGAAAACATGTTTGCAACAGATTTGTTGCTTCTATGTAATAGTAAAGCAGAGTTATCACAGCAGAAAGAAACTTGCTGAAAATGGCAAAATCTGATGGGTGCGCGTACACGAGAATTGTCGATTTTGTGAAATTTAAATTTTCTTCTTTAATTAAGGTTTATATTCAAGAAAACAACTAGAAAACATGTTTGCAACAGATTTTGTAGCTTCTATGTCATAGAAAACCAGAGTAATCATAGCAGAAAATAACTTGCTAAAAATAGCAAAATCTGATGGGTCCGCGTACATGAGAATTGTCGATTTTTTGAAATTTCGATTTTCTTCTTTAATTAAAGTTTATATTCAAGAAAACAACTAGAAAACATGTTTGCAACAGATTTTGTAGCTTCCATGTAATAATAAACCAGAGTTATCACAGCAGAAAGAAACTTGCTGAAAATGGCAAAATCTGATGGGTCCGCGTACACGAGAATTGTCGATTTTTATAAATTTCGATTTTCTTCTTTAATTAAAGTTTATATTCAAGAAAACAACTAGAAAACATGTTTGCAACAGATTTTGTAGCTTCTTTCTCATAGAAAACCAGAGTTATCACAGCAGAAAGAAACTTGCTGAAAATGGCAAAATCTGATGGGTCCGCGTACACGAGAATTGTCGATTTTTTTAAATTTGGATTTTCTTCTTTAATTAAGGTTTATATTCAAGAAAACAACTAGAAAACATGTTTGCAACAGATTTTGTAGCTTCTATGTCATAGAAAACCAGAGTTATCATAGCAGAAAATAACTTGCTAAAAATAGCAAAATCTGATGGGTCTGCATACATGAGAATTGTCGATTTTTTGAAATTTTGATTTTCTTCTTTACTTAAGGTTTATATTCAAGAAAACAACTAGAAAACATGTTTGCAACAGATTTTGTAGCTTCTATGTAATAGTAAACCAGAGTTATCACAGCAGAAAAAAACTTGCTGAAAATGGCAAAATCTGATGGGCCCGCGTACACGAGAATTGTCGATTTTTTTAAATTTCGATTTTCTTTTTTAATTAAAGTTTTTATTCAAGAAAACAACTAGAAAATATGTTTGCAACAGATTTTGTAGCTTCTATGTAATAGTAAACCAGAGTTATCATAGCAGAAAGAAACTTGCGTAAAATAGCAAAATTTGATGGGTCTGCGTACATGAGAATTGTCGATTTTTTGAAATTTTGATTTTCTTCTTTAATTAAGGTTTATATTCAAGAAAACAACTGGAAAACATGTTTGCAACAGAGTTTGTAGCTTCTATGTAATAGTAAAACAGAGTTATCACAGTAAAAAGAAACTTGCTGAAAATGGCAAAATCTGATGGGTCCGTGTACACGAGAATTGTCGATTTTTTGAAATTTCGATGTTCTTCTTTAATTAAGGTTTATATTCAAGAAAACAACTAGAAAACATGTTTGCAACAGATTTTGTAGCTTCTATCTCATAGAAAACCAGAGTTATCACAGCAGAAAGAAACTTGCTGAAAATGGCAAAATCTGATGGGTCCGCGTACACGAGAATTGTCGATTTTTTGAAATTTGGATTTTCTTCTTTAATTAAGGTTTATATTCAAGAAAACAACTAGAAAACATGTTTGCAACAGATTTTGTAGCTTCTATGTCATAGAAAACCAGAGTTATCATAGCAGAAAATAACTTGCTGAAAATAGCAAAATCTGATGGGTCCGCGTACATGAGAATTGTCGATTTTTTGAAATTTCGATTTTCTTCTTTAATTAACGTTTATATTCAAGAAAACAACTAGAAAACATGTTTGCAACAGATTTTGTAGCTTCTATGTAATAGTAAACCAGAGTTATCATAGCAGAAAGAAACTTGCTTAAAATAGCAAAATTTGATGGGTCAGCGTACATGAGAATTGTCGATTTTTTGAAATTTTGATTTTCTTCTTTAATTAAGGTTTATATTCAAGACAACAACTGGAAAACATGTTTGCAACAGAGTTTGTTGCTTCTATGTAATAGTAAAACAGAGTTATCACAGTAGAAAGAAACTTGCTGAAAATGGCAAAATCTGATGGGTCCGCGTACACGAGAATTGTCGATTTTTTTAAATTTCGATTTTCTTTTTTAATTAAAGTTTTTATTCAAGAAAACAACTAGAAAACATGTTTGCAACAAATTTTGTAGCTTCTATGTAATAGTAAACCAGAGTTATCATAGCAGAAAGAAATTTGCTTAAAATAGCAAAATTTGATGGGTCCGCGTACATGAGAATTGTCGATTTTTTGATATTTTGATTTTCTTGTTTAATTAAGGTTTATATTCAAGAAAACAACTGGAAAACATGTTTGCAACAGAGTTTGTAGCTTCTATGTAATAGTAAAACAGAGTTATCACAGTAGAAAGAAACTTGCTAAAAATGGCAAAATCTGATGGGTCCGTGTACACGAGAATTGTCGATTTTTTGAAATTTCGATGTTCTTCTTTAATTAAGGTTTATATTCTAGAAAACAACTAGAAAACATGTTTGCAACAGATTTTGTAGCTTCTATGTCATAGAAAATCAGAGTTATCATAGCAGAAAATAACTTGCTGAAAATAGCAAAATCTGATGGGTCCGCGTACATGAGAATTGTCGATTTTTTGAAATTTCGATTTTCTTCTTTAATTAAGGTTTATATTAAAGAAAACAACTAGAAAACATGTTTGCAACAGATTTTGTAGCTTCTATGTAATAGTAAACCAGAGTTATCACAGCAGAAAGAAACTTGCTTAAAATAGCAAAATTTGATGGGTCCGCGTACATGAGAATTGTCGATTTTTTGAAATTTTGATTTTCTTCTTTGATTAAGGTTTATATTCAAGAAAACAACTGGAAAACATGTTTGCAACAGAGTTTGTCGCTTCTATGTAATAGTAAAACAGAGTTATCACAGTAGAAAGAAACTTGCTGAAAATGGCAAAATCTGATGGGCCCGCGTACACGAGAATTGTCGATTTTTTAAATTTCGATTTTCTTTTTTAATTGAAGTTTTTATTCAAGAAAACAACTAGAAAACATGTTTGCAACAGATTTTGTAGCTTCTATGTAATAGTAAACCAGAGTTTTCATAGCAGAAAGAAACTTGCTTAAAATAGCAAAATTTGATGGGTCCGCGTACATGAGAATTGTCGATTTTTTGAAATTTTGATTTTCTTCTTTAATTAAGGTTTATATTCAAGAAAACAACTGGAAAACATGTTTGCAACAGATTTTGTAGCTTCCATGTAATAGTAAACCAGAGTTATCACAGCAGAAAGAAACTTGCTGAAAATGGAAAATCTGATGGGTCTGCGTACACGAGAATTGTCGATTTTTTGAAATTTTGATTTTCTTCTTTAATTAAGGTTTATATTCAAGAAAACAACTAGAAAACATGTTTGCAACAGATTTTGTAGCTTCTATCTCATAGAAAACCAGAGTTATCAAAGCAGAAAGAAACTTGCAAAAATGGCAAAATCTGATGGGTCCGCGTACACGAGAATTGTCGATTTTTTGAAATTTTGATTTTCTTCTTTAATTAAGGTTTATATTCAAGAAAACAACTAGAAAACATGTTTTCAACAAATTTTGTAGCTTCTATGAAATAGTAAACCAGAGTTATCACAGCAGAAAGAAACTTGCTGAAAATGGCAAAATCTGATGGGTCCGGGTACACGAGAATTGTCGATTTTTTGAAATTTCGATTTTCTTCTTTCATTAAGGTTTATGTTCAAGAAAACAACTAGAAAACATGTTTTCAACAGATTTTGTAGCTTCTTTGTGATAGAAAACCAGAGTTGTCATAGCAGAAAATAACTTGCTTTAAATAGCAAAATCTGATGGGTCCGCGTACATGAGAATTGTCGATTTTTTGAAATTTTGATTTTCTTCTTTAATTAACGTTTATATTCAAGAAAACAACTAGAAAACATGTGTTCAACAGATTTTGTAGCTTCTATGTAATAGTAAACCAGAGTTATCACAGCAGAAAGAAACTTGCTGAAAATGGCAAAATCTGATGGGTCCGTGTACACGAGAATTGTCGATTTTTTTAAATTTGGATTTTCTTCTTTAATTAAGGTTTATATTCAAGAAAACAACTAGAAAACATGTTTGCAACAGATTTTGTAGCTTCTATGTAATAGTAAAGCAGAGTTATCACAGCAGAAAAAAACTTGCTAAAAATGGCAAAATCTGATGGGTCCGCGTACACGAGAATTGTCGATTTTTTGAAATTTCGATTTTCTTCTTTAATTAAAGTTTATATTCAAGAAAACAACTAGAAAACATGTTTGGAACAGATTTTGTAGCTTCTATGTAATAGTAAACCAGAGTTATCACAGCAGAAAGAAACTTGCTAAAAATAGCAAAATTTGATGGGTCAGCGTACATGAGAATTGTCGATTTTTTGAAATTTTGATTGTCTTCTTTAATTAAGGTTTATATTCAAGAAAACAACTAGAAAACATGTTTGCAACAGATTTTGTAGCTTCTATGTAATAGTAAACCAGAGTTATCACAGCAGAAAGAAACTTGCTGAAAATGGCAAAATCTGATGGGTCCGTGTACACGAAGCATGTCGATTTTTTGAAATTTCGATTTTCTTCTTTAATTAAGGTTTATATTCAAGAAAACAACTAGAAAACCTGTTTGCAACAGATTTTGTAGCTTACATGTAATAGTAAACCAGAGTTATCACAGCAGAAAGAAACTTGCTGAAAATGGAAAATCTGATGGGTCTGCGTACACGAGAATTGTCGATTTTTTGAAATTTTGATTTTCTTCTTTAATTAAGGTTTATATTCAAGAAAACAACTAGAAAACATGTTTGCAACAGATTTTGTAGCTTCTATCTCATAGAAAACCAGAGTTATCAAAGCAGAAAGAAACTTGCAAAAATGGCAAAATCTGATGGGTCCGCGTACACGAGAATTGTCGATTTTTTGAAATTTTGATTTTCTTCTTTAATTAAGGTTTATATTCAAGAAAACAACTAGAAAACATGTTTTCAACAAATTTTGTAGCTTCTATGAAATAGTAAACCAGAGTTATCACAGCAGAAAGAAACTTGCTGAAAATGGCAAAATCTGATGGGTCCGGGTACACGAGAATTGTCGATTTTTTGAAATTTAAATTTTCTTCTTTCATTAAGGTTTATATTCAAGAAAACAACTAGAAAACATGTTTTCAACAGATTTTGTAGCTTCTTTGTGATAGAAAACCAGAGTTGTCATAGCAGAAAATAACTTGCTTTAAATAGCAAAATCTGATGGGTCCGCGTACATGAGAATTGTCGATTTTTTGAAATTTTGATTTTCTTCTTTAATTAACGTTTATATTCAAGAAAACAACTAGAAAACATGTTTGCAACAGATTTTGTAGCTTCTATGTAATAGTAAAGCAGAGTTATCACAGCAGAAAGAAACTTGCTGAAAATGGCAAAATCTGATGGGTCCGCGTACACGAGAATTGTCGATTTTTTGAAATTTCGATTTTCTTCTTTAATTAAAGTTTATATTCAAGAAAACAACTAGAAAACATGTTTGGAACAGATTTTGTAGCTTCTATGTAATAGTAAACCAGAGTTATCACAGCAGAAAGAAACTTGCTAAAAATAGCAAAATTTGATGGGTCAGCGTACATGAGAATTGTCGATTTTTTGAAATTTTGATTGTCTTCTTTAATTAAGGTTTATATTCAAGAAAACAACTAGAAAACATGTTTGCAACAGATTTTGTAGCTTCTATGTAATAGTAAACCAGAGTTATCACAGCAGAAAGAAACTTGCTGAAAATGGCAAAATCTGATGGGTCCGTGTACACGAAACATGTCGATTTTTTGAAATTTCGATTTTCTTCTTTAATTAAGGTTTATATTCAAGAAAACAACTAGAAAACCTGTTTGCAACAGATTTTGTAGCTTACATGTAATAGTAAACCAGAGTTATCACAGCAGAAAGAAACTTGCTGAAAATGGCAAAATCTGATGGGTCCGCGTACACGAGAATTGTCGATTTTTTGAAATTTCGATTTTCTTCTTTAATTAAGGTTTATATTCAAGAAAACAACTAGAAAACATGTTTGCAACAGATTTTGTAGCTTCTATGTCATAGAAAACCAGAGTTATCACAGCAGAAAGAAACTTGCTGAAAATGGCAAAATCTGATGGGTCTGCGTACACGAGAATTGTCGATTTTTTGAAATTTTGATTTTCTTCTTTAATTAAGGTTTATATTCAAGAACACAACTAGAAAACATGTTTGCAACAGATTTTGTAGCTTCTATCTCATAGAAAACCAGAGTTATCACAGCAGAAAGAAACTTGCCAAAATGGCAAAATCTGATGGGTCCGCGTACACGAGAATTGTCGATTTTTTGAAATTTTGATTTTCTTCTTTAATTAAGGTTTATATTCAAGAAAACAACTAGAAAACATGTTTGCAACAGATTTTGTAGCTTCTATGTTATAGTAAACCAGAGTTATCACAGCAGAAAGAAACTTGCTGAAAATGGCAAAATCTGATGGGTCCGCGTACACGAGAATTGTCGATTTTTTTAAATTTCAATTTTCTTCTTTAATTAAGGTTTATATTACAGAAAACAACTAGAAAACATGTTTGCAACAGATTTTGTAGCTTCTATGTCATAGAAAACCAGAGTTGTCATAGCAGAAAATAACTTGCTTAAAATAGCAAAATCTGATGGGTCCGCGTACATGAGAATTGTCGATTTTTTGAAATTTCGATTTTCTTCTTTAATTAACGTTTATATTCAAGAAAACAACTAGAAAACATGTTTGCAACAGATTTTGTAGCTTCTATGTAATAGTAAACCAGAGTTATCACAGCAGAAAGAAACTTGCTGAAAATGGCAAAATCTGATGGGTCCGCGTACACGAGAATTGTCGATTTTTTTAAATTTGGATTTTCTTCTTTAATTAAGGTTTATATTCAAGAAAACAACTAGAAAACATGTTTGCAGAAGATTTTGTAGCTTCTATGTAATAGTAAAGCAGAGTTATCACAGCAGAAAAAAACTTGCTGAAAATGGCAAAATCTGATGGGTCCGCGTACACGAGAATTGTCGATTTTTTAGAATTTATATTTCCTTTTTTAATTTAAGTTTATATTCAAGAAAACAACTAGAAAACATGTTTAGAACAGATTTTGTAGCTTCTATGTAATAGTAAACCAGAGTTATCACAGCAGAAAGAAACTTGCTAAAAATAGCAAAATTTGATGGGTCCGCGTACATGAGAATTGTCGATTTTTTGAAATTTTGATTGTCTTCTTTAATTAAGGTTTATATTCAAGAAAACAACTAGAAAACATGTTTGCAACAGATTTTGTAGCTTCTATGTAATAGTAAACCAGAGTTATCACAGCAGAAAGAAACTTGCTGAAAATGGCAAAATCTGATGGGTCCGTGTACACGAGAATTGTCGATTTTTTGAAATTTGATTTTCTTCTTTCATTAAGGTTGATATTCAAGAAAACAACTAGACAACATGTTTGCAACAGATTTTGTAGCTTCTATGTCATAGAAAACCAGAGTTATCACAGCAGAAAGAAACTTGCTGAAAATGGCAAAATCTGATGGGTCTGCGTACACGAGAATTGTCGATTTTTTGAAATTTTGATTTTCTTCTTTAATTAAGGTTTATATTCAAGAAAACAACTAGAAAACATGTTTGCAACAGATTTTGTAGCTTCTATGTAATAGTAAACCAGAGTTATCACAGCAGAAAGAAACTTGCAAAAATGGCAAAATCTGATGGGTCCGCGTACACGAGAATTGTCGATTTTTTGAAATATTTGTTTTCTTCTTTAATTAAGGTTTATATTCAAGAAAACAACTAGAAAACATGTTTGCAACAGATTTTGTAGCTTCTATGTTATAGTTAACCAGAGTTATCACAGCAGAAAGAAACTTGCTGAAAATGGCAAAATCTGATGGGTCCGCGTACACGAGAATTGTCGATTTTTTTAAATTTCGATTTTCTTCTTTAATTAACGTTTATATTCAAGAAAAACCACTAGAAAACATGTTCGCAACAGATTTTGTAGCTTCTATCTCATAGAAATACAGAGTTATCACAGCAGAAAGAAACTTGCTGAAAATGGCAAAATCTGATGGGTCCGCGTACACGAGAATTGTCGATTTTTTGAAATTTCAATTTTCTTCTTTAATTAAGGTTTATATTCAAGAAAACAACTAGAAAACATGTTTGCAACAGATTTTGTAGCTTCTATGTCATAGAAAACCAGAGTTGTCATAGCAGAAAATAACTTTCTTAAAATAGCAAAATCTGATGGGTCCGCGTACATGAGAATTGTCGATTTTTTGAAATTTCGATTTTCTTCTTTAATTAACGTTTATATTCAAGAAAACAACTAGAAAACATGTTTTCAACAGATTTTGTAGCTTCTATGTAATAGTAAACCAGAGTTATCACAGCAGAAAGAAACTTGCTGAAAATGGCAAAATCTGATGGGTCCGCGTACACGAGAATTGTCGATTTTTTTAAATTTGGATTTTCTTCTTTAATTAAGGTTTATAGTCAAGAAAACAACTAGAAAACATGTTTGCAGAAGATTTTGTAGCTTCTATGTAATAGTAAAGCAGAGTTATCACAGCAGAAAAAAACTTGCTGAAAATGGCAAAATCTGATGGGTCCGCGTACACGAGAATTGTCGATTTTTTAGAATTTCAATTTTCTTTTTTAATTTAAGTTTATATTCAAGAAAACAACTAGAAAACATGTTTAGAACAGATTTTGTAGCTTCTATGTAATAGTAAACCAGAGTTATCACAGCAGAAAGAAACTTGCTAAAAATAGCAAAATTTGATGGGTCCGCGTACATGAGAATTGTCGATTTTTTGAAATTTTGATTGTCTTCTTTAATTAAGGTTTATATTCAAGAAAACAACTAGAAAACATGTTTGCAACAGATTTTGTAGCTTCTATGTAATAGTAAACCAGAGTTATCACAGCAGAAAGAAACTTGCTGAAAATGGCAAAATCTGATGGGTCCGTGTACACGAGAATTGTCGATTTTTTGAAATTTCGATTTTCTTCTTTCATTAAGGTTGATATTCAAGAAAACAACTAGACAACATGTTTGCAACAGATTTTGTAGCTTCTATGTCATAGAAAACCAGAGTTATCACAGCAGAAAGAAACTTGCTGAAAATGGCAAAATCTGATGGGTCTGCGTACACGAGAATTGTCGATTTTTTGAAATTTTGATTTTCTTCTTTAATTAAGGTTTATATTCAAGAAAACAACTAGAAAACATGTTTGCAACAGATTTTGTAGCTTCTATGTAATAGTAAACCAGAGTTATCACAGCAGAAAGAAACTTGCAAAAATGGCAAAATCTGATGGGTCCGCGTACACGAGAATTGTCGATTTTTTGAAATATTTGTTTTCTTCTTTAATTAAGGTTTATATTCAAGAAAACAACTAGAAAACATGTTTGCAACAGATTTTGTAGCTTCTATGTTATAGTTAACCAGAGTTATCACAGCAGAAAGAAACTTGCTGAAAATGGCAAAATCTGATGGGTCCGCGTACACGAGAATTGTCGATTTTTTTAAATTTCGATTTTCTTCTTTAATTAACGTTTATATTCAAGAAAAACCACTAGAAAACATGTTCGCAACAGATTTTGTAGCTTCTATCTCATAGAAATACAGAGTTATCACAGCAGAAAGAAACTTGCTGAAAATGGCAAAATCTGATGGGTCCGCGTACACGAGAATTGTCGATTTTTTGAAATTTCAATTTTCTTCTTTAATTAAGGTTTATATTACAGAAAACAACTAGAAAACATGTTTGCAACAGATTTTGTAGCTTCTATGTCATAGAAAACCAGAGTTGTCATAGCAGAAAATAACTTGCTTAAAATAGCAAAATCTGATGGGTCCGCGTACATGAGAATTGTCGATTTTTTGAAATTTCGATTTTCTTCTTTAATTAACGTTTATATTCAAGAAAACAACTAGAAAACATGTTTTCAACAGATTTTGTAGCTTCTATGTAATAGTAAACCAGAGTTATCACAGCAGAAAGAAACTTGCTGAAAATGGCAAAATCTGATGGGTCCGCGTACACGAGAATTGTCGATTTTTTTAAATTTTGATTTTCTTCTTTAATTAAGGTTTATATTCAAGAAAACAACTAGAAAACATGTTTGCAGAAGATTTTGTAGCTTCTATGTAATAGTAAAGCAGAGTTATCACAGCAGAAAAAAACTTGCTGAAAATGGCAAAATCTGATGGGTCCGCGTACACGAGAATTGTCGATTTTTTAGAATTTCAATTTTCTTTTTTAATTAAAGTTTATATTCAAGAAAACAACTAGAAAACATGTTCGCAACAGATTTTGTAGCTTCTATCTCATAAAAATACAGAGTTATCACAGCAGAAAGAAACTTGCTGAAAATGGCAAAATCTGATGGGTCCGTGTACACGAGAATTGTCGATTTTTTTAAATTTCGATTTTCTTCTTTCATTAAGGTTTATATTCAAGAAAACAACTAGACAACATGTTTGCAACAGATTTTGTAGCTTCTATGTCATAGAAAACCAGAGTTCTCATAGCAGAAAATAACTTGCTTAAAATAGCAAAATCTGATGGGTCCGCGTACATGAGAATTGTCGATTTTTTGAAATTTTGATTTTCTTCTTTAATTAACGTTTATATTCAAGAAAACAACTAGAAAACATGTTTGCAACAGATTTTGTAGCGTCTATGTAATAGTAAACCAGAGTTATCACAGCAGAAAGAAACTTGCTGAAAATGGCAAAATCTGATGGGTCCGCGTACACGAGAATTGTCGATTTTTTTAAATTTGGATTTTCTTCTTTAATTAAGGTTTATATTCAAGAAAACAACTAGAAAACATGTTTGCAACAGATTTTGTAGCTTCTATGTAATAGTAAAGCAGAGTTATCACAGCAGAAAAAAACTTGCTGAAAATGGCAAAATCTGATGGGTCCGCATACATGAGAATTGTCGATTTTTTAAAATTTTGATTTTCTTCTTTAATTAAGGTTTATATTCAAGAAAACAACTAGAAAACATGTTTGCAACAGATTTTGTAGCTTCCATGTAATAGTAAACCAGAGTTATCACAGCAGAAAGAAACTTGCTGAAAATGGCAAAATCTGATGGGTCTGCGTACACGAGAATTGTCGATTTTTTGAAATTTTGATTTTCTTCTTTAATTAAGGTTTATATTCAAGAAAACAACTAGAAAACATGTTTGCAACAGATTTTGTAGCTTCTATGTAATAGTAAAGCAGAGTTATCACAGCAGAAAAAAACTTGCTGAAAATGGCAAAATCTGATGGGTCCGCATACATGAGAATTGTCGATTTTTTTAAATTTTGATTTTCTTCTTTAATTAAGGTTTATATTCAAGAAAACAACTAGAAAACATGTTTGCAACAGATTTTGTAGCTTCCATGTAATAGTAAACCAGAGTTATCACAGCAGAAAGAAACTTGCTGAAAATGGCAAAATCTGATGGGTCTGCATACACGAGAATTGTCGATTTTTTGAAATTTTGATTTTCTTCTTTAATTAAGGTTTATATTCAAGAAAACAACTAGAAAACATGTTTGCAACAGATTTTTTAGCTTCTATCTCATAGAAAACCAGAGTTATCACAGCAGAAAGAAACTTGCTGAAAATGGCAAAATCTGATGGGTCCGCATACATGAGAATTGTCGATTTTTTGATATTTCGATTTTCTTCTTTAATTAAAGTTTATATTCAAGAAACCAACTAGAAAACATGGTCGTTACAGATTTTGTAGCTTCTATCTCATAGAAAACCAGAGTTATCACAGCAGAAAGAAACTTGCAAAAATGGCAAAATCTGATGGGTCCGCGTACACGAGAATTGTCGATTTTTTGAAATTTTTTATTTTCTTCCATTATTAACGTTTATATTCAAGAAAACAACTAGAAAACATGTTTGCAACAGATTTTGTAGCTTCTATGTAATAGTAAAGCAGAGTTATCACAGCAGAAAAAAACTTGCTTAAAATAGCAAAATCTGATACATCCGCATACATGAGAATTGTCGATTTTTTAAAATTTTGATTTTCTGCTTTAATTTAGGTTTATATTCAAGAAAACAACTAGAAAACATGTTTGCAACAGATTTTGTAGCTTCCATGTAATAGTAAACCAGAGTTATCATAGCAGAAAGAAACTTGCTGAAAATGGCAAAATCTGATGGGTCTGCGTACACGAGAATTGTCGATTTTTTGAAATTTTGATTTTCTTCTTTAATTAAGGTTTATATTCAAGAAAACAACTAGAAAACATGTTTGCAACAGATTTTGTAGCTTCTATCTCATAGGAAACCAGAGTTATCACAGCAGAAAGAAACTTGCTGAAAATGGCAAAATCTGATGGGTCTGCGTACACGAGAATTGTCGATTTTTTGAAATTTTGATTTTCTTCTTTAATTAAGGTTTATATTCAAGAAAACAACTAGAAAACATGTTTGCAACAGATTTTGTAGCTTCTATCTCATAGAAAACCAGAGTTATCACAGCAGAAAGAAACTTGCAAAAATGGCAAAATCTGATGGGTCCGCGTACACGAGAATTGTCGATTTTTTGAAATTTTGATTTTCTTCTTTAATTAAGGTTTATATTCAAGAAAACAACTAGAAAACATGTTTGCAACAGATTTTGTAGGTTCTATCTCATAGAAAACCAGAGTTATCACAGCAGAAAGAAACTTGCTCAAAATGGCAAAATCTGATGGGTCCGCGTACATGAGAATTGTCGATTTTTTGATATTTCGATTTTCTTCTTTAATTAAAGTTTATATTCAAGAAACCAACTAGAAAACATGGTCGCAACAGATTTTGTAGCTTCTATCTCATAGAAAACCAGAGTTATCACAGCAGAAAGAAACTTGCAAAAATGGCAAAATCTGATGGGTCCGCGTACACGAGAATTGTCGATTTTTTGAAATTTTGATTTTCTTCTTTAATTAACGTTTATATTCAAGAAAACAACTAGAAAACATGTTTGCAACAGATTTTGTAGTTTCTATGTAATAGTAAAGCAGAGTTATCACAGCAGAAAAAAACTTGCTTAAAATAGCAAAATCTGATGGGTCCGCATACATGAGAATTGTCGATTTTTTAAAATTTTGATTTTCTGCTTTAATTAAGGTTTATATTCAAGAAAACAACTAGAAAACATGTTTGCAACAGATTTTGTAGCTTCCATGTAATAGTAAACCAGAGTTATCACAGCAGAAAGAAACTTGCTGAAAATGGCAAAATCTGATGGGTCTGCGTACACGAGAATTGTCGATTTTTTGAAATTTTGATTTTCTTCTTTAATTAAGGTTTATATTCAAGAAAACAACTAGAAAACATGTTTGCAACAGATTTTGTAGCTTCTATCTCATAGGAAACCAGAGTTATCACAGCAGAAAGAAACTTGCTGAAAATGGCAAAATCTGATGGGTCTGCGTACACGAGAATTGTCGATTTTTTGAAATTTTGATTTTCTTCTTTAATTAAGGTTTATATTCAAGAAAACAACTAGAAAACATGTTTGCAACAGATTTTGTAGCTTCTATCTCATAGAAAACCAGAGTTATCACAGCAGAAAGAAACTTGCAAAAATGGCAAAATCTGATGGGTCCGCGTACACGAGAATTGTCGATTTTTTGAAATTTTGATTTTCTTCTTTAATTAAGGTTTATATTCAAGAAAACAACTAGAAAACATGTTTGCAACAGATTTTGTAGCTTCTATGTTATAGTAAACCAGAGTTATCACAGCAGAAAGAAACTTGCTGAAAATGGCAAAATCTGATGGGTCCGCGTACACGAGAATTGTCGATTTTTTGAAATTTCAATGTTCTTCTTTAATTAAGGTTTATATTATAGAATACAACTAGAAAACATGTTTGCAACAGATTTTGTAGCTTCTATGTCATAGAAAACCAGAGTTGTCATAGCAGAAAATAACTTGCTGAAAATAGCAAAATCTGATGGGTCCGCGTACATGAGAATTGTCGATTTTTTGAAATTTCGATTTTCTTCTTTAATTAACGTTTATATTCAAGAAAACAAGTAGACAACATGTTTGCAACAGATTTTGTAGCTTCTATGTAATAGTAAACCAGAGTTATCACAGCAGAAAGAAACTTGCTGAAAATGGCAAAATCTGATGGGTCCGCGTACACGAGAATTGTCGATTTTTTGAAATTTCGATTTTCTTCTTTAATTAAGGTTTATATTCAAAAAAAGAACTAGAAAACATGTTTGCAACAGACTTTGTAGCTTCTATGTCATAGAAAACCAGAGTTATCACAGCAGAAAGAAACTTGCTGAAAATGGCAATATCTGATGGGTCTGCGTACACAAGAATTGTCGATTTTTTGAAATTTCGATTTCCTTCTTTAATTAAGGTTTATATTCAAGAAAACAACTAGAAAACATGTTTGCAACAGATTTTGTAACTTCTATGTCATAGAAAACCAGAGTTATCATAGCACAAAATAACTTGCTTTAAACAGCAAAATCTGATGGGTCCGCGTACATGAGAATTGTCGATTTTTTGAAATTTTGATTGTCTTCTTTAATTAAGGTTTATATTCAAGAAAACAACTAGAAAACATGTTTGCAACAGATTTTGTAGCTTCTATGTAATAGTAAACCAGAGTTATCACAGCAGAAAGAAACTTGCTGAAAATGGCAAAATCTGATGGGTCCGTGTACACGAGAATTGTCGATTTTTTGAAATTTCGATTTTCTTCTTTCATTAAGGTTTATATTAAAGAAAACAACTAGACAACATGTTTGCAACAGATTTTGTAGCTTCTATGTCATAGAAAACCAGAGTTGTCATAGCAGAAAATAACTTGCTGAAAATAGCAAAATCTGATGGGTCCGCGTACATGAGAATTGTCGATTTTTTGAAATTTCGATTTTCTTCTTTAATTAACGTTTATATTCAAGAAAACAAGTAGACAACATGTTTGCAACAGATTTTGTAGCTTCTATGTAATAGTAAACCAGAGTTATCACAGCAGAAAGAAACTTGCTGAAAATGGCAAAATCTGATGGGTCCGCGTACACGAGAATTGTCGATTTTTTGAAATTTCGATTTTCTTCTTTAATTAAGGTTTATATTCAAAAAAAGAACTAGAAAACATGTTTGCAACAGACTTTGTAGCTTCTATGTCATAGAAAACCAGAGTTATCACAGCAGAAAGAAACTTGCTGAAAATGGCAATATCTGATGGGTCTGCGTACACAAGAATTGTCGATTTTTTGAAATTTCGATTTCCTTCTTTAATTAAGGTTTATATTCAAGAAAACAACTAGAAAACATGTTTGCAACAGATTTTGTAACTTCTATGTCATAGAAAACCAGAGTTATCATAGCACAAAATAACTTGCTTTAAACAGCAAAATCTGATGGGTCCGCGTACATGAGAATTGTCGATTTTTTGAAATTTTGATTGTCTTCTTTAATTAAGGTTTATATTCAAGAAAACAACTAGAAAACATGTTTGCAACAGATTTTGTAGCTTCTATGTAATAGTAAACCAGAGTTATCACAGCAGAAAGAAACTTGCTGAAAATGGCAAAATCTGATGGTTCCGTGTACACGAGAATTGTCGATTTTTTGAAATTTCGATTTTCTTCTTTCATTAAGGTTTATATTAAAGAAAACAACTAGACAACATGTTTGCAACAGATTTTGTAGCTTCTATGTCATAGAAAACCAGAGTTGTCATAGCAGAAAATAACTTGCTTAAAATAGCAAAATCTGATGGGTCCGCGTACATAAGAATTGTCGATTTTTTGAAATTTTGATTTTCTTCTTTAATTAACGTTTATATTCAAGAAAACAACTAGAAAACATGTTTGCAACAGATTTTGTAGCGTCTATGTAATAGCAAACCAGAGTTATCACAGCAGAAAGAAACTTGCTGAAAATGGCAAAATCTGATGGGTCCGCGTACACGAGAATTGTCGATTTTTTTAAATTTGGATTTTCTTCTTTAATTAAGGTTTATATTCAAGAAAACAACTAGAAAACATGTTTGCAACAGATTTTGTAGCTTCTATGTTATAGTAAACCAGAGTTATCACAGCAGAAAGAAACTTGCTGAAAATGGCAAAATCTGATGGGTCCGCTACACGAGAATTGTCGATTTTTTGAAATTTCAATGTTCTTCTTTAATTAAGGTTTATATTATAGAATACAACTAGAAAACATGTTTGCAACAGATTTTGTAGCTTCTATGTCATAGAAAACCAGAGTTGTCATAGCAGAAAATAACTTGCTGAAAATAGCAAAATCTGATGGGTCCGCGTACATGAGAATTGTCGATTTTTTGAAATTTCGATTTTCTTCTTTAATTAACGTTTATATTCAAGAAAACAAGTAGACAACATGTTTGCAACAGATTTTGTAGCTTCCATGTAATAGTAAACCAGAGTTATCACAGCAGAAAGAAACTTGCTGAAAATGGCAATATCTGATGGGTCTGCGTACACAAGAATTGTCGATTTTTTGAAATTTCGATTTCCTTCTTTAATTAAGGTTTATATTCAAGAAAACAACTAGAAAACATGTTTGCAACAGATTTTGTAACTTCTATGTCATAGAAAACCAGAGTTATCATAGCACAAAATAACTTGCTTTAAACAGCAAAATCTGATGGGTCCGCGTACATGAGAATTGTCGATTTTTTGAAATTTTGATTGTCTTCTTTAATTAAGGTTTATATTCAAGAAAACAACTAGAAAACATGTTTGCAACAGATTTTGTAGCTTCTATGTAATAGTAAACCAGAGTTATCACAGCAGAAAGAAACTTGCTGAAAATGGCAAAATCTGATGGGTCCGTGTACACGAGAATTGTCGATTTTTTGAAATTTCGATTTTCTTCTTTCATAAGGGTTTATATTAAAGAAAACAACTAGACAACATGTTTGCAACAGATTTTGTAGCTTCTATGTCATAGAAAACCAGAGTTGTCATAGCAGAAAATAACTTGCTTAAAATAGCAAAATCTGATGGGTCCGCGTACATAAGAATTGTCGATTTTTTGAAATTTTGATTTTCTTCTTTAATTAACGTTTATATTCAAGAAAAAAACTAGAAAACATGTTTGCAACAGATTTTGTAGCGTCTATGTAATAGCAAACCAGAGTTATCACAGCAGAAAGAAACTTGCTGAAAATGGCAAAATCTGATGGGTCCGCGTACACGAGAATTGACGATTTTTTGTAAATTTCAATGTTCTTCTTTAATTAAGGTTTATATTATAGAATACAACTAGAAAACATGTTTGCAACAGATTTTGTAGCTTCTATGTCATAGAAAACCAGAGTTGTCATAGCAGAAAATAACTTGCTGAAAATAGCAAAATCTGATGGGTCCGCGTACATGAGAATTGTCGATTTTTTGAAATTTCGATTTTCTTCTTTAATTAACGTTTATATTCAAGAAAACAAGTAGAAAACATGTTTGCAACAGATTTTGTAGCTTCTATGTAATAGTAAACCAGAGTTATCACAGCAGAAAGAAACTTGCTGAAAATGGCAAAATCTGATGGGTCCGCGTACACGAGAATTGTCGATTTTTTGAAATTTCGATTTTCTTCTTTAATTAAGGTTTATATTCAAAAAAAGAACTAGAAAACATGTTTGCAACAGACTTTGTAGCTTCTATGTCATAGAAAACCAGAGTTATCACAGCAGAAAGAAACTTGCTGAAAATGGCAATATCTGATGGGTCTGCGTACACAAGAATTGTCGATTTTTTGAAATTTCGATTTTCTTCTTTCATTAAGGTTTATATTAAAGAAAACAACTAGACAACATGTTTGCAACAGATTTTGTAGCTTCTATGTCATAGAAAACCAGAGTTGTCATAGCAGAAAATAACTTGCTGAAAATAGCAAAATCTGATGGGTCCGCGTACATGAGAATTGTCGATTTTTTGAAATTTCGATTTTCTTCTTTAATTAACGTTTATATTCAAGAAAACAAGTAGACAACATGTTTGCAACAGATTTTGTAGCTTCTATGTAATAGTAAACCAGAGTTATCACAGCAGAAAGAAACTTGCTGAAAATGGCAAAATCTGATGGGTCCGCGTACACGAGAAATGTCGATTTTTTGAAATTTCGATTTTCTTCTTTAATTAAGGTTTATATTCAAAAAAAGAACTAGAAAACATGTTTGCAACAGACTTTGTAGCTTCTATGTCATAGAAAACCAGAGTTATCACAGCAGAAAGAAACTTGCTGAAAATGGCAATATCTGATGGGTCTGCGTACACAAGAATTGTCGATTTTTTGAAATTTCGATTTCCTTCTTTAATTAAGGTTTATATTCAAGAAAACAACTAGAAAACATGTTTGCAACAGATTTTGTAACTTCTATGTCATAGAAAACCAGAGTTATCATAGCACAAAATAACTTGCTTTAAACAGCAAAATCTGATGGGTCCGCGTACATGAGAATTGTCGATTTTTTGAAATTTTGATTGTCTTCTTTAATTAAGGTTTATATTCAAGAAAACAACTAGAAAACATGTTTGCAACAGATTTTGTAGCTTCTATGTAATAGTAAACCAGAGTTATCACAGCAGAAAGAAACTTGCTGAAAATGGCAAAATCTGATGGTTCCGTGTACACGAGAATTGTCGATTTTTTGAAATTTCGATTTTCTTCTTTCATTAAGGTTTATATTAAAGAAAACAACTAGACAACATGTTTGCAACAGATTTTGTAGCTTCTATGTCATAGAAAACCAGAGTTGTCATAGCAGAAAATAACTTGCTTAAAATAGCAAAATCTGATGGGTCTGCGTACATAAGAATTGTCGATTTTTTGAAATTTTGATTTTCTTCTTTAATTAACGTTTATATTCAAGAAAACAACTAGAAAACATGTTTGCAACAGATTTTGTAGCGTCTATGTAATAGCAAACCAGAGTTATCACAGCAGAAAGAAACTTGCTGAAAATGGCAAAATCTGATGGGTCCGCGTACACGAGAATTGTCGATTTTTTTAAATTTGGATTTTCTTCTTTAATTAAGGTTTATATTCAAGAAAACAACTAGAAAACATGTTTGCAACATATTTTGTAGCTTCTATGTTATAGTAAACCAGAGTTATCACAGCAGAAAGAAACTTGCTGAAAATGGCAAAATCTGATGGGTCCGCTACACGAGAATTGTCGATTTTTTGAAATTTCAATGTTCTTCTTTAATTAAGGTTTATATTATAGAATACAACTAGAAAACATGTTTGCAACAGATTTTGTAGCTTCTATGTCATAGAAAACCAGAGTTGTCATAGCAGAAAATAACTTGCTGAAAATAGCAAAATCTGATGGGTCCGCGTACATGAGAATTGTCGATTTTTTGAAATTTCGATTTTCTTCTTTAATTAACGTTTATATTCAAGAAAACAAGTAGACAACATGTTTGCAACAGATTTTGTAGCTTCTATGTAATAGTAAACCAGAGTTATCACAGCAGAAAGAAACTTGCTGAAAATGGCAAAATCTGATGGGTCCGCGTACACGAGAATTGTCGATTTTTTGAAATTTCGATTTTCTTCTTTAATTAAGGTTTATATTCAAAAAAAGAACTAGAAAACATGTTTGCAACAGACTTTGTAGCTTCTATGTCATAGAAAACCAGAGTTATCACAGCAGAAAGAAACTTGCTTTAAACAGCAAAATCTGATGGGTCCGCGTACATGAGAATTGTCGATTTTTTGAAATTTTGATTGTCTTCTTTAATTAAGGTTTATATTCAAGAAAACAACTAGAAAACATGTTTGCAACAGATTTTGTAGCTTCTATGTAATAGTAAACCAGAGTTATCACAGCAGAAAGAAACTTGCTGAAAATGGCAAAATCTGATGGGTCCGTGTACACGAGAATTGTCGATTTTTTGAAATTTCGATTTTCTTCTTTCATTAAGGTTTATATTAAAGAAAACAACTAGACAACATGTTTGCAACAGATTTTGTAGCTTCTATGTCATAGAAAACCAGAGTTGTCATAGCAGAAAATAACTTGCTTAAAATAGCAAAATCTGATGGGTCCGCGTACATAAGAATTGTCGATTTTTTGAAATTTTGATTTTCTTCTTTAATTAACGTTTATATTCAAGAAAACAACTAGAAAACATGTTTGCAACAGATTTTGTAGCGTCTATGTAATAGCAAACCAGAGTTATCACAGCAGAAAGAAACTTGCTGAAAATGGCAAAATCTGATGGGTCCGCGTACACGAGAATTGTCGATTTTTTAAATTTGGATTTTCTTCTTTAATTAAGGTTTATATTCAAGAAAACAACTAGAAAACATGTTTGCAACAGATTTTGTAGCTTCTATGTAATAGTAAAGCAGAGTTATCACAGCAGAAAAAAACTTGCTGAAAATGGCAAAATCTGATGGGTCCGCGTACACGAGAATTGTCGATTTTTTGAAATTTCGATTTTCTTCTTTAATTAAAGTTTATATTCAAGAAAACAACTAGAAAACATGTTTGGAACAGATTTTGTAGCTTCTATGTAATAGTAAACCAGAGTTATCACAGCAGAAAGAAACTTGCTGAAAATGGCAGAATCTGATGGGTCTGCGTACACGAGAATTTTCTTTTTTTTGAAATTTTGATTTTCTTCTTTAATTAAGGTTTATATTCAAGAAAACAACTAGAAAACATGTTTGCAACAGATTTTGTTGCTTCTATGTCATAGAAAACCAGAGTTATCATAGCAGAAAATAACTTGCTAAAAATAGCAAAATCTGATGGGTCCGCATACACGAGAATTGTCGATTTTTTGAAATTTCGATTGTCTTCTTTAATTAAAGTTTATATTTAAGAAAACAACTAAAAAACATGTTTTCAACAGATTTTGTAGCTTCTATGTAATAGTAAAGTAGAGTTATCACAGCAGAAAGAAACTTGCTGAAAATGGCAAAATCTGATGGGTCCGCGTACACGAGAATCATCGATTTTTTGAAATTTCGATTTTCTTCTTTAATTAAGGTTTATATTCAAGAAAACAACTAGAAAACATGTTGTCAACAGATTTTGTAGCTTCCATGTAATAGTAAACCAGAGTTATCACAGCAGCAAGAAACTTGCTGAAAATGGCAAAATCTGATGGGTCCGCGTACACAGGAATTGTCGATTTTTTGAAATTTTGATTTTCTTCTTTAATTAAGGTTTATATTCAAGAAAACAACTAGAAAACATGTTTGCAATAGATTTTGTAGCTTCCATGTAATAGTAAACGAGAGTTATCACAGCAGCAAGAAACTTGCTGAAAATGGCAAAATCTGATGGGTCCGCGTACACAGGAATTGTCGATTTTTTGAAATTTTGATTTTCTTCTTTAATTAAGGTTTATATACAAGAAAACAACTAGAAAACATGTTTGCAACAGATTTTGTAGCTTGTATGTCATAGTAAATCAGAGTTATCATAGCAGAAAATAACTTGCTAAAAATAGCAAAATCTGATGGGTCTGCATACATGAGAATTGTCGATTTTTTGAAATTTTGATTTTCTTCTTTACTTAAGGTTTATATTCAAGTAAACAACTAGAAAACATGTTTGCAACAGATTTTGTAGCTTCTATGTAATAGTAAACCAGAGTTATCACAGCAGAAAGAAACTTGCTGAAAATGGCAAAATCTGATGGGTCCGCGTACACGAGAATTGTCGATTTTTTTAAATTTCGATTTTCTTCTTTAATTAAAGTTAATATTCAAGAAAACAACTAGAAAACATGTTTGCAACAGATTTTGTAGCTTCAATGTAATAGTAAACCAGAGTTATCACAGCAGAAAGAAACTTGCTGAAAATGGCAAAATCTGATGGGGCAGCGTACACGAGAATTATCGATTTTTTGAAATTTCGATTTTCTTCTTTAATTAAGGTTTATATTTAAGAAAACAACTAGAAAACATGTTTTCAACAGATTTTGTAGCTTCTTTGTGATAGAAAACCAGAGTTGTCATAGCAGAAAATAACTTGCTGTAAATAGCAAAATCTGATGGGTCCGCGTACATAAGAATTGTCGATTTTTTGAAATTTTGATTTTCTTCTTTAATTAACGTTTATATTCAAGAAAACAACTAGAAAACATGTTTGCAACAGATTTTGTAGCTTCTATGTAATAGTAAACCAGAGTTATCACAGCAGAAAGAAACTTGCTGAAAATGGCAAAATCTGATGGGTCCGCGTACACGAGAATTGTCGATTTTTTTAAATTTCGATTTTCTTCTTTAATTAAGGTTTATATTCAAGAAAACAACTAGAAAACATGTTTGCAACAGATTTTTATAGCTTCTATGTAATAGTAAAGCAGAGTTATCACAGCAGAAAGAAACTTGCTGAAAATGGCAAAATCTGATGGGTCCGCGTACACGAGAATTATCGATTTTTTGAAATTTCGATTTTCTACTTTAATTAAGGTTTATATTCAAGAAAACAACTAGAAAACATGTTTGCAACAGATTTTGTAGCTTCTATGTAATAGTAAACCAGAGTTATCACAGCAGAAAGAAACTTGCTGAAAATGGCAAAATCTGATGGGTCCGCGTACACGAGAATTATCGATTTTTTGAAATTTCGATTTTCTTCTTTAATTAAGGTTTATATTCAAGAAAACAACTAGAAAACATGTTTGCAACAGATTTTGTAGCTTCTATCTTATAGAAAACCAGAGTTATCACAGCAGAAAGAAACTTGCTGAAAATGGCAAAATCTGATGGGTCCGCGTACACGAGAATTGTCGATTTTTTGAAATTTTGATTTTCTTCTTTAATTAAGGTTTATATTCAAGAAAACAACTAGAAAACATGTTTGCAACAGATTTTGTTGCTTCTATATCATAGAAAACCACAGTTATCACAGCAGAAAGAAACTTGCTGAAAATAGCAAAATCTGATGGGTCCGCGTACATGAGAATTGTCGATTTTTTGAAATTTTGATTTACTTCTTTAATTAAAATTTATAGTCAAGAAAACAACTAGAAAACATGTTTGCAACAGATTTTGTAGCTTCTATGTAATAGTAAACCAGAGTTATGACAGCAGAAAGAAACTTGCTGAAAATGGCAAAATCTGATGGGTCCGCGTACACGAGAATTGTCGATTTTTTGAAATTTCGATTGTCTTCTTTAATTAAGGTTTATATTCAAAAAAAGAACTAGAAAACATGTTTGCAACAGATTTTGTAGCTTCTATGTCATAGAAAACCAGAGTTATCATAGCAGAAAATAACTTGCTTGAAATAGCAACATCTGATGGGTCCGCGTACATGAGAATTGTCGATTTTTTGAAATTTCGATTTTCTTCTTTAATTAAGGTTTATATTCAAGAAAACAACTAGAAAACATTTTTGCAACAGATTTTGTAGCTTCTATCTCATAGAAAACCAGAGTTATCACAGCAGAAAGAAACTTGCTGAAAATGGCAAAATCTGATGGGTCCGCGTACACGAGAATTATCGATTTTTTGAAATTTCGATTTTCTTCTTTAATTAAGGTTTATATTCAAGAAAACAACTAGAAAACATGTTTGCAACAGATTTTGTAGCTTCTATGTAATAGTAAACCAGAGTTATCACAGCAGAAAGAAACTTGCTGAAAATGGCAAAATCTGATGGGTCCGCGTACACGAGAATTATCGATTTTTTGAAATTTCGATTTTCTTCTTTAATTAAGGTTTATATTCAAGAAAACAACTAGAAAACATGTTTGCAACAGATTTTGTAGCTTTTATCTTATAGAAAACCAGAGTTATCACAGCAGAAAGAAACTTGCTGAAAATGGCAAAATCTGATGGGTCCGCGTACACGAGAATTGTCGATTTTTTGAAATTTTGATTTTCTTCTTTAATTAAGGTTTATATTCAAGAAAACAACTAGAAAACATGTTTGCAACAGATTTTGTTGCTTCTATGTCATAGAAAACCACAGTTATCACAGCAGAAAGAAACTTGCTGAAAATAGCAAAATCTGATGGGTCCGCGTACATGAGAATTGTCGATTTTTTGAAATTTTGATTTACTTCTTTAATTAAAATTTATAGTCAAGAAAACAACTAGAAAACATGTTTGCAACAGATTTTGTAGCTTCTATGTAATAGTAAACCAGAGTTATGACAGCAGAAAGAAACTTGCTGAAAATGGCAAAATCTGATGGGTCCGCGTACACGAGAATTGTCGATTTTTTGAAATTTCGATTTTCTTCTTTAATTAAGGTTTATATTCAAAAAAAGAACTAGAAAACATGTTTGCAACAGATTTTGTAGCTTCTATGTCATAGAAAACCAGAGTTATCATAGCAGAAAATAACTTGCTTGAAATAGCAACATCTGATGGGTCCGCGTACATGAGAATTGTCGATTTTTTGAAATTTCGATTTTCTTCTTTAATTAAGGTTTATATTCAAGAAAACAACTAGAAAACATTTTTGCAACAGATTTTGTAGCTTCTATCTCATAGAAAACCAGAGTTATCACAGCAGAAAGAAACTTGCTGAAAATGGCAAAATCTGATGGGTCGGCGTACACGAGAATTGCTGATTTTTTGAAATTTTGATTTTCTTCTTTAATTAAGGTTTATATTGAAGAAAACAACTAGAAAACATGTTTGCAACAGATTTTGTAGCTTCTATGTCATAGAAAACCAGAGTTATCATAGCAGAAAATAACTTGCTTGAAATAGCAAAATCTGATGGGTCCGCGTACACGAGAATTGTCAATTTTTTTGAATTTCGATTTTCTTCTTTAATTAAGGTTTATATTCAAGAAAACAACTAGAAAACATGTTTGCAACAGATTTTGTAGCTTCTATGTCATAGAAAACCAGAGTTATCATAGCAGAAAATAACTTTCTTAAAATGGCAAAATCTGATGGGTCCGCGTACATGAGAATTGTCGATTTTTTGAAATTTTGATTTTCTTCTTTAATTAAAGTTTATATTCAAGAAAACAACTAGAAAACATGTTTGCAACAGATTTTGTAGCTTCTATGTAATAGTAAACAAGAGTTATCACAGCAGAAAGAAACTTGCTCAAAATGGCAAAATCTGATGAATCCGCGTACACGAGAATTGTCGATTTTTTGAAATTTCGATTTTCTTCTTTAATTAAGGTTTATATTCAAGAAAACAACTAGAAAACATGTTTGCAACAGATTTTGTAGCTTCTATGTCATAGAAAACCAGAGTTATCATAGCAGAAAATAACTTGCTTTAAACAACAAAATCTGATGGGTCCGCGTACATGAGAATTGTCGATTTTTTGAAATTTTGATTTTCTTCTTTAATTAAGGTTTATATTCAAGAAAACAACTAGAAAACATGTTTGCAACAGATTTTGTAGCTTCTATCTCATAGAAAACCAGAGTTATCACAGCAGAAAGAAACTTGCTAAAAATAGCAAAATATGATGGGTCCGCGTACATGAGAATTGTCGATTTTTTGAAATTTTGATTTTCTTCTTTAATTAAGGTTTATAGTAAAGAAAACAACTAGAAAACATGTTTGCAACAGATTTTGTAGCTGCCATGTAATAGTAAACCAGAGTTATCACAGCAGCAAGAAACTTGCTGAAAATGGCAAAATCTGATGGGTCCGCGTACACAGGAATTGTCGATTTTTTGAAATTTTGATTTTCTTCTTTAATTAAGGTTTATATTCAACAAAACAACTAGAAAACATGTTTGCAACAGATTTTGTAGCTTCTATGTCATAGAAAACCAGAGTTATCATAGCAGAAAATAACTTGCTTAAAATAGCAAAATCTGATTGGTCCGCGTACATGAGAATTATCGATTTTTTGAAATTTTGATTTTCTTCTTTAATTAAGGTTTATATTCAAGAAAACAACTAGAAAACATGTTTGCAACAGATTTTGTAGCTTCTATGTCATAGAAAACCAGGGTTATCATAGCAGAAAATAACTTGCTTAAATTGTAAAATCTGATGGGTCCGCGTACATGAGAATTGTCGATTTTTTGAAATTTTGATTTTCTTTTTTAATTAAGGTTTATATTAAAGAAAACAACTAGAAAACATGTTTGCAACAGATTTTGTAGCTTCTATGTAATAGTAAAGCAGAGTTATCACAGCAGAAAGAAACTTGCTGAAAATGGCAAAATCTGATGGGTCCGCGTACACGAGAAATGTCGATTTTTTTAAATTTCGATTTTCTTCTTTAATTAAAGTTTATATTCAAGAAAACAACTAGAAAACATGTTTGCAACATATATTGTAGCTTCTATGTAATAGTAAACCAGAGTTATCACAGCAGAAAGAAACTTGCTGAAAATGGCAAAATCTGATGGGTCCGCGTACACGAGAATTGTCGATTTTTTGAAATTTCGATTTTCTTCTTTAATTAAAGTTTATATTCAAGAAAACAACTAGAAAACATGTTTGCAACAGATTTTGTAGCTTTTATGTAATAGTAAACCAGGGTGATCACAGCAGAAAGAAACTTGCTAAAAATAGCAAAATTTGATGGGTCCGCGTACATGAGAATTGTCGATTTTTTGAAATTTTGATTTATTTCTTTGATTAAGGTTTATATTCAAGAAAACAACTAGAAAACATGTTTGCAACAGATTTTGTAGCTTCTATGTTATAGTAAACCAGAGTTATCAGAGCAGAAAGAAACTTGCTGTAAAGGGCAAAATCTGATGGGTCCGTGTACACGAGAATTGTCGATTTTTTGAAATTTCGATTTTCTTCTTTAATTAAGGTTTATATTCAAGAAAACAACTAGAAAACATGTTTGCAACAGATTTTGTAGCTTCTATGTCATAGAAAACCAGAGTTATCATAGCAGAAAATAACTTGCTTAAAATAGCAAAATCTGATGGGTCTGCGTACATGAGAATTGTCGATTTTTTGAAATTTTGATTTTCTTCTTTAATTAAGGTTTATATTCAAGAAAACAACTAGAAAACATGTTTGCAACAGATTTGGTAGCTTCTATGTAATAGTAAAGCAGAGTTATCACAGCAGAAAGAAACTTGCTCAAAATGGCAAAATCTGATGGGTCCGCGTACACGAGAATCATCGATTTTTTGAAATTTCAGTTTTCTTCTTTAATTAAGGTTTATATTCAAGAAAACAACTAGAAAACATGTTTGCAACAGATTTTGTAGCTTCCATGTAATAGTAAACCAGAGTTATCACAGCAGCAAGAAACTTGCTGAAAATGGCAAAAACTGATGGGTCCGCGTACACAGGAATTGTCGATTTTTTGAAATTTTGATTTTCTTCTTTACTTAAGGTTTATATTCAAGAAAACAACTAGAAAACATGTGTGCAACAGATTTTGTAGCTTCTATGTAATAGTAAACCAGAGTTATCACAGCAGAAAGAAACTTGCTGAAAATGGCAAAATCTGATGGGTAAGTGTACACGAGAATTATCGATTTTTTGAAATTTCGATTTTCTTCTTTAATTAAGGTTTATATTTAAGAAAACAACTAGAAAACATGTTTGCAACAGATTTTGTAGCTTCTATCTCATAGAAAACCAGAGTTATCACAGCAGAAAGAAACTTGCTGAAAACGGAAAAATCTGATGGGTCCGCGTACACGAGAATTGTCGATTTTTTGAAATTTTGATTTTCTTCTTTAATTAAGGTTTATATTCAAGAAAACAACTAGAAAACATGTTTGCAACAGATTTTGTAGCTTCTATGTCATAGAAAACCAGAGTAATCATAGCAGAAAATAACTTGCTTAAAATAGCAAAATCTGATGGGTCCGCATACATGAGAATTGTCGATTTTTTGAAATTTTGATTTTCTTCTTTAATTAAGGGTTATATTCAAGAAAACAACCAGAAAACATGTTTGCTACAGATTTGGTAGCTTCTATGTAATAGTAAAGCAGAGTTATCACAGCAGAAAGAAACTTGCTGAAAATGGCAAAATCTGATGGGTCCGCGTACACGAGAATTGTCGATTTTTTGAAATTTTGATTTTCTTCTTTAATTAAGGTTTATATTCAAGAAAACAACTAGAAAACATGTTTGCAACAGATTTTGTTGCTTCTATGTCATAGAAAACCACAGTTATAGAAGCAGAAAGAAACTTGCTGAAAATAGCAAAATCTGATGGGTCCGCGTACATGAGAATTGTCGATTTTTTGAAATTTTGATTTTCTTCTTTAATTAAGGTTTATATTCAAGAAAACAACTAGAAAACATGTTTGCAACAGATTTTGTAGCTTCTATGTAATAGTAAACCAGAGTTATGACAGCAGAAAGAAACTTGCTGAAAATGGCAAAATCTGATGGGTCCGCGTACACGAGAATTGTCGATTTTTTGAAATTTCGATTTTCTTCTTTAATTAAGGTTTATATTCAAAAAAAGAACTAGAAAACATGTTTGCAACAGATTTTGTAGCTTCTATGTCATAGAAAACCAGAGTTATCATAGCAGAAAATAACTTGCTTGAAATAGCAACATCTGATGGGTCCGCGTACATGAGAATTGTCGATTTTTTGAAATTGGGATTTTCTTCTTTAATTAAGGTTTATATTCAAGAAAACAACTAGAAAACATGTTTGCAACAGATTTTGTAGCTTCTATCTCATAGAAAACCAGAGTTATCACAGCAGAAAGAAACTTGCTGAAAATGGCAAAATCTGATGGGTCCGCGTACACGAGAATTGCTGATTTTTTGAAATTTTGATTTTCTTCTTTAATTAAGGTTTATATTCAAGAAAACAACTAGAAAACATGTTTGCAACAGATTTTGTAGCTTCTATGTCATAGAAAACCAGAGTTATCATAGCAGAAAATAACTTGCTTGAAATAGTAAAATCTGATGGGTCCGCGTACACGAGAATTGTCGATTTTTTTGAATTTCGATTTTCTTCTTTAATTAAGGTTTATATTCAAGAAAACAACTAGAAAACATGTTTGCAACAGATTTTGTAGCTTCTATGTAATAGTAAACCAGAGTTATCACAGCAGAAAGAAACTTGCTCAAAATGGCAAAATCTGATGGGTCCGCGTACACGAGAATTGTCGATTTTTTTAAATTTCGATTTTCTTCTTTAATTAAGGTTTATATTCAAGAAAACAACTAGAAAACATGTTTGCAAAAGATTTTGTAGCTTCTATGTCATAGAAAACGAGAGTTATCACAGCAGAAAGAAACTTGCTGAAAATGGCAATATCTGATGGGTCTGCGTACACAAGAATTGTCGATTTTTTGAAATTTCGATTTCCTTCTTTAATTAAGGTTTATATTCAAGAAAACAACTAGAAAACATGTTTGCAACAGATTTTGTAGCTTCTATGTCATAGAAAACCAGAGTTATCATAGCAGAAAATAACTTGCTTTAAACAACAAAATCTGATGGGTCCGCATACATGAGAATTGTCGATTTTTTGAAATTTTGATTTTCTTCTTTAATTAAGGTTTATATTCAAGAAAACAACTAGAAAACATGTTTGCAACAGATTTTGTAGCTTCTATCTCATAGAAAACCAGAGTTATCACAGCAGAAAGAAACTTGCTAAAAATAGCAAAATATGATGGGTCCGCGTACATGAGAATTGTCGATTTTTTGAAATTTTGATTTTCTTCTTTAATTAAGGTTTATAGTCAAGAAAACAACTAGAAAACATGTTTGCAACAGATTTTGTAGCTTCCATGTAATAGTAAACCAGAGTTATCACAGCAGCAAGAAACTTGCTGAAAATGGCAAAATCTGATGGGTCCGCGTACACAGGAATTGTCGATTTTTTGAAATTTTGATTTTCTTCTTTAATTAAGGTTTATATTCAAGAAAACAACTAGAAAACATGTTTGCAACAGATTTTGTAGCTTCTATGTCATAGAAAACCAGAGTTATCATAGCAGAAAATAACTTGCTTGAAATAGCAAAATCTGATGGGTCCGCGTACATGAGAATTGTCGATTTTTTGAAATTTTGATTTTCTTTTTTAATTAAGGTTTATATTAAAGAAAACAACTAGAAAACATGTTTGCAACAGATTTTGTAGCTTCTATGTAATAGTAAAGCAGAGTTATCACAGCAGAAAGAAACTTGCTGAAAATGGCAAAATCTGATGGGTCCGCGTACACGAGAATTGTCGATTTTTTTAAATTTCGATTTTCTTCTTTAATTAAAGTTTATATTCAAGAAAACAACTAGAAAACATGTTTGCAACAGATTTTGTAGCTTCTATGTCATAGAAAACCAGAGTTATCATAGCAGAAAATAACTTGCTTAAAATAGCAAAATCTGATGGGTCTGCGTACATGAGAATTGTCGATTTTTTGAAATTTTGATTTTCTTCTTTAATTAAGGTTTATATTCAAGAAAACAACTAGAAAACATGTTTGCAACAGATTTGGTAGCTTCTATGTAATAGTAAAGCAGAGTTATCACAGCAGAAAGAAACTTGCTCAAAATGGCAAAATCTGATGGGTCCGCGTACACGAGAATCATCGATTTTTTGAAATTTCAGTTTTCTTCTTTAATTAAGGTTTATATTCAAGAAAACAACTAGAAAACATGTTTGCAACAGATTTTGTAGCTTCCATGTAATAGTAAACGAGAGTTATCACAGCAGCAAGAAACTTGCTGAAAATGGCAAAATCTGATGGGTCCGCGTACACAGGAATTGTCGATTTTTTGAAATTTTGATTTTCTTCTTTAATTAAGGTTTATATTCAAGAAAACAACTAGAAAACATGTTTGCAACAGATTTTGTAGCTTCTATGTCATAGAAAACCAGAGTTATCATAGCAGAAAATAACTTGCTAAAAATAGCAAAATCTGATGGGTCTGCATACATGAGAATTGTCGATTTTTTGAAATTTTGATTTTCTTCTTTAATTAAGGTTTATATTCAAGAAAACAACTAGAAAACATGTTTGCAACAGATTTTGTAGCTTCTATGTAATAGTAAACCAGAGTTATCACAGCAGAAAGAAACTTGCTGAAAATGGCAAAATCTGATGGGTCCGCGTACACGAGAATTATCGATTTTTTGAAATTTCGATTTTCTTCTTTAATTAAGGTTTATATTTAAGAAAACAACTAGAAAACATGTTTGCAACATATATTGTAGCTTCTATGTAATAGTAAACCAGAGTTATCACAGCAGAACGAAACTTGCTGAAAATGGCAAAATCTGATGGGTTAGTGTACACGAGAATTGTCGATTTTTTGAAATTTCGATTTTCTTCTTTAATTAAGGTTTATATTCAAGAAAACAACTAGAAAACATGTTTGCAACAGATTTTGTAGCTTCTATGTCATAGAAAACCAGAGTTATCATAGCAGAAAATAACTTGCTTAAAATAGCAAAATCTGATGGGTCCGCGTACTTGAGAATTATCGATTTTTTTAAATTTTGATTTTCTTCTTTAATTAAGGTTTATATTCAAGAAAACAACTAGAAAACATGTTTGCAACAGATTTTGTAGCTTCTATGTAATAGTAAACCAGAGTTATCACAGCAGAAAGAAACTTGCTGAAAATGGCAAAATCTGATGGGTCCGCGTACACGAGAATTATCGATTTTTTGAAATTTCGATTTTCTTCTTTAATTAAATTTTGTATTTAAGAAAACAACTAGAAAACATGTTTGCAACAGATTTTGTAGCTTCTATCTCATAGAAAACCAGAGTTATCACAGCAGAAAGAAACTTGCTGAAAACGGCAAAATCTGATGGGTCCGCGTACACGAGAATTGTCGATTTTTTGAAATTTTGATTTTCTTCTTTAATTAAGGTTTATATTCAAGAAAACAACAAGAAAACATGTTTGCAACAGATTTTGTAGCTTCTATGTCATAGAAAACCAGAGTTATCATAGCAGAAAATAACTTGCTTAAAATAGCAAAATCTGATGGGTCCGCATACATGAGAATTGTCGATTTTTTGAAATTTTGATTTTCTTCTTTAATTGAGGTTTATATTCAAGAAAACAACCAGAAAACATGTTTGCTACAGATTTGGTAGCTTCTATGTAATAGTAAAGCAGAGTTATCACAGCAGAAAGAAACTTGCTGAAAATGGCAAAATCTGATGGGTCCGCGTACACGAGAATCATCGATTTTTTGAAATTTCAGTTTTCTTCTTTAATTAAGGTTTATATTCAAGAAAACAACTAGAAAACATGTTTGCAACAGATTTTGTAGCTTCCATGTAATAGTACACGAGAGTTATAACAGCAGCAAGAAACTTGCTGAAAATGGCAAAATCTGATGGGTCCGCGTACACAGGAATTGTCGATTTTTTGAAATTTTGATTTTCTTCTTTAATTAAGGTTTATATTCAAGAAAACAACTAGAAAACATGTTTGCAACAGATTTTGTAGCTTCTATGTCATAGAAAACCAGAGTTATCATAGCAGAAAATAACTTGCTTAAAATAGCAAAATCTGATGGGTCCGCATACATGAGAATTGTCGATTTTTTGAAATTTTGATTTTCTTCTTTAATTAAGGTTTATATTCAAGAAAACAACCAGAAAACATGTTTGCTACAGATTTGGTAGCTTCTATGTAATAGTAAAGCAGAGTTATCACAGCAGAAAGAAACTTGCTGAAAATGGCAAAATCTGATGGGTCCGCGTACACGAGAATTGTCGATTTTTTGAAATTTTGATTTTCTTCTTTAATTAAGGTTTATATTCAAGAAAACAACTAGAAAACATGTTTGCAACAGATTTTGTTGCTTCTATGTCATAGAAAACCACAGTTATAGAAGCAGAAAGAAACTTGCTGAAAATAGCAAAATCTGATGGGTCCGCGTACATGAGAATTGTCGATTTTTTGAAATTTTGATTGTCTTCTTTACTTAAGGTTTATATTCAAGAAAACAACTAGAAAACATGTTTTCAACAGATTTTGTAGCTTCTATGTAATAGTAAACCAGAGTTATCACAGCAGAAAGAAACTTGCTGACAATGGCAAAATCTGATGGGTTCGCGTACACGAGAATTGTCGATTTTTTGAAATTTCGATTTTCTTCTTTAATTAAGGTTTATATTCAAGAAAACAACTAGAAAACATGTTTGCACCAGATTTTTATAGCTTCTATGTAATAGTAAAGCAGAGTTATCACAGCAGAAAGAAACTTGCTGAAAATGGCAAAATCTGATGGGTCCGCGTACACGAGAATTGTCGATTTTTTGAAATTTCGATTTTCTACGTTAATTAAAGTTTATATTCAAGAAAACAACTAGAAAACATGTTTGCAACAGATTTTGTAGCTTTTATGTAATAGTAAACCAGAGTTATCACAGCAGAAAGAAACTTGCTAAAAATAGCAAAATTTGATGGGTCCGCGTACATGAGAATTGTCGATTTTTTGAAATTTTGATTTATTTCTTTAATTAAGGTTTATATTCAAGAAAACAACTAGAAAACATGTTTGCAACAGATTTTGTAGCTTCTATGTTATAGTAAACCAGAGTTATCACAGCAGAAAGAAACTTGCTGAAAAGGGCAAAATCTGATGGGTCCGTGTACACGAGAATTGTCGATTTTTTGAAATTTCGATTTTCTTCTTTAATTAAGGTTTATATTCAAGAAAACAACTAGAAAACATGTTTGCAACAGATTTTGTAGCTTCTATGTCATAGAAAACCAGAGTTATCATAGCAGAAAATAACTTGCTTAAAATAGCAAAATCTGATGGGTCCGCGTACATGAGAATTGTCGATTTTTTGAAATTTTGATTTTCTACTTTAATTAAGGTTTATATTCAAGAAAACAACTAGAAAACATGTTTGCAACAGATTTGGTAGCTTCTATGTAATACTAAACCAGAGTTATCACAGCAGAAAGAAACTTGCTGAAAATGGCAAAATCTGATGGGTCCGTGTACACGAGAATTATCGATTTTTTGAAATTTCGATTTTCTTCTTTAATTAAGGTTTATATTCAAGAAAACAACTAGAAAACATGTTTGCAACAGATTTTGTAGCTTCTATCTGATAGAAAACCAGAGTTATCACAGCAGAAAGAAACTTGCTGAAAATGGCAAAATCTGATGGGTCCGCGTACACGAGAATTGTCGATTTTTAAAAATTTCGATTTTCTTCTTTAATTAAGGTTTATATTCAAGAAAACAACTAGAAAACATGTTTGCAACAGATTTTGTTGCTTCTATGTCATAGAAAACCAGAGTTATCACAGCAGAAAGAAACTTGCTGAAAATAGCAAAATCTGATGGGTCCGCGTACATGAGAATTGTCGATTTTTTGAAATTTTGATTTACTTCTTTAATTAAGGTTTATATTCAAGAAAACAACTAGAAAACATGTTTGCAACAGATTTTGTAGCTTCTATGTAATAGTAAACCAGAGTTATGACAGCAGAAAGAAACTTGCTGAAAATGGCAAAATCTGATGGGTACACGAGAATTGTCGATTTTTTGAAATTTCGATTTTCTTCTTTAATTAAGGTTTATATTCAAGAAAACAACTAGAAAACATGTTTGCAACAGATATTTGTAGCTTCTATGTCATAGAAAACCAGAGTTATCATAGCAGAAAATAACTTGCTTAAAATAGCAAAATCTGATGGGTCCGCGTACATGAGAATTGTCGATTTTTTTGAAATTTTGATTTTCTTCTTTAATTAAGGTTTATATTAAAGAAAACAACTAGAAAACATGTTTGCAACAGATTTTGTAGCTTCTATGTAATAGTAAACCAGAGTTATCACAGCAGAAAGAAACTTGCTGAAAATGGCAAAATCTGATGGGTCCGCGTACACGAGAATTGTCGATTTTTTTAAATTTCGATTTTCTTCTTTAATTAAGGTTTATATTCAAGAAAACAACTAGAAAACATGTTTGCAACAGATTTTGTAGCTTCTATGTCATAGAAAACCAGAGTTATCACAGCAGAAAGAAACTTGCTGAAAATAGCAAAATCTGATGGGTCCGCGTACATGAGAATTGTCGATTTTTTGAAATTTTGATTTACTTCTTTAATTAAGGTTTATATTCAAGAAAACAACTAGAAAACATGTTTGCAACAGATTTTGTAGCTTCTATGTAATAGAAAACCAGAGTTATCATAGCAGAAAATAACTTTCTTAAAATGGCAAAATCTGATGGGTCCGCGTACATGAGAATTGTCGATTTTTTGAAATTTTGATTTTCTTCTTTAATTAAGGTTTATATTCAAGAAAACAACTAGAAAACATGTTTGCAACAGATTTTGTAGCTTCTATGTAATAGTAAACCAGAGTTATCACAGCAGAAAGAAACTTGCTGAAAATGGCAAAATCTGATGGGTCCGCGTACACGAGAATTGTCGATTTTTTTAAATTTCGATTTTCTTCTTTAATTAAGGTTTATATTCAAGAAAACAACTAGAAAACATGTTTGCAACAGATTTTGTAGCTTCTATGTCATAGAAAACCAGAGTTATCACAGCAGAAAGAAACTTGCTGAAAATGGCAATATCTGATGGGTCTGCGTACACAAGAATTGTCGATTTTTTGAAATTTCGATTTCCTTCTTTAATTAAGGTTTATATTCAAGAAAACAACTAGAAAACATGTTTGCAACAGATTTTGTAGCTTCTATGTCATAGAAAACCAGAGTTATCATAGCAGAAAATAACTTTCTTAAAATGGCAAAATCTGATGGGTCACGTACATGAGAATTGTCGATTTTTTGAAATTTTGATTTTCTTCTTTAATTAAGGTTTATATTCAAGAAAACAACTAGAAAACATGTTTGCAACAGATTTTGTAGCTTCTATGTAATAGTAAACCAGAGTTATGACAGCAGAAAGAAACTTGCTGAAAATGGCAAAATCTGATGGGTCCGCGTACACGAGAATTGTCGATTTTTTGAAATTTCGATTTTCTTATTTAATTAAGGTTTATATTCAAGAAAAGAACTAGAAAACATGTTTGCAACAGATATTTGTAGCTTCTATGTCATAGAAAACCAGAGTTATCATAGCAGAAAATAACTTTCTTAAAATGGCAAAATCTGATGGGTCCGCGTACATGAGAATTGTCGATTTTTTGAAATTTTGATTTTCTTCTTTAATTAAGGTTTATATTCAAGAAAAAAACTAGAAAACATGTTTGCAACAGATTTTGTAGCTTCTATGTAATAGTAAACCAGAGTTATCACAGCAGAAAGAAACTTGCTGAAAATGGCAAAATCTGATGGGTCCGCGTACACGAGAATTGTCGATTTTTTGAAATTTCGATTTTCTTCTTTAATTAAGGTTTATATTCAAGAAAACAACTAGAAAACATGTTTGCAACAGATTTTGTAGCTTCTATCTCACAGAAACCCAGAGTTATAACAGCAGAAAGAAACTTGCTGAAAATGGCAAAATCTGATGGGTCCGTGTACACGAGAATTGTCGATTTTTTTAAATTTCGATTTTCTTCTTTAATTAAGGGTTATATTCAAGACAACAACTAGAAAACATGTTTGCAACAGATTTTGTAGCTTCTATGTAATAGAAAACCAGAGTTATCATAGCAGAAAATAACTTGCTTAAAATAGACAAATCTGATGGGTCCGCGTACATGAGAATTGTCGATTTTTTGAAATTTTGATTGTCTTCTTTACTTAAGGTTTATATTCAAGAAAACAACTAGAAAACATGTTTTCAACAGATTTTGTAGCTTCTATGTAATAGTAAACCAGAGTTATGACAGCAGAAAGAAACTTGCTGAAAATGGCAAAATCTGATGGGTCCGCGTACACGAGAATTATCGATTTTTTGAAATTTCGATTTTCTTCTTTAATTAAGGTTTATATTTAAGAAAACAACTAGAAAACATGTTTGCAACAGGTTTTGTAGCTTCTATCTCATAGAAAACCAGAGTTATCACAGCAGAAAGAAACTTGCTGAAAATGGCAAAATCTGATGGGTCCGCGTACACGAGAATTGTCGATTTTTTGAAATTTCGATTTTCTTCTTTAATTAAGGTTTATATTCAAGAAAACAACTAGAAAACATGTTTGCAGCAGATTTTGTAGCTTCCATGTAATAGTAAACCAGAGTTATCACAGCAGAAAGAAACTTGCGAAAAATAGCAAAATCTGATGGGTCCGCGTACATGAGAATTGTCGATTTTTTGAAATTTTGATTTTCTTCTTTAATTAAGGTTTATATTCAAGAAAACAACTAGAAAACATGTTTGCAACAGATTTTGTAGCTTCTATGTAATAGTAAACCAGAGTTATGACAGCAGAAAGAAACTTGCTGAAAATGGCAAAATCTGATGGGTCCGCGTACACGAGAATTGTCGATTTTTTGAAATTTCGATTTTCTTATTTAATTAAGGTTTATATTCAAGAAAAGAACTAGAAAACATGTTTGCAACAGATATTTGTAGCTTCTATGTCATAGAAAACCAGAGTTATCATAGCAGAAAATAACTTGCTTAAAATAGCAAAATCTGATGGGTCCGCGTACATGAGAATTGTCGATTTTTTTGAAATTTTGATTTTCTTCTTTAATTAAGGTTTATATTAAAGAAAACAACTAGAAAACATGTTTGCAACAGATTTTGTAGCTTCTATGTAATAGTAAACCAGAGTTATCACAGCAGAAAGAAACTTGCTGAAAATGGCAAAATCTGATGGGTCCGCGTACACGAGAATTGTCGATTTTTTGAAATTTCGATTTTCTACGTTAATTAAAGTTTATATTCAAGAAAACAACTAGAAAACATGTTTGCAACAGATTTTGTAGCTTCTATCTCATAGAAAACCAGAGTTATCACAGCAGAAAGAAACTTGCTGAAAATGGCAAAATCTGATGGGTCCGTGTACACGAGAATTGTCGATTTTTTTAAATTTCGATTTTCTTCTTTAATTAAGGGTTATATTCAAGACAACAACTAGAAAACATGTTTGCAACAGATTTTGTAGCTTCTATGTCATAGAAAACCAGAGTTATCATAGCAGAAAATAACTTGCTTAAAATAGACAAATCTGATGGGTCCGCGTACATGAGAATTGTCGATTTTTTGAAATTTTGATTTTCTTCTTTAATTAAGGTTTATATTCAAGAAAACAACTAGAAAACATGTTTGCAACAGATTTTGTAGCTTCTATCTCATAGAAAACCAGAGTTATCACAGCAGAAAGAAACTTGCTGAAAATGGCAAAATCTGATAGGTCCGCGTACACTAGAATTGTCGATTTTTTGAAATTTCGATTTTCTTCTTAAATTAAGGTTTATATTCAAGAAAAGAACTAGAAAACATGTTTGCAACAGATTTTGTAGCTTCTATGTCATAGAAAACCAGAGTTATCACAGCAGAAAGAAACTTGCTGAAAATGGCAAAATCTGATGGGTCCGCGTACATGAGAATTATCGATTTTTTGAAATTTCGATTTTCTTCTTTAATTAAGGTTTATATTCAAGAAAACAACTAGAAAACATGTTTGCAACAGATTTTGTAGCTTCTATGTAATAGTAAACCAGAGTTATCACAGCAGAAAGAAACTTGCTGAAAATGGCAAAATCTGATGGGTCCGCGTACATGAGAATTGTCGATTTTTTTAAATTTCGATTTTCTTCTTTAATTAAAGTTTATATTCAAGAAAACAACTAGAAAACATGTTTGCAACAGATTTTGTAGCCCCTATGTAATAGTAAACCAGAGTTATCATAGCAGAAAATAACTTGCTGAAAATAGCAAAATATGATGGGTCCGCGTACATGAGAATTGTCGATTTTTTGAAATTTTGATTTTCTTCTTTAATTAAGGTTTATATTCAACAAAACAACTAGAAAACATGTTTGCAACAGATTTTGTAGCTTCTATGTAATAGTAAACCAGAGTTATCACAGCAGAAAGAAACTTGCTGAAAATGGCAAAATCTGATGGGTCCGCGTACACGAGAATTATCGATTTTTTGAAATTTCGATTTTCTTCTTTAATTAAGGTTTATATTTAAGAAAACAACTAGAAAACATGTTTGCAACAGGTTTTGTAGCTTCTATCTCATAGAAAACCAGAGTTATCACAGCAGAAAGAAACTTGCTGAAAATGGCAAAATCTGATGGGTCCGCGTACACGAGAATTGTCGATTTTTTGAAATTTCGATTTCCTTCTTTAATTAAGGTTTATATTCAAGAAAACAACTAGAAAACATGTTTGCAACAGATTTTGTAGCTTCTATGTCATAGAAAACCAGAGTTATCATAGCAGAAAGTAACTTGCTTTAAACAGCAAAATCTGATGGGTCCGCGTACATGAGAATTGTCGATTTTTTGAAATTTTGATTTTCTTCTTTAATTAAGGTTTATATTCAAGAAAACAACTAGAAAACATGTTTGCAACAGATTTTGTAGCTTCTATCTTATAGAAAACCAGAGTTATCACAGCAGAAAGAAACTTGCTAAAAATAGCAAAATATGATGGGTCCGCGTACATGAGAATTGTCGATTTTTTGAAATTTCGATTTTCTTCTTTAATTTAGGTTTATATTCAAGAAAACAACTAGAAAACATGTTTGCAACAGATTTTGTAGCTTCTATGTAATAGTAAACGAGAGTTATCACAGCAGAAAGAAACTTGCTAAAAATAGCAAAATCTGATGGGTCCGCGTACATGAGAATTGTCGATTTTTTGAAATTTTGATTTTCTTCTTTAATTAAGGTTTATATTCAAGAAAACAACTAGAAAACATGTTTGCAACAGATTTTTTAGCTTCTATCTCATAGAAAACCAGAGTTATCACAGCAGAAAGAAACTTGCTGAAAATGGCAAAATCTGATGGGTCCGTGTACACGAGAATTGTCGATTTTTTGAAATTTCGATTTTCTACGTTAATTAAAGTTTATATTCGAGAAAACAACTAGAAAACATGTTTGCAACAGATTTTGTAGCTTTTATGTAATAGTAAACCAGAGTTATCACAGCAGAAAGAAACTTGCAAAAAATAGCAAAATTTGATGGGTCCGCGTACATGAGAATTGTCGATTTTTTGAAATTTTGATTTATTTCTTTAATTAAGGTTTATATTCAAGAAAACAACTAGAAAACATGTTTGCAACAGATTTTGTAGCTTCTATCTCATAGAAAACCAGAGTTATCACAGCAGAAAGAAACTTGCTGAAAATGGCAAAATCTGATGGGTCCGTGTACACGAGAATTGTCGATTTTTTTAAATTTCGATTTTCTTCTTTAATTAAGGGTTATATTCAAGACAACAACTAGAAAACATGTTTGCAACAGATTTTGTAGCTTCTATGTCATAGAAAACCAGAGTTATCATAGCAGAAAATAACTTGCTTAAAATAGACAAATCTGATGGGTCCGCGTACATGAGAATTGTCGATTTTTTGAAATTTTGATTTTCTTCTTTAATTAAGGTTTATATTCAAGAAAACAACTAGAAAACATGTTTGCAACAGATTTTGTAGCTTCTATCTCATAGAAAACCAGAGTTATCACAGCAGAAAGAAACTTGCTGAAAATGGCAAAATCTGATGGGTCCGCGTACACTAGAATTGTCGATTTTTTGAAATTTCGATTTTCTTCTTAAATTAAGGTTTATATTCAAGAAAAGAACTAGAAAACATGTTTGCAACAGATTTTGTAGCTTCTATGTCATAGAAAACCAGAGTTATCACAGCAGAAAGAAACTTGCTGAAAATGGCAAAATCTGATGGGTCCGCGTACATGAGAATTATCGATTTTTTGAAATTTTGATTTTCTTCTTTAATTAAGGTTTATATTCAAGAAAACAACTAGAAAACATGTTTGCAACAGATTTTGTAGCTTCTATGTAATAGTAAACCAGAGTTATCACAGCAGAAAGAAACTTGCTGAAAATGGCAAAATCTGATGGGTCCGCGTACATGAGAATTGTCGATTTTTTTAAATTTCGATTTTCTTCTTTAATTAAAGTTTATATTCAAGAAAACAACTAGAAAACATGTTTGCAACAGATTTTGTAGCCCCTATGTAATAGTAAACCAGAGTTATCATAGCAGAAAATAACTTGCTGAAAATAGCAAAATATGATGGGTCCGCGTACATGAGAATTGTCGATTTTTTGAAATTTTGATTTTCTTCTTTAATTAAGGTTTATATTCAACAAAACAACTAGAAAACATGTTTGCAACAGATTTTGTAGCTTCTATGTAATAGTAAACCAGAGTTATCACAGCAGAAAGAAACTTGCTGAAAATGGCAAAATCTGATGGGTCCGCGTACACGAGAATTATCGATTTTTTGAAATTTCGATTTTCTTCTTTAATTAAGGTTTATATTTAAGAAAACAACTAGAAAACATGTTTGCAACAGGTTTTGTAGCTTCTATCTCATAGAAAACCAGAGTTATCACAGCAGAAAGAAACTTGCTGAAAATGGCAAAATCTGATGGGTCCGCGTACACGAGAATTGTCGATTTTTTGAAATTTCGATTTCCTTCTTTAATTAAGGTTTATATTCAAGAAAACAACTAGAAAACATGTTTGCAACAGATTTTGTAGCTTCTATCTCATAGAAAACCAGAGTTATCACAGCAGAAAGAAACTTGCTAAAAATAGCAAAATATGATGCGTCCGCGTACATGAGAATTGTCGATTTTTTGAAATTTCGATTTTCTTCTTTAATTTAGGTTTATATTCAAGAAAATTACTAGAAAACATGTTTGCAACAGATTTTGTAGCTTCTATGTAATAGTAAACGAGAGTTATCACAGCAGAAAGAAACTTGCTAAAAATAGCAAAATCTGATGGGTCCGCGTACATGAGAATTGTCGATTTTTTGAAATTTTGATTTTCTTCTTTAATTAAGGTTTATAGTCAAGAAAACAACTAGAAAACATGTTTGCAACAGATTTTTTAGCTTCTATCTCATAGAAAACCAGAGTTATCACAGCAGAAAAAAACTTGCTGAAAATGGCAAAATCTGATGGGTCCGTGTACACGAGAATTGTCGATTTTTTTAAATTTCGATTTTCTTCTTTAATTAAGGGTTATATTCAAGACAACAACTAGAAAACATGTTTGCAACAGATTTTGTAGCTTCTATGTCATAGAAAACCAGAGTTACCATAGCAGAAAATAACTTGCTTAAAATAGCAAAATCTGATGGGTCCGCGTACATGAGAATTGTCGATTTTTTGAAATTTTGATTTTCTTCTTTAATTAAGGTTTATATTCAAGAAAACAACTAGAAATCATGTTTGCAACAGATTTTGTAGCTTCTATCTCATAGAAAACCAGAGTTATCACAGCAGAAAGAAACTTGCTGAAAATGGCAAAATCTGATGGGTCCGTCCGCGTACACTAGAATTGTCGATTTTTTTAAATTTCGATTTTCTTCTTTAATTAAGGTTTATATTCAAGAAAACAACTAGAAAACATGTTTGCAACAGATTTTGTAGCTTCTATGTCATAGAAAACCAGAGTTATCATAGCAGAAAGTAACTTGCTTTAAACAGCAAAATCTGATGGGTCCGCGTACATGAGAATTGTCGATTTTTTGAAATTTTGATTTTCTTCTTTAATTAAGGTTTATATTCAAGAAAACAACTAGAAAACATGTTTGCAACAGATTTTGTAGCTTCTATCTCATAGAAAACCAGAGTTATCACAGCAGAAAGAAACTTGCTAAAAATAGCAAAATATGATGGGTCCGCGTACATGAGAATTGTCGATTTTTTGAAATTTCGATTTTCTTCTTTAATTAAGGTTTATATTCAAGAAAACAACTAGAAAACATGTTTGCAACAGATTTTGTAGCTTCTATGTAATAGTAAACCAGAGTTATCACAGCAGAAAGAAACTTGCTAAAAATAGCAAAATCTGATGGGTCCGCGTACATGAGAATTGTCGATTTTTTGAAATTTTGATTTTCTTCTTTAATTAAGGTTTATAGTCAAGAAAACAACTAGAAAACATGTTTGCAACAGATTTTTTAGCTTCTATCTCATAGAAAACCAGAGTTATCACAGCAGAAAGAAACTTGCTGAAAATGGCAAAATCTGATGGGTCCGTGTACACGAGAATTGTCGATTTTTTTAAATTTCGATTTTCTTCTTTAATTAAGGGTTATATTCAAGACAACAACTAGAAAACATGTTTGCAACAGATTTTGTAGCTTCTATGTCATAGAAAACCAGAGTTATCATAGCAGAAAATAACTTGCTTAAAATAGCAAAATCTGATGGGTCCGCGTACATGAGAATTGTCGATTTTTTGAAATTTTGATTTTCTTCTTTAATTAAGGTTTATATTCAAGAAAACAACTAGAAAACATGTTTGCAACAGATTTTGTAGCTTCTATCTCATAGAAAACCAGAGTTATCACAGCAGAAAGAAACTTGCTGAAAATGGCAAAATCTGATGGGTCCGCGTACACTAGAATTGTCGATTTTTTTAAATTTCGATTTTCTTCTTTAATTAAGGTTTATATTCAAGAAAACAACTAGAAAACATGTTTGCAACAGATTTTGTAGCTTCTATGTCATAGAAAACCAGAGTTATCATAGCAGAAAGTAACTTGCTTTAAACAGCAAAATCTGATGGGTCCGCGTACATGAGAATTGTCGATTTTTTGAAATTTTGATTTTCTTCTTTAATTAAGGTTTATATTCAAGAAAACAACTAGAAAACATGTTTGCAACAGATTTTGTAGCTTCTATCTCATAGAAAACCAGAGTTATCACAGCAGAAAGAAACTTGCTAAAAATAGCAAAATATGATGGGTCCGCGTACATGAGAATTGTCGATTTTTTGAAATTTCGATTTTCTTCTTTAATTTAGGTTTATATTCAAGAAAACAACTAGAAAACATGTTTGCAACAGATTTTGTAGCTTCTATGTAATAGTAAACGAGAGTTATCACAGCAGAAAGAAACTTGCTAAAAATAGCAAAATCTGATGGGTCCGCGTACATGAGAATTGTCGATTTTTTGAAATTTTGATTTTCTTCTTTAATTAAGGTTTATAGTCAAGAAAACAACTAGAAAACATGTTTGCAACAGATTTTTTAGCTTCTATCTCATAGAAAACCAGAGTTATCACAGCAGAAAGAAACTTGCTGAAAATGGCAAAATCTGATGGGTCCGTGTACACGAGAATTGTCGATTTTTTTAAATTTCGATTTTCTTCTTTAATTAAGGGTTATATTCAAGACAACAACTAGAAAACATGTTTGCAACAGATTTTGTAGCTTCTATGTCATAGAAAACCAGAGTTATCATAGCAGAAAATAACTTGCTTAAAATAGCAAAATCTGATGGGTCCGCGTACATGAGAATTGTCGATTTTTTGAAATTTTGATTTTCTTCTTTAATTAAGGTTTATATTCAAGAAAACAACTAGAAAACATGTTTGCAACAGATTTTGTAGCTTCTATCTCATAGAAAACCAGAGTTATCACAGCAGAAAGAAACTTGCTGAAAATGGCAAAATCTGATGGGTCCGCGTACACTAGAATTGTCGATTTTTTTAAATTTCGATTTTCTTCTTCAATTAAGGTTTATATTCAAGACAAGAACTAGAAAACATGTTAGCAACAGATTTTGTAGCTTCTATGTCATAGAAAACCAGAGTTATCACAGCAGAAAGAAACTTGCTGAAAATGGCAATATCTGATGGGTCCGCGTACATGAGAATTGTAGATTTTTTGAAATTTCGATTTTCTTCTTTAATTAAAGTTTATATTCAAGAAAACAACTAGAAAACATGTTTGCAACAGATTTTGTAGCGCCTATGTAATAGTAAACCAGAGTTATCATAGCAGAAAATAACTTGCTGAAAATAGCAAAATATGATGGGTCCGCGTACATGAGAATTGTCGATTTTTTGAAATTTTGATTTTCTTCTTTAATTAAGGTTTATATTCAACAAAAGAACTAGAAAACATGTTTGCAACAGATTTTGTAGCTTCTATGTAATAGTAAACCAGAGTTATCACAGCAGAAAGAAACTTGCTGAAAATGGCAAAATCTGATGGGTCCGCGTACACAAGAATTATCGATTTTTTGAAATTTCGATTTTCTTCTTTAATTAAGGTTTATATTTAAGAAAACAACTAGAAAACATGTTTGCAACAGGTTTTGTAGCTTCTATCTCATAGAAAACCAGAGTTATCACAGCAGAAAGAAACTTGCTGAAAATGGCAAAATCTGATGGGTCCGCGTACACGAGAATTGTCGATTTTTTGAAATTTCGATTTCCTTCTTTAATTAAGGTTTATATTCAAGAAAACAACTAGAAAACATGTTTGCAACAGATTTTGTAGCTTCTATGTCATAGAAAACCTGAGTTATCATAGCAGAAAGTAACTTGCTTTAAACAGCAAAATCTGATGGGTCCGCGTACATGAGAATTGTCGATTTTTTGAAATTTTGATTTTCTTCTTTAATTAAGGTTTATATTCAAGAAAACAACTAGAAAACATGTTTGCAACAGATTTTGTAGCGCCTATGTAATAGTAAACCAGAGTTATCATAGCAGAAAATAACTTGCTGAAAATAGCAAAATATGATGGGTCCGCGTACATGAGAATTGTCGATTTTTTGAAATTTTGATTTTCTTCTTTAATTAAGGTTTATATTCAACAAAAGAACTAGAAAACATGTTTGCAACAGATTTTGTAGCTTCTATGTAATAGTAAACCAGAGTTATCACAGCAGAAAGAAACTTGCTGAAAATGGCAAAATCTGATGGGTCCGCGTACACAAGAATTATCGATTTTTTGAAATTTCGATTTTCTTCTTTAATTAAGGTTTATATTTAAGAAAACAACTAGAAAACATGTTTGCAACAGGTTTTGTAGCTTCTATCTCATAGAAAACCAGAGTTATCACAGCAGAAAGAAACTTGCTGAAAATGGCAAAATCTGATGGGTCCGCGTACACGAGAATTGTCGATTTTTTGAAATTTCGATTTCCTTCTTTAATTAAGGTTTATATTCAAGAAAAGAACTAGAAAACATGTTAGCAACAGATTTTGTAGCTTCTATGTCATAGAAAACCAGAGTTATCACAGCAGAAAGAAACTTGCTGAAAATGGCAATATCTGATGGGTCCGCGTACATGAGAATTGTCGATTTTTTGAAATTTTGATTTTCTTCTTTAATTAAGGTTTATATTCAAGAAAAGAACTAGAAAACATGTTTGCAACAGATTTTGTAGCTTCTATGTAATAGTAAACCAGAGTTATCACAGCAGAAAGAAACTTGCTGAAAATGGCAAAATCTGATGGGTCCGCGTACACGAGAATTGTCGATTTTTTGAAATTTCGATTTTCTTCTTTAATTAAGGTTTATATTCAAGAAAACAACTAGAAAACATGTTTGCAACAGATTTTGTAGCTTCTATGTCATAGAAAACCAGAGTTATCACAGCAGAAAGAAACTTGCTGAAAATGGCAAAATCTGATGTGTCTGCGTACACAAGAATTGTCGATTTTTTGAAATTTCGATTTTCTTCTTTAATTAAGGTTTATATTCAAGAAAACAACTAGAAAACATGTTTGCAACAGATTTTGTAGCTTCTATGTCATAGAAAACCAGAGTAATCATAGCAGAAAATAACTTGCTTGAAATAGCAAAATCTGATGGGTCCGCGTACATGAGAATTGTCGATTTTTTGAAATTTTGATTTTCTTCTTTAATTAAGGTTTATATTAAAGAAAACAACTAGAAAACATGTTTGCAACAGATTTTGTAGCTTCTATGTAATAGTAAAGCAGAGTTATCACAGCAGAAAGAAACTTGCTGAAAATGGCAAAATCTGATGGGTCCGCGTACACGAGAATTGTCGATTTTTTGAAATTTCGATTTTCTTCTTTAATTAAGGTTTATATTCAAGAAAACAACTAGAAAACATATTTGCAACATATTTTGTAGCTTCTATGTAATAGTAAACCAGAGTTATCACAGCAGAAAGAAACTTGCTAAAAATAGCAAAATCTGATGGGTCCGCGTACATGAGAATTGTCGATTTTTTGAAATTTTGATTTTCTTCTTTAATTAAGGTTTATATTCAAGAAAACAACTAGAAAACATGTTTGCAACAGATTTTTTAGCTTCTATCTCATAGAAAACCAGAGTTATCACAGCAGAAAGAAACTTGCTGAAAATGGCAAAATCTGATGGGTCCGTGTACACGAGAATTGTCGATTTTTTTAAATTTCGATTTTCTTCTTTAATTAAGGGTTATATTCAAGACAACAACTAGAAAACATGTTTGCAACAGATTTTGTAGCTTCTATGTCATAGAAAACCAGAGTTATCATAGCAGAAAATAACTTGCTTAAAATAGCAAAATCTGATGGGTCCGCGTACATGAGAATTGTCGATTTTTTGAAATTTTGATTTTCTTCTTTAATTAAGGTTTATATTCAAGAAAACAACTAGAAAACATGTTTGCAACAGATTTTGTAGCTTCTATCTCATAGAAAACCAGAGTTATCACAGCAGAAAGAAACTTGCTGAAAATGGCAAAATCTGATGGGTCCGCGTACACTAGAATTGTCGATTTTTTTAAATTTCGATTTTCTTCTTTAATTAAGGTTTATATTCAAGAAAAGAACTAGAAAACATGTTAGCAACAGATTTTGTAGCTTCTATGTCATAGAAAACCAGAGTTATCACAGCAGAAAGAAACTTGCTGAAAATGGCAATATCTGATGGGTCCGCGTACATGAGAATTGTCGATTTTTTGAAATTTTGATTTTCTTCTTTAATTAAGGTTTATATTCAAGAAAAGAACTAGAAAACATGTTTGCAACAGATTTTGTAGCTTCTATGTAATAGTAAACCAGAGTTATCACAGCAGAAAGAAACTTGCTGAAAATGGCAAAATCTGATGGGTCCGCGTACACGAGAATTGTCGATTTTTTGAAATTTCGATTTTCTTCTTTAATTAAGGTTTATATTCAAGAAAACAACTAGAAAACATGTTTGCAACAGATTTTGTAGCTTCTATGTCATAGAAAACCAGAGTTATCACAGCAGAAAGAAACTTGCTGAAAATGGCAAAATCTGATGTGTCTGCGTACACAAGAATTGTCGATTTTTTGAAATTTCGATTTTCTTCTTTAATTAAGGTTTATATTCAAGAAAACAACTAGAAAACATGTTTGCAACAGATTTTGTAGCTTCTATGTCATAGAAAACCAGAGTTATCATAGCAGAAAATAACTTGCTTGAAATAGCAAAATCTGATGGGTCCGCGTACATGAGAATTGTCGATTTTTTGAAATTTTGATTTTCTTCTTTAATTAAGGTTTATATTAAAGAAAACAACTAGAAAACATGTTTGCAACAGATTTTGTAGCTTCTATGTAATAGTAAAGCAGAGTTATCACAGCAGAAAGAAACTTGCTGAAAATGGCAAAATCTGATGGGTCCGCGTACACGAGAATTGTCGATTTTTTGAAATTGGGATTTTCTTCTTTAATTAAGGTTTATATTCAAGAAAACAACTAGAAAACATGTTTGCAACATATTTTGTAGCTTCTATGTAATAGTAAACCAGAGTTATCACAGCAGAAAGAAACTTGCTAAAAATAGCAAAATTTGATGGGTCCGCGTACATGAGAATTGTCGATTTTTTGAAATTTTGATTTTCTTCTATAATTAAGGTTTATATTCAAGAAAACAACTAGAAAACATGTTTGCAACAGATTTTGTAGCTCCTATGTAATAGTAAACCAGAGTTATCACAGCAGAAAGAAACTTGCTAAAAATAGCAAAATTTGATGGGTCCGCGTACATGAGAATTGTCGATTTTTTGAAATTTTGATTTTCTTCTTTAATTAAGGTTTATATTCAAGAAAACAACTAGAAAACATGTTTGCAACAGATTTTGTAGCTTCTATGTAATAGTAAACCAGAGTTATCACAGCAGAAAGAAACTTGCTGAAAATTGCAAAATCTGATGGGTCCGCGTACACGAGAATTGTCGATTTTTTGAAATTTCGATTTTCTTCTCTAATTAAGGTTTATATTCAAGAAAACAACTAGAAAACATGTTTGCAACAGATTTTGTAGCTTCTATGTAATAGTAAACCAGAGTTATCACAGCAGAAAGAAACTTGCTGAAAATGGCAAAATCTGATGGGTCCGCGTACACGAGAATTGTCGATTTTTTGAAATTTCGATTTTCTTCTTTAATTAAGGTTTATATTCAAGAAAACAACTAGAAAACATGTTTGCAACATATTTTGTAGCTTCTATGTAATAGTAAACCAGAGTTATCACATCAGAAAGAAACTTGCTAAAAATAGCAAAATTTGATGGGTCCGCGTACATGAGAATTGTCGATTTTTTGAAATTTTGATTTTCTTCTTTAATTAAGGTTTATATTCAAGAAAACAACTAGAAAACATGTTTGCAACAGATTTTGTAGCTTCTATCTCATAGAAAACCAGAGTTATCACAGCAGAAAGAAACTTGCTAAAAATAGCAAAATATGATGGGTCCGCGTACATGAGAATTGTCGATTTTTTGAAATTTCGATTTTCTTCTTTAATTTAGGTTTATATTCAAGAAAACAACTAGAAAACATGTTTGCAACAGATTTTGTAGCTTCTATGTAATAGTAAACGAGAGTTATCACAGCAGAAAGAAACTTGCTAAAAATAGCAAAATCTGATGGGTCCGCTTACATGAGAATTGTCGATTTTTTGAAATTTTGATTTTCTTCTTTAATTAAGGTTTATATTCAAGAAAACAACTAGAAAACATGTTTGCAACAGATTTTTTAGCTTCTATCTCATAGAAAACCAGAGTTATCACAGCAGAAAGAAACTTGCTGAAAATGGCAAAATCTGATGGGTCCGTGTACACGAGAATTGTCGATTTTTTTAAATTTCGATTTTCTTCTTTAATTAAGGGTTATATTCAAGAAAAGAACTAGAAAACATGTTAGCAACAGATTTTGTAGCTTCTATGTCATAGAAAACCAGAGTTATCACAGCAGAAAGAAACTTGCTGAAAATGGCAATATCTGATGGGTCCGCGTACATGAGAATTGTCGATTTTTTGACATTTTGATTTTCTTCTGTAATTAAGGTTTATATTCAAGAAAAGAACTAGAAAACATGTTTGCAACAGATTTTGTAGCTTCTATGTCATAGAAAACCAGAGTTATCACAGCAGAAAGAAACTTGCTGAAAATGGCAAAATCTGATGTGTCTGCGTACACAAGAATTGTCGATTTTTTGAAATTTCGATTTTCTTCTTTAATTAAGGTTTATATTCATGAAAACAACTAGAAAACATGTTTGCAACAGATTTTGTAGCTTCTATGTCATAGAAAACCAGAGTTATCATAGCAGAAAATAACTTGCTTGAAATAGCAAAATCTGATGGGTCCGCGTACATGAGAATTGTCGATTTTTTGAAATTTCGATTTCCTTCTTTAATTAAGGTTTATATTCAAGAAAACAACTAGAAAACATGTTTGCAACAGATTTTGTAGCTTCTATGTCATAGAAAACCAGAGTTATCATAGCAGAAAGTAACTTGCTTTAAACAGCAAAATCTGATGGGTCCGCGTACATGAGAATTGTCGATTTTTTGAAATTTTGATTTTCTTCTTTAATTAAGGTTTATATTCAAGAAAACAACTAGAAAACATGTTTGCAACAGATTTTGTAGCTTCTATCTCATAGAAAACCAGAGTTATCACAGCAGAAAGAAACTTGCTAAAAATAGCAAAATATGATGGGTCCGCGTACATGAGAATTGTCGATTTTTTGAAATTTCGATTTTCTTCTTTAATTTAGGTTTATATTCAAGAAAACAACTAGAAAACATGTTAGCAACAGATTTTGTAGCTTCTATGTAATAGTAAACGAGAGTTATCACAGCAGAAAGAAACTTGCTAAAAATAGCAAAATCTGATGGGTCCGCGTACATGAGAATTGTCGATTTTTTGAAATTTTGATTTTCTTCTTTAATTAAGGTTTATATTCAAGAAAACAACTAGAAAACATGTTTGCAACAGATTTTTTAGCTTCTATCTCATAGAAAACCAGAGTTATCACAGCAGAAAGAAACTTGCTGAAAATGGCAAAATCTGATGGGTCCGTGTACACGAGAATTGTCGATTTTTTTAAATTTCGATTTTCTTCTTTAATTAAGGGTTATATTCAAGACAACAACTAGAAAACATGTTTGCAACAGATTTTGTAGCTTCTATGTCATAGAAAACCAGAGTTATCATAGCAGAAAATAACTTGCTTAAAATAGCAAAATCTGATGGGTCCGCGTACATGAGAATTGTCGATTTTTTGAAATTTTGATTTTCTTCTTTAATTAAGGTTTATATTCAAGAAAACAACTAGAAAACATGTTTGCAACAGATTTTGTAGCTTCTATCTCATAGAAAACCAGAGTTATCACAGCAGAAAGAAACTTGCTGAAAATGGCAAAATCTGATGGGTCCGCGTACACTAGAATTGTCGATTTTTTTAAATTTCGATTTTCTTCTTTAATTAAGGTTTATATTCAAGAAAAGAACTAGAAAACATGTTAGCAACAGATTTTGTAGCTTCTATGTCATAGAAAACCAGAGTTATCACAGCAGAGAGAAACTTGCTGAAAATGGCAATATCTGATGGGTCCGCGTACATGAGAATTGTCGATTTTTTGAAATTTTGATTTTCTTCTTTAATTAAGGTTTATATTCAAGAAAAGAACTAGAAAACATGTTTGCAACAGATTTTGTAGCTTCTATGTAATAGTAAACCAGAGTTATCACAGCAGAAAGAAACTTGCTGAAAATGGCAAAATCTGATGGGTCCGCGTACACGAGAATTGTCGATTTTTTGAAATTTCGATTTTCTTCTTTAATTAAGGTTTATATTCAAGAAAACAACTAGAAAACATGTTTGCAACAGATTTTGTAGCTTCTATGTCATAGAAAACCAGAGTTATCACAGCAGAAAGAAACTTGCTGAAAATGGCAAAATCTGATGTGTCTGCGTACACAAGAATTGTCGATTTTTTGAAATTTCGATTTTCTTCTTTAATTAAGGTTTATATTTAAGAAAACAACTAGAAAACATGTTTGCAACAGATTTTGTAGCTTCTATGTCATAGAAAACCAGAGTTATCATAGCAGAAAATAACTTGCTTGAAATAGCAAAATCTGATGGGTCCGCGTACATGAGAATTGTCGATTTTTTGAAATTTTGATTTTCTTCTTTAATTAAGGTTTATATTAAAGAAAACAACTAGAAAACATGTTTGCAACAGATTTTGTAGCTTCTATGTAATAGTAAAGCAGAGTTATCACAGCAGAAAGAAACTTGCTGAAAATGGCAAAATCTGATGGGTCCGCGTACACGAGAATTGTCGATTTTTTGAAATTGGGATTTTCTTCTTTAATTAAGGTTTATATTCAAGAAAACAACTAGAAAACATGTTTGCAACATATTTTGTAGCTTCTATGTAATAGTAAACCAGAGTTATCACAGCAGAAAGAAACTTGCTAAAAATAGCAAAATCTGATGGGTCCGCGTACATGAGAATTGTCGATTTTTTGAAATTTCGATTTTCTTCTTTAATTAAGGTTTATATTCAAGAAAACAACTAGAAAACATGTTTGCAACAGATTTTTTAGCTTCTATCTCATAGAAAACCAGAGTTATCACAGCAGAAAGAAACTTGCTGAAAATGGCAAAATCTGATGGGTCCGTGTACACGAGAATTGTCGATTTTTTTAAATTTCGATTTTCTTCTTTAATTAAGGGTTATATTCAAGACAACAACTAGAAAACATGTTTGCAACAGATTTTGTAGCTTCTATGTCATAGAAAACCAGAGTTATCATAGCAGAAAATAACTTGCTTAAAATAGCAAAATCTGATGGGTCCGCGTACATGAGAATTGTCGATTTTTTGACATTTTGATTTTCTTCTGTAATTAAGGTTTATATTCAAGAAAAGAACTAGAAAACATGTTTGCAACAGATTTTGTAGCTTCTATGTCATAGAAAACCAGAGTTATCACAGCAGAAAGAAACTTGCTGAAAATGGCAAAATCTGATGTGTCTGCGTACACAAGAATTGTCGATTTTTTGAAATTTCGATTTTCTTCTTTAATTAAGGTTTATATTCATGAAAACAACTAGAAAACATGTTTGCAACAGATTTTGTAGCTTCTATGTCATAGAAAACCAGAGTTATCATAGCAGAAAATAACTTGCTTGAAATAGCAAAATCTGATGGGTCCGCGTACATGAGAATTGTCGATTTTTTGAAATTTCGATTTCCTTCTTTAATTAAGGTTTATATTCAAGAAAACAACTAGAAAACATGTTTGCAACAGATTTTGTAGCTTCTATGTCATAGAAAACCAGAGTTATCATAGCAGAAAGTAACTTGCTTTAAACAGCAAAATCTGATGGGTCCGCGTACATGAGAATTGTCGATTTTTTGAAATTTTGATTTTCTTCTTTAATTAAGGTTTATATTCAAGAAAACAACTAGAAAACATGTTTGCAACAGATTTTGTAGCTTCTATCTCATAGAAAACCAGAGTTATCACAGCAGAAAGAAACTTGCTAAAAATAGCAAAATATGATGGGTCCGCGTACATGAGAATTGTCGATTTTTTGAAATTTCGATTTTCTTCTTTAATTTAGGTTTATATTCAAGAAAACAACTAGAAAACATGTTAGCAACAGATTTTGTAGCTTCTATGTAATAGTAAACGAGAGTTATCACAGCAGAAAGAAACTTGCTAAAAATAGCAAAATCTGATGGGTCCGCGTACATGAGAATTGTCGATTTTTTGAAATTTTGATTTTCTTCTTTAATTAAGGTTTATATTCAAGAAAACAACTAGAAAACATGTTTGCAACAGATTTTTTAGCTTCTATCTCATAGAAAACCAGAGTTATCACAGCAGAAAGAAACTTGCTGAAAATGGCAAAATCTGATGGGTCCGTGTACACGAGAATTGTCGATTTTTTTAAATTTCGATTTTCTTCTTTAATTAAGGGTTATATTCAAGACAACAACTAGAAAACATGTTTGCAACAGATTTTGTAGCTTCTATGTCATAGAAAACCAGAGTTATCATAGCAGAAAATAACTTGCTTAAAATAGCAAAATCTGATGGGTCCGCGTACATGAGAATTGTCGATTTTTTGAAATTTTGATTTTCTTCTTTAATTAAGGTTTATATTCAAGAAAACAACTAGAAAACATGTTTGCAACAGATTTTGTAGCTTCTATCTCATAGAAAACCAGAGTTATCACAGCAGAAAGAAACTTGCTGAAAATGGCAAAATCTGATGGGTCCGCGTACACTAGAATTGTCGATTTTTTTAAATTTCGATTTTCTTCTTTAATTAAGGTTTATATTCAAGAAAAGAACTAGAAAACATGTTAGCAACAGATTTTGTAGCTTCTATGTCATAGAAAACCAGAGTTATCACAGCAGAGAGAAACTTGCTGAAAATGGCAATATCTGATGGGTCCGCGTACATGAGAATTGTCGATTTTTTGAAATTTTGATTTTCTTCTTTAATTAAGGTTTATATTCAAGAAAAGAACTAGAAAACATGTTTGCAACAGATTTTGTAGCTTCTATGTAATAGTAAACCAGAGTTATCACAGCAGAAAGAAACTTGCTGAAAATGGCAAAATCTGATGGGTCCGCGTACACGAGAATTGTCGATTTTTTGAAATTTCGATTTTCTTCTTTAATTAAGGTTTATATTCAAGAAAACAACTAGAAAACATGTTTGCAACAGATTTTGTAGCTTCTATGTCATAGAAAACCAGAGTTATCACAGCAGAAAGAAACTTGCTGAAAATGGCAAAATCTGATGTGTCTGCGTACACAAGAATTGTCGATTTTTTGAAATTTCGATTTTCTTCTTTAATTAAGGTTTATATTTAAGAAAACAACTAGAAAACATGTTTGCAACAGATTTTGTAGCTTCTATGTCATAGAAAACCAGAGTTATCATAGCAGAAAATAACTTGCTTGAAATAGCAAAATCTGATGGGTCCGCGTACATGAGAATTGTCGATTTTTTGAAATTTTGATTTTCTTCTTTAATTAAGGTTTATATTCAAGAAAACAACTAGAAAACATGTTTGCAACAGATTTTGTAGCTTCTATGTAATAGTAAAGCAGAGTTATCACAGCAGAAAGAAACTTGCTGAAAATGGCAAAATCTGATGGGTCCGCGTACACGAGAATTGTCGATTTTTTGAAATTGGGATTTTCTTCTTTAATTAAGGTTTATATTCAAGAAAACAACTAGAAAACATGTTTGCAACATATTTTGTAGCTCCTATGTAATAGTAAACCAGAGTTATCACAGCAGAAAGAAACTTGCTAAAAATAGCAAAATCTGATGGGTCCGCGTACATGAGAATTGTCGATTTTTTGAAATTTCGATTTTCTTCTTTAATTAAGGTTTATATTCAAGAAAACAACTAGAAAACATGTTTGCAACAGATTTTTTAGCTTCTATCTCATAGAAAACCAGAGTTATCACAGCAGAAAGAAACTTGCTGAAAATGGCAAAATCTGATGGGTCCGTGTACACGAGAATTGTCGATTTTTTTAAATTTCGATTTTCTTCTTTAATTAAGGGTTATATTCAAGACAACAACTAGAAAACATGTTTGCAACAGATTTTGTAGCTTCTATGTCATAGAAAACCAGAGTTATCATAGCAGAAAATAACTTGCTTAAAATAGCAAAATCTGATGGGTCCGCGTACATGAGAATTGTCGATTTTTTGAAATTTTGATTTTCTTCTTTAATTAAGGTTTATATTCAAGAAAACAACTAGAAAACATGTTTGCAACAGATTTTGTAGCTTCTATCTCATAGAAAACCAGAGTTATCACAGCAGAAAGAAACTTGCTGAAAATGGCAAAATCTGATGGGTCCGCGTACACTAGAATTGTCGATTTTTTTAAATTTCGATTTTCTTCTTTAATTAAGGTTTATATTCAAGAAAAGAACTAGAAAACATGTTAGCAACAGATTTTGTAGCTTCTATGTCATAGAAAACCAGAGTTATCACAGCAGGAAGAAACTTGCTGAAAATGGCAATATCTGATGGGTCCGCGTACATGAGAATTGTCGATTTTTTGAAATTTTGATTTTCTTCTTTAATTAAGGTTTATATTCAAGAAAAGAACTAGAAAACATGTTTGCAACAGATTTTGTAGCTTCTATGTAATAGTAAACCAGAGTTATCACAGCAGAAAGAAACTTGCTGAAAATGGCAAAATCTGATGGGTCCGCGTACACGAGAATTGTCGATTTTTTGAAATTTCGATTTTCTTCTTTAATTAAGGTTTATATTCAAGAAAACAACTAGAAAACATGTTTGCAACAGATTTTGTAGCTTCCATGTAATAGTAAACCAGAGTTATCACAGCAGAAAGAAACTTGCTGAAAATGGCAAAATCTGATGTGTCTGCGTACACAAGAATTGTCGATTTTTTGAAATTTCGATTTTCTTCTTTAATTAAGGTTTATATTCAAGAAAACAACTAGAAAACATGTTTGCAACAGATTTTGTAGCTTCTATGTCATAGAAAACCAGAGTTATCATAGCAGAAAATAACTTGCTTGAAATAGCAAAATCTGATGGGTCCGCGTACATGAGAATTGTCGATTTTTTGAAATTTTGATTTTCTTCTTTAATTAAGGTTTATATTCAAGAAAACAACTAGAAAACATGTTTGCAACAGATTTTGTAGCTTCTATGTAATAGTAAAGCAGAGTTATCACAGCAGAAAGAAACTTGCTGAAAATGGCAAAATCTGATGGGTCCGCGTACACGAGAATTGTCGATTTTTTTAAATTGGGATTTTCTTCTTTAATTAAGGTTTATATTCAAGAAAACAACTAGAAAACATGTTTGCAACATATTTTGTCGCTTCTATGTAATAGTAAACCAGAGTTATCACAGCAGAAAGAAACTTGCTAAAAATAGCAAAATTTGATGGGTCCGCGTACATGAGAATTGTCGATTTTTTGAAATTTTGATTTTCTTCTTTAATTAAGGTTTATATTCAAGAAAACAACTAGAAAACATGTTTGCAACAGATTTTGTAGCTCCTATGTAATAGTAAACCAGAGTTATCACAGCAGAAAGAAACTTGCTAAAAATAGCAAAATTTGATGGGTCCCCGTACATGAGAATTGTCGATTTTTTGAAATTTTGATTTTCTTCTTTAATTAAGGTTTATATTCAAGAAAACAACTAGAAAACATGTTTGCAACAGATTTTGTAGCTTCTATGTAATAGTAAACCAGAGTTATCACAGCAGAAAGAAACTTGCTGAAAATTGCAAAATCTGATGGGTCCGCGTACACGAGAATTGTCGATTTTTTGAAATTTCGATTTTCTTCTCTAATTAAGGTTTATATTCAAGAAAACAACTAGAAAACATGTTTGCAACAGATTTTGTAGCTTCTATGTAATAGTAAACCAGAGTTATCACAGCAGAAAGAAACTTGCTGAAAATGGCAAAATCTGATGGGTCCGCGTACACGAGAATTGTCGATTTTTTGAAATTTCGATTTTCTTCTTTAATTTAGGTTTATATTCAAGAAAACAACTAGAAAACATGTTTGCAACAGATTTTGTAGCTTCTATGTAATAGAAAACCAGAGTTATCACAGCAGAAAGAAACTTGCTGAAAATGGCAAAATCTGATGTGTCTGCGTACACAAGAATTGTCGATTTTTTGAAATTTCGATTTTCTTCTTTAATTAAGGTTTATATTCAAGAAAACAACTAGAAAACATGTTTGCAACATATTTTGTAGCTTCTATGTAATAGTAAACCAGAGTTATCACATCAGAAAGAAACTTGCTAAAAATAGCAAAATTTGATGGGTCCGCGTACATGAGAATTGTCGATTTTTTGAAATTTTGATTTTCTTCTTTAATTAAGGTTTATATTCAAGAAAACAACTAGAAAACATGTTTGCAACAGATTTTGTAGCTTCTATCTCATAGAAAACCAGAGTTATCACAGCAGAAAGAAACTTGCTAAAAATAGCAAAATATGATGGGTCCGCGTACATGAGAATTGTCGATTTTTTGAAATTTCGATTTTCTTCTTTAATTTAGGTTTATATTCAAGAAAACAACTAGAAAACATGTTTGCAACAGATTTTGTAGCTTCTATGTAATAGTAAACGAGAGTTATCACAGCAGAAAGAAACTTGCTACAAATAGCAAAATCTGATGGGTCCGCTTACATGAGAATTTTCGATTTTTTGAAATTTTGATTTTCTTCTTTAATTAAGGTTTATATTCAAGAAAACAACTAGAAAACATGTTTGCAACAGATTTTTTAGCTTCTATCTCATAGAAAACCAGAGTTATCACAGCAGAAAGAAACTTGCTGAAAATGGCAAAATCTGATGGGTCCGTGTACACGAGAATTGTCGATTTTTTTAAATTTCGATTTTCTTCTTTAATTAAGGGTTATATTCAAGAAAAGAACTAGAAAACATGTTAGCAACAGATTTTGTAGCTTCTATGTCATAGAAAACCAGAGTTATCACAGCAGAAAGAAACTTGCTGAAAATGGCAAAATCTGATGGGTCCGTGTACACGAGAATTGTCGATTTTTTGAAATTTCGATTTTCTTCTTTAATTAAGGTTTATATTCAAGAAAACAACTAGAAAACATGTTTGCAACAGATTTTGTAGCTTCTATGTCATAGAAAACCAGAGTTATCACAGCAGAAAGAAACTTGCTGAAAATGGCAAAATCTGATGTGTCTGCGTACACAAGAATTGTCGATTTTTTGAAATTTCGATTTTCTTCTTTAATTAAGGTTTATATTCAAGAAAACAACTAGAAAACATGTTTGCAACAGATTTTGTAGCTTCTATGTCATAGAAAACCAGAGTTATCATAGCAGAAAATAACTTGCTTGAAATAGCAAAATCTGATGGGTCCGCGTACATGAGAATTGTCGATTTTTTGAAATTTTGATTTTCTTCTTTAATTAAGGTTTATATTCAAGAAAACAACTAGAAAACATGTTTGCAACATATTTTGTAGCTTCTATGTAATAGTAAACCAGAGTTATCACATCAGAAAGAAACTTGCTAAAAATAGCAAAATTTGATGGGTCCGCGTACATGAGAATTGTCGATTTTTTGAAATTTTGATTTTCTTCTTTAATTAAGGTTTATATTCAAGAAAACAACTAGAAAACATGTTTGCAACAGATTTTGTAGCTTCTATCTCATAGAAAACCAGAGTTATCACAGCAGAAAGAAACTTGCTAAAAATAGCAAAATATGATGGGTCCGCGTACATGAGAATTGTCGATTTTTTGAAATTTCGATTTTCTTCTTTAATTTAGGTTTATATTCAAGAAAACAACTAGAAAACATGTTTGCAACAGATTTTGTAGCTTCTATGTAATAGTAAACGAGAGTTATCACAGCAGAAAGAAACTTGCTACAAATAGCAAAATCTGATGGGTCCGCTTACATGAGAATTGTCGATTTTTTGAAATTTTGATTTTCTTCTTTAATTAAGGTTTATATTCAAGAAAACAACTAGAAAACATGTTTGCAACAGATTATTTAGCTTCTATCTCATAGAAAACCAGAGTTATCACAGCAGAAAGAAACTTGCTGAAAATGGCAAAATCTGATGGGTCCGTGTACACGAGAATTGTCGATTTTTTTAAATTTCGATTTTCTTCTTTAATTAAGGGTTATATTCAAGAAAAGAACTAGAAAACATGTTAGCAACAGATTTTGTAGCTTCTATGTCATAGAAAACCAGAGTTATCACAGCAGAAAGAAACTTGCTGAAAATGGCAAAATCTGATGGGTCCGTGTACACGAGAATTGTCGATTTTTTGAAATTTCGATTTTCTTCTTTAATTAAGGTTTATATTCAAGAAAACAACTAGAAAACATGTTTGCAACAGATTTTGTAGCTTCTATGTAATAGTAAACCAGAGTTATCACAGCAGAAAGAAACTTGCTGAAAATTGCAAAATCTGATGGGTCCGCGTACACGAGAATTGTCGATTTTTGGAAATTTCGATTTTCTTCTCTAATTAAGGTTTATATTCAAGAAAACAACTAGAAAACATGTTTGCAACAGATTTTGTAGCTTCTATGTAATAGTAAACCAGAGTTATCACAGCAGAAGAAACTTGCTGAAAATGGCAAAATCTGATGGGTCCGCGTACACGAGAATTGTCGATTTTTTGAAATTTCGATTTTCTTCTTTAATTTAGGTTTATATTCAAGAAAACAACTAGAAAACATGTTTGCAACAGATTTTGTAGCTTCTATGTAATAGTAAACCAGAGTTATCACAGCAGAAAGAAACTTGCTGAAAATGGCAAAATCTGATGGGTCCGCGTACACGAGAATTGTCGATTTTTTGAAATTTCGATTTTCTTCTTTAATTAAGGTTTATATTCAAGAAAACAACTAGAAAACATGTTTGCAACAGATTTTGTAGCTTCTATGTCATAGAAAACCAGAGTTATCACAGCAGAAAGAAACTTGCTGAAAATGGCAAAATCTGATGTGTCTGCGTACACAAGAATTGTCGATTTTTTGAAATTTCGATTTTCTTCTTTAATTAAGGTTTATATTCAAGAAAACAACTAGAAAACATGTTTGCAACAGATTTTGTAGCTTCTATGTCATAGAAAACCAGAGTTATCATAGCAGAAAATAACTTGCTTGAAATAGCAAAATCTGATGGGTCCGCGTACATGAGAATTGGCGATTTTTTGAAATTTTGACTTTCTTCTTTAATTAAGGTTTATATTAAAGAAAACAACTAGAAAACATGTTTGCAACAGATTTTGTAGCTTCTATGTAATAGTAAAGCAGAGTTATCACAGCAGAAAGAAACTTGCTGAAAATGGCAAAATCTGATGGGTCCGCGTACACGAGAATTGTCGATTTTTTGAAATTGGGATTTTCTTCTTTAATTTAGGTTTATATTCAAGAAAACAACTAGAAAACATGTTTGCAACATATTTTGTAGCTTCTATGTAATAGTAAACCAGAGTTATCACATCAGAAAGAAACTTGCTAAAAATAGCAAAATTTGATGGGTCCGCGTACATGAGAATTGTCGATTTTTTGAAATTTTGATTTTCTTCTTTAATTAAGGTTTATATTCAAGAAAACAACTAGAAAACATGTTTGCAACAGATTTTGTAGCTCCTATGTAATAGTAAACCAGAGTTATCACAGCAGAAAGAAACTTGCTAAAAATAGCAAAATTTGATGGGTCCGCGTACATGAGAATTGTCGATTTTTTGAAATTTTGATTTTCTTCTTTAATTAAGGTTTATATTCAAGAAAACAACTAGAAAACATGTTTGCAACAGATTTTGTAGCTCCTATGTAATAGTAAACCAGAGTTATCACAGCAGAAAGAAACTTGCTAAAAATAGCAAAATTTGATGGGTCCGCGTACATGAGAATTGTCGATTTTTTGAAATTTTGATTTTCTTCTTTAATTAAGGTTTATATTCAAGAAAACAACTAGAAAACATGTTTGCAACAGATTTTGTAGCTTCTATGTAATAGTAAACCAGAGTTATCACAGCAGAAAGAAACTTGCTGAAAATTGCAAAATCTGATGGGTCCGCGTACACGAGAATTGTCGATTTTTTGAAATTTCGATTTTCTTCTCTAATTAAGGTTTATATTCAAGAAAACAACTAGAAAACATGTTTGCAACAGATTTTGTAGCTTCTATGTAATAGTAAACCAGAGTTATCACAGCAGAAAGAAACTTGCTGAAAATGGCAAAATCTGATGGGTCCGCGTACACGAGAATTGTCGATTTTTTGAAATTTCGATTTTCTTCTTTAATTTAGGTTTATATTCAAGAAAACAACTAGAAAACATGTTTGCAACAGATTTTGTAGCTTCTATGTAATAGTAAACCAGAGTTATCACAGCAGAAAGAAACTTGCTGAAAATGGCAAAATCTGATGGGTCCGCGTACACGAGAATTGTCGATTTTTTGAAATTTCGATTTTCTTCTTTAATTAAGGTTTATATTCAAGAAAACAACTAGAAAACATGTTTGCAACAGATTTTGTAGCTTCTATGTCATAGAAAACCAGAGTTATCACAGCAGAAAGAAACTTGCTGAAAATGGCAAAATCTGATGTGTCTGCGTACACAAGAATTGTCGATTTTTTGAAATTTCGATTTTCTTCTTTAATTAAGGTTTATATTCAAGAAAACAACTAGAAAACATGTTTGCAACAGATTTTGTAGCTTCTATGTCATAGAAAACCAGAGTTATCATAGCAGAAAATAACTTGCTTGAAATAGCAAAATCTGATGGGTCCGCGTACATGAGAATTGTCGATTTTTTGAAATTTTGATTTTCTTCTTTAATTAAGGTTTATATTAAAGAAAACAACTAGAAAACATGTTTGCAACAGATTTTGTAGCTTCTATGTAATAGTAAAGCAGAGTTATCACAGCAGAAAGAAACTTGTTGAAAATGGCAAAATCTGATGGGTCCGCGTACACGAGAATTGTCGATTTTTTGAAATTGGGATTTTCTTCTTTAATTTAGGTTTATATTCAAGAAAACAACTAGAAAACATGTTTGCAACATATTTTGTAGCTTCTATGTAATAGTAAACCAGAGTTATCACATCAGAAAGAAACTTGCTAAAAATAGCAAAATTTGATGGGTCCGCGTACATGAGAATTGTCGATTTTTTGAAATTTTGATTTTCTTCTTTAATTAAGGTTTATATTCAAGAAAACAACTAGAAAACATGTTTGCAACAGATTTTGTAGCTCCTATGTAATAGTAAACCAGAGTTATCACAGCAGAAAGAAACTTGCTAAAAATAGCAAAATTTGATGGGTCCGCGTACATGAGAATTGTCGATTTTTTGAAATTTTGATTTTCTTCTTTAATTAAGGTTTATATTCAAGAAAACAACTAGAAAACATGTTTGCAACAGATTTTGTAGCTTCTATGTAATAGTAAACCAGAGTTATCACAGCAGAAAGAAACTTGCTGAAAATGGCAAAATCTGATGGGTCCGCGTACACGTGAATTGTCGATTTTTTGAAATTTCGATTTTCTTCTCTAATTAAGGTTTATATTCAAAAAAACAACTAGAAAACATGTTTGCAACAGATTTTGTAGCTTCTATGTCATAGAAAACCAGAGTTATCACAGCAGAAAGAAACTTGCTGAAAATGGCAAAATCTGATGTGTCTGCGTACACAAGAATTGTCGATTTTTTGAAATTTCGATTTTCTTCTTTAATTAAGGTTTATATTCAAGAAAACAACTAGAAAACATGTTTGCAACAGATTTTGTAGCTTCTATGTCATAGAAAACCAGAGTTATCATAGCAGAAAATAACTTGCTTGAAATAGCAAAATCTGATGGGTCCGCGTACATGAGAATTGGCGATTTTTTGAAATTTTGACTTTCTTCTTTAATTAAGGTTTATATTAAAGAAAACAACTAGAAAACATGTTTGCAACAGATTTTGTAGCTTCTATGTAATAGTAAAGCAGAGTTATCACAGCAGAAAGAAACTTGCTGAAAATGGCAAAATCTGATGGGTCCGCGTACACGAGAATTGTCGATTTTTTGAAATTGGGATTTTCTTCTTTAATTTAGGTTTATATTCAAGAAAACAACTAGAAAACATGTTTGCAACATATTTTGTAGCTTCTATGTAATAGTAAACCAGAGTTATCACATCAGAAAGAAACTTGCTAAAAATAGCAAAATTTGATGGGTCCGCGTACATGAGAATTGTCGATTTTTTGAAATTTTGATTTTCTTCTTTAATTAAGGTTTATATTCAAGAAAACAACTAGAAAACATGTTTGCAACAGATTTTGTAGCTCCTATGTAATAGTAAACCAGAGTTATCACAGCAGAAAGAAACTTGCTAAAAATAGCAAAATTTGATGGGTCCGCGTACATGAGAATTGTCGATTTTTTGAAATTTTGATTTTCTTCTTTAATTAAGGTTTATATTCAAGAAAACAACTAGAAAACATGTTTGCAACAGATTTTGTAGCTCCTATGTGATAGTAAACCAGAGTTATCACAGCAGAAAGAAACTTGCTAAAAATAGCAAAATTTGATGGGTCCGCGTACATGAGAATTGTCGATTTTTTGAAATTTTGATTTTCTTCTTTAATTAAGGTTTATATTCAAGAAAACAACTAGAAAACATGTTTGCAACAGATTTTGTAGCTTCTATGTAATAGTAAACCAGAGTTATCACAGCAGAAAGAAACTTGCTGAAAATTGCAAAATCTGATGGGTCCGCGTACACGAGAATTGTCGATTTTTTGAAATTTCGATTTTCTTCTCTAATTAAGGTTTATATTCAAGAAAACAACTAGAAAACATGTTTGCAACAGATTTTGTAGCTTCTATGTAATAGTAAACCAGAGTTATCACAGCAGAAAGAAACTTGCTGAAAATGGCATCATCTGATGGGTCCGCGTACACGAGAATTGTCGATTTTTTGAAATTTCGATTTTCTTCTTTAATTAAGGTTTATATTCAAGAAAACAACTAGAAAACATGTTTGCAACAGATTTTGTAGCTTCTATGTCATAGAAAACCAGAGTTATCACAGCAGAAAGAAACTTGCTGAAAATGGCAAAATCTGATGTGTCTGCGTACACAAGAATTGTCGATTTTTTGAAATTTCGATTTTCTTCTTTAATTAAGGTTTATATTCAAGAAAACAACTAGAAAACATGTTTGCAACAGATTTTGTAGCTTCTATGTCATAGAAAACCAGAGTTATCATAGCAGAAAATAACTTGCTTGAAATAGCAAAATCTGATGGGTCCGCGTACATGAGAATTGGCGATTTTTTGAAATTTTGACTTTCTTCTTTAATTAAGGTTTATATTAAAGAAAACAACTAGAAAACATGTTTGCAACAGATTTTGTAGCTTCTATGTAATAGTAAAGCAGAGTTATCACAGCAGAAAGAAACTTGCTGAAAATGGCAAAATCTGATGGGTCCGCGTACACGAGAATTGTCGATTTTTTGAAATTGGGATTTTCTTCTTTAATTTAGGTTTATATTCAAGAAAACAACTAGAAAACATGTTTGCAACATATTTTGTAGCTTCTATGTAATAGTAAACCAGAGTTATCACATCAGAAAGAAACTTGCTAAAAATAGCAAAATTTGATGGGTCCGCGTACATGAGAATTGTCGATTTTTTGAAATTTTGATTTTCTTCTTTAATTAAGGTTTATATTCAAGAAAACAACTAGAAAACATGTTTGCAACAGATTTTGTAGCTCCTATGTAATAGTAAACCAGAGTTATCACAGCAGAAAGAAACTTGCTAAAAATAGCAAAATTTGATGGGTCCGCGTACATGAGAATTGTCGATTTTTTGAAATTTTGATTTTCTTCTTTAATTAAGGTTTATATTCAAGAAAACAACTAGAAAACATGTTTGCAACAGATTTTGTAGCTCCTATGTGATAGTAAACCAGAGTTATCACAGCAGAAAGAAACTTGCTAAAAATAGCAAAATTTGATGGGTCCGCGTACATGAGAATTGTCGATTTTTTGAAATTTTGATTTTCTTCTTTAATTAAGGTTTATATTCAAGAAAACAACTAGAAAACATGTTTGCAACAGATTTTGTAGCTTCTATGTAATAGTAAACCAGAGTTATCACAGCAGAAAGAAACTTGCTGAAAATTGCAAAATCTGATGGGTCCGCGTACACGAGAATTGTCGATTTTTTGAAATTTCGATTTTCTTCTCTAATTAAGGTTTATATTCAAGAAAACAACTAGAAAACATGTTTGCAACAGATTTTGTAGCTTCTATGTAATAGTAAACCAGAGTTATCACAGCAGAAAGAAACTTGCTGAAAATGGCATCATCTGATGGGTCCGCGTACACGAGAATTGTCGATTTTTTGAAATTTCGATTTTCTTCTTTAATTAAGGTTTATATTCAAGAAAACAACTAGAAAACATGTTTGCAACAGATTTTGTAGCTTCTATGTCATAGAAAACCAGAGTTATCACAGCAGAAAGAAACTTGCTGAAAATGGCAAAATCTGATGTGTCTGCGTACACAAGAATTGTCGATTTTTTGAAATTTCGATTTTCTTCTTTAATTAAGGTTTATATTCAAGAAAACAACTAGAAAACATGTTTGCAACAGATTTTGTAGCTTCTATGTCATAGAAAACCAGAGTTATCATAGCAGAAAATAACTTGCTTGAAATAGCAAAATCTGATGGGTCCGCGTACATGAGAATTGTCGATTTTTTGAAATTTTGATTTTCTTCTTTAATTAAGGTTTATATTAAAGAAAACAACTAGAAAACATGTTTGCAACAGATTTTGTAGCTTCTATGTAATAGTAAAGCAGAGTTATCACAGCAGAAAGAAACTTGCTGAAAATGGCAAAATCTGATGGGTCCGCGTACACGAGAATTGTCGATTTTTTGAAATTGGGATTTTCTTCTTTAATTTAGGTTTATATTCAAGAAAACAACTAGAAAACATGTTTGCAACATATTTTGTAGCTTCTATGTAATAGTAAACCAGAGTTATCACATCAGAAAGAAACTTGCTAAAAATAGCAAAATTTGATGGGTCCGCGTACATGAGAATTGTCGATTTTTTGAAATTTTGATTTTCTTCTTTAATTAAGGTTTATATTCAAGAAAACAACTAGAAAACATGTTTGCAACAGATTTTGTAGCTCCTATGTAATAGTAAACCAGAGTTATCACAGCAGAAAGAAACTTGCTAAAAATAGCAAAATTTGATGGGTCCGCGTACATGAGAATTGTCGATTTTTTGAAATTTTGATTTTCTTCTTTAATTAAGGTTTATATTCAAGAAAACAACTAGAAAACATGTTTGCAACAGATTTTGTAGCTCCTATGTAATAGTAAACCAGAGTTATCACAGCAGAAAGAAACTTGCTAAAAATAGCAAAATTTGATGGGTCCGCGTACATGAGAATTGTCGATTTTTTGAAATTTTGATTTTCTTCTTTAATTAAGGTTTATATTCAAGAAAACAACTAGAAAACATGTTTGCAACAGATTTTGTAGCTTCTATGTAATAGTAAACCAGAGTTATCACAGCAGAAAGAAACTTGCTGAAAATTGCAAAATCTGATGGGTCCGCGTACACGAGAATTGTCGATTTTTTGAAATTTCGATTTTCTTCTCTAATTAAGGTTTATATTCAAGAAAACAACTAGAAAACATGTTTACAACAGATTTTGTAGCTTCTATGTAATAGTAAACCAGAGTTATCACAGCAGAAAGAAACTTGCTGAAAATGGCAAAATCTGATGGGTCCGCGTACACGAGAATTGTCGATTTTTTGAAATTTCGATTTTCTTCTTTAATTTAGGTTTATATTCAAGAAAACAACTAGAAAACATGTTTGCAACAGATTTTGTAGCTTCTATGTAATAGTAAACCAGAGTTATCACAGCAGAAAGAAACTTGCTGAAAATGGCAAAATCTGATGGGTCCGCGTACACGAGAATTGTCGATTTTTTGAAATTTCGATTTTCTTCTTTAATTAAGGTTTATATTCAAGAAAACAACTAGAAAACATGTTTGCAACAGATTTTGTAGCTTCTATGTCATAGAAAACCAGAGTTATCACAGCAGAAAGAAACTTGCTGAAAATGGCAAAATCTGATGTGTCTGCGTACACAAGAATTGTCGATTTTTTGAAATTTCGATTTTCTTCTTTAATTAAGGTTTATATTCAAGAAAACAACTAGAAAACATGTTTGCAACAGATTTTGTAGCTTCTATGTCATAGAAAACCAGAGTTATCATAGCAGAAAATAACTTGCTTGAAATAGCAAAATCTGATGGGTCCGCGTACATGAGAATTGTCGATTTTTTGAAATTTTGATTTTCTTCTTTAATTAAGGTTTATATTAAAGAAAACAACTAGAAAACATGTTTGCAACAGATTTTGTAGCTTCTATGTAATAGTAAAGCAGAGTTATCACAGCAGAAAGAAACTTGCTGAAAATGGCAAAATCTGATGGGTCCGCGTACACGAGAATTGTCGATTTTTTGAAATTGGGATTTTCTTCTTTAATTTAGGTTTATATTCAAGAAAACAACTAGAAAACATGTTTGCAACATATTTTGTAGCTTCTATGTAATAGTAAACCAGAGTTATCACAGCAGAAAGAAACTTGCTGAAAATTGCAAAATTTGATGGGTCCGCGTACATGAGAATTGTCGATTTTTTGAAATTTTGATTTTCTTCTTTAATTAAGGTTTATATTCAAGAAAACAACTAGAAAACATGTTTGCAACAGATTTTGTAGCTTCTATGTAATAGTAAACCAGAGTTATCACAGCAGAAAGAAACTTGCTGAAAATTGCAAAATCTGATGGGTCCGCGTACACGTGAATTGTCGATTTTTTGAAATTTCGATTTTCTTCTCTAATTAAGGTTTATATTCAAAAAAACAACTAGAAAACATGTTTGCAACAGATTTTGTAGCTTCTATGTCATAGAAAACCAGAGTTATCACAGCAGAAAGAAACTTGCTGAAAATGGCAAAATCTGATGTGTCTGCGTACACAAGAATTGTCGATTTTTTGAAATTTCGATTTTCTTCTTTAATTAAGGTTTATATTCAAGAAAACAACTAGAAAACATGTTTGCAACAGATTTTGTAGCTTCTATGTCATAGAAAACCAGAGTTATCATAGCAGAAAATAACTTGCTTGAAATAGCAAAATCTGATGGGTCCGCGTACATGAGAATTGGCGTCTTTTTGAAATTTTGACTTTCTTCTTTAATTAAGGTTTATATTAAAGAAAACAACTAGAAAACATGTTTGCAACAGATTTTGTAGCTTCTATGTAATAGTAAAGCAGAGTTATCACAGCAGAAAGAAACTTGCTGAAAATGGCAAAATCTGATGGGTCCGCGTACACGAGAATTGTCGATTTTTTGAAATTGGGATTTTCTTCTTTAATTTAGGTTTATATTCAAGAAAACAACTAGAAAACATGTTTGCAACATATTTTGTAGCTTCTATGTAATAGTAAACCAGAGTTATCACATCAGAAAGAAACTTGCTAAAAATAGCAAAATTTGATGGGTCCGCGTACATGAGAATTGTCGATTTTTTGAAATTTTGATTTTCTTCTTTAATTAAGGTTTATATTCAAGAAAACAACTAGAAAACATGTTTGCAACAGATTTTGTAGCTCCTATGTAATAGTAAACCAGAGTTATCACAGCAGAAAGAAACTTGCTAAAAATAGCAAAATTTGATGGGTCCGCGTACATGAGAATTGTCGATTTTTTGAAATTTTGATTTTCTTCTTTAATTAAGGTTTATATTCAAGAAAACAACTAGAAAACATGTTTGCAACAGATTTTGTAGCTTCTATGTAATAGTAAACCAGAGTTATCACAGCAGAAAGAAACTTGCTGAAAATTGCAAAATCTGATGGGTCCGCGTACACGAGAATTGTCGATTTTTTGAAATTTCGATTTTCTTCTCTAATTAAGGTTTATATTCAAGAAAACAACTAGAAAACATGTTTGCAACAGATTTTGTAGCTTCTATGTAATAGTAAACCAGAGTTATCACAGCAGAAAGAAACTTGCTGAAAATGGCATCATCTGATGGGTCCGCGTACACGAGAATTGTCGATTTTTTGAAATTTCGATTTTCTTCTTTAATTAAGGTTTATATTCAAGAAAACAACTAGAAAACATGTTTGCAACAGATTTTGTAGCTTCTATGTCATAGAAAACCAGAGTTATCACAGCAGAAAGAAACTTGCTGAAAATGGCAAAATCTGATGTGTCTGCGTACACAAGAATTGTCGATTTTTTGAAATTTCGATTTTCTTCTTTAATTAAGGTTTATATTCAAGAAAACAACTAGAAAACATGTTTGCAACAGATTTTGTAGCTTCTATGTCATAGAAAACCAGAGTTATCATAGCAGAAAATAACTTGCTATAAATAGCAAAATCTGATGGGTCCGCGTACATGAGAATTGTCGATTTTTTGAAATTTTGATTTTCTTCTTTAATTAAGGTTTATATTAAAGAAAACAACTAGAAAACATGTTTGCAACAGATTTTGTAGCTTCTATGTAATAGTAAAGCAGAGTTATCACAGCAGAAAGAAACTTGCTGAAAATGGTAAAATCTGATGGGTCCGCGTACACGAGAATTGTCGATTTTTTGAAATTGGGATTTTCTTCTTTAATTTAGGTTTATATTCAAGAAAACAACTAGAAAACATGTTTGCAACATATTTTGTAGCTTCTATGTAATAGTAAACCAGAGTTATCACATCAGAAAGAAACTTGCTAAAAATAGCAAAATTTGATGGGTCCGCGTACATGAGAATTGTCGATTTTTTGAAATTTTGATTTTCTTCTTTAATTAAGGTTTATATTCAAGAAAACAACTAGAAAACATGTTTGCAACAGATTTTGTAGCTCCTATGTAATAGTAAACCAGAGTTATCACAGCAGAAAGAAACTTGCTAAAAATAGCAAAATTTGATGGGTCCGCGTACATGAGAATTGTCGATTTTTTGAAATTTTGATTTTCTTCTTTAATTAAGGTTTATATTCAAGAAAACAACTAGAAAACATGTTTGCAACAGATTTTGTAGCTTCTATGTAATAGTAAACCAGAGTTATCACAGCAGAAAGAAACTTGCTGAAAATTGCAAAATCTGATGGGTCCGCGTACACGTGAATTGTCGATTTTTTGAAATTTCGATTTTCTTCTCTAATTAAGGTTTATATTCAAAAAAACAACTAGAAAACATGTTTGCAACAGATTTTGTAGCTTCTATGTCATAGAAAACCAGAGTTATCATAGCAGAAAATAACTTGCTTAAAATAGCAAAATCTGATGGGTTCGCGTACATGAGAATTGTCGATTTTTTGAAATTTTGATTTTCTTCTTTAATTAAGGTTTATATTCAAGAAAACAATTAGAAAACATGTTTGCAACAGATTTTGTAGCTTCTATGTAATAGTAAAGCAGAGTTATCACAGCAGAAAGAAACTTGCTGAAAATGGCAAAATCTGATGGGTCCGCGTACACGAGAATTGTCGATTTTTTTAAGTTGGGATTTTCTTCTTTAATTAAGGTTTATATTCAAGAAAACAACTAGAAAACATGTTTGCAACAGATTTTGTAGCTTCTATGTCATAGAAAACCAGAGTTATCATAGCAGAAAATAACTTGCTTGAAATAGCAAAATCTGATGGGTCTGCGTACATGAGAATTGTCGATTTTTTGAAATTTTGATTTTCTTCTTTAATTAAGGTTTATATTCAAGAAAACAACTAGAAAACATGTTTGCAACAGATTTTGTAGCTTCTATCTCATAGAAAACCAGAGTTATCACAGCAGAAAATAACTTGCTTAAAACAGCAAAATCTGATGGGTCCGCGTACATGAGAATTGTCGATTTTTTGAAATTTTGATTTTCTTCTTTAATTAAGGTTTATATTCAAGAAAAGAACTAGAAAACATGTTTGCAACAGATTTTGTAGCTTCTATGTCATAGAAAACCAGAGTTATCACAGCAGAAAGAAACTTGCTGAAAATGGCAAAATCTGATGGGTCTGCGTACACAAGAATTGTCGATTTTTTGAAATTTCGATTTTCTTCTTTAATTAAGGTTTATATTCAAGAAAACAACTAGAAAACATGTTTGCAACAGATTTTGTAGCTTCTATGTCATAGAAAACCAGAGTTATCATAGCAGAAAATAACTTGCTTGAAATAGCAAAATCTGATGGGTCCGCGTACATGAGAATTGTCGATTTTTTGAAATTTTGATTTTCTTCTTTAATTAAGGTTTATATTAAAGAAAACAACTAGAAAACATGTTTGCAACAGATTTTGTAGCTTCTATGTAATAGTAAAGCAGAGTAATCACAGCAGAAAGAAACTTGCTGAAAATGGCAAAATCTGATGGGTCCGCGTACACGAGAATTGTCGATTTTTGGAAATTTCGATTTTCTTCTTTAATTAAGGTTTATATTCAAGAAAACAACTAGAAAACATGTTTGCAACACATTTTGTAGCTTCTATGTAATAGTAAACCAGAGTTATCACAGCAGAAAGAAACTTGCTAAAAATAGCAAAATCTGATGGGTCCGCGTACATGAGAATTGTCGATTTTTTGAAATTTTGATTTTCTTCTTTAATTAAGGTTTATATTCAAGAAAACAACTAGAAAACATGTTTGCAACAGATTTTGTAGCTTCTATGTAATAGTAAACCAGAGTTATCACAGCAGAAAGAAACTTGCTGAAAACAGCATAATCTGATGGGTCCGCGTACATGAGAATTGTCGATTTTTTGAAATTTTGATTTTCTTCTTTAATTAAGGTTTATATTCAAGAAAACAACTAGAAAACATGTTTGCAACAGATTTTGTAGCTTCTATGTCATAGAAAACCAGAGTTATCATAGCAGAAAATAACTTGCTTGAAATAGCAAAATCTGATGGGTCCGCGTACATGAGAATTGTCGATTTTTTGTAAATTTCGATTTTCTTCTTGGATTAAGGTTTATATTCAAGAAAACAACTAGAAAACATGTTTGCAACAGATTTTGTAGCTTCTATGTAATAGTAAAGCAGAGTTATCACAGCAGAAAGAAACTTGCTGAAAATGGCAAAATCTGATGGGTCCGCGTACACGAGAATTGTCGTTTTTTTGAAATTGGGATTTTCTTCTTTAATTAAGGTTTATATTCAAGAAAACAACTAGAAAACATGTTTGCAACAGATTTTGTAGCTTCTATGTAATAGTAAACCAGAGTTATCACAGCAGAAAGAAACTTGCTAAAAATAGCAAAATTTGATGGGTCCGCGTACATGAGAATTGTCGATTTTTTGAAATTTTGATTTTCTTCTTTAATTAAGGTTTATATTCAAGAAAACAACTAGAAAACATGTTTGCAACAGATTTTGTAGCTCCTATGTAATAGTAAACCAGAGTTATCACAGCAGAAAGAAACTTGCTAAAAATAGCAAAATTTGATGGGTCCGCGTACATGAGAATTGTCGATTTTTTGAAATTTTGATTTTCTTCTTTAATTAAGGTTTATATTCAAGAAAACAACTAGAAAACATGTTTGCAACAGATTTTGTAGCTTCTATGTCATAGAAAACCAGAGTTATCACAGCAGAAAGAAACTTGCTGAAAATGGCAAAATCTGATGTGTCTGCATACACAAGAATTGTCGATTTTTTGAAATTTCGATTTTCTTCTTTAATTAAGGTTTATATTCAAGAAAACAACTAGAAAACATGTTTGCAACAGATTTTGTAGCTTCTATGTCATAGAAAACCAGAGTTATCATAGCAGAAAATAACTTGCTTGAAATAGCAAAATCTGATGGGTCCGCGTACATGAGAATTGGCGATTTTTTGAAATTTTGACTTTCTTCTTTAATTAAGGTTTATATTAAAGAAAACAACTAGAAAACATGTTTGCAACAGATTTTGTAGCTTCTATGTAATAGTAAAGCAGAGTTATCACAGCAGAAAGAAACTTGCTGAAAATGGCAAAATCTGATGGGTCCGCGTACACGAGAATTGTCGATTTTTTGAAATTGGGATTTTCTTCTTTAATTTAGGTTTATATTCAAGAAAACAACTAGAAAACATGTTTGCAACATATTTTGTAGCTTCTATGTAATAGTAAACCAGAGTTATCACATCAGAAAGAAACTTGCTAAAAATAGCAAAATTTGATGGGTCCGCGTACATGAGAATTGTCGATTTTTTGAAATTTTGATTTTCTTCTTTAATTAAGGTTTATATTCAAGAAAACAACTAGAAAACATGTTTGCAACAGATTTTGTAGCTCCTATGTAATAGTAAACCAGAGTTATCACAGCAGAAAGAAACTTGCTAAAAATAGCAAAATTTGATGGGTCCGCGTACATGAGAATTGTCGATTTTTTGAAATTTTGATTTTCTTCTTTAATTAAGGTTTATATTCAAGAAAACAACTAGAAAACATGTTTGCAACAGATTTTGTAGCTCCTATGTAATAGTAAACCAGAGTTATCACAGCAGAAAGAAACTTGCTAAAAATAGCAAAATTTGATGGGTCCGCGTACATGAGAATTGTCGATTTTTTGAAATTTTGATTTTCTTCTTTAATTAAGGTTTATATTCAAGAAAACAACTAGAAAACATGTTTGCAACAGATTTTGTAGCTTCTATGTAATAGTAAACCAGAGTTATCACAGCAGAAAGAAACTTGCTGAAAATTGCAAAATCTGATGGGTCCGCGTACACGAGAATTGTCGATTTTTTGAAATTTCGATTTTCTTCTCTAATTAAGGTTTATATTCAAGAAAACAACTAGAAAACATGTTTGCAACAGATTTTGTAGCTTCTATGTAATAGTAAACCAGAGTTATCACAGCAGAAAGAAACTTGCTGAAAATGGCATCATCTGATGGGTCCGCGTACACGAGAATTGTCGATTTTTTGAAATTTCGATTTTCTTCTTTAATTAAGGTTTATATTCAAGAAAACAACTAGAAAACATGTTTGCAACAGATTTTGTAGCTTCTATGTCATAGAAAACCAGAGTTATCACAGCAGAAAGAAACTTGCTGAAAATGGCAAAATCTGATGTGTCTGCGTACACAAGAATTGTCGATTTTTTGAAATTTCGATTTTCTTCTTTAATTAAGGTTTATATTCAAGAAAACAACTAGAAAACATGTTTGCAACAGATTTTGTAGCTTCTATGTCATAGAAAACCAGAGTTATCATAGCAGAAAATAACTTGCTTGAAATAGCAAAATCTGATGGGTCCGCGTACATGAGAATTGTCGATTTTTTGAAATTTTGATTTTCTTCTTTAATTAAGGTTTATATTAAAGAAAACAACTAGAAAACATGTTTGCAACAGATTTTGTAGCTTCTATGTAATAGTAAAGCAGAGTTATCACAGCAGAAAGAAACTTGCTGAAAATGGCAAAATCTGATGGGTCCGCGTACACGAGAATTGTCGATTTTTTGAAATTGGGATTTTCTTCTTTAATTTAGGTTTATATTCAAGAAAACAACTAGAAAACATGTTTGCAACATATTTTGTAGCTTCTATGTAATAGTAAACCAGAGTTATCACATCAGAAAGAAACTTGCTAAAAATAGCAAAATTTGATGGGTCCGCGTACATGAGAATTGTCGATTTTTTGAAATTTTGATTTTCTTCTTTAATTAAGGTTTATATTCAAGAAAACAACTAGAAAACATGTTTGCAACAGATTTTGTAGCTCCTATGTAATAGTAAACCAGAGTTATCACAGCAGAAAGAAACTTGCTAAAAATAGCAAAATTTGATGGGTCCGCGTACATGAGAATTGTCGATTTTTTGAAATTTTGATTTTCTTCTTTAATTAAGGTTTATATTCAAGAAAACAACTAGAAAACATGTTTGCAACAGATTTTGTAGCTTCTATGTAATAGTAAACCAGAGTTATCACAGCAGAAAGAAACTTGCTGAAAATTGCAAAATCTGATGGGTCCGCGTACACGTGAATTGTCGATTTTTTGAAATTTCGATTTTCTTCTCTAATTAAGGTTTATATTCAAAAAAACAACTAGAAAACATGTTTGCAACAGATTTTGTAGCTTCTATGTCATAGAAAACCAGAGTTATCATAGCAGAAAATAACTTGCTTAAAATAGCAAAATCTGATGGGTTCGCGTACATGAGAATTGTCGATTTTTTGAAATTTTGATTTTCTTCTTTAATTAAGGTTTATATTCAAGAAAACAATTAGAAAACATGTTTGCAACAGATTTTGTAGCTTCTATGTAATAGTAAAGCAGAGTTATCACAGCAGAAAGAAACTTGCTGAAAATGGCAAAATCTGATGGGTCCGCGTACACGAGAATTGTCGATTTTTTTAAGTTGGGATTTTCTTCTTTAATTAAGGTTTATATTCAAGAAAACAACTAGAAAACATGTTTGCAACAGATTTTGTAGCTTCTATGTCATAGAAAACCAGAGTTATCATAGCAGAAAATAACTTGCTTGAAATAGCAAAATCTGATGGGTCTGCGTACATGAGAATTGTCGATTTTTTGAAATTTTGATTTTCTTCTTTAATTAAGGTTTATATTCAAGAAAACAACTAGAAAACATGTTTGCAACAGATTTTGTAGCTTCTATCTCATAGAAAACCAGAGTTATCACAGCAGAAAATAACTTGCTTAAAACAGCAAAATCTGATGGGTCCGCGTACATGAGAATTGTCGATTTTTTGAAATTTTGATTTTCTTCTTTAATTAAGGTTTATATTCAAGAAAAGAACTAGAAAACATGTTTGCAACAGATTTTGTAGCTTCTATGTCATAGAAAACCAGAGTTATCACAGCAGAAAGAAACTTGCTGAAAATGGCAAAATCTGATGGGTCTGCGTACACAAGAATTGTCGATTTTTTGAAATTTCGATTTTCTTCTTTAATTAAGGTTTATATTCAAGAAAACAACTAGAAAACATGTTTGCAACAGATTTTGTAGCTTCTATGTCATAGAAAACCAGAGTTATCACAGCAGAAAGAAACTTGCTGAAAATGGCAAAATCTGATGTGTCTGCGTACACAAGAATTGTCGATTTTTTGAAATTTCGATTTTCTTCTTTAATTAAGGTTTATATTCAAGAAAACAACTAGAAAACATGTTTGCAACAGATTTTGTAGCTTCTATGTCATAGAAAACCAGAGTTATCATAGCAGAAAATAACTTGCTTGAAATAGCAAAATCTGATGGGTCCGCGTACATGAGAATTGTCGATTTTTTGAAATTTTGATTTTCTTCTTTAATTAAGGTTTATATTAAAGAAAACAACTAGAAAACATGTTTGCAACAGATTTTGTAGCTTCTATGTAATAGTAAAGCAGAGTTATCACAGCAGAAAGAAACTTGCTGAAAATGGCAAAATCTGATGGGTCCGCGTACACGAGAATTGTCGATTTTTTGAAATTGGGATTTTCTTCTTTAATTAAGGTTTATATTCAAGAAAACAACTAGAAAACATGTTTGCAACATATTTTGTAGCTTCTATGTAATAGTAAACCAGAGTTATCACATCAGAAAGAAACTTGCTAAAAATAGCAAAATTTGATGGGTCCGCGTACATGAGAATTGTCGATTTTTTGAAATTTTGATTTTCTTCTTTAATTAAGGTTTATATTCAAGAAAACAACTAGAAAACATGTTTGCAACAGATTTTGTAGCTCCTATGTAATAGTAAACCAGAGTTATCACAGCAGAAAGAAACTTGCTAAAAATAGCAAAATTTGATGGGTCCGCGTACATGAGAATTGTCGATTTTTTGAAATTTTGATTTTCTTCTTTAATTAAGGTTTATATTCAAGAAAACAACTAGAAAACATGTTTGCAACAGATTTTGTAGCTTCTATGTAATAGTAAACCAGAGTTATCACAGCAGAAAGAAACTTGCTGAAAATTGCAAAATCTGATGGGTCCGCGTACACGTGAATTGTCGATTTTTTGAAATTTCGATTTTCTTCTCTAATTAAGGTTTATATTCAAAAAAACAACTAGAAAACATGTTTGCAACAGATTTTGTAGCTTCTATGTGATAGAAAACCAGAGTTATCATAGCAGAAAATAACTTGCTTAAAATAGCAAAATCTGATGGGTTCGCGTACATGAGAATTGTCGATTTTTTGAAATTTTGATTTTCTTCTTTAATTAAGGTTTATATTCAAGAAAACAATTAGAAAACATGTTTGCAACAGATTTTGTAGCTTCTATGTAATAGTAAAGCAGAGTTATCACAGCAGAAAGAAACTTGCTGAAAATGGCAAAATCTGATGGGTCCGCGTACACGAGAATTGTCGATTTTTTTAAGTTGGGATTTTCTTCTTTAATTAAGGTTTATATTCAAGAAAACAACTAGAAAACATGTTTGCAACAGATTTTGTAGCTTCTATGTCATAGAAAACCAGAGTTATCATAGCAGAAAATAACTTGCTTGAAATAGCAAAATCTGATGGGTCTGCGTACATGAGAATTGTCGATTTTTTGAAATTTTGATTTTCTTCTTTAATTAAGGTTTATATTCAAGAAAACAACTAGAAAACATGTTTGCAACAGATTTTGTAGCTTCTATGTCATAGAAAACCAGAGTTATCACAGCAGAAAATAACTTGCTTAAAACAGCAAAATCTGATGGGTCCGCGTACATGAGAATTGTCGATTTTTTGAAATTTTGATTTTCTTCTTTAATTAAGGTTTATATTCAAGAAAAGAACTAGAAAACATGTTTGCAACAGATTTTGTAGCTTCTATGTCATAGAAAACCAGAGTTATCACAGCAGAAAGAAACTTGCTGAAAATGGCAAAATCTGATGGGTCTGCGTACACAAGAATTGTCGATTTTTTGAAATTTCGATTTTCTTCTTTAATTAAGGTTTATATTCAAGAAAACAACTAGAAAACATGTTTGCAACAGATTTTGTAGCTTCTATGTCATAGAAAACCAGAGTTATCATAGCAGAAAATAACTTGCTTGAAATAGCAAAATCTGATGGGTCCGCGTACATGAGAATTGTCGATTTTTTGAAATTTTGATTTTCTTCTTTAATTAAGATTTATATTAAAGAAAACAACTAGAAAACATGTTTGCAACAGATTTTGTAGCTTCTATGTAATAGTAAAGCAGAGTAATCACAGCAGAAAGAAACTTGCTGAAAATGGCAAAATCTGATGGGTCCGCGTACACGAGAATTGTCGATTTTTGGAAATTTCGATTTTCTTCTTTAATTAAGGTTTATATTCAAGAAAACAACTAGAAAACATGTTTGCAACACATTTTGTAGCTTCTATGTAATAGTAAACCAGAGTTATCACAGCAGAAAGAAACTTGCTAAAAATAGCAAAATCTGATGGGTCCGCGTACATGAGAATTGTCGATTTTTTGAAATTTTGATTTTCTTCTTTAATTAAGGTTTATATTCAAGAAAACAACTAGAAAACATGTTTGCAACAGATTTTGTAGCTTCTATGTAATAGTAAACCAGAGTTATCACAGCAGAAAGAAACTTGCTGAAAACAGCATAATCTGATGGGTCCGCGTACATGAGAATTGTCGATTTTTTGAAATTTTGATTTTCTTCTTTAATTAAGGTTTATATTCAAGAAAACAACTAGAAAACATGTTTGCAACAGATTTTGTAGCTTCTATGTCATAGAAAACCAGAGTTATCATAGCAGAAAATAACTTGCTTGAAATAGCAAAATCTGATGGGTCCGCGTACATGAGAATTGTCGATTTTTTGTAAATTTCGATTTTCTTCTTGGATTAAGGTTTATATTCAAGAAAACAACTAGAAAACATGTTTGCAACAGATTTTGTAGCTTCTATGTAATAGTAAAGCAGAGTTATCACAGCAGAAAGAAACTTGCTGAAAATGGCAAAATCTGATGGGTCCGCGTACACGAGAATTGTCGATTTTTTTAAATTGGGATTTTCTTCTTTAATTAAGGTTTATATTCAAGAAAACAACTAGAAAACATGTTTGCAACAGATTTTGTAGCTTCTATGTCATAGAAAACCAGAGTTATCACAGCAGAAAGAAACTTGCTGAAAATGGCAAAATCTGATGGGTCTGCGTACACAAGAATTGTCGATTTTTTGAAATTTCGATTTTCTTCTTTAATTAAGGTTTATATTAAAGAAAACAACTAGAAAACATGTTTGCAACAGATTTTGTAGCTTCTATGTCATAGAAAACCAGAGTTATCATAGCAGAAATAACTTGCTTGAAATAGCAAAATCTGATGGGTCCGCGTACACGAGAATTGTCGATTTTTTGAAATTTTGATTTTCTTCTTTAATTAAGGTTTATATTCAAGAAAACAACTAGAAAACATGTTTGCAACAGATTTTGTAGCTTCTATGTCATAGAAAACCAGAGTTATCACAGCAGAAAGAAACTTGCTGAAAATGGCAAAATCTGATGGGTCTGCGTACACAAGAATTGTCGATTTTTTGAAATTTCGATTTTCTTCTTTAATTAAGGTTTATATTAAAGAAAACAACTAGAAAACATGTTTGCAACAGATTTTGTAGCTTCTATGTCATAGAAAACCAGAGTTATCACAGCAGAAAGAAACTTGCTAAAAATAGCAAAATCTGATGGGTCCGCGTACATGAGAATTGTCGATTTTTTGAAATTTTGATTTTCTTCTTTAATTAAGGTTTATATTCAAGAAAACAACTAGAAAACATGTTTGCAACAGATTTTGTAGCTTCTATGTAATAGTAAACCAGAGTTATCACAGCAGAAAGAAACTTGCTGAAAACAGCATAATCTGATGGGTCCGCGTACATGAGAATTGTCGATTTTTTGAAATTTTGATTTTCTTCTTTAATTAAGGTTTATATTCAAGAAAACAACTAGAAAACATGTTTGCAACAGATTTTGTAGCTTCTATGTCATAGAAAACCAGAGTTATCATAGCAGAAAATAACTTGCTTGAAATAGCAAAATCTGATGGGTCCGCGTACATGAGAATTGTCGATTTTTTGTAAATTTCGATTTTCTTCTTGGATTAAGGTTTATATTCAAGAAAACAACTAGAAAACATGTTTGCAACAGATTTTGTAGCTTCTATGTAATAGTAAAGCAGAGTTATCACAGCAGAAAGAAACTTGCTGAAAATGGCAAAATCTGATGGGTCCGCGTACACGAGAATTGTCGATTTTTTGAAATTGGGATTTTCTTCTTTAATTAAGGTTTATATTCAAGAAAACAACTAGAAAACATGTTTGCAACAGATTTTGTAGCTTCTATGTAATAGTAAACCAGAGTTATCACAGCAGAAAGAAACTTGCTAAAAATAGCAAAATTTGATGGGTCCGCGTACATGAGAATTGTCGATTTTTTGAAATTTTGATTTTCTTCTTTAATTAAGGTTTATATTCAAGAAAACAACTAGAAAACATGTTTGCAACAGATTTTGTAGCTCCTATGTAATAGTAAACCAGAGTTATCACAGCAGAAAGAAACTTGCTAAAAATAGCAAAATTTGATGGGTCCGCGTACATGAGAATTGTCGATTTTTTGAAATTTTGATTTTCTTCTTTAATTAAGGTTTATATTCAAGAAAACAACTAGAAAACATGTTTGCAACAGATTTTGTAGCTTCTATGTAATAGTAAACCAGAGTTATCACAGCAGAAAGAAACTTGCTGAAAATTGCAAAATCTGATGGGTCCGCGTACACGAGAATTGTCGATTTTTTGAAATTTCGATTTTCTTCTCTAATTAAGGTTTATATTCAAGAAAACAACTAGAAAACATGTTTGCAACAGATTTTGTAGCTTCTATGTCATAGAAAACCAGAGTTATCATAGCAGAAAATAACTTGCTTAAAATAGCAAAATCTGATGGGTTCGCGTACATGAGAATTGTCGATTTTTTGAAATTTTGATTTTCTTCTTTAATTAAGGTTTATATTCAAGAAAACAATTAGAAAACATGTTTGCAACAGATTTTGTAGCTTCTATGTAATAGTAAAGCAGAGTTATCACAGCAGAAAGAAACTTGCTGAAAATGGCAAAATCTGATGGGTCCGCGTACACGAGAATTGTCGATTTTTTTAAATTGGGATTTTCTTCTTTAATTAAGGTTTATATTCAAGAAAACAACTAGAAAACATGTTTGCAACAGATTTTGTAGCTTCTATGTCATAGAAAACCAGAGTTATCACAGCAGAAAGAAACTTGCTGAAAATGGCAAAATCTGATGGGTCTGCGTACACAAGAATTGTCGATTTTTTGAAATTTCGATTTTCTTCTTTAATTAAGGTTTATATTAAAGAAAACAACTAGAAAACATGTTTGCAACAGATTTTGTAGCTTCTATGTCATAGAAAACCAGAGTTATCATAGCAGAAATAACTTGCTTGAAATAGCAAAATCTGATGGGTCCGCGTACACGAGAATTGTCGATTTTTTGAAATTTTGATTTTCTTCTTTAATTAAGGTTTATATTCAAGAAAACAACTAGAAAACATGTTTGCAACAGATTTTGTAGCTTCTATGTCATAGAAAACCAGAGTTATCACAGCAGAAAGAAACTTGCTGAAAATGGCAAAATCTGATGGGTCTGCGTACACAAGAATTGTCGATTTTTTGAAATTTCGATTTTCTTCTTTAATTAAGGTTTATATTAAAGAAAACAACTAGAAAACATGTTTGCAACAGATTTTGTAGCTTCTATGTCATAGAAAACCAGAGTTATCATAGCAGAAAATAACTTGCTTGAAATAGCAAAATCTGATGGGTCTGCGTACATGAGAATTGTCGATTTTTTGAAATTTTGATTTTCTTCTTTAATTAAGGTTTATATTCAAGAAAACAACTAGAAAACATGTTTGCAACAGATTTTGTAGCTTCTATCTCATAGAAAACCAGAGTTATCACAGCAGAAAATAACTTGCTTAAAACAGCAAAATCTGATGGGTCCGCGTACATGAGAATTGTCGATTTTTTGAAATTTTGATTTTCTTCTTTAATTAAGGTTTATATTCAAGAAAAGAACTAGAAAACATGTTTGCAACAGATTTTGTAGCTTCTATGTCATAGAAAACCAGAGTTATCACAGCAGAAAGAAACTTGCTGAAAATGGCAAAATCTGATGGGTCTGCGTACACAAGAATTGTCGATTTTTTGAAATTTCGATTTTCTTCTTTAATTAAGGTTTATATTCAAGAAAACAACTATAAAACATGTTTGCAACAGATTTTGTAGCTTCTATGTCATAGAAAACCAGAGTTATCATAGCAGAAAATAACTTGCTTGAAATAGCAAAATCTGATGGGTCCGCGTACATGAGAATTGTCGATTTTTTGAAATTTTGATTTTCTTCTTTAATTAAGGTTTATATTCAAGAAAACAACTAGAAAACATGTTTGCAACAGATTTTGTAGCTTCTATGTAATAGTAAAGCAGAGTTATCACAGCAGAAAGAAACTTGCTGAAAATGGCAAAATCTGATGGGTCCGCGTACACGAGAATTGTCGATTTTTTTAAATTGCGATTTTCTTCTTTAATTAAGGTTTATATTCAAGAAAACAACTAGAAAACATGTTTGCAACACATTTTGTAGCTTCTATGTAATAGTAAACCAGAGTTATCACAGCAGAAAGAAACTTGCTAAAAATAGCAAAATCTGATGGGTTTGCGTACATGAGAATTGTCGATTTTTTGAAATTTTGATTTTCTTCTTTAATTAAGGTTTATATTCAAGAAAACAACTAGAAAACATGTTTGCAACAGATTTTGTAGCTTCTATGTAATAGTAAACCAGAGTTATCACAGCAGAAAGAAACTTGCTGAAAATGGCAAAATCTGATGGGTCCGCGTACATGAGAATTGTCGATTTTTTGAAATTTTGATTTTCTTCTTTAATTAAGGTTTATATTCAAGAAAACAACTAGAAAACATGTTTGCAACAGATTTTGTAGCTTCTATGTCATAGAAAACCAGAGTTATCATAGCAGAAAATAACTTGCTTAAAACAGCAAAATCTGATGGGTCCGCGTACATGAGAATTGTCGATTTTTTGAAATTTTGATTTTCTTCTTTAATTAAGGTTTATATTCAAAAAAACAACTAGAAAACATGTTTGCAACAGATTTTGTAGCTTCTATCTCATAGAAAACCAGAGTTATCACAGCAGAAAGAAACTTGCTGAAAATGGCAAAATCTGATGGGTCCGCGTACACGAAAATTGTCGATTTTTTGAAATTTCGATTTTCTTCTTTAATTAAGGTTTATATTCAAGAAAACAACTAGGAAACATATTTGCAACAGATTTTGTAGCTTCTATGTCATAGAAAACCAGAGTTTTCATAGCAGAAAATAACTTGCTTAATATAGCAAAATCTGATGGGTCCGCGTACATGAGAATTGTCGATTTTTTGAAATTTTGATTTACTTCTTTAATTAAGGTTTATATTCAAGAAAACAACTAGAAAACATGTTTGCAACACATTTTGTAGCTTCTATGTAATAGTAAACCAGAGTTATCACAGCAGAAAGAAACTTGCTGAAAATAGCAAAATATGATGGGTCCGCGTACATGAGAATTGTCGATTTTTTGAAATTTTGATTTTCTTCTTTGATTAAAGGTTATATTCAAGAAAAGAACTAGAAAACATGTTTGCAACAGATTTTGTAGCTTCTATGTCATAGAAAACCAGAGTTATCACAGTAGAAAGAAACTTGCTGAAAATGGCAAAATCTGATGGGTCTGCAGACACAAGAATTGTCGATTTTTTGAAATTTCGATTTTCTTCTTTAATTAAGGTTTATATTCAAGAAAACAACTAGAAAACATGTTTGCAACAGATTTTGTAGCTTCTATGTCATAGAAAACCAGAGTTATCATAGCAGAAAATAACTTGCTTGAAATAGCGAAATCTGATGGGTCCGCGTACATGAGAATTGTCGATTTTTTGAAATTTTGATTTTCTTCTTTAATTAAGGTTTATATTCAAGAAAACAACTAGAAAACATGTTTGCAACAGATTTTGTAGCTTCTATGTCATAGAAAACCAGAGTTATCATAGCAGAAAATAACTTGCTTGAAATAGCAAAATCTGATGGGTCCGCGTACATGAGAATTGTCGATTTTTTGAAATTTTGATTTTCTTCTTTAATTAAGGTTTATATTAAAGAAAACAACTAGAAAACATGTTTGCAACAGATTTTGTAGCTTCTATGTAATAGTAAAGCAGAGTTATCACAGCAGAAAGAAACTTACTGAAAATGGCAAAATCTGATGGGTCCGCGTACACGAGAATTGTCGATTTTTTTAAATTTGGATTTTCTTCTTTAATTAAGGTTTATATTCAAGAAAACAACTAGAAAACATGTTTGCAACATATTTTGTAGCTTCTATGTAATAGTAAACCAGAGTTATCACAGCAGAAAGAAACTTGCTAAAAATAGCAAAATTTGATGGGTCCGCGTACATGAGAATTGTCGATTTTTTGAAATTTTGATTTTCTTCTTTAATTAAGGTTTATATTCAAGAAAACAACTAGAAAACATGTTTGCAACAGATTTTGTAGCTCCTATGTAATAGTAAACCAGAGTTATCACAGCAGAAAGAAACTTGCTAAAAATAGCAAAATTTGATGGGTCCGCGTACATGAGAATTGTCGATTTTTTGAAATTTTGATTTTCTTCTTTAATTAAGGTTTATATTCAAGAAAACAACTAGAAAACATGTTTGCAACAGATTTTGTAGCTTCTATGTAATAGTAAACCAGAGTTATCACAGCAGAAAGAAACTTGCTGAAAATTGCAAAATCTGATGGGTCCGCGTACACGAGAATTGTCGATTTTTTGAAATTTCGATTTTCTTCTCTAATTAAGGTTTATATTCAAGAAAACAACTAGAAAACATGTTTGCAACAGATTTTGTAGCTTCTATGTCATAGAAAACCAGAGTTATCATAGCAGAAAATAACTTGCTTAAAATAGCAAAATCTGATGGGTTCGCGTACATGAGAATTGTCGATTTTTTGAAATTTTGATTTTCTTCTTTAATTAAGGTTTATATTCAAGAAAACAATTAGAAAACATGTTTGCAACAGATTTTGTAGCTTCTATGTAATAGTAAAGCAGAGTTATCACAGCAGAAAGAAACTTGCTGAAAATGGCAAAATCTGATGGGTCCGCGTACACGAGAATTGTCGATTTTTTTAAATTGGGATTTTCTTCTTTAATTAAGGTTTATATTCAAGAAAACAACTAGAAAACATGTTTGCAACAGATTTTGTAGCTTCTATATCATAGAAAACCAGAGTTATCACAGCAGAAAGAAACTTGCTGAAAATGGCAAAATCTGATGGGTCTGCGTACACAAGAATTGTCGATTTTTTGAAATTTCGATTTTCTTCTTTAATTAAGGTTTATATTCAAGAAAACAACTAGAAAACATGTTTGCAACAGATTTTGTAGCTTCTATGTCATAGAAAACCAGAGTTATCATAGCAGAAAATAACTTGCTTAAAACAGCAAAATCTGATGGGTCCGCGTACATGAGAATTGTCGATTTTTTGAAATTTGGATTTTCTTCTTTAATTAAGGTTTATATTCAAGAAAACAACTAGAAAACATGTTTGCAACAGATTTTGTAGCTTCTATCTCATAGAAAACCAGAGTTATCACAGCAGAAAGAAACTTGCTGAAAATGGCAAAATCTGATGGGTCTGCGTACACGAGAATTGTCGATTTTTTGAAATTTCGATTTTCTTCTTTAATTAAGGTTTATATTCAAGAAAACAACTAGAAAACATGTTTGCAACAGATTTTGTAGCTCCTATGTAATAGTAAACCAGAGTTATCACAGCAGAAAGAAACTTGCTAAAAATAGCAAAATTTGATGGGTCCGCGTACATGAGAATTGTCGATTTTTTGAAATTTTGATTTTCTTCTTTAATTAAGGTTTATATTCAAGAAAACAACTAGAAAACATGTTTGCAACAGATTTTGTAGCTTCTATGTAATAGTAAACCAGAGTTATCACAGCAGAAAGAAACTTGCTGAAAATTGCAAAATCTGATGGGTCCGCGTACACGAGAATTGTCGATTTTTTTAAATTTCGATTTTCTTCTCTAATTAAGGTTTATATTCAAGAAAACAACTAGAAAACATGTTTGCAACAGATTTTGTAGCTTCTATGTCATAGAAAACCAGAGTTATCATAGCAGAAAATAACTTGCTTAAAATAGCAAAATCTGATGGGTTCGCGTACATGAGAATTGTCGATTTTTTGAAATTTTGATTTTCTTCTTTAATTAAGGTTTATATTCAAGAAAACAACTAGAAAACATGTTTGTAACAGATTTTGTAGCTTCTATGTAATAGTAAAGCAGAGTTATCACAGCAGAAAGAAACTTGCTGAAAATGGCAAAATCTGATGGGTCCGCGTACACGAGAATTGTCGATTTTTTTAAATTGGGATTTTCTTCTTTAATTAAGGTTTATATTCAAGAAAACAACTAGAAAACATGTTTGCCACAGATTTTGTAGCTTCTATGTCATAGAAAACCAGAGTTATCACAGCAGAAAGAAACTTGCTGAAAATGGCAAAATCTGATGGGTCTGCGTACACAAGAATTGTCGATTTTTTGAAATTTCGATTTTCTTCTTTAATTAAGGTTTATATTAAAGAAAACAACTAGAAAACATGTTTGCAACAGATTTTGTAGCTTCTATGTCATAGAAAACCAGAGTTATCATAGCAGAAATAACTTGCTTGAAATAGCAAAATCTGATGGGTCCGCGTACACGAGAATTGTCGATTTTTTGAAATTTTGATTTTCTTCTTTAATTAAGGTTTATATTCAAGAAAACAACTAGAAAACATGTTTGCAACAGATTTTGTAGCTTCTATGTCATAGAAAACCAGAGTTATCACAGCAGAAAGAAACTTGCTGAAAATGGCAAAATCTGATGGGTCTGCGTACACAAGAATTGTCGATTTTTTGAAATTTCGATTTTTTTCTTTAATTAAGGTTTATATTAAAGAAAACAACTAGAAAACATGTTTGCAACAGATTTTGTAGCTTCTATGTCATAGAAAACCAGAGTTATCATAGCAGAAAATAACTTGCTTGAAATAGCAAAATCTGATGGGTCCGCGTACATGAGAATTGTCGATTTTTTGAAATTTTGATTTTCTTCTTTAATTAAGGTTTATATTCAAGAAAACAACTAGAAAACATGTTTGCAACAGATTTTGTAGCTTCTATCTCATAGAAAACCAGAGTTATCACAGCAGAAAATAACTTGCTTAAAACAGCAAAATCTGATGGGTCCGCGTACATGAGAATTGTCGATTTTTTGAAATTTTGATTTTCTTCTTTAATTAAGGTTTATATTCAAGAAAAGAACTAGAAAACATGTTTGCAACAGATTTTGTAGCTTCTATGTCATAGAAAACCAGAGTTATCACAGCAGAAAGAAACTTGCTGAAAATGGCAAAATCTGATGGGTCTGCGTACACAAGAATTGTCGATTTTTTGAAATTTCGATTTTCTTCTTTAATTAAGGTTTATATTCAAGAAAACAACTAGAAAACATGTTTGCAACAGATTTTGTAGCTTCTATGTCATAGAAAACCAGAGTTATCATAGCAGAAAATAACTTGCTTGAAATAGCAAAATCTGATGGGTCCGCGTACATGAGAATTGTCGATTTTTTGAAATTTTGATTTTCTTCTTTAATTAAGGTTTATATTAAAGAAAACAACTAGAAAACATGTTTGCAACAGATTTTGTAGCTTCTATGTAATAGTAAAGCAGAGTTATCACAGCAGAAAGAAACTTGCTGAAAATGGCAAAATCTGATGGGTCCGCGTACACGAGAATTGTCGATTTTTTTAAATTGCGATTTTCTTCTTTAATTAAGGTTTATATTCAAGAAAACAACTAGAAAACATGTTTGCAACACATTTTGTAGCTTCTATGTAATAGTAAACCAGAGTTATCACAGCAGAAAGAAACTTGCTAAAAATAGCAAAATCTGATGGGTCCGCGTACATGAGAATTGTCGATTTTTTGAAATTTTGATTTTCTTCTTTAATTAAGGTTTATATTCAAGAAAACAACTAGAAAACATGTTTGCAACAGATTTTGTAGCTTCTATGTAATAGTAAACCAGAGTTATCACAGCAGAAAGAAACTTGCTGAAAATGGCAAAATCTGATGGGTCCGTGTACACCAGAATTGTCGATTTTTTTAAATTTCGATTTTCTTCTTTAATTAAGGTTTATATTCAAGAAAACAACTAGAAAACATGTTTGCAACAGATTTTGTAGCTTCTATGTCATAGAAAACCAGAGTTATCATAGCAGAAAATAACTTGCTTAAAACAGCAAAATCTGATGGGTCCGCGTACATGAGAATTGTCGATTTTTTGAAATTTTGATTTTCTTCTTTAATTAAGGTTTATATTCAAAAAAACAACTAGAAAACATGTTTGCAACAGATTTTGTAGCTTCTATCTCATAGAAAACCAGAGTTATCACAGCAGAAAGAAACTTGCTGAAAATGGCAAAATCTGATGGGTCCGCGTACACGAAAATTGTCGATTTTTTGAAATTTCGATTTTCTTCTTTAATTAAGGTTTATATTCAAGAAAACAACTAGGAAACATATTTGCAACAGATTTTGTAGCTTCTATGTCATAGAAAACCAGAGTTTTCATAGCAGAAAATAACTTGCTTAATATAGCAAAATCTGATGGGTCCGCGTACATGAGAATTGTCGATTTTTTGAAATTTTAATTTACTTCTTTAATTAAGGTTTATATTCAAGAAAACAACTAGAAAACATGTTTGCAACACATTTTGTAGCTTCTATGTAATAGTAAACCAGAGTTATCACAGCAGAAAGAAACTTGCTGAAAATAGCAAAATATGATGGGTCCGCGTACATGAGAATTGTCGATTTTTTGAAATTTTGATTTTCTTCTTTGATTAAAGGTTATATTCAAGAAAAGAACTAGAAAACATGTTTGCAACAGATTTTGTAGCTTCTATGTCATAGAAAACCAGAGTTATCACAGTAGAAAGAAACTTGCTGAAAATGGCAAAATCTGATGGGTCTGCAGACACAAGAATTGTCGATTTTTTGAAATTTCGATTTTCTTCTTTAATTAAGGTTTATATTCAAGAAAACAACTAGAAAACATGTTTGCAACAGATTTTGTAGCTTCTATGTCATAGAAAACCAGAGTTATCATAGCAGAAAATAACTTGCTTAAAATAGCAAAATCTGATGGGTTCGCGTACATGAGAATTGTCGATTTTTTGAAATTTTGATTTTCTTCTTTAATTAAGGTTTATATTCAAGAAAACAATTAGAAAACATGTTTGCAACAAATTTTGTAGCTTCTATGTAATAGTAAAGCAGAGTTATCACAGCAGAAAGAAACTTGCTGAAAATGGCAAAATCTGATGGGTCCGCGTACACGAGAATTGTCGATTTTTTGAAATTTTGATTTTCTTCTTTAATTAAGGTTTATATTCAAGAAAACAACTAGAAAACATGTTTGCCACAGATTTTGTAGCTTCTATGTCATAGAAAACCAGAGTTATCACAGCAGAAAGAAACTTGCTGAAAATGGCAAAATCTGATGGGTCTGCGTACACAAGAATTGTCGATTTTTTGAAATTTCGATTTTCTTCTTTAATTAAGGTTTATATTAAAGAAAACAACTAGAAAACATGTTTGCAACAGATTTTGTAGCTTCTATGTCATAGAAAACCAGAGTTATCATAGCAGAAAATAACTTGCTTGAAATAGCAAAATCTGATGGGTCCGCGTACATGAGAATTGTCGATTTTTTGAAATTTTGATTTTCTTCTTTAATTAAGGTTTATATTCAAGAAAACAACTAGAAAACATGTTTGCAACAGATTTTGTAGCTTCTATCTCATAGAAAACCAGAGTTATCACAGCAGAAAATAACTTGCTTAAAACAGCAAAATCTGATGGGTCCGCGTACATGAGAATTGTCGATTTTTTGAAATTTTGATTTTCTTCTTTAATTAAGGTTTATATTCAAGAAAAGAACTAGAAAACATGTTTGCAACAGATTTTGTAGCTTCTATGTCATAGAAAACCAGAGTTATCACAGCAGAAAGAAACTTGCTGAAAATGGCAAAATCTGATGGGTCTGCGTACACAAGAATTGTCGATTTTTTGAAATTTCGATTTTCTTCTTTAATTAAGGTTTATATTCAAGAAAACAACTAGAAAACATGTTTGCAACAGATTTTGTAGCTTCTATGTCATAGAAAACCAGAGTTATCATAGCAGAAAATAACTTGCTTGAAATAGCAAAATCTGATGGGTCCGCGTACATGAGAATTGTCGATTTTTTGAAATTTTGATTTTCTTCTTTAATTAAGGTTTATATTAAAGAAAACAACTAGAAAACATGTTTGCAACAGATTTTGTAGCTTCTATGTAATAGTAAAGCAGAGTTATCACAGCAGAAAGAAACTTGCTGAAAATGGCAAAATCTGATGGGTCCGCGTACACGAGAATTGTCGATTTTTTTAAATTGCGATTTTCTTCTTTAATTAAGGTTTATATTCAAGAAAACAACTAGAAAACATGTTTGCAACACATTTTGTAGCTTCTATGTAATAGTAAACCAGAGTTATCACAGCAGAAAGAAACTTGCTAAAAATAGCAAAATCTGATGGGTCCGCGTACATGAGAATTGTCGATTTTTTGAAATTTTGATTTTCTTCTTTAATTAAGGTTTATATTCAAGAAAACAACTAGAAAACATGTTTGCAACAGATTTTGTAGCTTCTATGTAATAGTAAACCAGAGTTATCACAGCAGAAAGAAACTTGCTGAAAATGGCAAAATCTGATGGGTCCGTGTACACCAGAATTGTCGATTTTTTTAAATTTCGATTTTCTTCTTTAATTAAGGTTTATATTCAAGAAAACAACTAGAAAACATGTTTGCAACAGATTTTGTAGCTTCTATGTCATAGAAAACCAGAGTTATCATAGCAGAAAATAACTTGCTTAAAACAGCAAAATCTGATGGGTCCGCGTACATGAGAATTGTCGATTTTTTGAAATTTTGATTTTCTTCTTTAATTAAGGTTTATATTCAAAAAAACAACTAGAAAACATGTTTGCAACAGATTTTGTAGCTTCTACCTCATAGAAAACCAGAGTTATCACAGCAGAAAGAAACTTGCTGAAAATGGCAAAATCTGATGGGTCCGCGTACACGAAAATTGTCGATTTTTTGAAATTTCGATTTTCTTCTTTAATTAAGGTTTATATTCAAGAAAACAACTAGGAAACATATTTGCAACAGATTTTGTAGCTTCTATGTCATAGAAAACCAGAGTTTTCATAGCAGAAAATAACTTGCTTAATATAGCAAAATCTGATGGGTCCGCGTACATGAGAATTGTCGATTTTTTGAAATTTTGATTTACTTCTTTAATTAAGGTTTATATTCAAGAAAACAACTAGAAAACATGTTTGCAACACATTTTGTAGCTTCTATGTAATAGTAAACCAGAGTTATCACAGCAGAAAGAAACTTGCTGAAAATAGCAAAATATGATGGGTCCGCGTACATGAGAATTGTCGATTTTTTGAAATTTTGATTTTCTTCTTTGATTAAAGGTTATATTCAAGAAAAGAACTAGAAAACATGTTTGCAACAGATTTTGTAGCTTCTATGTCATAGAAAACCAGAGTTATCACAGTAGAAAGAAACTTGCTGAAAATGGCAAAATCTGATGGGTCTGCAGACACAAGAATTGTCGATTTTTTGAAATTTCGATTTTCTTCTTTAATTAAGGTTTATATTCAAGAAAACAACTAGAAAACATGTTTGCAACAGATTTTGTAGCTTCTATGTCATAGAAAACCAGAGTTATCATAGCAGAAAATAACTTGCTTGAAATAGCGAAATCTGATGGGTCCGCGTACATGAGAATTGTCGATTTTTTGAAATTTTGATTTTCTTCTTTAATTAAGGTTTATATTCAAGAAAACAACTAGAAAACATGTTTGCAACAGATTTTGTAGCTTCTATGTCATAGAAAACCAGAGTTATCATAGTAGAAAATAACTTGCTTGAAATAGCAAAATCTGATGGGTCCGCGAACATGAGAATTGTCGATTTTTTGAAATTTTGATTTTCTTCTGTAATTAAGGTTTATATTAAAGAAAACAACTAGAAAACATGTTTGCAACAGATTTTGTAGCTTCTATGTAATAGTAAAGCAGAGTTATCACAGCAGAAAGAAACTTACTGAAAATGGCAAAATCTGATGGGCTCGCGTACACGAGAATTGTCGATTTTTTTAAATTTGGATTTTCTTCTTTAATTAAGGTTTATATTCAAGAAAACAACTAGAAAACATGTTTGCAACATATTTTGTAGCTTCTATGTAATAGTAAACCAGAGTTATCACAGCAGAAAGAAACTTGCTAAAAATAGCAAAATTTGATGGGTCCGCGTACATGAGAATTGTCGATTTTTTGAAATTTTGATTTTCTTCTTTAATTAAGGTTTATATTCAAGAAAACAACTAGAAAACATGTTTGCAACAGATTTTGTAGCTCCTATGTAATAGTAAACCAGAGTTATCACAGCAGAAAGAAACTTGCTAAAAATAGCAAAATTTGATGGGTCCGCGTACATGAGAATTGTCGATTTTTTGAAATTTTGATTTTCTTCTTTAATTAAGGTTTATATTCAAGAAAACAACTAGAAAACATGTTTGCAACAGATTTTGTAGCTTCTATGTAATAGTAAACCAGAGTTATCACAGCAGAAAGAAACTTGCTGAAAATAGCAAAATATGATGGGTCCGCGTACATGAGAATTGTCGATTTTTTGAAATTTTGATTTTCTTCTTTGATTAAAGGTTATATTCAAGAAAAGAACTAGAAAACATGTTTGCAACAGATTTTGTAGCTTCTATGTCATAGAAAACCAGAGTTATCACAGTAGAAAGAAACTTGCTGAAAATGGCAAAATCTGATGGGTCTGCAGACACAAGAATTGTCGATTTTTTGAAATTTCGATTTTCTTCTTTAATTAAGGTTTATATTCAAGAAAACAACTAGAAAACATGTTTGCAACAGATTTTGTAGCTTCTATGTCATAGAAAACCAGAGTTATCATAGCAGAAAATAACTTGCTTAAAATAGCAAAATCTGATGGGTTCGCGTACATGAGAATTGTCGATTTTTTGAAATTTTGATTTTCTTCTTTAATTAAGGTTTATATTCAAGAAAACAATTAGAAAACATGTTTGCAACAAATTTTGTAGCTTCTATGTAATAGTAAAGCAGAGTTATCACAGCAGAAAGAAACTTGCTGAAAATGGCAAAATCTGATGGGTCCGCGTACACGAGAATTGTCGATTTTTTTAAATTGGGATTTTCTTCTTTAATTAAGGTTTATATTCAAGAAAACAACTAGAAAACATGTTTGCCACAGATTTTGTAGCTTCTATGTCATAGAAAACCAGAGTTATCACAGCAGAAAGAAACTTGCTGAAAATGGCAAAATCTGATGGGTCTGCGTACACAAGAATTGTCGATTTTTTGAAATTTCGATTTTCTTCTTTAATTAAGGTTTATATTAAAGAAAACAACTAGAAAACATGTTTGCAACAGATTTTGTAGCTTCTATGTCATAGAAAACCAGAGTTATCATAGCAGAAATAACTTGCTTGAAATAGCAAAATCTGATGGGTCCGCGTACACGAGAATTGTCGATTTTTTGAAATTTTGATTTTCTTCTTTAATTAAGGTTTATATTCAAGAAAACAACTAGAAAACATGTTTGCAACAGATTTTGTAGCTTCTATGTCATAGAAAACCAGAGTTATCACAGCAGAAAGAAACTTGCTGAAAATGGCAAAATCTGATGGGTCTGCGTACACAAGAATTGTCGATTTTTTGAAATTTCGATTTTCTTCTTTAATTAAGGTTTATATTAAAGAAAACAACTAGAAAACATGTTTGCAACAGATTTTGTAGCTTCTATGTCATAGAAAACCAGAGTTATCATAGCAGAAAATAACTTGCTTGAAATAGCAAAATCTGATGGGTCCGCGTACATGAGAATTGTCGATTTTTTGAAATTTTGATTTTCTTCTTTAATTAAGGTTTATATTCAAGAAAACAACTAGAAAACATGTTTGCAACAGATTTTGTAGCTTCTATCTCATAGAAAACCAGAGTTATCACAGCAGAAAATAACTTGCTTAAAACAGCAAAATCTGATGGGTCCGCGTACATGAGAATTGTCGATTTTTTGAAATTTTGATTTTCTTCTTTAATTAAGGTTTATATTCAAGAAAAGAACTAGAAAACATGTTTGCAACAGATTTTGTAGCTTCTATGTCATAGAAAACCAGAGTTATCACAGCAGAAAGAAACTTGCTGAAAATGGCAAAATCTGATGGGTCTGCGTACACAAGAATTGTCGATTTTTTGAAATTTCGATTTTCTTCTTTAATTAAGGTTTATATTCAAGAAAATAACTAGAAAACATGTTTGCAACAGATTTTGTAGCTTCTATGTCATAGAAAACCAGAGTTATCATAGCAGAAAATAACTTGCTTGAAATAGCAAAATCTGATGGGTCCGCGTACATGAGAATTGTCGATTTTTTGAAATTTTGATTTTCTTCTTTAATTAAGGTTTATATTAAAGAAAACAACTAGAAAACATGTTTGCAACAGATTTTGTAGCTTCTATGTAATAGTAAAGCAGAGTTATCACAGCAGAAAGAAACTTGCTGAAAATGGCAAAATCTGATGGGTCCGCGTACACGAGAATTGTCGATTTTTTTAAATTGCGATTTTCTTCTTTAATTAAGGTTTATATTCAAGAAAACAACTAGAAAACATGTTTGCAACACATTTTGTAGCTTCTATGTAATAGTAAACCAGAGTTATCACAGCAGAAAGAAACTTGCTAAAAATAGCAAAATCTGATGGGTCCGCGTACATGAGAATTGTCGATTTTTTGAAATTTTGATTTTCTTCTTTAATTAAGGTTTATATTAAAGAAAACAACTAGAAAACATGTTTGCAACAGATTTTGTAGCTTCTATGTAATAGTAAAGCAGAGTTATCACAGCAGAAAGAAACTTACTGAAAATGGCAAAATCTGATGGGTCCGCGTACACGAGAATTGTCGATTTTTTTAAATTTGGATTTTCTTCTTTAATTAAGGTTTATATTCAAGAAAACAACTAGAAAACATGTTTGCAACATATTTTGTAGCTTCTATGTAATAGTAAACCAGAGTTATCACAGCAGAAAGAAACTTGCTAAAAATAGCAAAATTTGATGGGTCCGCGTACATGAGAATTGTCGATTTTTTGAAATTTTGATTTTCTTCTTTAATTAAGGTTTATATTCAAGAAAACAACTAGAAAACATGTTTGCAACAGATTTTGTAGCTCCTATGTAATAGTAAACCAGAGTTATCACAGCAGAAAGAAACTTGCTAAAAATAGCAAAATTTGATGGGTCCGCGTACATGAGAATTGTCGATTTTTTGAAATTTTGATTTTCTTCTTTAATTAAGGTTTATATTCAAGAAAACAACTAGAAAACATGTTTGCAACAGATTTTGTAGCTTCTATGTAATAGTAAACCAGAGTTATCACAGCAGAAAGAAACTTGCTGAAAATAGCAAAATATGATGGGTCCGCGTACATGAGAATTGTCGATTTTTTGAAATTTTGATTTTCTTCTTTGATTAAACGTTATATTCAAGAAAAGAACTAGAAAACATGTTTGCAACAGATTTTGTAGCTTCTATGTCATAGAAAACCAGAGTTATCACAGTAGAAAGAAACTTGCTGAAAATGGCAAAATCTGATGGGTCTGCAGACACAAGAATTGTCGATTTTTTGAAATTTCGATTTTCTTCTTTAATTAAGGTTTATATTCAAGAAAACAACTAGAAAACATGTTTGCAACAGATTTTGTAGCTTCTATGTCATAGAAAACCAGAGTTATCATAGCAGAAAATAACTTGCTTAAAATAGCAAAATCTGATGGGTTCGCGTACATGAGAATTGTCGATTTTTTGAAATTTTGATTTTCTTCTTTAATTAAGGTTTATATTCAAGAAAACAATTAGAAAACATGTTTGCAACAAATTTTGTAGCTTCTATGTAATAGTAAAGCAGAGTTATCACAGCAGAAAGAAACTTGCTGAAAATGGCAAAATCTGATGGGTCCGCGTACACGAGAATTGTCGATTTTTTTAAATTGGGATTTTCTTCTTTAATTAAGGTTTATATTCAAGAAAACAACTAGAAAACATGTTTGCCACAGATTTTGTAGCTTCTATGTCATAGAAAACCAGAGTTATCACAGCAGAAAGAAACTTGCTGAAAATGGCAAAATCTGATGGGTCTGCGTACACAAGAATTGTCGATTTTTTGAAATTTCGATTTTCTTCTTTAATTAAGGTTTATATTAAAGAAAACAACTAGAAAACATGTTTGCAACAGATTTTGTAGCTTCTATGTCATAGAAAACCAGAGTTATCATAGCAGAAATAACTTGCTTGAAATAGCAAAATCTGATGGGTCCGCGTACACGAGAATTGTCGATTTTTTGAAATTTTGATTTTCTTCTTTAATTAAGGTTTATATTCAAGAAAACAACTAGAAAACATGTTTGCAACAGATTTTGTAGCTTCTATGTCATAGAAAACCAGAGTTATCACAGCAGAAAGAAACTTGCTGAAAATGGCAAAATCTGATGGGTCTGCGTACACAAGAATTGTCGATTTTTTGAAATTTCGATTTTCTTCTTTAATTAAGGTTTATATTAAAGAAAACAACTAGAAAACATGTTTGCAACAGATTTTGTAGCTTCTATGTCATAGAAAACCAGAGTTATCATAGCAGAAAATAACTTGCTTGAAATAGCAAAATCTGATGGGTCCGCGTACATGAGAATTGTCGATTTTTTGAAATTTTGATTTTCTTCTTTAATTAAGGTTTATATTCAAGAAAACAACTAGAAAACATGTTTGCAACAGATTTTGTAGCTTCTATCTCATAGAAAACCAGAGTTATCACAGCAGAAAATAACTTGCTTAAAACAGCAAAATCTGATGGGTCCGCGTACATGAGAATTGTCGATTTTTTGAAATTTTGATTTTCTTCTTTAATTAAGGTTTATATTCAAGAAAAGAACTAGAAAACATGTTTGCAACAGATTTTGTAGCTTCTATGTCATAGAAAACCAGAGTTATCACAGCAGAAAGAAACTTGCTGAAAATGGCAAAATCTGATGGGTCTGCGTACACAAGAATTGTCGATTTTTTGAAATTTCGATTTTCTTCTTTAATTAAGGTTTATATTCAAGAAAATAACTAGAAAACATGTTTGCAACAGATTTTGTAGCTTCTATGTCATAGAAAACCAGAGTTATCATAGCAGAAAATAACTTGCTTGAAATAGCAAAATCTGATGGGTCCGCGTACATGAGAATTGTCGATTTTTTGAAATTTTGATTTTCTTCTTTAATTAAGGTTTATATTAAAGAAAACAACTAGAAAACATGTTTGCAACAGATTTTGTAGCTTCTATGTAATAGTAAAGCAGAGTTATCACAGCAGAAAGAAACTTGCTGAAAATGGCAAAATCTGATGGGTCCGCGTACACGAGAATTGTCGATTTTTTTAAATTGCGATTTTCTTCTTTAATTAAGGTTTATATTCAAGAAAACAACTAGAAAACATGTTTGCAACACATTTTGTAGCTTCTATGTAATAGTAAACCAGAGTTATCACAGCAGAAAGAAACTTGCTAAAAATAGCAAAATCTGATGGGTCCGCGTACATGAGAATTGTCGATTTTTTGAAATTTTGATTTTCTTCTTTAATTAAGGTTTATATTCAAGAAAACAACTAGAAAACATGTTTGCAACAGATTTTGTAGCTTCTATGTAATAGTAAACCAGAGTTATCACAGCAGAAAGAAACTTGCTGAAAATGGCAAAATCTGATGGGTCCGTGTACACCAGAATTGTCGATTTTTTTAAATTTCGATTTTCTTCTTTAATTAAGGTTTATATTCAAGAAAACAACTAGAAAACATGTTTGCAACAGATTTTGTAGCTTCTATGTCATAGAAAACCAGAGTTATCATAGCAGAAAATAACTTGCTTAAAACAGCAAAATCTGATGGGTCCGCGTACATGAGAATTGTCGATTTTTTGAAATTTTGATTTTCTTCTTTAATTAAGGTTTATATTCAAAAAAACAACTAGAAAACATGTTTGCAACAGATTTTGTAGCTTCTATCTCATAGAAAACCAGAGTTATCACAGCAGAAAGAAACTTGCTGAAAATGGCAAAATCTGATGGGTCCGCGTACACGAAAATTGTCGATTTTTTGAAATTTCGATTTTCTTCTTTAATTAAGGTTTATATTCAAGAAAACAACTAGGAAACATATTTGCAACAGATTTTGTAGCTTCTATGTCATAGAAAACCAGAGTTTTCATAGCAGAAAATAACTTGCTTAATATAGCAAAATCTGATGGGTCCGCGTACATGAGAATTGTCGATTTTTTGAAATTTTGATTTACTTCTTTAATTAAGGTTTATATTCAAGAAAACAACTAGAAAACATGTTTGCAACACATTTTGTAGCTTCTATGTAATAGTAAACCAGAGTTATCACAGCAGAAAGAAACTTGCTGAAAATAGCAAAATATGATGGGTCCGCGTACATGAGAATTGTCGATTTTTTGAAATTTTGATTTTCTTCTTTGATTAAAGGTTATATTCAAGAAAAGAACTAGAAAACATGTTTGCAACAGATTTTGTAGCTTCTATGTCATAGAAAACCAGAGTTATCACAGTAGAAAGAAACTTGCTGAAAATGGCAAAATCTGATGGGTCTGCAGACACAAGAATTGTCGATTTTTTGAAATTTCGATTTTCTTCTTTAATTAAGGTTTATATTCAAGAAAACAACTAGAAAACATGTTTGCAACAGATTTTGTAGCTTCTATGTCATAGAAAACCAGAGTTATCATAGCAGAAAATAACTTGCTTGAAATAGCGAAATCTGATGGGTCCGCGTACATGAGAATTGTCGATTTTTTGAAATTTTGATTTTCTTCTTTAATTAAGGTTTATATTCAAGAAAACAACTAGAAAACATGTTTGCAACAGATTTTGTAGCTTCTATGTCATAGAAAACCAGAGTTATCATAGTAGAAAATAACTTGCTTGAAATAGCAAAATCTGATGGGTCCGCGTACATGAGAATTGTCGATTTTTTGAAATTTTGATTTTCTTCTTTAATTAAGGTTTATATTAAAGAAAACAACTAGAAAACATGTTTGCAACAGATTTTGTAGCTTCTATGTAATAGTAAAGCAGAGTTATCACAGCAGAAAGAAACTTACTGAAAATGGCAAAATCTGATGGGTCCGCGTACACGAGAATTGTCGATTTTTTTAAATTTGGATTTTCTTCTTTAATTAAGGTTTATATTCAAGAAAACAACTAGAAAACATGTTTGCAACATATTTTGTAGCTTCTATGTAATAGTAAACCAGAGTTATCACAGCAGAAAGAAACTTGCTAAAAATAGCAAAATTTGATGGGTCCGCGTACATGAGAATTGTCGATTTTTTGAAATTTTGATTTTCTTCTTTAATTAAGGTTTATATTCAAGAAAACAACTAGAAAACATGTTTGCAACAGATTTTGTAGCTCCTATGTAATAGTAAACCAGAGTTATCACAGCAGAAAGAAACTTGCTAAAAATAGCAAAATTTGATGGGTCCGCGTACATGAGAATTGTCGATTTTTTGAAATTTTGATTTTCTTCTTTAATTAAGGTTTATATTCAAGAAAACAACTAGAAAACATGTTTGCAACAGATTTTGTAGCTTCTATGTAATAGTAAACCAGAGTTATCACAGCAGAAAGAAACTTGCTGAAAATTGCAAAATCTGATGGGTCCGCGTACACGAGAATTGTCGATTTTTTGAAATTTCGATTTTCTTCTCTAATTAAGGTTTATATTCAAGAAAACAACTAGAAAACATGTTTGCAACAGATTTTGTAGCTTCTATGTCATAGAAAACCAGAGTTATCATAGCAGAAAATAACTTGCTTAAAATAGCAAAATCTGATGGGTTCGCGTACATGAGAATTGTCGATTTTTTGAAATTTTGATTTTCTTCTTTAATTAAGGTTTATATTCAAGAAAACAATTAGAAAACATGTTTGCAACAGATTTTGTAGCTTCTATGTAATAGTAAAGCAGAATTATCACAGCAGAAAGAAACTTGCTGAAAATGGCAAAATCTGATGGGTCCGCGTACACGAGAATTGTCGATTTTTTTAAATTGGGATTTTCTTCTTTAATTAAGGTTTATATTCAAGAAAACAACTAGAAAACATGTTTGCAACAGATTTTGTAGCTTCTATGTCATAGAAAACCAGAGTTATCACAGCAGAAAGAAACTTGCTGAAAATGGCAAAATCTGATGGGTCTGCGTACACAAGAATTGTCGATTTTTTGAAATTTCGATTTTCTTCTTTAATTAAGGTTTATATTCAAGAAAACAACTAGAAAACATGTTTGCAACAGATTTTGTAGCTTCTATGTCATAGAAAACCAGAGTTATCATAGCAGAAAATAACTTGCTTAAAACAGCAAAATCTGATGGGTCCGCGTACATGAGAATTGTCGATTTTTTGAAATTTGGATTTTCTTCTTTAATTAAGGTTTATATTCAAGAAAACAACTAGAAAACATGTTTGCAACAGATTTTGTAGCTTCTATCTCATAGAAAACCAGAGTTATCACAGCAGAAAGAAACTTGCTGAAAATGGCAAAATCTGATGGGTCTGCGTACACAAGAATTGTCGATTTTTTGAAATTTCGATTTTCTTCTTTAATTAAGGTTTATATTAAAGAAAACAACTAGAAAACATGTTTGCAACAGATTTTGTAGCTTCTATGTCATAGAAAACCAGAGTTATCATAGCAGAAAATAACTTGCTTGCAGTAGCAAAATCTGAGAGGTCCGCGTACATGAGAATTGTCGATTTTTTGAAATTTCGATTTTCTTCTTTAATTAAGGTTTATATTCAAGAAAACAACTAGAAAACATGTTTGCAACAGATTTTGTAGCTTCTATCTCATAGAAAACCAGAGTTATCACAGCAGAAAATAACTTGCTTGAAATAGCGAAATCTGATGGGTCCGCGTACATGAGAATTGTCGATTTTTTGAAATTTTGATTTTCTTCTTTAATTAAGGTTTATATTCAAGAAAACAACTAGAAAACATGTTTGCAACAGATTTTGTAGCTTCTATGTAATAGTAAAGCAGAGTTATCACAGCAGAAAGAAACTTGCTGAAAATGGCAAAATCTGATGGGTCCGCGTACACGAGAATTGTCGATTTTTTGAAATTGCGATTTTCTTCTTTAATTAAGGTTTATATTCAAGAAAACAACTAGAAAACCTGTTTGCAACACATTTTGTAGCTTCTATGTAATAGTAAAGCAGAGTTATCACAGCAGAAAGAAACTTGCTAAAAATAGCAAAATCTGATGGGTCCGCATACATGAGAATTGTCGATTTTTTGAAATTTTGATTTTCTTCTTTAATTAAGGTTTATATTCAAGAAAACAACTAGAAAACATGTTTGCAACAGATTTTGTAGCTTCTATGTAATAGTAAACCAGAGTTATCACAGCAGAAAGAAACTTGCTGAAAATGGCAAAATCTGATGGGTCCGTGTACACCAGAATTGTCGATTTTTTTAAATTTCGATTTTCTTCTTTAATTAAGGTTTATATTCAAGAAAACAACTAGGAAACATATGTGCAACAGATTTTGTAGCTTCTATGTCATAGAAAACCAGAGTTATCATAGCAGAAAATAACTTGCTTAAAACAGCCAAATCTGATGGGTCCGCGTACATGAGAATTGTCGATTTTTTGAAATTTCGATTTTCTTCTTTAATTAAGGTTTATATTCAAAAAAACAACTAGAAAACATGTTTGCAACAGATTTTGTAGCTTCTATCTCATAGAAAACCAGAGTTATCACAGCAGAAAGAAACTTGCTGAAAATGGCAAAATCTGATGGGTCCGCGTACACGAGAATTGTCGATTTTTTGAAATTTCGATTTTCTTCTTTAATTAAGGTTTATATTCAAGAAAACAACTAGGAAACATATGTGCAACAGATTTTGTAGCTTCTATGTCATAGAAAACCAGAGTTTTCATAGCAGAAAATAACTTGCTTAATATAGCAAAATCTGATGGGTCCGCGTACATGAGAATTGTCGATTTTTTGAAATTTTGATTTACTTCTTTAATTAAGGTTTATATTCAAGAAAACAACTCGAAAACATGTTTGCAACACATTTTGTAGCTTCTATGTAATAGTAAACCAGAGTTATCACAGCAGAAAGAAACTTGCTGAAAATAGCAAAATATGATGGGTCCGCGTACATGAGAATTGTCGATTTTTTGAAATTTTGATTTTCTTCTTTAATTAAAGGTTATATTCAAGAAAAGAACTAGAAAACATGTTTGCAACAGATTTTGTAGCTTCTATGTCATAGAAAACCAGAGTTATCACAGTAGAAAGAAACTTGCTGAAAATGGCAAAATCTGATGGGTCTGCGTACACAAGAATTGTCGATTTTTTGAAATTTCGATTTTCTTCTTTAATTAAGGTTTATATTCAAGAAAACAACTAGAAAACATGTTTGCAACAGATTTTGTAGCTTCTATGTCATAGAAAACCAGAGTTATCATAGCAGAAAATAACTTGCTTGAAATAGCGAAATCTGATGGCTCCGCGTACATGAGAATTGTCGATTTTTTGAAATTTTGATTTTCTTCTTTAATTAAGGTTTATATTCAAGAAAACAACTAGAAAACATGTTTGCAACAGATTTTGTAGCTTCTATGTAATAGTAAACCAGAGTTATCACAGCAGAAAGAAACTTGCTGGAAATGGCCAAATCTGATGGGGCCGCTTCACGAGAATTGTGGATTTTTGGAAATTTCGATTTTCTTCTTTGATTAAGGTTTATATTCAAGAAAACAACTAGAAAACATGTTTGCAACAGATTTTGTAGCTTCTATGTAATAGTAAACCAGAGTTATCACAGCAGAAAGAAACTTGCTGAAAATGGCAAAATCTGATGGGTCCGCGTACACGAGAATTGTCGATTTTTTGAAATTGGGATTTTCTTCTTTAATTAAGGTTTATATTCAAGAAAACAACTAGAAAACATGTTTGCAACAGATTTTGTAGCTTCTATGTAATAGTAAACCAGAGTTATCACAGCAGAAAGAAACTTGCTGAAAATGGCAAAATCTGATGGGTCTGCGTACACAAGAATTGTCGATTTTTTGAAATTTCGATTTTCTTCTTTAATTAAAGTTTATATTCAAGAAAACAACTAGAAAACATGTTTGCAACAGATTTTGTAGCTTCTATGTCATAGAAAACCAGAGTTATCATAGCAGAAAATAACTTGCTTGAAATAGCAAAATCTGATGGGCCTGCGTACATGAGAATTGTCGATTTTTTGAAATTTTGATTTTCTTCTTTAATTAAGGTTTATATTAAAGAAAACAACTAGAAAACATGTTTGCAACAGATTTTGTAGCTTCTATGTAATAGTAAAGCAGAGTTATCATAGCAGAAAGAAACTTGCTGAAAATTGCAAAATCTGATGGGTCCGCGTACACGAGAATTGTCGATTTTTTGAAATTGCGATTTTCTTCTTTAATTAAGGTTTATATTCAAGAAAACAACTAGAAAACATGTTTGCAACAGATTTTGTAGCTTCTATGTAATAGTAAACCAGAGTTATCACAGCAGAAAGAAACTTGCTGAAAATGGCAAAATCTGATGGGTCCGTGTACACCAGAATTGTCGATTTTTTGAAATTTCGATTTTCTTCTTTAATTAAGGTTTATATTCAAGAAAACAACTAGAAAACATGTTTGCAACAGATTTTGTAGCTTCTATGTCATAGAAAACCAGAGTTATCATAGCAGAAAATAACTTGCTTAAAACAGCAAAATCTGATGGGTCCGCGTACACGAGAATTGTCGATTTTTTGAAATTTTGATTTACTTCTTTAATTAAAGGTTATATTCAAGAAAACAACTAGAAAACATGTTTGCAACACATTTTGTAGCTTCTATGTAATAGTAAACCAGAGTTATCACAGCAGAAAGAAACTTGCTGAAAATAGCAAAATATGATAGGTCCGCGTACATGAGAATTGTCGATTTTTTGAAATTTTGATTTTCTTCTTTAATTAAAGGTTATATTCAAGAAAAGAACTAGAAAACATGTTTGCAACAGATTTTGTAGCTTCTATGTCATAGAAAACCAGAGTTATCACAGTAGAAACAAACTTGCTGAAAATGGCAAAATCTGATGGGTCTGCGTACACAAGAATTGTCGATTTTTTGAAATTTCGATTTTCTTCTTTAATTAAGGTTTATATTCAAGAAAACAACTAGAAAACATGTTTGCAACAGATTTTGTAGCTTCTATGTCATAGAAAACCAGAGTTATCATAGCAGAAAATAACTTGCTTGAAATAGCAGAATCTGATGGGTCCGCGTACATGAGAATTGTCGATTTTTTGAAATTTTGATTTTCTTCTTTAATTAAGGTTTATATTCAAGAAAACAACTAGAAAACATGTTTGCAACAGATTTTGTAGCTTCTATGTAATAGTAAACCAGAGTTATCACAGCAGAAAGAAACTTGCTGAAAATGGCCAAATCTGATGGGTCCGCTTCACGAGAATTGTCGATTTTTGGAAATTTCGATTTTCTTCTTTGATTAAGGTTTATATTCAAGAAAACAACTAGAAAACATGTTTGCAACAGATTTTGTAGCTTCTATGTAATAGTAAACCAGAGTTATCACAGCAGAAAGAAACTTGCTGAAAATGGCAAAATCTGATGGGTCCGCGTACACGAGAATTGTCGATTTTTTTAAATTGGGATTTTAGTCTTTAATTAAGGTTTATATTCAAGAAAACAACTAGAAAACATGTTTGCAACAGATTTTGTAGCTTCTATGTAATAGTAAACCAGGGTTATCACAGCAGAAAGAAACTTGCTGAAAATGGAAAAATCTGATGGGTCTGCGTACACAAGAATTGTCGATTTTTTGAAATTTCGATTTTCTTCTTTAATTAAGGTTTATATTCAAGAAAACAACTATAAAACATGTTTGCAACAGATTTTGTAGCTTCTCTCTCATAGAAAACCAGAGTTATCACAGCAGAAAGAAACTTGCTGAAAATGGCAAAATCTGATGGGTCCGCGTACACGAGAATTGTCGATTTTTTGAAATTTCGATTTTCTTCTTTAATTACGGTTTATATTCAAGAAAACAACTAGAAAACATATTTGCAACAGATTTTGTAGCTTCTATGTCATAGAAAACTAGAGTTATCATAGCAGAAAATAACTTGCTTAATATAGCAAAATCTGATGGGTCCGCGTACATGAGAATTGACGATTTTTTGAAATTTTGATTTTCTTCTTTAATTAAGGTTTATATTCAAGAAAACAACTAGAAAACATGTTTGCAACAGATTTTGTAGCTTCTATGTAATAGTAAACCAGAGTTATCACAGCAGAAAGAAACTTGCTGAAAATGGCAAAATCTGATGTGTCCGCGTACACGAGAATTGTCGATTTTTTGAAATTTGGATTTTCTTCTTTAATTAAGGTTTATATTCAAGAAAACAACTAGAAAACATGTTTGCAACAGATTTTGTAGCTTCTATGTCATAGAAAACCAGAGTTATCACAGCAGAAAGAAACTTGCTGAAAATGGCAAAATCTGATGGGTCTGCGTACACAAGAATTGTCGATTTTTTGAAATTTCGATTTTCTTCTTTAATTAAGGTTTATATTAAAGAAAACAACTAGAAAACATGTTTGCAACAGATTTTGTAGCTTCTATGTCATAGAAAACCAGAGTTATCATAGCAGAAAATAACTTGCTTGAAATAGCAAAATCTGAGAGGTCCGCGTACATGAGAATTGTCGATTTTTTGAAATTTCGATTTTCTTCTTTAATTAAGGTTTATATTCAAGAAAACAACTAGAAAACATGTTTGCAACAGATTTTGTAGCTTCTATCTCATAGAAAACCAGAGTTATCACAGCAGAAAATAACTTGCTTAAAACAGCAAAATCTGATGGGTCCGCGTACATGAGAATTGTCGATTTTTTGAAATTTTGATTTTCTTCTTTAATTAAGGTTTATATTCAAGAAAACAACTAGAAAACATGTTTGCAACAGATTTTGTAGCTTCTATGTCATAGAAAACCAGAGTTATCACAGCAGAAAGAAACTTGCTGAAAATGGCAAAATCTGATGGGTCTGCGTACACAAGAATTGTCGATTTTTTGAAATTTCGATTTTCTTCTTTAATTAAAGTTTATATTCAAGAAAACAACTAGAAAACATGTTTGCAACAGATTTTGTAGCTTCTATGTCATAGAAAACCAGAGTTATCATAGCAGAAAATAACTTGCTTGAAATAGCAAAATCTGATGGGTCCGCGTACATGAGAATTGTCGATTTTTTGAAATTTTGATTTTCTTCTTTAATTAAGGTTTATATTAAAGAAAACAACTAGAAAACATGTTTGCAACAGATTTTGTAGCTTCTATGTAATAGTAAAGCAGAGTTATCACAGCAGAAAGAAACTTGCTGAAAATGGCAAAATCTGATGGGTCCGCGTACACGAGAATTGTCGATTTTTTGAAATTGCGATTTTCTTCTTTAATTAAGGTTTATATTCAAGAAAACAACTAGAAAACCTGTTTGCAACACATTTTGTAGCTTCTATGTAATAGTAAAGCAGAGTTATCACAGCAGAAAGAAACTTGCTAAAAATAGCAAAATCTGATGGGTCCGCGCACATGAGAATTGTCGATTTTTTGAAATTTTGATTTTCTTCTTTAATTAAGGTTTATATTCAAGAAAACAACTAGAAAACATGTTTGCAACAGATTTTGTAGCTTCTATGTAATAGTAAACCAGAGTTATCACAGCAGAAAGAAACTTGCTGAAAATGGCAAAATCTGATGGGTCCGTGTACACCAGAATTGTCGATTTTTTTAAATTTCGATTTTCTTCTTTAATTAAGGTTTATATTCAAGAAAACAACTAGAAAACATGTTTGCAACAGATTTTGTAGCTTCTATGTCATAGAAAACCAGAGTTATCATAGCAGAAAATAACTTGCTTAAAACAGCAAAATCTGATGGGTCCGCGTACATGAGAATTGTCGATTTTTTGAAATTTCGATTTTCTTCTTTAATTAAGGTTTATATTCAAAAAAACAACTAGAAAACATGTTTGCAACAGACTTTGTAGCTTCTATCTCATAGAAAACCAGAGTTATCACAGCAGAAAGAAACTTGCTGAAAATGGCAAAATCTGATGGGTCCGCGTACACGAGAATTGTCGATTTTTTGAAATTTCGATTTTCTTCTTTAATTAAGGTTTATATTCAAGAAAACAGCTAGGAAACATATGTGCAACAGATTTTGTAGCTTCTATGTCATAGAAAACCAGAGTTTTCATAGCAGAAAATAACTTGCTTAATATAGCAAAATCTGATGGGTCCGCGTACATGAGAATTGTCGATTTTTTGAAATTTTGATTTACTTCTTTAATTAAGGTTTATATTCAAGAAAACAACAATAAAACATGTTTGCAACACATTTTGTAGCTTCTATGTAATAGTAAACCAGAGTTATCACAGCAGAAAGAAACTTGCTGAAAATAGCAAAATATGATGGGTCCGCGTACATGAGAATTGTCGATTTTTTGAAATTTTGATTTTCTTCTTTTATTAAAGGTTATATTCAAGAAAAGAACTAGAAAACATGTTTGCAACAGATTTTGTAGCTTCTATGTCATAGAAAACCAGAGTTATCACAGTAGAAAGAAACTTGCTGAAAATGGCAAAATCTGATGGGTCTGCGTACACAAGAATTGTCGATTTTTTGAAATTTCGATTTTCTTCTTTAATTAAGGTTTATATTCAAGAAAACAACTAGAAAACATGTTTGCAACAGATTTTGTAGCTTCTATGTCATAGAAAACCAGAGTTATCATAGCAGAAAATAACTTGCTTGAAATAGCGAAATCTGATGGGTCCGCGTACATGAGAATTGTCGATTTTTTGAAATTTTGATTTTCTTCTTTAATTAAGGTTTATATTCAAGAAAACAACTAGAAAACATGTTTGCAACAGATTTTGTAGCTTCTATGTAATAGTAAACCAGAGTTATCACAGCAGAAAGAAACTTGCTGGAAATGGCCAAATCTGATGGGGCCGCTTCACGAGAATTGTCGATTTTTGGAAATTTCGATTTTCTTCTTTGATTAAGGTTTATATTCAAGAAAACAACTAGAAAACATGTTTGCAACAGATTTTGTAGCTTCTATGTAATAGTAAACCAGAGTTATCACAGCAGAAAGAAACTTGCTGAAAATGGCAAAATCTGATGGGTCCGCGTACACGAGAATTGTCGATTTTTTGAAATTGGGATTTTCTTCTTTAATTAAGGTTTATATTCAAGAAAACAACTAGAAAACATGTTTGCAACAGATTTTGTAGCTTCTATGTAATAGTAAACCAGAGTTATCACAGCAGAAAGAAACTTGCTGAAAATGGCAAAATCTGATGGGTCTGCGTACACAAGAATTGTCGATTTTTTGAAATTTCGATTTTCTTCTTTAATTAAAGTTTATATTCAAGAAAACAACTAGAAAACATGTTTGCAACAGATTTTGTAGCTTCTATGTCATAGAAAACCAGAGTTATCATAGCAGAAAATAACTTGCTCGAAATAGCAAAATCTGATGGGTCTGCGTACATGAGAATTGTCGATTTTTTGAAATTTTGATTTTCTTCTTTAATTAAGGTTTATATTAAAGAAAACAACTAGAAAACATGTTTGCAACAGATTTTGTAGCTTCTATGTAATAGTAAAGCAGAGTTATCATAGCAGAAAGAAACTTGCTGAAAATTGCAAAATCTGATGGGTCCGCGTACACGAGAATTGTCGATTTTTTGAAATTGGGATTTTCTTCTTTAATTAAGGTTTATATTCAAGAAAACAACTAGAAAACATGTTTGCAACAGATTTTGTAGCTTCTATGTAATAGTAAACCAGAGTTATCACAGCAGAATGAAACTTGCTGAAAATGGCAAAATCTGATGGGTCCGTGTACACCAGAATTGTCGATTTTTTGAAATTTCGATTTTCTTCTTTAATTAAGGTTTATATTCAAGAAAACAACTAGAAAACATGTTTGCAACAGATTTTGTAGCTTCTATGTCATAGAAAACCAGAGTTATCATAGCAGAAAATAACTTGCTTAAAACAGCAAAATCTGATGGGTCCGCGTACATGAGAATTGTCGATTTTTTGAAATTTTGATTTTCTTCTTTAATTAAGGTTTATATTCAAAAAAACAACTAGAAAACATGTTTGCAACAGATTTTGTAGCTTCTATCTCATAGAAAACCAGAGTTATCACAGCAGAAAGAAACTTGCTGAAAATGGCAAAATCTGATGGGTCCGCGTACACGAGAATTGTCGATTTTTTGAAATTTTGATTTACTTCTTTAATTAAGGTTTATATTCAAGAAAACAACTAGAAAACATGTTTGCAACACATTTTGTAGCTTCTATGTAATAGTAAACCAGAGTTATCACAGCAGAAAGAAACTTGCTGAAAATAGCAAAATATGATAGGTCCGCGTACATGAGAATTGTCGATTTTTTGAAATTTTGATTTTCTTCTTTAATTAAAGGTTATATTCAAGAAAAGAACTAGAAAACATGTTTGCAACAGATTTTGTAGCTTCTATGTCATAGAAAACCAGAGTTATCACAGTAGAAAGAAACTTGCTGAAAATGGCAAAATCTGATGGGTCTGCGTACACAAGAATTGTCGATTTTTTGAAATTTCGATTTTCTTCTTTAATTAAGGTTTATATTCAAGAAAACAACTAGAAAACATGTTTGCAACAGATTTTGTAGCTTCTATGTCATAGAAAACCAGAGTTATCATAGCAGAAAATAACTTGCTTGAAATAGCGAAATCTGATGGGTCCGCGTACATGAGAATTGTCGATTTTTTGAAATTTTGATTTTCTTCTTTAATTAAGGTTTATATTCAAGAAAACAACTAGAAAACATGTTTGCAACAGATTTTGTAGCTTCTATGTAATAGTAAACCAGAGTTATCACAGCAGAAAGAAACTTGCTGAAAATGGCCAAATCTGATGGGTCCGCTTCACGAGAATTGTTGATTTTTGGAAATTTCGATTTTCTTCTTTGATTAAGGTTTATATTCAAGAAAACAACTAGAAAACATGTTTGCAACAGATTTTGTAGCTTCTATGTAATAGTAAACCAGAGTTATCACAGCAGAAAGAAACTTGCTGAAAATGGCAAAATCTGATGGGTCCGCGTACACGAGAATTGTCGATTTTTTTAAATTGGGATTTTAGTCTTTAATTAAGGTTTATATTCAAGAAAACAACTAGAAAACATGTTTGCAACAGATTTTGTAGCTTCTATGTAATAGTAAACCAGAGTTATCACAGCAGAAAGAAACTTGCTGAAAATGGAAAAATCTGATGGATCTGCGTACACAAGAATTGTCGATTTTTTGAAATTTCGATTTTCTTCTTTAATTAAGGTTTATATTCAAGAAAACAACTATAAAACATGTTTGCAACAGATTTTGTAGCTTCTCTCTCATAGAAAACCAGAGTTATCACAGCAGAAAGAAACTTGCTGAAAATGGCAAAATCTGATGGGTCCGCGTACACGAGAATTGTCGATTTTTTGAAATTTCGATTTTCTTCTTTAATTACGGTTTATATTCAAGAAAACAACTAGAAAACATATTTGCAACAGATTTTGTAGCTTCTATGTCATAGAAAACTAGAGTTATCATAGCAGAAAATAACTTGCTTAATATAGCAAAATCTGATGGGTCCGCGTACATGAGAATTGTCGATTTTTTGAAATTTTGATTTTCTTCTTTAATTAAGGTTTATATTCAAGAAAACAACTAGAAAACATGTTTGCAACAGATTTTGTAGCTTCTATGTAATAGTAAACCAGAGTTATCACAGCAGAAAGAAACTTGCTGAAAATGGCAAAATCTGATGTGTCCGCGTACACGAGAATTGTCGATTTTTTGAAATTTTGATTTTCTTCTTTAATTAAAAGTTATATTCAAGAAAAGAACTAGAAAACATGTTTGCAACAGATTTTGTAGCTTCTATGTCATAGAAAACCAGAGTTATCACAGTAGAAAGAAACTTGCTGAAAATGTCAAAATCTGATGGGTCTGCGTACACAAGAATTGTCGATTTTTTGAAATTTCGATTTTCTTCTTTAATTAAGGTTTATATTCAAGAAAACAACTAGAAAACATGTTTGCAACAGATTTTGTAGCTTCTATGTCATAGAAAACCAGAGTTATCATAGCAGAAAATAACTTGCTTGAAATAGCGAAATCTGATGGGTCCGCGTACATGAGAATTGTCGATTTTTTGAAATTTTGATTTTCTTCTTTAATTAGGGTTTATATCTAAGAAAACAACTAGAACACATGTTCGCAACAGATTTTGTAGCTTCTATGTAATAGTAAAGCAGAGTTATCACAGCAGAAAGAAACTTGCTGAAAATGGCAAAATCTGATGGGTCCGCGTACACGAGAATTGTCGATTTTTTGAAATTGGGATTTTCTTCTTTAATTAAGGTTTATATTCAAGAAAACAACTAGAAAACATGTTTGCAACAGATTTTGTAGCTTCTATGTAATAGTAAACCAGAGTTATCACAGCAGAAAGAAACTTGCTGAAAATGGCAAAATCTGATGGGTCCGCGTATACGAGAATTGTCGATTTTTTTAAATTTCGATTTTCTTCTTTGATTAAGGTTTATATTCAAGAAAACAACTAGAAAACATGTTTGCAACAGATTTTGTAGCTTCTATGTAATAGTAAACCAGAGTTATCACAGCAGAAAGAAACTTGCTGAAAATGGCAAAATCTGATGTGTCCGCGTACACGAGAATTGTCGATTTTTTGAAATTTCGATTTTCTTCTCTAATTAAGGTATATATTCAAGAAAACAACTAGAAAACATGTTTGCAACAGATTTTGTAGCTTCTATTTCATAGAAAACCAGAGTTATCATAGCAGAAAATAACTTGCTTAAAATAGCAAAATCTGATGGGTCCGCGTACATGAGAATTGTCGATTTTTTTAAATTTTGATTTTCTTCTTTAATTAAGGTTTATATTCAAGAAAACAACTAGAAAACATGTTTGCAACAGATTTTGTAGCTTCTATGTAATAGTAAACAGAGTTATCACAGCAGAAAGAAACTTGCTGAAAATGGCAAAATCTGATGGGTCCGCGTACACGAGAATTGTCGATTTTTTGAAATTGGGATTTTCTTCTTTAATTAAGGTTTATATTCAAGAAAACAACTAGAAAACATGTTTGCAACAGATTTTGTAGCTTCTATGTAATAGTAAACCAGAGTTATCACAGCAGAAAGAAACTTGCTAAAAATAGCAAAATTTGATGGGTCCGCGTACATGAGAATTGTCGATTTTTTGAAATTTTGATTTTCTTCTGTAATTAAGGTTTATATTCAAGAAAACAACTAGAAAACATGTTTGCAACAGATTTTGTAGCTTCTATGTAATAGTAAACCAGAGTTATCACAGCAGAAAGAAACTTGCTGAAAATGGCAAAATCTGATGGGTCCGTGTACACGAGAATAGTCGACTTTTTTAAATTTCGATTTTCTTCTTTAATTAAAGTTTATATTCAAGAAAACAACTAGAAAACATGTCTGCAACAGATTTTGTAGCTTCTATCTCATAGAAAACCAGAGTTATCACAGCAGAAAGAAACTTGCTGAAAATAGCAAAACCTGATGGGTCCGGGTACACAAGAATTGTCGATTTTTTTAAATTTCGATTTTCTTCTTTAATTAAGGTTTATATTCAAGAAAACAACTAGAAAACATGTTTGCAACAGATTTTGTAGCTTCTATGTCATAGAAAACCAGAGTTATCATAGCAGAAAGAAACTTGCTTAATATAGTCGATCTGATGGGTCCGCGTACATGAGAATAGTCGATTTTTTGAAATTTTGATTTTCTTCTTTAATTAAGGTTTATATTCAAGAAAACAACTAGAAAACATGTTTGCAACAGATTTTGTAGCTTCTATCTCATAGAAAACCAGAGTTATCACAGCAGAAAGAAACTTGCTGAAAATGGCAAAATCTGATGGGTCTGCGTACACAAGAATTGTCGATTTTTTGAAATTTCGATTTTCTTCTTTAATTAAGGTTTATATTCAAGAAAACAACTAGAAAACATGTTTGCAACAGATTTTGTAGCTTCTATGTCATAGAAAACCAGAGTTATCATAGCAGAAAATAACTTGCTTGAAATAGCAAAATCTGATGGGTCCGCGTACATGAGAATTGTCGATTTTTTAAATTTTGATTTTCTTCTTTAATTAAGGTTTATATTCAAGAAAACAACTAGAAAACATGTTTGCAACAGATTTTGTAGCTTCTATGTAATAGTAAAGCAGAGTTATCACAGCAGAAAGAAACTTGCTGAAAATGGCAAAATCTGATGGGTCCGCGTATACGAGAATTGTCGATTTTTTTAAATTTCGATTTTCTCCTTTGATTAAAGTTTATATTCAAGAAAACAACTAGAAAACATGTTAGCAACAAATTTTGTAGCTTCTATGTAATAGTAAACCAGAGTTATCACAGCAGAAAGAAACTTGCTGAAAATGGCAAAATCTGATGTGTCCGCGTACACGAGAATTGTCGATTTTTTGAAATTTCGATTTTCTTCTCTAATTAAGGTTTATATTCAAGAAAACAACTAGAAAACATGTTTGCAACAGATTTTGTAGCTTCTATTTCATAGAAAACCAGAGTTATCATAGCAGAAAATAACTTGCTTAAAATAGCAAAATCTGATGGGTCCGCGTACATGAGAATTGTCGATTTTTTGAAATTTTGATTTTCTTCTTTAATTAAGGTTTATATTCAAGAAAACAACTAGAAAATATGTTTGCAACAGATTTTGTAGCTTCTATGTAATAGTAACCCAGAGTTATAACAGCAGAAAGAAACTTGCTAAAAATAGCAAAATCTGATGGGTCCGCGTACACGAGAATTGTCGATTTTTTTAAATTTCGATTTTCTTCTTTAATTAAAGTTTATATTCAAGAAAACAACTAGAAAACATGTTTGCAACAGATTTTGTAGCTTCTATCTCATAGAAAACCAGAGTTATCAAAGTAGAAAGAAACTTGCTGAAAATGGCAAAATCTGATGGGTCCGTGTACACGAGAATTGTCGATTTTTTGAAATTTCGATTTTCTTCTTTGATTAAGGTTTATATTCAAGAAAACAACTAGAAAACATGTTTGCAACAGATTTTGTAGCTTCTATGTAATAGTAAACCAGAGTTATCACAGCAGAAAGAAACTTGCTGAAAATGGCAAAATCTGATGGGTCCGCGTACACAGAAATTGTCGATTTTTTGAAATTTCGATTTTCTTCTCTAATTAAGGTTTATATTCAAGAAAACAACTAGAAAACATGTTTGCAACAGATTTTGTAGCTTCTATGTAATAGTAAAGCAGAGTTATCACAGTAGAAAGAAACTTGCTGAAAATGGCAAAATCTGATGGGTCCGCGTACACGAGAATTGTCGATTTTTTGAAATTGGGATTTTCTTCTTTAATTAAGGTTTATATTCAAGAAAACAACTAGAAAACATGTTTGCAACATATTTTGTAGCTTCTATGTAATAGTAAACCAGAGTTATCACAGCAGAAAGAAACTTGCTAAAAATAGCAAAATTTGATGGGTCCGCGTACATGAGAATTGTCGATTTTTTGAAATTTTGATTTTCTTCTGTAATTAAGGTTTATATTCAAGAAAACAACTAGAAAACATGTTTGCAACAGATTTTGTAGCTTCTATGTAATAGTAAACCAGAGTTATCACAGCAGAAAGAAACTTGCTGAAAATGGCAAAATCTGATGGGTCCGTGTACACGAGAATAGTCGACTTTTTTAAATTTCGATTTTCTTCTTTAATTAAAGTTTATATTCAAGAAAACAACTAGAAAACATGTCTGCAACAGATTTTGTAGCTTCTATCTCATAGAAAACCAGAGTTATCACAGCAGAAAGAAACTTGCTAAAAATGGCAAAATCTGATGGGTCCGCGTACACAAGAATTGTCGATTTTTTTAAATTTCGATTTTCTTCTTTAATTAAGGTTTATATTCAAGAAAACAACTAGAAAACATGTTTGCAACAGATTTTGTAGCTTCTATGTCATAGAAAACCAGAGTTATCATAGCAGAAAGAAACTAGCTTAATATAGTCGATCTGATGGGTCCGCGTACATGAGAATAGTCGATTTTTTGAAATTTTGATTTTCTTCTTTAATTAAGGTTTATATTCAAGAAAACAACTAGAAAACATGTTTGCAACAGATTTTGTAGCTTCTATGTAATAGTAAACCAGAGTTATCACAGCAGAAAGAAACTTGCTAAAAATAGCAAAATCTGATGGGTCCGCGTACATGAGAATTGTCGATTTTTTGAAATTTTGATTTTCTTCTGTAATTAAGGTTTATATTCAAGAAAACAACTAGAAAACATGTTTGCAACAGATTTTGTAGCTTCTATCTCATAGAAAACCAGAGTTATCATAGCAGAAAATAACTTGCTAAAAATAGCAAAATCTGATGGGTCCGCGTACATGAGAATTGTCGATTTTTTGAAATTTTGATTTTCTTCTTTAATTAAAGTTTATATTCAAGAAGACAAATAGAAAACATGTTTGCAACAGATTTTGTAGCTTCTATGTAATAGTAAACCAGAGTTATCACAGCAGAAAGTAACTTGCTGAAAATGGCAAAATCTGATGGGTCCGCATACACAGAAATTGTCGATTTTTTGAAATTTCGATTTTCTTCTCTAATAAAGGTTTATATTCAAGAAAACAACTAGAAAACATGTTTGCAACGGATTTTGTAGCTTCTATACTATAGAAAACCAGAGTTATCATAGCACAAAATAACTTGCTTAAAATAGCAAAATCTGATGGGTCCGCGTACATGAGAATTATCGATTTTTTGAAATTTCGATTTTCTTCTTTAATTAAGGTTTATATTCAAGAAAACAACTAGAAAACATGTTTGCAACAGATTTTGTAGCTTCTATGTATTAGTAAACCAGAGTTATCACAGCAGGAAGAAACTTGCTGAAAATGGCAAAATCTGATGGGTCCACGTACACGAGAATTGTCGATTTTTTGAAATTTCGATTTTCTTCTTTATATAAAGTTTATATTCAAGAAAACAACTAGAAAACATGTTTGCAACAGATTTTGTAGCTTCTATGTAATAGTAAAGCAGAGTTATCACAGCAGAAAGAAACTTGCTGAAAATGGCAAAATCTGATGGGTCCGCGTACACGAGAATTGTCGATTTTTTTAAATTTCGATTTTCTTCTTTAATTAAAGTTTATATTCAAGAAAACAACTAGAAAACATGTTCGCAACAGATTTTGTAGCTTCTATCGCATAGAAAACCAGAGTTATCACAGCAGAAAGAAACTTGCTGAAAATGGCAAAATCTGATGGGTCCGCGTACATGAGAATTGTCGATTTTTTGAAATTTTGATTTTCTTCTTTAATTAAGGTTTATATTCAAGAAAACAACTAGAAAACATGTTTGCAACAGATTTTGTAGCTTCTATGTTATAGTAAACCAGAGTTATCACAGCAGAAAGAAACTTGCTGAAAATGGCAAAATCTGATGGGTCCGCGTACATGAGAATTGTCGATTTTTTGAAATTTCGATTTTCTTCTTTAATTAAGGTTTATATTCAAGAAAACAACTAGAAAACATGTTTGCAACAGATTTTGTAGCTTCTATGTAATAGTAAACCAGAGTTATCACAGCAGAAAGAAACTTGCTAAAAATAGCAAAATCTGATGGGTCCGCGTACATGAGAATTGTCGATTTTTTGAAATTTCGATTTTCTTCTTTAATTAAGGTTTATATTCAAGAAAACAACTAGAAAACATGTTTGCAACAGATTTTGTAGCTTCTATGTAATAGTAAACCAGAGTTATCACAGCAGAAAGAAACTTGCTGAAAATGGCAAAATCTGATGGGTCCACGTACACGAGAATTGTCGATTTTTTGAAATTTCGATTTTCTTCTTTATATAAAGTTTATATTCAAGAAAACAACTAGAAAACATGTTTGCAACAGATTTTGTAGCTTCTATGTAATAGTAAAGCAGAGTTATCACAGCAGAAAGAAACTTGCTGAAAATGGCAAAATCTGATGGGTCCGCGTACACGAGAATTGTCGATTTTTTTAAATTTCGATTTTCTTCTTTAATTAAAGTTTATATTCAAGAAAACAACTAGAACACATGTTCGCAACAGATTTTGTAGCTTCTATCGCATAGAAAACCAGAGTTATCACAGCAGAAAGAAACTTGCTGAAAATGGCAAAATCTGATGGGTCCGCGTACATGAGAATTGTCGATTTTTTGAAATTTTGATTTTCTTCTTTAATTAAGGTTTATATTCAAGAAAACAACTAGAAAACATGTTTGCAACAGATTTTGTAGCTTCTATGTTATAGTAAACCAGAGTTATCACAGCAGAAAGAAACTTGCTGAAAATGGCAAAATCTGATGGGTCCGCGTACATGAGAATTGTCGATTTTTTGAAATTTCGATTTTCTTCTTTAATTAAGGTTTATATTCAAGAAAACAACTAGAAAACATGTTTGCAACAGATTTTGTAGCTTCTATGTAATAGTTAACCAGAGTTATCACAGCAGAAAGAAACTTGCTGAAAATGGCAAAATCTGATGGGTCCACGTACACGAGAATTGTCGATTTTTTTGAAATTTCGATTTTCTTCTTTATATAAAGTTTATATTCAAGAAAACAACTAGAAAACATGTTTGCAACAGATTTTGTAGCTTCTATGTAATAGTAAAGCAGAGTTATCACAGCAGAAAGAAACTTGCTGAAAATGGCAAAATCTGATGGGTCCGCGTACACGAGAATTGTCGATTTTTTTAAATTTCGATTTTCTTCTTTAATTAAAGTTTATATTCAAGAAAACAACTAGAACACATGTTCGCAACAGATTTTGTAGCTTCTATCGCATAGAAAACCAGAGTTATCACAGCAGAAAGAAACTTGCTGAAAATGGCAAAATCTGATGGGTCCGCGTACATGAGAATTGTCGATTTTTTGAAATTTTGATTTTCTTCTTTAATTAAGGTTTATATTCAAGAAAACAACTAGAAAACATGTTTGCAACAGATTTTGTAGCTTCTATGTTATAGTAAACCAGAGTTATCACAGCAGAAAGAAACTTGCTGAAAATGGCAAAATCTGATGGGTCCGCGTACATGAGAATTGTCGATTTTTTGAAATTTCGATTTTCTTCTTTAATTAAGGTTTATATTCAAGAAAACAACTAGAAAACATGTTTGCAACAGATTTTGTAGCTTCTATGTAATAGTAAACCAGAGTTATCACAGCAGAAAGAAACTTGCTGAAAATGGCAAAATCTGATGGGTCCACGTACACAGGAATTGTCGATTTTTTGAAATTTCGATTTTCTTCTTTATATAAAGTTTATATTCAAGAAAACAACTAGCAAACATGTTTGCAACAGATTTTGTAGCTTCTATGTAATAGTAAACCAGAGTTATCACAGCAGAAAGAAACTTGCTGAAAATGGCAAAATCTGATGGGTCCGCGTACACGAGAATTGTCGATTTTTTTAAATTTCGATTTTCTTCTTTAATTAAGGTTTATATTCAAGAAAACAACTAGAAAACATGTTTGCAACACATTTTGTAGCTTCTATCTCATAGAAAACCAGAGTTATCACAGCAGAAAGAAACTTGCTGAAAATGGCAACATATGATGGGTCCGCGTACATGAGAATTGTCGATTTTTTGAAATTTTGATTTACTTCTTTAATTAAGGTTTATATTCAACAAAACAACTAGAAAACATGTTTGCAACAGATTTTGTAGCTTCTATGTAATAGTAAAGCAGAGTTATCACAGCAGAAAGAAACTTGCTGAAAATGGCAAAATCTGATGGGTCCGCGTACATGAGAATTGTCGATTTTTTGAAATTTCGATTTTCTTCTTTAATTAAGGTTTATATTCAAGAAAACAACTAGAAAACATGTTTGCAACAGATTTTGTATCTTCTATGTCATAGAAAACCAGAGTTATCATAGCAGAAAATAACTTGCTAAAAATAGCAAAATCTTATGGGTCCGCGTACATGAGAATTGTCTTTTTTTTGAAATTTTGATTTTCTTCTTTAATTAAGGTTTATATTCAAGAAAACAACTAGAAAACATGTTTGCAACAGATTTTGTAGCTTCTATGTAATAGTAAACCAGAGTTATCACAGCAGAAAGAAACTTGCTGAAAATGGCAAAATCTGATGGGTCCACGTACACGAGAATTGTCGATTTTTGGAAATTTCGATTTTCTTCTTTATATAAAGTTTATATTCAAGAAAACAACTAGAAAACATGTTTGCAACAGATTTTGTAGCTTCTATGTAATAGTAAAGCAGAGTTATCACAGCAGAAAGAAACTTGCTGAAAATGGCAAAATCTGATGGGTCCGCGTACACGAGAATTGTCGATTTTTTTAAATTTCGATTTTCTTCTTTAATTAAAGTTTATATTCAAGAAAACAACTAGAACACATGTTCGCAACAGATTTTGTAGCTTCTATCGCATAGAAAACTAGAGTTATCACAGCAGAAAGAAACTTGCTGAAAATGGCAAAATCTGATGGGTCCGCGTACATGAGAATTGTCGATTTTTTGAAATTTTGATTTTCTTCTTTAATTAAGGTTTATATTCAAGAAAACAACTAGAAAACATGTTTGCAACAGATTTTGTAGCTTCTATGTTATAGTAAACCAGAGTTATCACAGCAGAAAGAAACTTGCTGAAAATGGCAAAATCTGATGGGTCCGCGTACATGAGAATTGTCGATTTTTTGAAATTTCGATTTTCTTCTTTAATTAAGGTTTATATTCAAGAAAACAACTAGAAAACATGTTTGCAACAGATTTTGTAGCTTCTATGTAATAGTTAACCAGAGTTATCACAGCAGAAAGAAACTTGCTGAAAATGGCAAAATCTGATGGGTCCACGTACACGAGAATTGTCGATTTTTTGGAAATTTCGATTTTCTTCTTTATATAAAGTTTATATTCAAGAAAACAACTAGAAAACATGTTTGCAACAGATTTTGTAGCTTCTATGTAATAGTAAAGCAGAGTTATCACAGCAGAAAGAAACTTGCTGAAAATGGCAAAATCTGATGGGGGGTCCGCGTACACGAGAATTGTCGATTTTTTTAAATTTCGATTTTCTTCTTTAATTAAAGTTTATATTCAAGAAAACAACTAGAACACATGTTCGCAACAGATTTTGTAGCTTCTATCGCATAGAAAACCAGAGTTATCACAGCAGAAAGAAACTTGCTGAAAATGGCAAAATCTGATGGGTCCGCGTACATGAGAATTGTCGATTTTTTGAAATTTTGATTTTCTTCTTTAATTAAGGTTTATATTCAAGAAAACAACTAGAAAACATGTTTGCAACAGATTTTGTAGCTTCTATGTTATAGTAAACCAGAGTTATCACAGCAGAAAGAAACTTGCTGAAAATGGCAAAATCTGATGGGTCCGCGTACATGAGAATTGTCGATTTTTTGAAATTTCGATTTTCTTCTTTAATTAAGGTTTATATTCAAGAAAACAACTAGAAAACATGTTTGCAACAGATTTTGTAGCTTCTATGTAATAGTAAACCAGAGTTATCACAGCAGAAAGAAACTTGCTGAAAATGGCAAAATCTGATGGGTCCACGTACACGAGAATTGTCGATTTTTTTAAATTTCGATTTTCTTCTTTATATAAAGTTTATATTCAAGAAAACAACTAGAAAACATGTTTGCAACAGATTTTGTAGCTTCTATGTAATAGTAAACCAGAGTTATCACAGCAGAAAGAAACTTGCTGAAAATGGCAAAATCTGATGGGTCCGCGTACACGAGAATTGTCGATTTTTTTAAATTTCGATTTTCTTCTTTAATTAAGGTTTATATTCAAGAAAACAACTAGAAAACATGTTTGCAACACATTTTGTAGCTTCTATCTCATAGAAAACCAGAGTTATCACAGCAGAAAGAAACTTGCTGAAAATGGCAACATCTGATGGGTCCGCGTACATGAGAATTGTCGATTTTTTGAAATTTTGATTTACTTCTTTAATTAAGGTTTATATTCAACAAAACAACTAGAAAACATGTTTGCAACAGATTTTGTAGCTTCTATGTAATAGTAAAGCAGAGTTATCACAGCAGAAAGAAACTTGCTGAAAATGGCAAAATCTGATGGGTCCGCGTACATGAGAATTGTCGATTTTTTGAAATTTCGATTTTCTTCTTTAATTAAGGTTTATATTCAAGAAAACAACTAGAAAACATGTTTGCAACAGATTTTGTATCTTCTATGTCATAGAAAACCAGAGTTATCATAGCAGAAAATAACTTGCTAAAAATAGCAAAATCTTATGGGTCCGCGTACATGAGAATTGTCTTTTTTTTGAAATTTTGATTTTCTTCTTTAATTAAGGTTTATATTCAAGAAAAGAACTAGAAAACATGTTTGCAACAGATTTTGTAGCTTCTATGTAATAGTAAACCAGAGTTATCACAGCAGAAAGAAACTTGCTGAAAATTGCAAAATCTGATGGGTCCGCGTACACGAGAATTGTCGATTTTTGGAAATTTCGATTTTCTTCTTTAATTAAGGTTTATATTCAAGAAAACAACTAGAAAACATGGTTGCAACAGATTTTGTAGCTTCTATGTCATAGACAACCAGAGTTATCACAGCAGAAAGAAACTTGCTGAAAATGGCAAAATCTGATGGGTCCGCGTACATGAGAATTGTCGATTTTTTGAAATTTTGATTTTCTTCTTTAATCAAGGTTTATATTCAAGAAAACAACTAGAAAACATGTTTGCAACATATTTTGTAGCTTCCATGTAATAGTAAAGCAGAGTTATCACAGCAGAAAGAAACTTGCTGAAAATGGCAAAATCTGATGGGTCCGCGTACACGAGAATTGTCGATTTTTTGAAATTTCGATTTTCTTCTTTAATTAAGGTTTATATTCAAGAAAACAACTAGAAAACATGTTTGCAACAGATTTTGTAGCTTCTATGTAATAGTAAAGCAGAGTTATCACAGCAGAAAGAAACTTGCTGAAAATGGCAAAATCTGATGGGTCCGCGTACACGAGAATTGTCGATTTTTTGAAATTTCGATTTTCTTCTTTAATTAAAGTTTATATTCAAGAAAACAACTAGAAAACATGTTCGCAACAGATTTTGTAGCTTCTATCGCATAGAAAACCAGAGTTATCACAGCAGAAAGAAACTTGCTGAAAATGGCAAAATCTGATGGGTCCGCGTACATGAGAATTGTCGATTTTTTGAAATTTTGATTTTCTTCTTTAATTAAGGTTTATATTCAAGAAAACAACTAGAAAACATGTTTGCAACAGATTTTGTAGCTTCTATGTTATAGTAAACCAGAGTTATCACAGCAGAAAGAAACTTGCTGAAAATGGCAAAATCTGATGGGTCCGCGTACATGAGAATTGTCGATTTTTTGAAATTTCGATTTTCTTCTTTAATTAAGGTTTATATTCAAGAAAACAACTAGAAAACATGTTTGCAACAGATTTTGTAGCTTCTATGTAATAGTAAACCAGAGTTATCACAGCAGAAAGAAACTTGCTGAAAATGGCAAAATCTGATGGGTCCACGTACACGAGAATTGTCGATTTTTTGAAATTTCGATTTTCTTCTTTATATAAAGTTTATATTCAAGAAAACAACTAGAAAACATGTTTGCAACAGATTTTGTAGCTTCTATGTTATAGTAAACCAGAGTTATCACAGCAGAAAGAAACTTGCTGAAAATGGCAAAATCTGATGGGGGGTCCGCGTACACGAGAATTGTCGATTTTTTTAAATTTCGATTTTCTTCTTTAATTAAAGTTTATATTCAAGAAAACAACTAGAACACATGTTCGCAACAGATTTTGTAGCTTCTATCGCATAGAAAACCAGAGTTATCACAGCAGAAAGAAACTTGCTGAAAATGGCAAAATCTGATGGGTCCGCGTACATGAGAATTGTCGATTTTTTGAAATTTTGATTTTCTTCTTTAATTAAGGTTTATATTCAAGAAAACAACTAGAAAACATGTTTGCAACAGATTTTGTAGCTTCTATGTTATAGTAAACCAGAGTTATCACAGCAGAAAGAAACTTGCTGAAAATGGCAAAATCTGATGGGTCCGCGTACATGAGAATTGTCGATTTTTTGAAATTTCGATTTTCTTCTTTAATTAAGGTTTATATTCAAGAAAACAACTAGAAAACATGTTTGCAACAGATTTTGTAGCTTCTATGTAATAGTAAACCAGAGTTATCACAGCAGAAAGAAACTTGCTGAAAATGGCAAAATCTGATGGGTCCACGTACACGAGAATTGTCGATTTTTTTAAATTTCGATTTTCTTCTTTATATAAAGTTTATATTCAAGAAAACAACTAGAAAACATGTTTGCAACAGATTTTGTAGCTTCTATGTAATAGTAAACCAGAGTTATCACAGCAGAAAGAAACTTGCTGAAAATGGCAAAATCTGATGGGTCCGCGTACACGAGAATTGTCGATTTTTTTAAATTTCGATTTTCTTCTTTAATTAAGGTTTATATTCAAGAAAACAACTAGAAAACATGTTTGCAACACATTTTGTAGCTTCTATCTCATAGAAAACCAGAGTTATCACAGCAGAAAGAAACTTGCTGAAAATGGCAACATCTGATGGGTCCGCGTACATGAGAATTGTCGATTTTTTGAAATTTTGATTTACTTCTTTAATTAAGGTTTATATTCAACAAAACAACTAGAAAACATGTTTGCAACAGATTTTGTAGCTTCTATGTAATAGTAAAGCAGAGTTATCACAGCAGAAAGAAACTTGCTGAAAATGGCAAAATCTGATGGGTCCGCGTACATGAGAATTGTCGATTTTTTGAAATTTCGATTTTCTTCTTTAATTAAGGTTTATATTCAAGAAAACAACTAGAAAACATGTTTGCAACAGATTTTGTATCTTCTATGTCATAGAAAACCAGAGTTATCATAGCAGAAAATAACTTGCTAAAAATAGCAAAATCTTATGGGTCCGCGTACATGAGAATTGTCTTTTTTTTGAAATTTTGATTTTCTTCTTTAATTAAGGTTTATATTCAAGAAAACAACTAGAAAACATGTTTGCAACAGATTTTGTAGCTTCTATGTAATAGTAAACCAGAGTTATCACAGCAGAAAGAAACTTGCTGAAAATTGCAAAATCTGATGGGTCCGCGTACACGAGAATTGTCGATTTTTGGAAATTTCGATTTTCTTCTTTAATTAAGGTTTATATTCAAGAAAACAACTAGAAAACATGGTTGCAACAGATTTTGTAGCTTCTATGTCATAGACAACCAGAGTTATCACAGCAGAAAGAAACTTGCTGAAAATGGCAAAATCTGATGGGTCCGCGTACATGAGAATTGTCGATTTTTTGAAATTTTGATTTTCTTCTTTAATCAAGGTTTATATTCAAGAAAACAACTAGAAAACATGTTTGCAACATATTTTGTAGCTTCCATGTAATAGTAAAGCAGAGTTATCACAGCAGAAAGAAACTTGCTGAAAATGGCAAAATCTGATGGGTCCGCGTACACGAGAATTGTCGATTTTTTGAAATTTCGATTTTCTTCTTTAATTAAGGTTTATATTCAAGAAAACAACTAGAAAACATGTTTGCAACAGATTTTGTAGCTTCTATGTAATAGTAAAGCAGAGTTATCACAGCAGAAAGAAACTTGCTGAAAATGGCAAAATCTGATGGGTCCGCGTACACGAGAATTGTCGATTTTTTGAAATTTCGATTTTCTTCTTTAATTAAAGTTTATATTCAAGAAAACAACTAGAAAACATGTTCGCAACAGATTTTGTAGCTTCTATCGCATAGAAAACCAGAGTTATCACAGCAGAAAGAAACTTGCTGAAAATGGCAAAATCTGATGGGTCCGCGTACATGAGAATTGTCGATTTTTTGAAATTTTGATTTTCTTCTTTAATTAAGGTTTATATTCAAGAAAACAACTAGAAAACATGTTTGCAACAGATTTTGTAGCTTCTATGTTATAGTAAACCAGAGTTATCACAGCAGAAAGAAACTTGCTGAAAATGGCAAAATCTGATGGGTCCGCGTACATGAGAATTGTCGATTTTTTGAAATTTCGATTTTCTTCTTTAATTAAGGTTTATATTCAAGAAAACAACTAGAAAACATGTTTGCAACAGATTTTGTAGCTTCTATGTAATAGTAAACCAGAGTTATCACAGCAGAAAGAAACTTGCTGAAAATGGCAAAATCTGATGGGTCCACGTACACGAGAATTGTCGATTTTTTGAAATTTCGATTTTCTTCTTTATATAAAGTTTATATTCAAGAAAACAACTAGAAAACATGTTTGCAACAGATTTTGTAGCTTCTATGTTATAGTAAACCAGAGTTATCACAGCAGAAAGAAACTTGCTGAAAATGGCAAAATCTGATGGGTCCGCGTACATGAGAATTGTCGATTTTTTGAAATTTCGATTTTCTTCTTTAATTAAGGTTTATATTACAGAAAACAACTAGAAAACATGTTTGCAACAGATTGTGTAGCTTCTATGTAATAGTAAAGCAGAGTTATCACAGCAGAAAGAAACTTGCTAAAAATAGCAAAATCTGATGGGTCCGCGTACACGAGAATTGTCGATTTTTTTAAATTTCGATTTTCTTCTTTAATTAAAGTTTATATTCAAGAAAACAACTAGAAAACATGTTTGCAACAGATTTTGTAGCTTCTATCTCATAGAAAACCAGAGTTATCAAAGTAGAAAGAAACTTGCTGAAAATGGCAAAATCTGATGGGTCCGTGTACACGAGAATTGTCGATTTTTTTAAATTTCGATTTTCTTCTTTGATTAAGGTTTATATTCAAGAAAACAACTAGAAAACATGTTTGCAACAGATTTTGTAGCTTCTATGTAATAGTAAACCAGAGTTATCACAGCAGAAAGAAACTTGCTGAAAATGGCAAACACTGATGGGTCCGCGTACACAGAAATTGTCGATTTTTTGAAATTTCGATTTTCTTCTCTAATTAAGGTTTATATTCAAGAAAACAACTAGAAAACATGTTTGCAACAGATTTTGTAGCTTCTATGCTATAGAAAACCAGAGTTATCATAGCACAAAATAACTTGCTTAAAATAGCAAAATCTGATGGGTCCGCGTACATGAGAATTATCGATTTTTTGAAATTTCGATTTTCTTCTTTAATTAAGGTTTATATTCAAGAAAACAACTAGAAAACATGTTTGCAACAGATTTTGTAGCTTCTATGTAATAGTAAACCAGAGTTATCACAGCAGAAAGAAACTTGCTGAAAATGGCAAAATCTGATGGGTCCACGTACACGAGAATTGTCGATTTTTTGAAATTTCGATTTTCTTCTTTATATAAAGTTTATATTCAAGAAAACAACTAGAAAACATGTTTGCAACAGATTTTGTAGCTTCTATGTAATAGTAAAGCAGAGTTATCACAGCAGAAAGAAACTTGCTGAAAATGGCAAAATCTGATGGGTCCGCGTACACGAGAATTGTCGATTTTTTTAAATTTCGATTTTCTTCTTTAATTAAAGTTTATATTCAAGAAAACAACTAGAACACATGTTCGCAACAGATTTTGTAGCTTCTATCGCATAGAAAACCAGAGTTATCACAGCAGAAAGAAACTTGCTGAAAATGGCAAAATCTGATGGGTCCGCGTACATGAGAATTGTCGATTTTTTGAAATTTTGATTTTCTTCTTTAATTAAGGTTTATATTCAAGAAAAAAACTAGAAAACATATTTGCAACAGATTTTGTAGCTTCTATGTTATAGTAAACCAGAGTTATCACAGCAGAAAGAAACTTGCTGAAAATGGCAAAATCTGATGGGTCCACGTACACGAGAATTGTCGATTTTTTGAAATTTCGATTTTCTTCTTTATATGAAGTTTATATTCAAGAAAACAACTAGAAAACATGTTTGCAACAGATTTTGTAGCTTCTATGTAATAGTAAAGCAGAGTTATCACAGCAGAAAGAAACTTGCTGAAAATGGCAAAATCTGATGGGTCCGCGTACACGAGAATTGTCGATTTTTTTAAATTTCGATTTTCTTCTTTAATTAAAGTTTATATTCAAAAAAACAACTAGAACACATGTTCGCAACAGATTTTGTAGCTTCTATCGCATAGAAAACCAGAGTTATCACAGCAGAAAGAAACTTGCTGAAAATGGCAAAATCTGATGGGTCTGCGTACACAAGAATTGTCGATTTTTTGAAATTTCGATTTTCTTCTTTAATTAAAGTTTATATTCAAGAAAACAACTAGAAAACATGTTTGCAACAGATTTTGTAGCTTCTATGTCATAGAAAACCAGAGTTATCATAGCAGAAAATAACTTGCTTGAAATAGCAAAATCTGATGGGCCTGCGTACATGAGAATTGTCGATTTTTTGAAATTTTGATTTTCTTCTTTAATTAAGGTTTATATTAAAGAAAACAACTAGAAAACATGTTTGCAACAGATTTTGTAGCTTCTATGTAATAGTAAACCAGAGTTATCACAGCAGAAAGAAACTTGCTGAAAATGGCAAAATCTGATGGGTCCGCGTACACGAGAATTGTCGATTTTTTTGAAATTTCGATTTTCTTCTTTAATTAAAGTTTATATTCAAGAAAACAACTAGAACACATGTTCGCAACAGATTTTGTAGCTTCTATCGCATAGAAAACCAGAGTTATCACAGCAGAAAGAAACTTGCTGAAAATGGCAAAATCTGATGGGTCCGCGTACATGAGAATTGTCGATTTTTTGAAATTTTGATTTTCTTCTTTAATTAAGGTTTATATTACAGAAAACAACTAGAAAACATGTTTGCAACAGATTTTGTAGCTTCTATGTTATAGTAAACCAGAGTTATCACAGCAGAAAGAAACTTGCTGAAAATGGCAAAATTTGATGGGTCCGCGTACATGAGAATTGTCGATTTTTTTAAATTTCGATTTTCTTCTTTAATTAAGGTTTATATTCAAGAAAACAACTAGAAAACATGTTTGCAACAGATTTTGTAGCTTCTATGTAATAGTAAACCAGAGTTATCACAGCAGAAAGAAACTTGCTGAAAATGGCAAAATCTGATGGGTCCACGTACACGAGAATTGTCGATTTTTTGAAATTTCGATTTTCTTCTTTATATAAAGTTTATATTCAAGAAAACAACTAGAAAACATGTTTGCAACAGATTTTGTAGCTTCTATGTAATAGTAAACCAGAGTTATCACAGCAGAAAGAAACTTGCTGAAAATGGCAACATCTGATGGGTCCGCGTACACGAGAATTGTCGATTTTTTTAAATTTCGATTTTCTTCTTTAATTAAGGTTTATATTCAAGAAAACAACTAGAAAACATGTTTGCAACACATTTTGTAGCTTCTATCTCATAGAAAACCAGAGTTATCACAGCAGAAAGAAACTTGCTGAAAATGGCAACATCTGATGGGTCCGCGTACATGAGAATTGTCGATTTTTTGAAATTTTGATTTACTTCTTTAATTAAGGTTTATATTCAAGAAAACAACTAGAAAACATGTTTGCAACAGATTTTGTATCTTCTATGTAATAGAAAACCAGAGTTATCATAGCAGAAAATAACTTGCTAAAAATAGCAAAATCTTATGGGTCCGCGTACATGAGAATTGTCTTTTTTTTGAAATTTTGATTTTCTTCTTTAATTAAGGTTTATATTCAAGAAAACAACTAGAAAACATGTTTGCAACAGATTTTGTAGCTTCTATGTAATAGTAAACCAGAGTTATCACAGCAGAAAGAAACTTGCTGAAAATTGCAAAATCTGATGGGTCCGCGTACACGAGAATTGTCGATTTTTGGAAATTTCGATTTTCTTTAATTAAGGTTTATATTCAAGAAAACAACTAGAAAACATGTTTGCAACAGATTTTGTAGCTTCTATGTCATAGACAACCAGAGTTATCACAGCAGAAAGAAACTTGCTGAAAATGGCAAAATCTGATGGGTCCGCGTACATGAGAATTGTCGATTTTTTGAAATTTTGATTTTCTTCTTTAATCAAGGTTTATATTCAAGAAAACAACTAGAAAACATGTTTGCAACAGATTTTGTAGCTTCCATGTAATAGTAAAGCAGAGTTATCACAGCAGAAAGAAACTTGCTGAAAATGGCAAAATCTGATGGGTCCGCGTACACGAGAATTGTCGATTTTTTGAAATTTCGATTTTCTTCTTTAATTAAGGTTTATATTCAAGAAAACAACTAGAAAACATGTTTGCAACAGATTTTGTAGCTTCTATGTCATAGAAAACCAGAGTTATCATAGCAGAAAATAACTTGCTAAAAATAGCAAAATCTGATGGGTCCGCGTACATGAGAATTGTCGATTTTTTGAAATTTCGATTTTCTTCTTTAATTAAGGTTTATATTCAAGAAAACAACTAGAAAACATGTTTGCAACAGATTTTGTAGCTTCTATGTAATAGTAAAGCAGAGTTATCACAGCAGAAAGAAACTTGCTGAAAATGGCAAAATCTGATGGGTCCGCGTACACGAGAATTGTCGATTTTTTTAAATTTCGATTTTCTTCTTTAATTAAAGTTTATATTCAAGAAAACAACTAGAAAACATGTTTGCAACAGATTTTGTAGCTTCTATCGCATAGAAAACCAGAGTTATTACAGCAGAAAGAAACTTGCTGAAAATGGCAAAATCTGATGGGTCCGCGTACATGAGAATTGTCGATTTTTTGAAATTTTGATTTTCTTCTTTAATTAAGGTTTATATTCAAGAAAACAACTAGAAAACATGTTTGCAACAGATTTTGTAGCTTCTATGTTATAGTAAACCAGAGTTATCACAGCAGAAAGAAACTTGCTGAAAATGGCAAAATCTGATGGGTCCGCGTACATGAGAATTGTCGATTTTTTGAAATTTCGATTTTCTTCTTTAATTAAGGTTTATATTCAAGAAAACAACTAGAAAACATGTTTGCAACAGATTTTGTAGCTTCTATGTAATAGTAAACCAGAGTTATCACAGCAGAAAGAAACTTGCTGAAAATGGCAAAATCTGATGGGTCCACGTACACGAGAATTGTCGATTTTTTGAAATTTCGATTTTCTTCTTTATATAAAGTTTATATTCAAGAAAACAACTAGAAAACATGTTTACAACAGATTTTGTAGCTTCTATGTAATAGTAAACCAGAGTTATCACAGCAGAAAGAAACTTGCTGAAAATGGCAAAATCTGATGGGTCCGCGTACACGAGAATTGTCGATTTTTTTAAATTTCGATTTTCTTCTTTAATTAAGGTTTATATTCAAGAAAACAACTAGAAAACATGTTTGCAACACATTTTGTAGCTTCTATCTCATAGAAAACCAGAGTTATCACAGCAGAAAGAAACTTGCTGAAAATGGCAACATCTGATGGGTCCGCGTACATGAGAATTGTCGATTTTTTGAAATTTTGATTTACTTCTTTAATTAAGGTTTATATTCAACAAAACAACTAGAAAACATGTTTGCAACAGATTTTGTAGCTTCTATGTAATAGTAAAGCAGAGTTATCACAGCAGAAAGAAACTTGCTGAAAATGGCAAAATCTGATGGGTCCGCGTACATGAGAATTGTCGATTTTTTGAAATTTCGATTTTCTTCTTTAATTAAGGTTTATATTCAAGAAAACAACTAGAAAACATGTTTGCAACAGATTTTGTATCTTCTATGTCATAGAAAACCAGAGTTATCATAGCAGAAAATAACTTGCTAAAAATAGCAAAATCTGATGGGTCCGCGTACATGAGAATTGTCTTTTTTTTGAAATTTTGATTTTCTTCTTTAATTAAGGTTTATATTCAAGAAAACAACTAGAAAACATGTTTGCAACAGATTTTGTAGCTTCTATGTAATAGTAAACCAGAGTTATCACAGCAGAAAGAAACTTGCTGAAAATTGCAAAATCTGATGGGTCCGCGTACACGAGAATTGTCGATTTTTGGAAATTTCGATTTTCTTCTTTAATTAAGGTTTATATTCAAGAAAACAACTAGAAAACATGGTTGCAACAGATTTTGTAGCTTCTATGTCATAGACAACCAGAGTTATCACAGCAGAAAGAAACTTGCTGAAAATGGCAAAATCTGATGGGTCCGCGTACATGAGAATTGTCGATTTTTTGAAATTTTGATTTTCTTCTTTAATCAAGGTTTATATTCAAGAAAACAACTAGAAAACATGTTTGCAACAGATTTTGTAGCTTCCATGTAATAGTAAAGCAGAGTTATCACAGCAGAAAGAAACTTGCTGAAAATGGCAAAATCTGATGGGTCCGCGTACACGAGAATTGTCTATTTTTTGAAATTTCGATTTTCTTCTTTAATTAAGGTTTATATTCAAGAAAACAACTAGAAAACATGTTTGCAACAGATTTTGTAGCTTCTATGTCATAGAAAACCAGAGTTATCATAGCAGAAAATAACTTGCTGAAAATAGCAAAATCTGATGGGTCCGCGTACATGAGAATTGTCTATTTTTTGAAATTTTGATTTTCTTCTTTAATTAAGGTTTATATTCAAGAAAACAACTAGAAAACATGTTTGCAACAGATTTTGTAGCTTCTATGTAATAGTAAACCAGAGTTATCACAGCAGAAAGAAACTTGCTGAAAATTGCAAAATCTGATGGGTCCGCGTACACGAGAATTGTCGATTTTTTTAAATTTCGATGTTCTTCTTTAATTAAGGTTTATATTCAAGAAAACAACTAGAAAACATGTTCGCAACAGATTTTGTAGCTTCTATGTCATAGTAAACCAGAGTTATCACAGCAGAAAGAAACTTGCTGAAAATGGCAAAATCTGATGGGTCCGCGTACACGAGAATTGTCGATTTTTTGAAATTTCGATTTTCTTCTTTAATTAAGGTTTATATTCAAGAAAACAACTAGAAAACATGTTTGCAACAGATTTTGTAGCTTCTATGTAATAGTATTCCAGAGTTATCACAGCAGAAAGAAACTTGCTACAAAATGGCAAAATCTGATGGGTCCGCGTACATGAGAATTGTCGATTTTTTGAAATTTTGATTTTCTTCTTTAATTAAGGTTTATATTCAAGAAAACAACTAGAAAACATGTTTGCAACAGATTTTGTAGCTTCTATGTAATAGTAAACCAGAGTTATCACAGCAGAAAGAAACTTGCTGAAAATGGCAAAATCTGATGGGTCCGCGTACAAGAGAATTGTCGATTTTTTGAAATTTCGATTTTCTTCTTTAATTAAGGTTTATATTCAAGAAAACAACTAGAAAACATGTTTGCAACAGATTTTGTAGCTTCTATGTCATAGACAACCAGAGTTATCACAGCAGAAAGAAACTTGCTGAAAATGGCAAAATCTGATGGGTCCGCGTACATGAGAATTGTCGATTTTTTGAAATTTTGATTTTCTTCTTTAATTAAGGTTTATATTCAAGAAAACAACTAGAAAACATGTTTGCAACAGATTTTGTAGCTTCTATGTCATAGACAACCAGAGTTATCACAGCAGAAAGAAACTTGCTGAAAATGGCAAAATCTGATGGGTCCACGTACACGAGAATTGTCGATTTTTTTAAATTTCGATTTTCTTCTTTATATAAAGTTTATATTCAAGAAAACAACTAGAAAACATGTTTGCAACAGATTTTGTAGCTTCTATGTAATAGTAAACCAGAGTTATCACAGCAGAAAGAAACTTGCTGAAAATGGCAAAATCTGATGGGTCCGCGTACACGAGAATTGTCGATTTTTTTAAATTTCGATTTTCTTCTTTAATTAAGGTTTATATTCAAGAAAACAACTAGAAAACATGTTTGCAACACATTTTGTAGCTTCTATCTCATAGAAAACCAGAGTTATCACAGCAGAAAAAAACTTGCTGAAAATGGCAACATCTGATGGGTCCGCGTACATGAGAATTGTCGATTTTTTGAAATTTTGATTTACTTCTTTAATTAAGGTTTATATTCAACAAAACAACTAGAAAACATGTTTGCAACAGATTTTGTAGCTTCTATGTAATAGTAAAGCAGAGTTATCACAGCAGAAAGAAACTTGCTGAAAATGGCAAAATCTGATGGGTCCGCGTACATGAGAATTGTCGATTTTTTGAAATTTCGATTTTCTTCTTTAATTAAGGTTTATATTCAAGAAAACAACTAGAAAACATGTTTGCAACAGATTTTGTATCTTCTATGTCATAGAAAACCAGAGTTATCATAGCAGAAAATAACTTGCTAAAAATAGCAAAATCTGATGGGTCCGCGTACATGAGAATTGTCTTTTTTTTGAAATTTTGATTTTCTTCTTTAATTAAGGTTTATATTCAAGAAAACAACTAGAAAACATGTTTGCAACAGATTTTGTAGCTTCTATGTAATAGTAAACCAGAGTTATCACAGCAGAAAGAAACTTGCTGAAAATTGCAAAATCTGATGGGTCCGCGTACACGAGAATTGTCGATTTTTGGAAATTTCGATTTCCTTCTTTAATTAAGGTTTATATTCAAGAAAACAACTAGAAAACATGGTTGCAACAGATTTTGTAGCTTCTATGTCATAGACAACCAGAGTTATCACAGCAGAAAGAAATCTGCTGAAAATGGCAAAATCTGATGGGTCCGCAGACATGAGAATTGTCGATTTTTTGAAATTTTGATTTTCTTCTTTAATCAAGGTTTATATTCAAGAAAACAACTAGAAAACATGTTTGCAACAGATTTTGTAGCTTCCATGTAATAGTAAAGCAGAGTTATCACAGCAGAAAGAAACTTGCTGAAAATGGCAAAATCTGATGGGTCTGCGTACACGAGAATTGTCGATTTTTTGAAATTTCGATTTTCTTCTTTAATTAAGGTTTATATTCAAGAAAACAACTAGAAAACATGTTTGCAACAGATTTTGTAGCTTCTATGTCATAGAAAACCAGAGTTATCATAGCAGAAAATAACTTGCTAAAAATAGCAAAATCTGATGGGTCCGCGTACATGAGAATTGTCTATTTTTTGAAATTTTGATTTTCTTCTTTAATTAAGGTTTATATTCAAGAAAACAACTAGAAAACATGTTTGCAACAGATTTTGTAGCTTCTATGTAATAGTAAACCAGAGTTATCACAGCAGAAAGAAACTTGCTGAAAATTGCAAAATCTGATGGGTCCGCGTACACGAGAATTGTCGATTTTTTTAAATTTCGATGTTCTTCTTTAATTAAGGTTTATATTCAAGAAAACAACTAGAAAACATGTTCGCAACAGATTTTGTAGCTTCTATGTAATAGTAAACCAGAGTTATCACAGCAGAAAGAAACTTGCTGAAAATTGCAAAATCTGATGGGTCCGCGTACACGAGAATTGTCGATTTTTTTAAATTTCGATTTTCTTCTTTAATTAAGGTTTATATTCAAGAAAACAACTAGAAAACATGTTTGCAACAGATTTTGTAGCTTCTATGTAATAGTAAACCAGAGTTATCACAGCAGAAAGAAACTTGCTACAAAATGGCAAAATCTGATGGGTCCGCGTACATGAGAATTGTCGATTTTTTGAAATTTCGATTTTCTTCTTTCATTAAGGTTTATATTCAAGAAAACAACTAGAAAACATGTTTGCAACAGATTTTGTAGCTTCTATGTCATAGACAACCAGAGTTATCACAGCAGAAAGAAACTTGCTGAAAATGGCAAAATCTGATGGGTCCGCGTACATGAGAATTGTCGATTTTTTGAAATTTTTATTTTCTTCTTTAATCAAGGTTTATATTCAAGAAAACAACTAGAAAACATGTTTGCAACAGATTTTGTAGCTTCCATGTAATAGTAAAGCAGAGTTATCACAGCAGAAAGAAACTTGCTGAAAATGGCAAAATCTGATGGGTCCGCGTACACGAGAATTGTCGATTTTTTGAAATTTCGATTTTCTTCTTTAATTAAGGTTTATATTCAAGAAAACAACTAGAAAACATGTTTGCAACAGATTTTGTAGCTTCTATGTAATAGTAAACCAGAGTTATCACAGCAGAAAGAAACTTGCTGAAAATGGCAAAATCTGATGGGTCCGCGTACACGAGAATTGTCGATTTTTTTAAATTTCGATTTTCTTCTTTAATTAAAGTTTATATTCAAGAAAACAACTAGAAAACATGGTCGCAACAGATTTTGTAGCTTCTATCTCATAGAAAACCAGAGTTATCACAGCAGAAAGAAACTTGCTGAAAATGGCAAAATCTGATGGGTCTGCGTACACGAGAATTGTCGATTTTTTGAAATTTCGATTTTCTTCTTTAATTAAGGTTTATATTCAACAAAACAACTAGAAAACATGTTTGCAACAGATTTTGTAGCTTCTATGTTATTGTAAACCAGAGTTATCACAGCAGAAAGAAACTTGCTAAAAATAGCAAAATTTGATGGGTCCGCGTACATGAGAATTCTCGATTTTTTGAAATTTTGATTTTCTTGTTTAATTAAGGTTTATATTCAAGAAAACAACTAGAAAACATGTTTGCAACAGATTTTGTAGCTTCTATGTAATAGTAAACCAGAGTTATCACAGCAGAAAGAAACTTGCTGAAAATGGCAAAATCTGATCGGTCCGCGTACATGAGAATTGTCGATTTTTTGAAATTTTGATTTTATTCTTTAATTAAGGTTTATATTCAAGAAAACAACTAGAAAACATGTTTGCAACAGATTTTGTAGCTTCTATGTTATAGTAAACCAGAGTTATCACAGCAGAAAGAAACTTGCTGAAAATGGCAAAATCTGATGGGTCCGCGTACATGAGAATTGTCGATTTTTTGAAATTTCGATTTTCTTCTTTAATTAAGGTTTATATTCAAGAAAACAACTAGAAAACATGTTTGCAACAGATTTTGTAGCTTCTATGTAATAGTAAACCAGAGTTATCACAGCAGAAAGAAACTTGCTTAAAATGGCAAAATCTGATGGGTCCACGTACACGAGAATTGTCGATTTTTTGAAATTTCGATTTTCTTCTTTATATAAAGTTTATATTCAAGAAAACAACTAGAAAACATGTTTGCAACAGATTTTGTAGCTTCTATGTAATAGTAAACCAGAGTTATCACAGCAGAAAGAAACTTGCTGAAAATGGCAAAATCTGATGGGTCCGCGTACACGAGAATTGTCGATTTTTTGAAATTTCGATTTTCTTCTTTAATTAAGGTTTATATTCAAGAAAACAACTAGAAAACATGTTTGCAACAGATTTTGTAGCTTCTATCTCATAGAAAACCAGAGTTATCACAGCAGAAAGAAACTTGCTGAAAATGGCAAAATCTGATGGGTCCGTGTACATGAGAATTGTCGATTTTTTGAAATTTCGATTTTCTTCTTTAATTAAGGTTTATATTCAAGAAAACAACTAGAAAACATGTTTGCAACAGATTTTGTATCTTCTATGTAATAGAAAACCAGAGTTATCATAGCAGAAAATAACTTGCTAAAAATAGCAAAATCTGATGGGTCCGCGTACATGAGAATTGTCTTTTTTTTGAAATTTTGATTTTCTTCTTTAATTAAGGTTTATATTCAAGAAAACAACTAGAAACATGTTTGCAACAGATTTTGTAGCTTCTATGTAATAGTAAACCAGAGTTATCACAGCAGAAAGAAACTTGCTGAAAATGGCAAAATCTGATGGGTCCGCATACATGAGAATTGTCTTTTTTTTGAAATTTTGATTTTCTTCTTTAATTAAGGTTTATATTCAAGAAAACAACTAGAAACATGTTTGCAACATATTTTGTAGCTTCTATGTAATAGTAAACCAGAGTTATCACAGCAGAAAGAAACTTGCTGAAAATTGCAAAATCTGATGGGTCCGCTTACACGAGAATTGTCGATTTTTGGAAATTTCGATTTTCTTCTTTAATTAAGGTTTATATTCAAGAAAACAACTAGAAAACATGGTTGCAACAGATTTTGTAGCTTCTATGTCATAGACAACCAGAGTTATCACAGCAGAAAGAAACTTGCTGAAAATGGCAAAATCTGATGGGTCCGCGTACGTGAGAATTGTCGATTTTTTGAAATTTTGATTTTCTTCTTTAATCAAGGTTTATATTCAAGAAAACAACTAGAAAACATGTTAGCAACAGATTTTGTAGCTTCCATGTAATAGTAAAGCAGAGTTATCACAGCAGAAAGAAACTTGCTGAAAATGGCAAAATCTGATGGGTCCGCGTACACGAGAATTGTCGATTTTTTGAAATTTCGATTTTCTTCTTTAATTAAGGTTTATATTCAAGAAAACAACTAGAAAACATGTTTGCAACAGATTTTGTAGCTTCTATGTCATAGAAAACCAGAGTTATCATAGCAGAAAAAAACTTGCTAAAAATAGCAAAATCTGATGGGTCCGCGTACATGAGAATTATCTATTTTTTGAAATTTTGATTTTCTTCTTTAATTAAGGTTTATATTCAAGAAAACAACTAGAAAACATGTTTGCAACAGATTTTGTAGCTTCTATGTAATAGTAAACCAGAGTTATCACAGCAGAAAGAAACTTGCTGAAAATTGCAAAATCTGATGGGTCCGCGTACACGAGAATTGTCGATTTTTTTAAATTTCGATGTTCTTCTTTAATTAAGGTTTATATTCAAGAAAACAACTAGAAAACATGTTTGCAACAGATTTTGTAGCTTCTATGTCATAGACAACCAGAGTTATCACAGCAGAAAGAAACTTGCTGAAAATGGCAAAATCTGATGGGTCCGCGTACATGAGAATTGTCGATTTTTTGAAATTTTTATTTTCTTCTTTAATCAAGGTTTATATTAAAGAAAACAACTAGAAAACATGTTTGCAACAGATTTTGTAGCTTCCATGTAATAGTAAAGCAGAGTTATCACAGCAGAAAGAAACTTGCTGAAAATGGCAAAATCTGATGGGTCCGCGTACACGAGAATTGTCGATTTTTTGAAATTTCGATTTTCTTCTTTAATTAAGGTTTATATTACAGAAAACAACTAGAAAACATGTTTGCAACAGATTTTGTAGCTTCTATGTAATAGTAAACCAGAGTTATCACAGCAGAAAGAAACTTGCTGAAAATGGCAAAATCTGATGGGTCCGCGTACACGAGAATTGTCGATTTTTTTAAATTTCGATTTTCTTCTTTAATTAAAGTTTATATTCAAGAAAACAACTAGAAAACATGGTCGCAACAGATTTTGTAGCTTCTATCTCATAGAAAACCAGAGTTATCACAGCAGAAAGAAACTTGCTGAAAATGGCAAAATCTGATGGGTCTGCGTACACGAGAATTGTCGATTTTTTGAAATTTCGATTTTCTTCTTTAATTAAGGTTTATATTCAACAAAACAACTAGAAAACATGTTTGCAACAGATTTTGTAGCTTCTATGTCATAGACAACCAGAGTTATCACAGCAGAAAGAAACTTGCTACAAAATGGCAAAATCTGATGGGTCCGCGTACATGAGAATTGTCGATTTTTTTAAATTTTGATTTTCTTCTTTAATTAAGGTTTATATTCCAGAAAACAACTAGAAAACATGTTTGCAACAGATTTTGTAGCTTCTATGTAATAGTAAACCAGAGTTATCACAGCAGAAAGAAACTTGCTGAAAATGGCAAAATCTGATGGGTCCGCGTACATGAGAATTGTCGATTTTTTGAAATTTTTATTTTCTTCTTTAATCAAGGTTTATATTCAAGAAAACAACTAGAAAACATGTTTGCAACAGATTTTGTAGCTTCCATGTAATAGTAAAGCAGAGTTATCACAGCAGAAAGAAACTTGCTGAAAATGGCAAAATCTGATGGGTCCGCGTACACGAGAATTGTCGATTTTTTGAAATTTCGATTTTCTTCTTTAATTAAGGTTTATATTCAAGAAAACAACTAGAAAACATGTTTGCAACAGATTTTGTAGCTTCTATGTAATAGTAAACCAGAGTTATCACAGCAGAAAGAAACTTGCTGAAAATGGCAAAATCTGATGGGTCCGCGTACACTAGAATTGTCGATTTTTTTAAATTTCGATTTTCTTCTTTAATTAAAGTTTATATTCAAGAAAACAACTAGAAAACATGGTCGCAACAGATTTTGTAGCTTCTATCTCATAGAAAACCAGAGTTATCACAGCAGAAAGAAACTTGCTGAAAATGGCAAAATCTGATGGGTCTGCGTACACGAGAATTGTCGATTTTTTGAAATTTCGATTTTCTTCTTTAATTAAGGTTTATATTCGAGAAAACAACTAGAAAACATGTTTGCAACAGATTTTGTAGCTTCTATGTAATAGTAAACCAGAGTTATCACAGCAGAAAGAAACTTGCTGAAAATGGCAAAATCTGATGGGTCCGCGTACATGAGAATTGTCGATTTTTTGAAATTTTGATTTTCTTCTTTAATTAAGGTTTATATTCAAGAAAACAACTAGAAAACATGTTTGCAACAGATTTTGTAGCTTCTATGTTATAGTAAACCAGAGTTATCACAGCAGAAAGAAACTTGCTGAAAATGGCAAAATCTGATGGGTCCGCGTACATGAGAATTCTCGATTTTTTTAAATTTCGATTTTCTTCTTTAATTAAGGTTTATATTCAAGAAAACAACTAGAAAACATGTTTGCAACAGATTTTGTAGCTTCTATGTAATAGTAAACCAGAGTTATCACAGCAGAAAGAAACTTGCTTAAAATGGCAAAATCTGATGGGTCCACGTACACGAGAATTGTCGATTTTTTGAAATTTCGATTTTCTTCTTTATATAAAGTTTATATTCAAGAAAACAACTAGAAAACATGTTTGCAACAGATTTTGTAGCTTCTATGTAATAGTAAACCAGAGTTATCACAGCAGAAAGAAACTTGCTGAAAATGGCAAAATCTGATGGGTCCGCGTACACGAGACTTGTCGATTTTTTGAAATTTCGATTTACTTCTTTAATTAACGTTTATATTCAACAAAACAACTAGAAAACATGTTTGCAACAGATTTTGTAGCTTCTATGTAATAGTAAAGCAGAGTTATCTCAGCAGAAAGAAACTTGCTGAAAATGGCAAAATCTGATGGGTCCGCGTACATGAGAATTGTCGATTTTTTGAAATTTCGATTTTCTTCTTTAATTAAGATTTATATTCAAGAAAACAACTAGAAAACATGTTTGCAACAGATTTTGTATCTTCTATGTAATAGAAAACCAGAGTTATCATAGCAGAAAATAACTTGCTAAAAATAGCAAAATCTGATGGGTCCGCGTACATGAGAATTGTCTTTTTTTTGAAATTTTGATTTTCTTCTTTAATTAAGGTTTATATTCAAGAAAACAACTAGAAACATGTTTGCAACATATTTTGTAGCTTCTATGTAATAGTAAACCAGAGTTATCACAGCAGAAAGAAACTTGCTGAAAATTGCAAAATCTGATGGGTCCGCTTACACGAGAATTGTCGATTTTTGGAAATTTCGATTTTCTTCTTTAATTAAGGTTTATATTCAAGAAAACAACTAGAAAACATGGTTGCAACAGATTTTGTAGCTTCTATGTCATAGACAACCAGAGTTACAACAGCAGAAAGAAACTTGCTGAAAATGGCAAAATCTGATGGGTCCGCGTACATGAGAATTGTCGATTTTTTGAAATTTTGATTTTCTTCTTTAATCAAGGTTTATATTCAAGAAAACAACTAGAAAACATGTTTGCAACAGATTTTGTAGCTTCCATGTAATAGTAAAGCAGAGTTATCACAGCAGAAAGAAACTTGCTGAAAATGGCAAAATCTGATGGGTCCGCGTACACGAGAATTGTCGATTTTTTGAAATTTCGATTTTCTTCTTTAATTAAGGTTTATATTCAAGAAAACAACTAGAAAACATGTTTGCAACAGATTTTGTAGCTTCTATGTCATAGAAAACCAGAGTTATCATAGCAGAAAATAACTTGCTAAAAATAGCAAAATCTGATGGGTCCGCGTACATGAGAATTGTCTATTTTTTGAAATTTTGATTTTCTTCTTTAATTAAGGTTTATATTCAAGAAAACAACTAGAAAACATGTTTGCAACAGATTTTGTAGCTTCTATGTAATAGTAAACCAGAGTTATCACAGCAGAAAGAAACTTGCTGAAAATTGCAAAATCTGATGGGTCCGCGTACACGAGAATTGTCGATTTTTTTAAATTTCGATGTTCTTCTTTAATTAAGGTTTATATTCAAGAAAACAACTAGAAAACATGTTTGCAACAGATTTTGTAGCTTCTATGTCATAGACAACCAGAGTTATCACAGCAGAAAGAAACTTGCTGAAAATGGCAAAATCTGATGGGTCCGCGTACATGAGAATTGTCGATTTTTTGAAATTTTTATTTTCTTCTTTAATCAAGGTTTATATTAAAGAAAACAACTAGAAAACATGTTTGCAACAGATTTTGTAGCTTCCATGTAATAGTAAAGCAGAGTTATCACAGCAGAAAGAAACTTGCTGAAAATAGCAAAATCTGATGGGTCCGCGTACACGAGAATTGTCGATTTTTTTAAATTTTGATTTTCTTCTTTAATTAAGGTTTATATTCACGAAAACAACTAGAAAACATGTTTGCAACAGATTTTGTAGCTTCTATGTAATAGTAAACCAGAGTTATCACAGCAGAAAGAAACTTGCTGAAAATTGCAAAATCTGATGGGTCCGCGTACACGAGAATTGTCGATTTTTTTAAATTTCGATTTTCTTCTTTAATTAAAGTTTATATTCAAGAAAACAACTAGAAAACATGGTCGCAACAGATTTTGTAGCTTCTATCTCATAGAAAACCAGAGTTATCACAGCAGAAAGAAACTTGCTGAAAATGGCAAAATCTGATGGGTCTGCGTACACGAGAATTGTCGATTTTTTGAAATTTCGATTTTCTTCTTTAATTAAGGTTTATATTGAACAAAACAACTAGAAAACATGTTTGCAACAGATTTTGTAGCTTCTATGTTATTGTAAACCAGAGTTATCACAGCAGAAAGAAACTTGCTAAAAATAGCAAAATTTGATGGGTACATGAGAATTCTCGATTTTTTGAAATTTTGATTTTCTTGTTTAATTAAGGTTTATATTCAAGAAAACAACTAGAAAACATGTTTGCAACAGATTTTGTAGCTTCTATGTGATAGTAAACCAGAGTTATCACAGCAGAAAGAAACTTGCTGAAAATGGCAAAATCTGATGGGTCCGTGTACACGAGAATTGTCGATTTTTTTAAATTTCGATTTTCTTCTTTTATTAAGGTTTATATTCAAGAAAACAACTAGAAAACATGTTTGCAACAGATTTTGTAGCTTCTATGTCATAGGAAACCAGAGTTATCATAGCAGAAAATAACTTGCTGAAAATTGCAAAATCTGATGGGTCCGCGTACATGAGAATTGTCGATTTTTTGAAATTTCGATTTTCTTCTTTAATTAAGGTTTATATTCAAGAAAACAACTAGAAAACATGTTTGCAACAGATTTTGTAGCTTCTATGTAATAGAAAACCAGAGTTATCACAGCAGAAAGAAACTTGCTACAAAATGGCAAAATCTGATGGGTCTGCGTACACGAGAATTGTCGATTTTTTGAAATTTTGATTTTCTTCTTTAATTAAGGTTTATATTCAAGAAAACAACAAGAAAACATGTTTGCAACAGATTTTGTAGCTTCTATGTAATAGTAAACCAGAGTTATCACAGCAGAAAGGATCTTGCTGAAAATGGCAAAATCTGATGGATCAGTGTACACGAGAATTGTCGATTTTTTGAAATTTCGATTTTCTTCTTTACATAAGGTTTATATTCAAGAAAACAACTAGAAAACATGTTTGCAACAGATTTTGTAGCTTCTATGTCATAGAAAACCAGAGTTATCATAGCAGAAAATAACTTGCTTAAAATAGCAAAATCTGATGGGTCCGCGTACATGAGAATTGTCGATTTTTTGAAATTTCGATTTTCTTCTTTAATTAAGGTTTATATTCAAGAAAACAACTAGAAAAAATGTTTGCAACAGATTTTGTAGCTTCTATGTAATAGAAAACCAGAGTTATCACAGCAGAAAGAAACTTGCTACAAAATGGACAAATCTGATGGGTCCGCGTACACGAGAATTGTCGATTTTTTTAAATTTCGATTTTCTCCTTTAATTAAGGTTTATATTCAAGAAAACAACTAGAAAACATGTTTGCAACAGATTTTGTAGCTTCTATGTCATAGAAAACCAGAGTTATCATAGCAGAAAATAACTTGCTTAAAATAGCAAAATCTGATGGGTCCGCGTACATGAGAATTGTCGATTTTTTGAAATTTCGATTTTCTTCTTGGATTAAGGTTTATTTTCAAGAAAACAACTAGAAAATATGTTTGCAACAGATTTTGTAGCTTCTATGTAATAGTAATCCAGAGTTATCACAGCAGAAAGAAACTTGCTGAAAATTGCAAAATCTGATGGGTCCACGTACACGAGAATTGTCGATTTTTTTAAATTTCGATGTTCTTCTTTAATTAAGGTTTATATTCAAGAAAACAACTAGAAAACATGTTTGCAACAGATTTTGTAGCTTCTATGTCATAGAAAACCAGAGTTATCATAGCAGAAAATAACTTGCTTAAAATAGCAAAATCTGATGGGTCCGCGTACATGAGAATTGTCTATTTTTTGAAATTTTGATTTTCTTCTTTAATTAAGGTTTATATTCAAGAAAACAACTAGAAAACATGTTTGCAACAGATTTTGTAGCTTCTATGTAATAGTAAACCAGAGTTATCACAGCAGAAAGAAACTTGCTGAAAATTGCAAAATCTGATGGGTCCGCGTACACGAGAATTGTCGATTTTTTTAAATTTCGATGTTCTTCTTTAATTAAGGTTTATATTCAAGAAAACAACTAGAAAACATGTTTGCAACAGATTTTGTAGCTTCTATGTCATAGACAACCAGAGTTATCACAGCAGAAAGAAACTTGCTGAAAATGGCAAAATCTGATGGGTCCGCGTACATGAGAATTGTCGATTTTTTGAAATTTTTATTTTCTTCTTTAATCAAGGTTTATATTAAAGAAAACAACTAGAAAACATGTTTGCAACAGATTTTGTAGCTTCCATGTAATAGTAAAGCAGAGTTATCACAGCAGAAAGAAACTTGCTGAAAATAGCAAAATCTGATGGGTCCGCGTACACGAGAATTGTCGATTTTTTTAAATTTTGATTTTCTTCTTTAATTAAGGTTTATATTCACGAAAACAACTAGAAAACATGTTTGCAACAGATTTTGTAGCTTCTATGTAATAGTAAACCAGAGTTATCACAGCAGAAAGAAACTTGCTGAAAATTGCAAAATCTGATGGGTCCGCGTACACGAGAATTGTCGATTTTTTTAAATTTCGATTTTCTTCTTTAATTAAAGTTTATATTCAAGAAAACAACTAGAAAACATGGTCGCAACAGATTTTGTAGCTTCTATCTCATAGAAAACCAGAGTTATCACAGCAGAAAGAAACTTGCTGAAAATGGCAAAATCTGATGGGTCTGCGTACACGAGAATTGTCGATTTTTTGAAATTTCGATTTTCTTCTTTAATTAAGGTTTATATTGAACAAAACAACTAGAAAACATGTTTGCAACAGATTTTGTAGCTTCTATGTTATTGTAAACCAGAGTTATCACAGCAGAAAGAAACTTGCTAAAAATAGCAAAATTTGATGGGTACATGAGAATTCTCGATTTTTTGAAATTTTGATTTTCTTGTTTAATTAAGGTTTATATTCAAGAAAACAACTAGAAAACATGTTTGCAACAGATTTTGTAGCTTCTATGTGATAGTAAACCAGAGTTATCACAGCAGAAAGAAACTTGCTGAAAATGGCAAAATCTGATGGGTCCGTGTACACGAGAATTGTCGATTTTTTTAAATTTCGATTTTCTTCTTTTATTAAGGTTTATATTCAAGAAAACAACTAGAAAACATGTTTGCAACAGATTTTGTAGCTTCTATGTCATAGGAAACCAGAGTTATCATAGCAGAAAATAACTTGCTGAAAATTGCAAAATCTGATGGGTCCGCGTACATGAGAATTGTCGATTTTTTGAAATTTCGATTTTCTTCTTTAATTAAGGTTTATATTCAAGAAAACAACTAGAAAACATGTTTGCAACAGATTTTGTAGCTTCTATGTAATAGAAAACCAGAGTTATCACAGCAGAAAGAAACTTGCTACAAAATGGCAAAATCTGATGGGTCTGCGTACACGAGAATTGTCGATTTTTTGAAATTTTGATTTTCTTCTTTAATTAAGGTTTATATTCAAGAAAACAACAAGAAAACATGTTTGCAACAGATTTTGTAGCTTCTATGTAATAGTAAACCAGAGTTATCACAGCAGAAAGGATCTTGCTGAAAATGGCAAAATCTGATGGATCAGTGTACACGAGAATTGTCGATTTTTTGAAATTTCGATTTTCTTCTTTACATAAGGTTTATATTCAAGAAAACAACTAGAAAACATGTTTGCAACAGATTTTGTAGCTTCTATGTCATAGAAAACCAGAGTTATCATAGCAGAAAATAACTTGCTTAAAATAGCAAAATCTGATGGGTCCGCGTACATGAGAATTGTCGATTTTTTGAAATTTCGATTTTCTTCTTTAATTAAGGTTTATATTCAAGAAAACAACTAGAAAAAATGTTTGCAACAGATTTTGTAGCTTCTATGTAATAGAAAACCAGAGTTATCACAGCAGAAAGAAACTTGCTACAAAATGGACAAATCTGATGGGTCCGCGTACACGAGAATTGTCGATTTTTTTAAATTTCGATTTTCTCCTTTAATTAAGGTTTATATTCAAGAAAACAACTAGAAAACATGTTTGCAACAGATTTTGTAGCTTCTATGTCATAGAAAACCAGAGTTATCATAGCAGAAAATAACTTGCTTAAAATAGCAAAATCTGATGGGTCCGCGTACATGAGAATTGTCGATTTTTTGAAATTTCGATTTTCTTCTTGGATTAAGGTTTATTTTCAAGAAAACAACTAGAAAATATGTTTGCAACAGATTTTGTAGCTTCTATGTAATAGTAATCCAGAGTTATCACAGCAGAAAGAAACTTGCTGAAAATTGCAAAATCTGATGGGTCCACGTACACGAGAATTGTCGATTTTTTTAAATTTCGATGTTCTTCTTTAATTAAGGTTTATATTCAAGAAAACAACTAGAAAACATGTTCGCAACAGATTTTGTAGCTTCTATCTCATAGAAAACCAGAGTTATCACAGCAGAAAGAAACTTGCTGAAAATGGCAAAATCTGATGGGTCCGCGTACATGAGAATTGTCGATTTTTTGAAATTTCGATTTTCTTCTTGGATTAAGGTGTATATTCAAGAAAACAACTAGAAAACATGTTTGCAACAGATTTTGTAGCTTCTATGTAATAGTAAACCAGAGTTATCACAGCAGAAAGAAACTTGCTACAAAATGGCAAAATCTGATGGGTCCGCGTACACGAGAATTGTCGATTTTTTGAAATTTCGATTTTCTTCTTTAATTAAGGTTTATATTCAAGAAAACAACTAGAAAACATGTTTGCAACAGATTTTGTAGCTTCTATGTCATAGTAAAACAGAGTTATCACAGCCGAAAGAAACTTGCTGAAAATGGCAAAATCTGATGGGTCCGCGTACACGAGAATTGTCGATTTTTTTAAATTTCGATTTTCTTCTTTAATTAAAGTTTATATTCAAGAAAACAACTAGAAAACATGGTCGCAACAGATTTTGTAGCTTCTATCTCATAGAAAACCAGAGTTATCACAGCAGAAAGAAACTTGCTGAAAATGGCAAAATCTGATGGGTCTGCGTACACAAGAGTTGTCGATTTTTTGAAATTTCGATTTTCTTCTTTAATTAAGGTTTATATTCAAGAAAACAACTAGAAAACATGTTCGCAACAGATTTTGTAGCTTCTATGTAATAGTACACCAGAGTTATCACAGCAGAAAGAAACTTGCTGAAAATGGCAAAATCTGATGGGTCCGCGTACATGAGAATTGTCGATTTTTTTAAATTTTGATTTACTTCTTTAATTAAGGTTTATATTCAAGAAAACAACTAGAAAACATGTTTGCAACAGATTTTGTAGCTTCTATGTAATAGTAAACCAGAGTTATCACAGCAGAAAGAAACTTGCTGAAAATGGCAAAATCTGATGGGTCCGCGTACATGAGAATTGTCGATTTTTTAAAATTTCGATTTTCTTCTTTAATTAAGGTTTATATTCAAGAAAACAACTAGAAAACATGTTTGCAACAGATTTTGTAGCTTCTATGTCATAGAAAACCAGAGTTATCACAGCAGAAAGAAACTTACTACAAAATAGCAAAATCTGATGGGTCCGCGTACACGAGAATTGTCGATTTTTTGAAATTTCGATTTTCTTCTTTAATTAAGGTTTATATTCAAGAAAACAACTAGAAAACATGTTTGCAACAGATTTTGTAGCTTCTATGTAATAGTAAACCAGAGTTATCACAGAAGAAAGAAACTTGCTGAAAATGGCAAAATCTGATGGGTCCGCGTACACGAGAATTGTCGATTTTTTGAAATTTCGATTTTCTTCTTAAATTAAAGTTTATATTCAAGAAAACAACTAGAAACCATGGTCGCAACAGATTTTTTAGCTTCTATCTCATAGAAAACCAGAGTTATCATAGCAGAAAGAAACTTGCTGAAAATGGCAAAATCTGATGGGTCTGCGTACACGAGAATTGTCGATTTTTTGAAATTTCGATTTTCTTCTTTAATTAAGGTTTATATTCAAGAAAACAACTAGAAAACATGTTTGCAACAGATTTTGTAGCTTCTATGTCATAGAAAACCAGAGTTATCATAGCAGAAAATAACTTGCTTAAAATAGCAAAATCTGATGGGTCCGCGTACATGAGAATTGTCGATTTTTTGAAATTTCGATTTTCTTCTTTAATTAAGGTTTATATTCAAAAAAACAACTAGAAAACATGTTTGCAACAGATTTTGTAGCTTCTATGTAATAGTAAACCAGAGTTATCACAGCAGAAAGAAACTTGCTGAAAATGGCAAAATCTGATGGGTCCGCGTACATGAGAATTGTCGATTTTTTGAAATTTTGATTTTCTTCTTTAATTAAGGTTTATATTCAAGAAAACAACTAGAAAACATGTTTGCAACAGATTTTGTAGCTTCTATGTTATAGTAAACCAGAGTTATCACAGCAGAAAGAAACTTGCTGAAAATGGCAAAATCTGATGGGTCCGCGTACATGAGAATTCTCGATTTTTTTAAATTTCGATTTTCTTCTTTAATTAAGGTTTATATTCAAGAAAACAACTAGAAAACATGTTTGCAACAGATTTTGTAGCTTCTATGTAATAGTAAACCAGAGTTATCACAGCAGAAAGAAACTTGCTTAAAATGGCAAAATCTGATGGGTCCACGTACACGAGAATTGTCGATTTTTTGAAATTTCGATTTTCTTCTTTATATAAAGTTTATATTCAAGAAAACAACTAGAAAACATGTTTGCAACAGATTTTGTAGCTTCTATGTAATAGTAAACCAGAGTTATCACAGCAGAAAGAAACTTGCTGAAAATGGCAAAATCTGATGGGTCCGCGTACACGAGACTTGTCGATTTTTTGAAATTTCGATTTACTTCTTTAATTAACGTTTATATTCAACAAAACAACTAGAAAACATGTTTGCAACAGATTTTGTAGCTTCTATGTAATAGTAAAGCAGAGTTATCTCAGCAGAAAGAAACTTGCTGAAAATGGCAAAATCTGATGGGTCCGCGTACATGAGAATTGTCGATTTTTTGAAATTTCGATTTTCTTCTTTAATTAAGATTTATATTCAAGAAAACAACTAGAAAACATGTTTGCAACAGATTTTGTATCTTCTATGTAATAGAAAACCAGAGTTATCATAGCAGAAAATAACTTGCTAAAAATAGCAAAATCTGATGGGTCCGCGTACATGAGAATTGTCTTTTTTTTGAAATTTTGATTTTCTTCTTTAATTAAGGTTTATATTCAAGAAAACAACTAGAAACATGTTTGCAACATATTTTGTAGCTTCTATGTAATAGTAAACCAGAGTTATCACAGCAGAAAGAAACTTGCTGAAAATTGCAAAATCTGATGGGTCCGCTTACACGAGAATTGTCGATTTTTGGAAATTTCGATTTTCTTCTTTAATTAAGGTTTATATTCAAGAAAACAACTAGAAAACATGGTTGCAACAGATTTTGTAGCTTCTATGTCATAGACAACCAGAGTTACAACAGCAGAAAGAAACTTGCTGAAAATGGCAAAATCTGATGGGTCCGCGTACATGAGAATTGTCGATTTTTTGAAATTTTGATTTTCTTCTTTAATCAAGGTTTATATTCAAGAAAACAACTAGAAAACATGTTTGCAACAGATTTTGTAGCTTCTATGTAATAGTAAAGCAGAGTTATCACAGCAGAAAGAAACTTGCTGAAAATGGCAAAATCTGATGGGTCCGCGTACACGAGAATTGTCGATTTTTTGAAATTTCGATTTTCTTCTTTAATTAAGGTTTATATTCAAGAAAACAACTAGAAAACATGTTTGCAACAGATTTTGTAGCTTCTATGTCATAGAAAACCAGAGTTATCATAGCAGAAAATAACTTGCTAAAAATAGCAAAATCTGATGGGTCCGCGTACATGAGAATTGTCTATTTTTTGAAATTTTGATTTTCTTCTTTAATTAAGGTTTATATTCAAGAAAACAACTAGAAAACATGTTTGCAACAGATTTTGTAGCTTCTATGTAATAGTAAACCAGAGTTATCACAGCAGAAAGAAACTTGCTGAAAATTGCAAAATCTGATGGGTCCGCGTACACGAGAATTGTCGATTTTTTTAAATTTCGATGTTCTTCTTTAATTAAGGTTTATATTCAAGAAAACAACTAGAAAACATGTTTGCAACAGATTTTGTAGCTTCTATGTCATAGACAACCAGAGTTATCACAGCAGAAAGAAACTTGCTGAAAATGGCAAAATCTGATGGGTCCGCGTACATGAGAATTGTCGATTTTTTGAAATTTTTATTTTCTTCTTTAATCAAGGTTTATATTAAAGAAAACAACTAGAAAACATGTTTGCAACAGATTTTGTAGCTTCCATGTAATAGTAAAGCAGAGTTATCACAGCAGAAAGAAACTTGCTGAAAATAGCAAAATCTGATGGGTCCGCGTACACGAGAATTGTCGATTTTTTTAAATTTTGATTTTCTTCTTTAATTAAGGTTTATATTCACGAAAACAACTAGAAAACATGTTTGCAACAGATTTTGTAGCTTCTATGTAATAGTAAACCAGAGTTATCACAGCAGAAAGAAACTTGCTGAAAATTGCAAAATCTGATGGGTCCGCGTACACGAGAATTGTCGATTTTTTTAAATTTCGATTTTCTTCTTTAATTAAAGTTTATATTCAAGAAAACAACTAGAAAACATGGTCGCAACAGATTTTGTAGCTTCTATCTCATAGAAAACCAGAGTTATCACAGCAGAAAGAAACTTGCTGAAAATGGCAAAATCTGATGGGTCTGCGTACACGAGAATTGTCGATTTTTTGAAATTTCGATTTTCTTCTTTAATTAAGGTTTATATTCAACAAAACAACTAGAAAACATGTTTGCAACAGATTTTGTAGCTTCTATGTTATTGTAAACCAGAGTTATCACAGCAGAAAGAAACTTGCTAAAAATAGCAAAATTTGATGGGTACATGAGAATTCTCGATTTTTTGAAATTTTGATTTTCTTGTTTAATTAAGGTTTATATTCAAGAAAACAACTAGAAAACATGTTTGCAACAGATTTTGTAGCTTCTATGTGATAGTAAACCAGAGTTATCACAGCAGAAAGAAACTTGCTGAAAATGGCAAAATCTGATGGGTCCGTGTACACGAGAATTGTCGATTTTTTTAAATTTCGATTTTCTTCTTTTATTAAGGTTTATATTCAAGAAAACAACTAGAAAACATGTTTGCAACAGATTTTGTAGCTTCTATGTCATAGGAAACCAGAGTTATCATAGCAGAAAATAACTTGCTGAAAATTGCAAAATCTGATGGGTCCGCGTACATGAGAATTGTCGATTTTTTGAAATTTCGATTTTCTTCTTTAATTAAGGTTTATATTCAAGAAAACAACTAGAAAACATGTTTGCAACAGATTTTGTAGCTTCTATGTAATAGAAAACCAGAGTTATCACAGCAGAAAGAAACTTGCTACAAAATGGCAAAATCTGATGGGTCTGCGTACACGAGAATTGTCGATTTTTTGAAATTTTGATTTTCTTCTTTAATTAAGGTTTATATTCAAGAAAACAACAAGAAAACATGTTTGCAACAGATTTTGTAGCTTCTATGTAATAGTAAACCAGAGTTATCACAGCAGAAAGGATCTTGCTGAAAATGGCAAAATCTGATGGATCAGTGTACACGAGAATTGTCGATTTTTTGAAATTTCGATTTTCTTCTTTACATAAGGTTTATATTCAAGAAAACAACTAGAAAACATGTTTGCAACAGATTTTGTAGCTTCTATGTCATAGAAAACCAGAGTTATCATAGCAGAAAATAACTTGCTTAAAATAGCAAAATCTGATGGGTCCGCGTACATGAGAATTGTCGATTTTTTGAAATTTCGATTTTCTTCTTTAATTAAGGTTTATATTCAAGAAAACAACTAGAAAAAATGTTTGCAACAGATTTTGTAGCTTCTATGTAATAGAAAACCAGAGTTATCACAGCAGAAAGAAACTTGCTACAAAATGGACAAATCTGATGGGTCCGCGTACACGAGAATTGTCGATTTTTTTAAATTTCGATTTTCTCCTTTAATTAAGGTTTATATTCAAGAAAACAACTAGAAAACATGTTTGCAACAGATTTTGTAGCTTCTATGTCATAGAAAACCAGAGTTATCATAGCAGAAAATAACTTGCTTAAAATAGCAAAATCTGATGGGTCCGCGTACATGAGAATTGTCGATTTTTTGAAATTTCGATTTTCTTCTTGGATTAAGGTTTATTTTCAAGAAAACAACTAGAAAATATGTTTGCAACAGATTTTGTAGCTTCTATGTAATAGTAATCCAGAGTTATCACAGCAGAAAGAAACTTGCTGAAAATTGCAAAATCTGATGGGTCCACGTACATGAGAATTGTCGATTTTTTTAAATTTCGATGTTCTTCTTTAATTAAGGTTTATATTCAAGAAAACAACTAGAAAACATGTTCGCAACAGATTTTGTAGCTTCTATCTCATAGAAAACCAGAGTTATCACAGCAGAAAGAAACTTGCTGAAAATGGCAAAATCTGATGGGTCCGCGTACATGAGAATTGTCGATTTTTTGAAATTTCGATTTTCTTCTTGGATTAAGGTGTATATTCAAGAAAACAACTAGAAAACATGTTTGCAACAGATTTTGTAGCTTCTATGTAATAGTAAACCAGAGTTATCACAGCAGAAAGAAACTTGCTACAAAATGGCAAAATCTGATGGGTCCGCGTACACGAGAATTGTCGATTTTTTGAAATTTCGATTTTCTTCTTTAATTAAGGTTTATATTCAAGAAAACAACTAGAAAACATGTTTGCAACAGATTTTGTAGCTTCTATGTCATAGTAAAACAGAGTTATCACAGCCGAAAGAAACTTGCTGAAAATGGCAAAATCTGATGGGTCCGCGTACACGAGAATTGTCGATTTTTTTAAATTTCGATTTTCTTCTTTAATTAAAGTTTATATTCAAGAAAACAACTAGAAAACATGGTCGCAACAGATTTTGTAGCTTCTATCTCATAGAAAACCAGAGTTATCACAGCAGAAAGAAACTTGCTGAAAATGGCAAAATCTGATGGGTCTGCGTACACAAGAGTTGTCGATTTTTTGAAATTTCGATTTTCTTCTTTAATTAAGGTTTATATTCAAGAAAACAACTAGAAAACATGTTCGCAACAGATTTTGTAGCTTCTATGTAATAGTACACCAGAGTTATCACAGCAGAAAGAAACTTGCTGAAAATGGCAAAATCTGATGGGTCCGCGTACATGAGAATTGTCGATTTTTTGAAATTTTGATTTACTTCTTTAATTAAGGTTTATATTCAAGAAAACAACTAGAAAACATGTTTGCAACAGATTTTGTAGCTTCTATGTAATAGTAAACCAGAGTTATCACAGCAGAAAGAAACTTGCTGAAAATGGCAAAATCTGATGGGTCCGCGTACATGAGAATTGTCGATTTTTTAAAATTTCGATTTTCTTCTTTAATTAAGGTTTATATTCAAGAAAACAACTAGAAAACATGTTTGCAACAGATTTTGTAGCTTCTATGTCATAGAAAACCAGAGTTATCACAGCAGAAAGAAACTTACTACAAAATAGCAAAATCTGATGGGTCCGCGTACACGAGAATTGTCGATTTTTTGAAATTTCGATTTTCTTCTTTAATTAAGGTTTATATTCAAGAAAACAACTAGAAAACATGTTTGCAACAGATTTTGTAGCTTCTATGTAATAGTAAACCAGAGTTATCACAGAAGAAAGAAACTTGCTGAAAATGGAAAAATCTGATGGGTCCGCGTACACGAGAATTGTCGATTTTTTGAAATTTCGATTTTCTTCTTAAATTAAAGTTTATATTCAAGAAAACAACTAGAAACCATGGTCGCAACAGATTTTTTAGCTTCTATCTCATAGAAAACCAGAGTTATCATAGCAGAAAGAAACTTGCTGAAAATGGCAAAATCTGATGGGTCTGCGTACACGAGAATTGTCGATTTTTTGAAATTTCGATTTTCTTCTTTAATTAAGGTTTATATTCAAGAAAACAACTAGAAAACATGTTTGCAACAGATTTTGTAGCTTCTATGTCATAGAAAACCAGAGTTATCATAGCAGAAAATAACTTGCTTAAAATAGCAAAATCTGATGGGTCCGCGTACATGAGAATTGTCGATTTTTTGAAATTTCGATTTTCTTCTTTAATTAAGGTTTATATTCAAAAAAACAACTAGAATATATGTTTGCAACAGATTTTGTAGCTTCTATGTAATAGTAAACCAGAGTTATCACAGCAGAAAGAAACTTGCTGAAAATTGCAAAATTTGATGGGTCCGCGTACACGAGAATTGTCGATTTTTTAAAATTTCGATGTTCTTCTTTAATTAAGGTTTATATTCAAGAAAACAACTAGAAAACATGTTCGCAACAGATTTTGTAGCTTCTATCTCATAGAAAATTAGAGTTATCACAGCAGAAAGAAACTTGCTGAAAATGGCAAAATCTGATGGGTCCGCGTACATGAGAATTGTCGATTTTTTGAAATTTCGATTTTCTTCTTGGATTAAGGTTTATATTCAAGAAAACAACTAGAAAACATGTTTGCAACAGATTTTGTAGCTTCTATGTAATAGTAAACCAGAGTTAAAACAGCAGAAAGAAACTTGCTACAAAATGGCAAAATCTGATGGGTCTACGTACACGAGAATTGTCGATTTTTTGAAATTTCGATTTTCTTCTTTAATTAAGGTTTATATTCAAGAAAACAACTAGAAAACATGTTTGCAACAGATTTTGTAGCTTCTATGTCATAGAAAACCAGAGTTATCACAGCAGAAAGAAACTTGCTACAAAATGGCAAAATCTGATGGGTCCGCGTACACTAGAATTGTCGATTTTTTGAAATTTCGATTTTCCTTTTAAATTAAGGTTTATATTCAAGAAAACAACTAGAAAACATGTTTGCAACAGATTTTGTAGCTTCTATGTCATAGTAAAACAGAGTTATCACAGCAGAAAGAAACTTGCTGAAAATGGCAAAATCTGATGGGTCCGCGTACACTAGAATTGTCGATTTTTTTAAATTTCGATTTTCTTCTTTAATAAAAGTTTATATTCAAGAAAACAACTAGAAAACATGGTCGCAACAGATTTTGTAGCTTCTATCTCATAGAAAACCAGAGTTATCACAGCAGAAAGAAACTTGCTGAAAATGGCAAAATCTGATGGGTCTGCGTACACAAGAATTGTCGATTTTTTGAAATTTCGATTTTCTTCTTTAATTAAGGTTTATATTAAAGAAAACAACTAGAAAACATGTTTGCAACAGATTTTGTAGCTTCTATGTACTAGTACACCAGAGTTATCACAGCAGAAAGAAACTTGCTGAAAATGGCAAAATCTGATGAGTCCGCGTACATGAGAATTGTCGATTTTTTGAAATTTTCATTTACTTCTTTAATTAAGGTTTATATTCAAGAAAACAACTAGAAAACATGTTTGCAACAGATTTTGTAGCTTCTATGTAATAGTAAACCAGAGTTATCACAGCAGAAAGAAACTTGCTGAAAATTGCAAAATCTGATGGGTCCGCGTACACGAGAATTGTCGATTTTTTGAAATTTCGATTTTCTTCTTTAATTAAGGTTTATATTCAAGAAAACAACTAGAAAACATGTTTGCAACAGATTTTGTAGCTTCTATCTCATAGAAAACCAGAGTTATCACAGCAGAAAGAAACTTGCTGAAAATGGCAAAATCTGATGGGTCCGCGTACATGAGAATTGTCGATTTTTTGAAATTTCGATTTTCTTCTTTAATTAAGGTTTGTATTCAAGAAAACAACTAGAAAACATGTTCGCAACAGATTTTGTAGCTTCTATGTAATAGTAAACCAGAGTTATCACAGCAGAAAGAAACTTGCTGAAAATGGCAAAATCTGATGGGTCAGTGTACACGAGAATTGTCGATTTTTTGAAATTTCGATTTTCTTCTTTACATAAGGTTTATATTCAAGAAAACAACTAGAAAACATGTTTGCAACAGATTTTGTAGCTTCTATCTCATAGAAAACCAGAGTTATCACAGCAGAAAGAAACTTGCTGAAAATGGCAAAATCTGATGGGTCCGCGTACATGAGAATTGTCGATTTTTTGATATTTCGATTTTCTTCTTTAATTAAAGTTTATATTCAAGAAACACCCTAGTAAACATGGTCGCAACAGATTTTGTAGCTTCTATCTCATAGAAAACCAGAGTTATCACAGCAGAAAGAAACTTGCTGAAAATGGCAAAATCTGATGTATCTGCGTACACGAGAATTGTCGATTTTTTTAAATTTCGATTTTCTTCTTTAATTAAGGTTTATATTCAAGAAAACAACTAGAAAACATGTTTGCAACAGATTTTGTAGCTTCTATGTAATAGTACACCAGAGTTATCACAGCAGAAAGAAACTTGCTGAAAATGGCAAAATCTGATGGGTCCGCGTACATGAGAATTGTCGATTTTTTGAAATTTTGATTTACTTCTTTAATTAAGGTTTATATTCAAGAAAACAACTAGAAAACATGTTTGCAACAGATTTTGTAGCTTCTATGTAATAGTAAACCAGAGTTATCACAGCAGAAAGAAACTTGCTGAACATGGCAAAATCTGATGGGTCCGCGTACATGAGAGTTGTCGATTTTTTGAAATTTCGATTTTCTTCTTTAATTAAGGTTTATATTCAAGAAAACAACTAGAAAACATGTTTGCAACAGATTTTGTAGCTTCTATGTAATAGAAAACCAGAGTTATCACAGCAGAAAGAAACTTGCTAAAAATAGCAAAATTTGATGGGTCCGCGTACATGAGAATTCTCGATTTTTTGAAATTTTGATTTTCTTGTTTAATTAAGGTTTATATTCAAGAAAACAACTAGAAAACATGTTCGCAACAGATTTTGTAGCTTCTATGTAATAGTAAACCAGAGTTATCACAGCAGAAAGAAACTTGCTGAAAATGGCAAAATCTGATGGGTCAGTGTACACGAGAATTGTCGATTTTTTGAAATTTCGATTTTCTTCTTTACATAAGGTTTATATTCAAGAAAACAACTAGAAAACATGTTTGCAACAGATTTTGTAGCTTCTATGTCATAGAAAACCAGAGTTATCATAGCAGAAAATAACTTGCTTAAAATAGCAAAATCTGATGGGTCCGCGTACATGAGAATTGTCGATTTTTTGAAATTTCGATTTTCTTCTTTAATTAAGGTTTATATTCAAGAAAACAACTAGAAAACATGTTTGCAACAGATTTTGTAGCTTCTATGTAATAGTAAACCAGAGTTATCACAGCAGAAAGAAACTTGCTGAAAATTGCAAAATCTGATGGGTCCGCGTACACGAGAATTGTCGATTTTTTTAAATTTCGATGTTCTTCTTTAATTAAGGTTTATATTCAAGAAAACAACTAGAAAACATGTTCGCAACAGATTTTGTAGCTTCTATCTCATAGAAAACCAGAGTTATCACAGCAGAAAGAAACTTGCTGAAAATGGCAAAATCTGATGGGTCCGCGTACATGAGAATTGTCGATTTTTTGTAAATTTCGATTTTCTTCTTGGATTAAGGTTTATATTCAAGAAAACAACTAGAAAACATGTTTGCAACAGATTTTGTAGCTTCTATGTAATAGTAAACCAGAGTTATCACAGCAGAAAGAAACTTGCTACAAAATTGCAAAATCTGATGGGTCCACGTACACGAGAATTGTCGATTTTTTGAAATTTCGATTTTCTTCTTTAATTAAGGTTTATATTCAAGAAAACAACTAGAAAACATGTTTGCAACAGATTTTGTAGCTTCTATCTCATAGAAAACCAGAGTTATCACAGCAGAAAGAAACTTGCTGAAAATGGCAAAATCTGATGGGTCCGCGTACATGAGAATTGTCGATTTTTTGATATTTCGATTTTCTTCTTTAATTAAAGTTTATATTCAAGAAACCAACTAGTAAACATGGTCGCAACAGATTTTGTAGCTTCTATCTCATAGAAAACCAGAGTTATCACAGCAGAAAGAAACTTGCTGAAAATGGCAAAATCTGATGGGTCTGCGTACACGAGAATTGTCGATTTTTTGAAATTTCGATTTTCTTCTTTAATTAAGGTTTATATTCAAGAAAACAACTAGAAAACATGTTTGCAACAGATTTTGTAGCTTCTATGTCATAGAAAACCAGAGTTATCACAGCAGAAAGAAACTTGCTGAAAATGGCAAAATCTGATGGGTCCGCGTACATGAGAATTGTCGATTTTTTGAAATTTTGATTTACTTCTTTAATTAAGGTTTATATTCAAGAAAACAACTAGAAAACATGTTTGCAACAGATTTTGTAGCTTCTATGTAATAGTAAACCAGAGTTATCACAGCAGAAAGAAACTTGCTGAACATGGCAAAATCTGATGGGTCCGCGTACATGAGAGTTGTCGATTTTTTGAAATTTCGATTTTCTTCTTTAATTAAGGTTTATATTCAAGAAAACTACTAGAAAACATGTTTGCAACAGATTTTGTAGCTTCTATGTCATAGAAAACCAGAGTTATCACAGCAGAAAGAAACTTGCTACAAAATGGCAAAATCTGATGGGTCCGCGTACACGAGAATTGTCGATTTTTTGAAATTTCGATTTTCTTCTTTAATTAAGGTTTATATTCAAGAAAACAACTAGAAAACATGTTTGCAACAGATTTTGTAGCTTCTATGTAATAGTAAACCAGAGTTATCACAGCAGAAAGAAACTTGCTGAAAATGGCAAAATCTGATGGGTCCGCGTACACTAGAATTGTCGATTTTTTGAAATTTCGATTTTCTTCTTAAATTAAAGTTTATATTCAAGAAAACAACTAGAAAACATGTTTGCAACAGATTTTGTAGCTTCTATCTCATAGAAAACCAGAGTTATCACAGCAGAAAGAAACTTGCTGAAAATTGCAAAATCTGATGGGTCCGCGTACACGAGAATTGTCGATTTTTTTAAATTTCGATGTTCTTCTTTAATTAAGGTTTATATTCAAGAAAACAACTAGAAAACATGTTCGCAACAGATTTTGTAGCTTCTATCTCATAGAAAACCAGAGTTATCACAGCAGAAAGAAACTTGCTGAAAATGGCAAAATCTGATGGGTCCGCGTACATGAGAATTGTCGATTTTTTGTAAATTTCGATTTTCTTCTTGGATTAAGGTTTATATTCAAGAAAACAACTAGAAAACATGTTTGCAACAGATTTTGTAGCTTCTATGTAATAGTAAACCAGAGTTAAAACAGCAGAAAGAAACTTGCTACAAAATGGCAAAATCTGATGGGTCTACGTACATGAGAATTGTCGATTTTTTGAAATTTCGATTTTCTTCTTTAATTAAGGTTTATATTAAAGAAAACAACTAGAAAACATGTTTGCAACAGATTTTGTAGCTTCTATCTCATAGAAAACCAGAGTTATCACAGCAGAAAGAAACTTGCTGAAAATGGCAAAATCTGATGGGTCCGCGTACATGAGAATTGTCGATTTTTTGATATTTCGATTTTCTTCTTTAATTAAAGTTTATATTCAAGAAACCAACTAGTAAACATGGTCGCAACAGATTTTGTAGCTTCTATCTCATAGAAAACCAGAGTTATCACAGCAGAAAGAAACTTGCTGAAAATGGCAAAATCTGATGGGTCTGCGTACACGAGAATTGTCGATTTTTTATAAATTTCGATTTTCTTCTTTAATTAAGGTTTATATTCAAGAAAACAACTAGAAAACATGTTTGCAACAGATTTTGTAGCTTCTGTGTAATAGTAAACCAGAGTTATCACAGCAGAAAGAAACTTGCTGAACATGGCAAAATCTGATGGGTCCGCGTACATGAGAGTTGTCGATTTTTTGAAATTTCGATTTTCTTCTTTAATTAAGGTTTATATTCAAGAAAACAACTAGAAAACATGTTTGCAACAGATTTTGTAGCTTCTATGTCATAGAAAACCAGAGTTATCACAGCAGAAAGAAACTTGCTACAAAATGGTTAAATCTGATGGGTCCGCGTACACGAGAATTGTCGATTTTTTGAAATTTCGATTTTCTTCTTTAATTAAGGTTTATATTCACGAAAACAACTAGAAAACATGTTTGCAACAGATTTTGTAGCTTCTATGTAATAGTAAACCAGAGTTATCACAGCAGAAAGAAACTTGCTGAAAATGGCAAAATCTGATGGGTCTGCGTACACGAGAATTGTCGATTTTTTGAAATTTCGATTTTCTTCTTAAATTAAAGTTTATATTCAAGAAAACAACTAGAAAACATGTTTGCAACAGATTTTGTAGCTTCTATGTCATAGAAAACCAGAGTTATCATAGCAGAAAATAACTTGCTTAAAATAGCAAAATCTGATGGGTCCGCGTACATGAGAATTGTCGATTTTTTGAAATTTCGATTTTCTTCTTTAATTAAGGTTTATATTCAAGAAAACAACTAGAAAACATGTTTGCAACAGATTTTGTAGCTTCTATGTAATAGTAAACCAGAGTTATCACAGCAGAAAGAAACTTGCTGAAAATTGCAAAATCTGATGGGTCCGCGTACACGAGAATTGTCGATTTTTTTAAATTTCGATGTTCTTCTTTAATTAAGGTTTATATTCAAGAAAACAACTAGAAAACATGTTCGCAACAGATTTTGTAGCTTCTATCTCATAGAAAACCAGAGTTATCACAGCAGAAAGAAACTTGCTGAAAATTGCAAAATCTGATGGGTCCGCGTACACGAGAATTGTCGATTTTTTTAAATTTCGATGTTCTTCTTTAATTAAGGTTTATATTCAAGAAAACAACTAGAAAACATGTTCGCAACAGATTTTGTAGCTTCTATCTCATAGAAAACCAGAGTTATCACAGCAGAAAGAAACTTGCTGAAAATGGCAAAATCTGATGGGTCCGCGTACATGAGAATTGTCGATTTTTTGTAAATTTCGATTTTCTTCTTGGATTAAGGTTTATATTCAAGAAAACAACTAGAAAACATGTTTGCAACAGATTTTGTAGCTTCTATGTAATAGTAAACCAGAGTTAAAACAGCAGAAAGAAACTTGCTACAAAATGGCAAAATCTGATGGGTGCACGTACACGAGAATTGTCGATTTTTTGAAATTTCGATTTTCTTCTTTAATTAAGGTTTATATTCAAGAAAACAACTAGAAAACATGTTTGCAACAGATTTTGTAGCTTCTATCTCATAGAAAACCAGAGTTATCACAGCAGAAAGAAACTTGCTGAAAATGGCAAAATCTGATGGGTCCGCGTACATGAGAATTGTCGATTTTTTGATATTTCGATTTTCTTCTTTAATTAAAGTTTATATTCAAGAAACCAACTAGTAAACATGGTCGCAACAGATTTTGTAGCTTCTATCTCATAGAAAACCAGAGTTATCACAGCAGAAAGAAACTTGCTGAAAATGGCAAAATCTGATGGGTCTGCGTACACGAGAATTGTCGATTTTTTATAAATTTCGATTTTCTTCTTTAATTAAGGTTTATATTCAAGAAAACAACTAGAAAACATGTTTGCAACAGATTTTGTAGCTTCTGTGTAATAGTAAACCAGAGTTATCACAGCAGAAAGAAACTTGCTGAACATGGCAAAATCTGATGGGTCCGCGTACATGAGAGTTGTCGATTTTTTGAAATTTCGATTTTCTTCTTTAATTAAGGTTTATATTCAAGAAAACAACTAGAAAACATGTTTGCAACAGATTTTGTAGCTTCTATGTCATAGAAAACCAGAGTTATCACAGCAGAAAGAAACTTGCTACAAAATGGTTAAATCTGATGGGTCCGCGTACACGAGAATTGTCGATTTTTTGAAATTTCGATTTTCTTCTTTAATTAAGGTTTATATTCAAGAAAACAACTAGAAAACATGTTTGCAACAGATTTTGTAGCTTCTATGTAATAGTAAACCAGAGTTATCACAGCAGAAAGAAACTTGCTACAAAATGGCAAAATCTGATGGGTCCACGTACACGAGAATTGTCGATTTTTTGAAATTTCGATTTTCTTCTTTAATTAAGGTTTATATTCAAGAAAACAACTAGAAAACATGTTTGCAACAGATTTTGTAGCTTCTATGTAATAGTACACCAGAGTTATCACAGCAGAAAGAAACTTGCTGAAAATGGCAAAATCTGATGGGTCCGCGTACATGAGAATTGTCGATTTTGTGAAATTTTCATTTACTTCTTTAATTAAGGTTTATATTCAAGAAAACAACTAGAAAACATGTTTGCAACAGATTTTGTAGCTTCTATGTAATAGTAAACCAGAGTTATCACAGCAGAAAGAAACTTGCTGAACATGGCAAAATCTGATGGGTCCGCGTACATGAGAGTTGTCGATATTTTGAAATTTCGATTTTTTTCTTTAATTAAGGTTTATATTCAAGAAAACTACTAGAAAACATGTTTGCAACAGATTTTGTAGCTTCTATGTCATAGAAAACCAGAGTTATCACAGCAGAAAGAAACTTGCTACAAAATGGCAAAATCTGATGGGTCCGCGTACACGAGAATTGTCGATTTTTTGAAATTTCGATTTTCTTCTTTAATTAAGGTTTATATTCAAGTAAACAACTAGAAAACATGTTTGCAACAGATTTTGTAGCTTCTATGTAATAGTAAACCAGAGTTATCACAGCAGAAAGAAACTTGCTGAAAATTGCAAAATCTGATGGGTTCGCGTACACGAGAATTGTCGATTTTTTTAAATTTCGATGTTCTTCTTTAATTAAGGTTTATATTTAAGAAAACAACTAGAAAACATGTTCGCAACAGATTTTGTAGCTTCTATCTCATAGAAAACCAGAGTTATCACAGCAGAAAGAAACTTGCTGAAAATTGCAAAATCTGATGGGTCCGCGTACACGAGAATTGTCGATTTTTTAAAATTTCGATGTTCTTCTTTAATTAAGGTTTATATTCAAGAAAACAACTAGAAAACATGTTCGCAACAGATTTTGTAGCTTCTATCTCATAGAAAACCAGAGTTATCACAGCAGAAAGAAACTTGCTGAAAATGGCAAAATCTGATGGGTCCGCGTACATGAGAATTGTCGATTTTTTGTAAATTTCGATTTTCTTCTTGGATTAAGGTTTATATTCAAGAAAACAACTAGAAAACATGTTTGCAACAGATTTTGTAGCTTCTATGTAATAGTAAACCAGAGTTAAAACAGCAGAAAGAAACTTGCTACAAAATGGCAAAATCTGATGGGTCTACGTACACGAGAATTGTCGATTTTTTGAAATTTCGATTTTCTTCTTTAATTAAGGTTTATATTCAAGAAAACAACTAGAAAACATGTTTGCAACAGATTTTGTAGCTTCTATCTCATAGAAAACCAGAGTTATCACAGCAGAAAGAAACTTGCTGAAAATGGCAAAATCTGATGGGTCCGCGTACATGAGAATTGTCGATTTTTTGATATTTCGATTTTCTTCTTTAATTAAAGTTTATATTCAAGAAACCAACTAGTAAACATGGTCGCAACAGATTTTGTAGCTTCTATCTCATAGAAAACCAGAGTTATCACAGCAGAAAGAAACTTGCTGAAAATGGCAAAATCTGATGGGTCTGCGTACACGAGAATTGTCGATTTTTTATAAATTTCGATTTTCTTCTTTAATTAAGGTTTATATTCAAGAAAACAACTAGAAAACATGTTTGCAACAGATTTTGTAGCTTCTGTGTAATAGTAAACCAGAGTTATCACAGCAGAAAGAAACTTGCTGAACATGGCAAAATCTGATGGGTCCGCGTACATGAGAGTTGTCGATTTTTTGAAATTTCGATTTTCTTCTTTAATTAAGGTTTATATTCAAGAAAACAACTAGAAAACATGTTTGCAACAGATTTTGTAGCTTCTATGTCATAGAAAACCAGAGTTATCACAGCAGAAAGAAACTTGCTACAAAATGGTTAAATCTGATGGGTCCGCGTACACGAGAATTGTCGATTTTTTGAAATTTCGATTTTCTTCTTTAATTAAGGTTTATATTCAAGAAAACAACTAGAAAACATGTTTGCAACAGATTTTGTAGCTTCTATGCAATAGTAAACCAGAGTTATCACAGCAGAAAGAAACTTGCTGAAAATGGCAAAATCTGATGGGTCCGCGTACACGAGAATTGTCGATTTTTTGAAATTTCGATTTTCTTCTTAAATTAAAGTTTATATTCAAGAAAACAACTAGGAAACATGTTTGCAACAGATTTTGTAGCTTCTATGTCATAGAAAACCAGAGTTATCATAGCAGAAAATAACTTGCTTAAAATAGCAAAATCTGATGGGTCCGCGTACATGAGAATTGTCGATTTTTTGAAATTTCGATTTTCTTCTTTAATTAAGGTTTATATTCAAGAAAACAACTAGAAAACATGTTTGCAACAGATTTTGTAGCTTCTATGTAATAGTAAACCAGAGTTATCACAGCAGAAAGAAACTTGCTGAAAATGGCAAAATCTGATGGGTCTGCGTACACGAGAATTGTCGATTTTTTTAAATTTCGATGTTCTTCTTTAATTAAGGTTTATATTCAAGAAAACAACTAGAAAACATGTTCGCAACAGATTTTGTAGCTTCTATCTCATAGAAAACCAGAGTTATCACAGCAGAAAGAAACTTGCTGAAAATTGCAAAATCTGATGGGTCCGCATACACGAGAATTGTCGATTTTTTTAAATTTCGATGTTCTTCTTTAATTAAGGTTTATATTCAAGAAAACAACTAGAAAACATGTTCGCAACAGATTTTGTAGCTTCTATCTCATAGAAAACCAGAGTTATCACAGCAGAAAGAAACTTGCTGAAAATAGCAAAATCTGATGGGTCCGCGTACATGAGAATTGTCGATTTTTTGAAATTTCGATGTTCTTCTTTAATTAAGGTTTATATTCAAGAAAACAACTAGAAAACATGTTCGCAACAGATTTTGTAGCTTCTATCTCATAGAAAACCAGAGTTATCACAGCAGAAAGAAACTTGCTGAAAATTGCAAAATCTAATGGGTCCGCGTACACGAGAATTGTCGATTTTTTTAAATTTCGATGTTCTTCTTTAATTAAGGTTTATATTCAAGAAAACAACTAGAAAACATGTTCGCAACAGATTTTGTAGCTTCTATCTCATAGAAAACCAGAGTTATCACAGCAGAAAGAAACTTGCTGAAAATGGCAAAATCTGATGGGTCCGCGTACATGAGAATTGTCGATTTTTTGTAAATTTCGATTTTCTTCTTGGATTAAGGTTTATATTCAAGAAAACAACTAGAAAACATGTTTGCAACAGATTTTGTAGCTTCTATGTAATAGTAAACCAGAGTTAAAACAGCAGAAAGAAACTTGCTACAAAATGGCAAAATCTGATGGGTCCACGTACACGAGAATTGTGGATTTTTTGAAATTTCGATTTTCTTCTTTAATTAAGGTTTATATTCAAGAAAACAACTAGAAAACATGTTTGCAACAGATTTTGTAGCTTCTATCTCATAGAAAACCAGAGTTATCACAGCAGAAAGAAACTTGCTGAAAATGGCAAAATCTGATGGGTCCGCGTACATGAGAATTGTCGATTTTTTGATATTTCGATTTTCTTCTTTAATTAAAGTTTATATTCAAGAAACCAACTAGTAAACATGGTCGCAACAGATTTTGTAGCTTCTATCTCATAGAAAACCAGAGTTATCACAGCAGAAAGAAACTTGCTGAAAATGGCAAAATCTGATGGGTCTGCGTACACGAGAATTGTCGATTTTTTATAAATTTCGATTTTCTTCTTTAATTAAGGTTTATATTCAAGAAAACAACTAGAAAACATGTTTGCAACAGATTTTGTAGCTTCTGTGTAATAGTAAACCAGAGTTATCACAGCAGAAAGAAACTTGCTGAACATGGCAAAATCTGATGGGTCCGCGTACATGAGAGTTGTCGATTTTTTGAAATTTCGATTTTCTTCTTTAATTAAGGTTTATATTCAAGAAAACAACTAGAAAACATGTTTGCAACAGATTTTGTAGCTTCTATGTCATAGAAAACCAGAGTTATCACAGCAGAAAGAAACTTGCTTAAAATAGCAAAATCTGATGGGTCCGCGTACATGAGAATTGTCGATTTTTTGAAATTTCGATTTTCTTCTTTGATTAAGGTTTATATTCAAGAAAACAACTAGAAAACATGTTTGCAACAGATTTTGTAGCTTCTATGTAATAGTAAACCAGAGTTATCACAGCAGAAAGAAACTTGCTGAAAATGGCAAAATCTGATGGGTCCGCGTACACGAGAATTGTCGATTTTTTGAAATTTCGATTTTCTTCTTAAATTAAAGTTTATATTCAAGAAAACAACTAGGAAACATGTTTGCAACAGATTTTGTAGCTTCTATGTCATAGAAAACCAGAGTTATCATAGCAGAAAATAACTTGCTTAAAATAGCAAAATCTGATGGGTCCGCGTACATGAGAATTGTCGATTTTTTGAAATTTCGATTTTCTTCTTTAATTAAGGTTTATATTCAAGAAAACAACTAGAAAACATGTTTGCAACAGATTTTGTAGCTTCTATGTAATAGTAAACCAGAGTTATCACAGCAGAAAGAAACTTGCTGAAAATGGCAAAATCTGATGGGTCTGCGTACACGAGAATTGTCGATTTTTTTAAATTTCGATGTTCTTCTTTAATTAAGGTTTATATTCAAGAAAACAACTAGAAAACATGTTCGCAACAGATTTTGTAGCTTCTATCTCATAGAAAACCAGAGTTATCACAGCAGAAAGAAACTTGCTGAAAATTGCAAAATCTGATGGGTCCGCATACACGAGAATTGTCGATTTTTTTAAATTTCGATGTTCTTCTTTAATTAAGGTTTATATTCAAGAAAACAACTAGAAAACATGTTCGCAACAGATTTTGTAGCTTCTATCTCATAGAAAACCAGAGTTATCACAGCAGAAAGAAACTTGCTGAAAATAGCAAAATCTGATGGGTCCGCGTACATGAGAATTGTCGATTTTTTGAAATTTCGATGTTCTTCTTTAATTAAGGTTTATATTCAAGAAAACAACTAGAAAACATGTTCGCAACAGATTTTGTAGCTTCTATCTCATAGAAAACCAGAGTTATCACAGCAGAAAGAAACTTGCTGAAAATTGCAAAATCTAATGGGTCCGCGTACACGAGAATTGTCGATTTTTTTAAATTTCGATGTTCTTCTTTAATTAAGGTTTATATTCAAGAAAACAACTAGAAAACATGTTCGCAACAGATTTTGTAGCTTCTATCTCATAGAAAACCAGAGTTATCACAGCAGAAAGAAACTTGCTGAAAATGGCAAAATCTGATGGGTCCGCGTACATGAGAATTGTCGATTTTTTGTAAATTTCGATTTTCTTCTTGGATTAAGGTTTATATTCAAGAAAACAACTAGAAAACATGTTTGCAACAGATTTTGTAGCTTCTATGTAATAGTAAACCAGAGTTAAAACAGCAGAAAGAAACTTGCTACAAAATGGCAAAATCTGATGGGTCCACGTACACGAGAATTGTGGATTTTTTGAAATTTCGATTTTCTTCTTTAATTAAGGTTTATATTCAAGAAAACAACTAGAAAACATGTTTGCAACAGATTTTGTAGCTTCTATCTCATAGAAAACCAGAGTTATCACAGCAGAAAGAAACTTGCTGAAAATGGCAAAATCTGATGGGTCCGCGTACATGAGAATTGTCGATTTTTTGATATTTCGATTTTCTTCTTTAATTAAAGTTTATATTCAAGAAACCAACTAGTAAACATGGTCGCAACAGATTTTGTAGCTTCTATCTCATAGAAAACCAGAGTTATCACAGCAGAAAGAAACTTGCTGAAAATGGCAAAATCTGATGGGTCTGCGTACACGAGAATTGTCGATTTTTTATAAATTTCGATTTTCTTCTTTAATTAAGGTTTATATTCAAGAAAACAACTAGAAAACATGTTTGCAACAGATTTTGTAGCTTCTGTGTAATAGTAAACCAGAGTTATCACAGCAGAAAGAAACTTGCTGAACATGGCAAAATCTGATGGGTCCGCGTACATGAGAGTTGTCGATTTTTTGAAATTTCGATTTTCTTCTTTAATTAAGGTTTATATTCAAGAAAACAACTAGAAAACATGTTTGCAACAGATTTTGTAGCTTCTATGTCATAGAAAACCAGAGTTATCACAGCAGAAAGAAACTTGCTTAAAATAGCAAAATCTGATGGGTCCGCGTACATGAGAATTGTCGATTTTTTGAAATTTCGATTTTCTTCTTTGATTAAGGTTTATATTCAAGAAAACAACTAGAAAACATGTTTGCAACAGATTTTGTAGCTTCTATGTAATAGTAAACCAGAGTTATCACAGCAGAAAGAAACTTGCTGAAAATTGCAAAATCTGATGGGTCCGCGTACACGAGAATTGTCGATTTTTTTAAATTTCGATGTTCTTCTTTAATTAAAGTTTATATTCAAGAAAACAACTAGAAAACATGTTCGCAACAGATTTTGTAGCTTCTATCTCATAGACAACCAGAGTTATCACAGCAGAAAGAAACTTGCTGAAAATTGCAAAATCTGATGGGTCCGCGTACACGAATATTGTCGATTTTTTTAAATTTCGATGTTCTTCTTTAATTAAGGTTTATATTCAAGAAAACAACTAGAAAACATGTTCGCAACAGATTGTGTAGCTTCTATCTCATAGAAAACCAGAGTTATCACAGCAGAAAGAAACTTGCTGAAAATGGCAAAATCTGATGGGTCCGCGTACATGAGAATTGTCGATTTTTTGAAATTTTGATTTACTTCTTTAATTAAGGTTTATATTCAAGAAAACAACTAGAAAACATGTTTGCAACCGATTTTGTAGCTTCTATGTAATAGTAAACCAGAGTTATCACAGCAGAAAGAAACTTGCTACAAAATGGCAAAATCTGATGGGTCCACGTACACGAGAATTGTCGATTTTTTGAAATTTCGATTTTCTTCTTTAATTAAGGTTTATATTCAAGAAAACAACTAGAAAACATGTTTGCAACAGATTTTGTAGCTTCTATCTCATAGAAAACCAGAGTTATCACAGCAGAAAGAAACTTGCTGAAAATGGCAAAATCTGATGGGTCCGCGTACACGAGAATTGTCGATTTTTTGAAATTTCGATTTTCTTCTTAAATTAAAGTTTATATTCAAGAAAACAACTAGAAAACATGGTCGCAACAGATTTTGTAGCTTCTATCTCATAGAAAACCAGAGTTATCATAGCAGAAAGAAACTTGCTGAAAATGGCAAAATCTGATGGGTCTGCGTACACGAGAATTGTCGATTTTTTGAAATTTCGATTTTCTTCTTTAATTAAGGTTTATATTCAAGAAAACAACTAGAAAACATGTTTGCAACAGATTTTGTAGCTTCTATGTAATAGTAAACCAGAGTTATCACAGCAGAAAGAAACTTGCTGAAAATTGCAAAATCTGATGGGTCCGCGTACACGAGAATTGTCGATTTTTTGAAATTTTGATTTTCTTCTTTAATAAAAGTTTATATTCAAGAAAACAACTAGAAAACATGTTTGCAACAGATTTTGTAGCTTCTATCTCATAGAAAACCAGAGTTATCACAGCAGAAAGAAACTTGCTGAAAATGGCAAAATCTGATGGGTCCGCGTACATGAGAATTGTCGATTTTTTGAAATTTTTATTTTCTTCTTTAATCAAGGTTTATATTCAAGAAAACAACTAGAAAACATGTTTGCAACAGATTTTGTAGCTTCCATGTAATAGTAAAGCAGAGTTATCACAGCAGAAAGAAACTTGCTGAAAATGGCAAAATCTGATGGGTCCGCGAACACGAGAATTGTCGATTTTTTTAAATTTCGATTTTCTTCTTTAATTAAAGTTTATATTCAAGAAAACAACTAGAAAAAATGTTTGCAACAGATTTTGTAGCTCCTATGTAATTGTAAACCAGAGTTATCACAGCAGAAAGAAACTTGCTAAATATAGCAATATTTGATGGGTCCGCGTACATGAGAATTCTCGATTTTTTGAAATTTTGATTTTCTTCTTTAATTAAGGTTTATATTCCAGAAAACAACTAGAAAACATGTTTGCAACAGATTTTGTAGCTTCTATGTAATAGTAAACCAGAGTTATCACAGCAGAAAGAAACTTGCTGAAAATGGCAAAATCTGATGGGTCCGCGTACACGAGAATTGTCGATTTTTTGAAATTTCGATTTTCTTCTTTAATTAAGGTTTATATTCAAGAAAACAACTAGAAAACATGTTTGCAACAGATTTTGTAGCTTATATGTAATAGTACACCAGAGTTATCACAGCAGAAAGAAACTTGCTGAAAATGGCAAAATCTGATGGATCCGCGTACATGAGAATTGTCGATTTTTTGAAATTTTGATTTACTTCTTTAATTAAGGTTTATATTCAAGAAAACAACTAGAAAACATGTTTGCAACAGATTTTGTAGCTTCTATGTAATAGTAAACCAGAGTTATCACAGCAGAAAGAAACTTGCTACAAAATGGCAAAATCTGATGGGTCCGCGTACACGAGAATTGTCGATTTTTTGAAATTTCGATTTTCTTCTTTAATTAAGGTTTATATTCAAGAAAACAACTAGAAAACATGTTTGCAACAGATTTTGTAGCTTCTATGTAATAGTAAACCAGAGTTATCACAGCAGAAAGAAACTTGCTGAAAATGGCAAAATCTGATGGGTCCGCGTACACGAGAATTGTCGATTTTTTGAAATTTCGATTTTCTTCTTAAATTAAAGTTTATATTCAAGAAAACAACTAGAAAACATGTTTGCAACAGATTTTGTAGCTTCTATGTCATAGAAAACCAGAGTTATCATAGCAGAAAATAACTTGCTTAAAATAGCAAAATCTGATGGGTCCGCGTACATGAGAATTGTCGATTTTTTGAAATTTCGATTTTCTTCTTTAATTAAGGTTTATATTCAAGAAAACAACTAGAAAACATGTTTGCAACAGATTTTGTAGCTTCTATGTAATAGTAAACCAGAGTTATCACAGCAGAAAGAAACTTGCTGAAAATTGCAAAATCTGATGGGTCCGCGTACACGAGAATTGTCGATTTTTTTAAATTTCGATGTTCTTCTTTAATTAAGGTTTATATTCAAGAAAACAACTAGAAAACATGTTCGCAACAGATTTTGTAGCTTCTATCTCATAGAAAACCAGAGTTATCACAGCAGAAAGAAACTTGCTGAAAATGGCAAAATCTGATGGGTCCGCGTACATGAGAATTGTCGATTTTTTGATATTTCGATTTTCTTCTTTAATTAAGGTTTATATTCAAGAAAACAACTAGAAAACATGTTTGCAACAGATTTTGTAGCTTCTATGTAATAGTAAACCAGAGTTATCACAGCAGAAAGAAACTTGCTGAAAATGGCAAAATCTGATGGGTCGGCGTACACGAGAATTGTCGATTTTTTGAAATTTCGATTTTCTTCTTAAATTAAAGTTTATATTCAAGAAAACAACTAGAAAACATGGTCGCAACAGATTTTGTAGCTTCTATCTCATAGAAAACCAGAGTTATCATAGCAGAAAGAAACTTGCTGAAAATGGCAAAATCTGATGGGTCTGCGTACACGAGAATTGTCGATTTTTTGAAATTTCGATTTTCTTCTTTAATTAAGGTTTATATTCAAGAAAACAACTAGAAAACATGTTTGCAACAGATTTTGTAGCTTCTATGTAATAGTAAACCAGAGTTATCACAGCAGAAAGAAACTTGCTGAAAATGGCAAAATCTGACAGGTCCGCGTACACGAGAATTGTCGATTTTTTGAAATTTTGATTTTCTTCTTTAATTAAGGTTTATATTCAAGAAAACAACTAGAAAACATGTTTGCAACAGATTTTGTAGCTTCTATGTCATAGTAAACCAGAGTTATCACAGCAGAAAGAAACTTGCTGAAAATCGCAAAATCTTCTGGGTCCGCGTACACGAGAATTGTCGATTTTTTGAAATTTCGATTTTCTTCTTTAATTAAGGTTTATATTCAAGAAAACAACTAGAAAACATGTTTGCAACAGATTTTGTAGCTTCTATGTAATAGTAAAGCAGAGTTATCACAGCAGAAAGAAACTTGCTGAAAATGGCAAAATCTGATGGGTCCGCGAACACGAGAATTGTCGATTTTTTGAAATTTCGATTTTCTTCTTTAATTAAAGTTTATATTCAAGAAAACAACTAGAAAACATGGTCGCAACAGATTTTGTAGCTTCTATCTCATAGAAAACCAGAGTTATCACAGCAGAAAGAAACTTGCTGAAAATGGCAAAATTTGATGGGTCTGCGTACACGAGAATTGTCGATTTTTTTAAATTTCGATTTTCTTCTTTAATTAAGGTTTATATTCAAGAAAACAACTAGAAAACATGTTTGCAACAGATTTTGTAGCTCCTATGTAATTGTAAACCAGAGTTATCACAGCAGAAAGAAACTTGCTAAAAATAGCAAAATTTGATGGGTCCGCGTACATGAGAATTCTCGATTTTTTGAAATTTCGATTTTCTTCTTTAATTAAGGTTTATATTCCAGAAAACAACTAGAAAACATGTTTGCAACAGATTTTGTAGCTTCTATGTAATAGTAAACCAGAGTTATCACAGCAGAAAGAAACTTGCTGAAAATGGCCAAATCTGACGGGTCCGCGTACACGAGAATTGTCGATTTTTTGAAATTTCGATTTTCTTCTTTAATTAAGGTTTATATTCAAGAAAACAACTAGAAAACATGTTTGCAACAGATTTTGTAGCTTCTATGTAATAGTAAACCAGAGTTATCACAGCAGAAATAAACTTGCTAAAAATAGCAAAATCTGATGTGTCCGCGTACACGAGAATTGTCGATTTTTTGAAATTTTGATTAACTTCTTTAATTAAGGTTTATATTCAAGAAAACAACTAGAAAACATGTTTGCAACAGATTTTGTAGCTTCTATGAAATAGTAAACCAGAGTTATCACAGCAGAAAGAAACTTGCTGAAAATGGCAAAATCTGATGGGTCCGCGTACACGAGAATTGTCGATTTTTTAGAATTTCGATTTTCTTCTTAAATTAAAGTTTATATTCAAGAAAACAACTAGAAAACATGTTTGCAACAGATTTTGTAGCTTCTATCTCATAGAAAACCAGAGTTATCATAGCAGAAAGAAACTTGCTGAAAATGGCAAAATCTGATGGGTCTGCGTACAATAGAATTGTCGATTTTTTGCAATTTCGATTTTCTTCTTTAATTAAGGTTTATATTCAAGAAAACAACTAGAAAACATGTTTGCAACAGATTTTGTAGCTTCTATGTCATAGTAAACCAGAGTTATCACAGCAGAAAGAAACTTGCTGAAAATGGCAAAATCTGATGGGTCCGCGTACATGAGAATTGTCGATTTTTTGAAATTTTTATTTTCTTCTTTAATCAAGGTTTATATTCAAGAAAACAACTAGAAAACATGTTTGCAACAGATTTTGTAGCTTCCATGTAGTAGTAAAGCAGAGTTATCACAGCAGAAAGAAACTTGCTGAAAATGGCAAAATCTGATGGGTCCGCGTACACGAGAATTGTCGATTTTTTGAAATTTCGATTTTCTTCTTTAATTAAGGTTTATATTCAAGAAAACAACTAGAAAACATGTTTGCAACAGATTTTGTAGCTTCTATGTAATAGTAAACCAGAGTTATCACAGCAGAAAGAAACTTGCAGAAAATGGCAAAATCTGATGGGTCCGCGTATACGAGAATTGTCGATTTTTTTAAATTTCGATTTTCTTCTTTAATTAAAGTTTATATTCAAGAAAACAACTAGAAAACATGGTCGCAACAGATTTTGTAGCTTCTATCTCATAGAAAACCAGAGTTATCACAGCAGAAAGAAACTTGCTGAAAATGGCAAAATTTGATGGGTCTGCGTACACGAGAATTGTCGATTTTTTGAAATTTAGATTTTCTTCTTTAATTAAGGTTTATATTCAAGAAAACAACTAGAAAACATGTTTGCAACAGATTTTGTAGCTTCTATGTAATAGTAAACCAGAGTTATCACAGCAGAAAGAAACTTGCTGAAAATGGCCAAATCTGACGGGTCCGCGTACACGAGAATTGTCGATTTTTTGAAATTTCGATTTTCTTCTTTAATTAAGGTTTATATTCAAGAAAACAACTAGAAAACATGTTTGCAACAGATTTTGTAGCTTCTATGTAATAGTAAAACAGAGTTATCACAGCAGAAATAAACTTGCTAAAAATAGCAAAATCTGATGTGTCCGCGTACACGAGAATTGTTGATTTTTTGAAATTTTGATTAACTTCTTTAATTAAGGTTTATATTCAAGAAAACAACTAGAAAACATGTTTGCAACAGATTTTGTAGCTTCTATGAAATAGTAAACCAGAGTTATCACAGCAGAAAGAAACTTGCTGAAAATGGCAAAATCTGATGGGTCCGCGTACACGAGAATTGTCGATTTTTTAGAATTTCGATTTTCTTCTTAAATTAAAGTTTATATTCAAGAAAACAACTAGAAAACATGTTTGCAACAGATTTTGTAGTTCTATGTAATAGTAAACCACAGTTATCACAGCAGAAAGAAACTTGCTGAAAATGGCAAAATCTGACAAGTCCGCGTACACGAGAATTGTCGATTTTTTGAAATTTCGATTTTCTTCTTTAATTAAGGTTTATATTCAAGAAAACAACTAGAAAACATGTTTGCAACAGATTTTGTAGCTTCTATGTAATAGTAAAACAGAGTTATCACAGCAGAAATAAACTTGCTAAAAATAGCAAAATCTGATGGGTCCGCGTACACGAGAATTGTCGATTTTTTGAAATTTTGATTTTCTTCTTTTATTAAGGTTTATATTCAAGAAAACAACTAGAAAACATGGTCGCAACAGATTTTGTAGCTTCTATCTCATAGAAAACTAGAGTTATCACAGCAGAAAGAAACTTGCTGAAAATGGCAAAATCTGATGGGTCTGCGTACACGAGAATTGTCGATTTTTTGAAATTTCGATTTTCTTCTTTAATAAAGGTTTATATTCGAGAAAACAACTAGAAAACATGTTTGCAACAGATTTTGTAGCCTCTATCTCATAGAACACCAGAGTTATCACAGCAGAAAGAAACTTGCTGAAAATGGCAAAATCTGATGGGTCCGTGTACACGAGAATTGTCGATTTTTTGAAATTTCGATTTTCTTCTTTAATTAAGGTTTATATATAAGAAAATAACTAGAAAACATGTTTGCAACAGATTTTGTAGCTTCTATGTAATAGTAAACCAGAGTTATCATAGCAGAAAATAACTTGCTTAAAATAGCAAAATCTGATGGGTCCGCGTACATGAGAATTGTCGATTTTTTGAAATTTTGATTTACTTCTTTAATTAAGGTTTATATTCAAGAAAACAACTAGAAAACATGTTTGCAACAGATTTTGTAGCTTCTATCTCATAGAAAACCAGAGTTATCATAGCAGAAAGAAACTTGCTGAAAATGGCAAAATCTGATGGGTCCGCGTACACGAGAATTGTCGATTTTTTGAAATTTCGATTTTCTTCTTTAATTAAGGTTTATATTCAAGAAAACAACTAGAAAACATGTTTGCAACAGATTTTGTAGCTTCTATGTAATAGTAAAACAGAGTTATCATAGCAGAAAGAAACTTGCTGAAAATGGCAAAATCTGATGAGTCCGCGTACACGAGAATTGTCGATTTTTTGAAATTTTGATTTTCTTCTTTAATTAAGGTTTATATTCAAGAAAACAACTAGAAAACATGTTTGCAACAGATTTTGTAGCTTCTATCTCATAGAACACCAGAGTTATCACAGCAGAAAGAAACTTGCTGAAAATGGCAAAATTTGATGGGTCTGCGTACACGAGAATTGTCGATTTTTTGAAATTTCGATTTTCTTCTTTAATTAAGGTTTATATTCAAGAAAACAACTAGAAAACATGTTTGCAACAGATTTTGTAGTTCTATGTAATAGTAAACCACAGTTATCACAGCAGAAAGAAACTTGCTGAAAATGGCAAAATCTGACGGGTCCGCGTACACGAGAATTGTCGATTTTTTGAAATTTCGATTTTCTTCTTTAATTAAGGTTTATATTCAAGAAAACAACTAGAAAACATGTTTGCAACAGATTTTGTAGCTTCTATGTAATAGTAAAACAGAGTTATCACAGCAGAAATAAACTTGCTAAAAATAGCAAAATCTGATGGGTCCGCGTACACGAGAATTGTCGATTTTTTGAAATTTTGATTTTCTTCTTTTATTAAGGTTTATATTCAAGAAAACAACTAGAAAACATGGTCGCAACAGATTTTGTAGCTTCTATCTCATAGAAAACCAGAGTTATCACAGCAGAAAGAAACTTGCTGAAAATGGCAAAATCTGATGGGTCTGCGTACACGAGAATTGTCGATTTTTTGAAATTTCGATTTTCTTCTTTAATAAAGGTTTATATTCGAGAAAACAACTAGAAAACATGTTTGCAACAGATTTTGTAGCCTCTATCTCATAGAACACCAGAGTTATCACAGCAGAAAGAAACTTGCTGAAAATGGCAAAATCTGATGGGTCCGTGTACACGAGAATTGTCGATTTTTTGAAATTTCGATTTTCTTCTTTAATTAAGGTTTATATATAAGAAAATAACTAGAAAACATGTTTGCAACAGATTTTGTAGCTTCTATGTAATAGTAAACCAGAGTTATCATAGCAGAAAATAACTTGCTTAAAATAGCAAAATCTGATGGGTCCGCGTACATGAGAATTGTCGATTTTTTGAAATTTTGATTTACTTCTTTAATTAAGGTTTATATTCAAGAAAACAACTAGAAAACATGTTTGCAACAGATTTTGTAGCTTCTAGGTAATAGTAAACCAGAGTTATCACAGCAGAAAGAAACTTGCTGAAAATGGCAAAATCTGATGGGTCCGCGTACACGAGAATTGTCGATTTTTTGAAATTTCGATTTTCTTCTTTAATTAAGGTTTATATTCAAGAAAACAACTAGAAAACATGTTTGCAACAGATGTTGTAGCTTCTATGTAATAGTAAAACAGAGTTATCATAGCAGAAAGAAACTTGCTGAAAATGGCAAAATCTGATGGGTCCGCGTACACAGGAATTGTCGATTTTGTTAAATTTCGATTTTCTTATTTAATTAAAGGTCATATTCAAGAAAACAACTAGAAAACATGTTTGCAACAGATATTGTAGCTTCTATCTCATGGAAAAACAGAGTTATCACAGCAGAAAGAAACTTGCTGAAAATGGCAAAATCTGATGGGTCCGCGTACATGAGAATTGTCGATTTTTTGAAATTTTGATTTTCTTCTTTAATTAAGGTTTATATTCAAGAAAACAACTAGAAAACATGTTTGCAACAGATTTTGTAGCTTCTATGTCATAGAAAACCAGAGTTATCACAGCAGAAAGAAACTTGCTGAAAATGGCAAAATCTGATGGGACCGCGTACATGAGAATTATCGATTTTTTGAAATTTGTATTTTCTTCTTTAATTAAGGTTTATATTCAAGAAAACAACTAGAAAACATGTTTGCAACAGATTTTGTAGCTTCTATGTCATAGAAAACCAGAGTTATCACAGCAGAAAGAAACTTGCTGAAAATGGCAAAATCTGATGGGTCCGCGTACACGAGAATTGTCGATTTTTTTAAATTTCGATTTTCTTCTTTAATTAAAGTTTATATTCAAGAAAACAACTAGAAAACATGGTCGCAACAGATTTTGTAGCTTCTATCTCATAGAAAACCAGAGTTATCACAGCAGAAAGAAACTTGCTGAAAATGGCAAAATCTGATGGGTCTGCGTACACGAGAATTGTCGAATTTTTGAAATTTGGATTTTCTTCTTTAATTAAGGTTTATATTCAAGAAAACAACTAGAAAACATGTTTGCAACAGATTTTGTAGCTCTTATGTAATTGTAAACCAGAGTTATCACAGCAGAAAGAAACTTGCTAAAAATAGCAAAATTTGATGGGTCCGCGTACACGAGAATTGTCGATTTTTTGAAATTTCGATTTTCTTCTTTAATTAAAGTTTATATTCAAGAAAACAACTACAAAACATGGTCGCAACAGATTTTGTAGCTTCTATCTCATAGAAAACCAGAGTTATCACAGCAGAAAGAAACTTGCTGAAAATGGGAAAATCTGATGGGTCTGCGTACACGAGAATTGTCGAATTTTTGAAATTTTGATTTTCTTCTTTAATTAAGGTTTATATTCTAGAAAACAACTAGAAAACATGTTTGCAACAGATTTTGTAGCTCTTATGTAATTGTAAACCAGAGTTATCACAGCAGAAAGAAACTTGCTAAAAATAGCAAAATTTGATGGGTCCGCGTACATGAGAATTATCGATTTTTTGAAATTTGTACTTTCTTCTTTAATTAAGGTTTATATTCAAGAAAACAACTAGAAAACATGTTTGCAACAGATTTTGTAGCTTCTATGTAATAGTAAAACAGAGTTATCACAGCAGAAAGAAACTTGCTGAAAATGGCAAAATCTGATGGGTCCGCGTACACGAGAATTGTCGATTTTTTGAAATTTCGATGTTCTTCTTTAATTAAGGTTTATATTCAAGAAAACAACTAGAAAACATGTTTGCAACAGATTTTGTAGCTCCTATGTAATTGTAAACCAGAGTTATCACAGCAGAAAGAAACTTGCTAAAAATAGCAAAATTTGATGGGTCCGCGTACATGAGAATTCTCGATTTTTTGAAATTTTGATTTTCATCTTTAATTAAGGTTTATATTCAAGAAAACAACTAGAAAACATGTTTGCAACAGATTTTGTAGCTTCTATGTAATAGTAAACCAGAGTTATCACAGCAGAAAGAAACTTGCTGAAAATGGCAAAATCTGATGGGTCCGCGTACACGAGAATTGTCGTTTTTTTTTAATTTAGATTTTCTTCTTTAATTAAAGTTTATATTCAAGAAAACAACTAGAAAACATGGTCGCAACAGATTTTGTAGCTTCTATCTCATAGAAAACCAGAGTTATCACAGCAGAAAGAAACTTCCTGAAAATGGCAAAATCTGATGGTTCTGCGTACACGAGTATTGTCGATTTTTTGAAATTTCGATTTTCTTCTTTAATTAAGGTTTATATTCAAGAAAACAACTAGAAAACATGTTTGCAACAGATTTTGTTGCTCCTATGTAATTGTAAACCAGAGTTATCACAGCAGAAAGAAACTTGCTAAAAATAGCAAAATTTGATGGGTCCGCGTACATGAGAATTCTAAATTTTTTGAAATTTTGATTTTCTTCTTTAATTAAGGTTTATATTCCAGAAAACAACTAGAAAACATGTTTGCAACAGATTTTGTAGCTTCTATGTAATAGTAAACCAGAGTTATCACAGCAGAAAGAAACTTGCTGAAAATGGCAAAATCTGATGGGTCCGCGTACACGAGAATTGTCGATTTTTTTAAATTTCGATTTTCTTCTTTAATAAAGGTTTATATTCAAGAAAACAACTAGAAAACATGTTTGCAACAGATTTTGTAACCTCTATCTCATAGAACACCAGAATTATCACAGCAGAAAGAAACTTGCTGAAAATGGCAAAATCTGATGGGTCCTTGTACACGAGAATTGTCGATTTTTTGAAATTTCGATTTTCTCCTTTAATTAAGGTTTATATTCAAGAAAATAACTAGAAAACATGTCTGCAACAGATTTTGTAGCTTCTATGTCATAGAAAACCAGAGTTATCATAGCAGAAAATAACTTGCTTAAAATAGCAAAATCTGATGGGTCCGCGTACATGAGAATTGTCGATTTTTTGAAATTTTGATTTACTTCTTTAATTAAGGGTTATATTCAAGAAAACAACTAGAAAACATGTTTGCAACAGATTTTGTAGCTTCTAGGTAATAGTAAACCAGAGTTATCACAGCAGAAAGAAACTTGCTGAAAATGGCAAAATCTGATGGGTCCGCGTACACGAGAATTGTCGATTTTTTGAAATTTCGATTTTCTTCTTTAATTAAGGTTTATATTCTAGAAAACAACTAGAAAACATGTTTGCAACAGATTTTGTCGCTTCTATGTAATAGTAAAACAGAGTTATCACAGCAGAAAGAAACTTGCTGAAAATGGCAAAATCTGATGGGTCCGCGTACACGAGAATTGTCGAATTTTTGAAATTTGGATTTTCTTCTTTAATTAAGGTTTATATTCAAGAAAACAACTAGAAAACATGTTTGCAACAGATTTTGTAGCTCTTATGTAATTGTAAACCAGAGTTATCACAGCAGAAAGAAACTTGCTAAAAATAGCAAAATTTGATGGGTCCGCGTACATGAGAATTCTCGATTTTTTTAAATTTTGATTTTCTTCTTTAATTAAGGTTTATATTCAAGAAAACAACTAGAAAACATGTTTGCAACAGATTTTGTAGCTTCTATGTAATAGTAAACCAGAGTTATCACAGCAGAAAGAAACTTGCTGAAAATGGCAAAATCTGATTGGTCCGCGTACACGAGAATTGTCGATTTTTTTAAATTTTGATTTTCTTCTTTAATAAAGGTTTATATTCAAGAAAACAACTAGAAAACATGTTTGCAACAGATTTTGTAGCCTCTATCTCATAGAAAACCAGAGTTATCACAGCAGAAAGAAACTTGCTGAAAATGGCAAAATTTGATGGGTCTGCGTACACGAGAATTGTCGATTTTTTGAAATTTCGATTTTCTTCTTTAATTAAAGTTTATATTCAAGAAAACAACTAGAAAACATGGTCGCAGTAGATTTTGTAGCTTCTATCTCATAGAAAACCAGAGTTATCACAGCAGAAAGAAACTTGCTAAAAATAGCAAAATTTGATGGGTCCGCGTACATGAGAATTCTCGATTTTTTGAAATTTTGATTTTCTTCTTTAATTAAGGTTTATATTCCAGAAAACAACTAGAAAACATGTTTGCAACAGATTTTGTAGCTTCTATGTAATAGTAAACCAGAGTTATCACAGCAGAAAGAAACTTGCTGAAAATGGCAAAATCTGATGGGTCCGCGTACACGAGAATTGTCGATTTTTTTAAATTTCGATTTTCTTCTTTAATTAAAGTTTATATATAAGAAAATAACTAGAAAACATGTTTGCAACAGATTTTGTAGCTTCTATGTCATAGAAAACCAGAGTTATCATAGCAGAAAATAACTTGCTTAAAATAGCAAAATCTGATGGGTCCGCGTACATGAGAATTGTCGATTTTTTGAAATTTTGATTTACTTCTTTTATTAAGGTTTATATTCAAGAAAACAACTAGAAAACATGTTTGCAACAGATTTTGTAGCTTCTATGTCATAGAAAACCAGAGTTATCACAGCAGAAAGAAACTTGCTGAAAATGGCAAAATCTGATGGGTCCGCGTACACGAGAATTGTCGATTTTTTGAAATTTCGATTTTCTTCTTTAATTAAAGTTTATATTCAAGAAAACAACTACAAAACATGTTTGCAACAGATTTTGTAGCTCCTATGTAATTGTAAACCAGAGTTATCACAGCAGAAAGAAACTTGCTAAAAATAGCAAAATTTGATGGGTCCGCGTACATGAGAATTCTCGATTTTTTGAAATTTTGATTTTCATCTTTAATTAAGGTTTATATTCAAGAAAACAACTAGAAAACATGTTTGCAACAGATTTTGTAGCTTCTATGTAATAGTAAACCAGAGTTATCACAGCAGAAAGAAACTTGCTGAAAATGGCAAAATCTGATGGGTCCGCGTACACGAGAATTGTCGTTTTTTTTTAATTTAGATTTTCTTCTTTAATTAAAGTTTATATTCAAGAAAACAACTAGAAAACATGGTCGCAACAGATTTTGTAGCTTCTATCTCATAGAAAACCAGAGTTATCACAGCAGAAAGAAACTTCCTGAAAATGGCAAAATCTGATGGGTCTGCGTACACGAGAATTGTCGATTTTTTTAAATTTCGATTTTCTTCTTTAATTAAGGTTTATATTCAAGAAAACAACTAGAAAACATGTTTGCAACAGATTTTGTTGCTCCTATGTAATTGTAAACCAGAGTTATCACAGCAGAAAGAAACTTGCTAAAAATAGCAAAATTTGATGGGTCCGCGTACATGAGAATTCTAAATTTTTTGAAATTTTGATTTTCTTCTTTAATTAAGGTTTATATTCCAGAAAACAACTAGAAAACATGTTTGCAACAGATTTTGTAGCTTCTATGTAATAGTAAACCAGAGTTATCACAGCAGAAAGAAACTTGCTGAAAATGGCAAAATCTGATGGGTCCGCGTACACGAGAATTGTCGATTTTTTTAAATTTCGATTTTCTTCTTTAATAAAGGTTTATATTCAAGAAAACAACTAGAAAACATGTTTGCAATAGATTTTGTAACCTCTATCTCATAGAACACCAGAATTATCACAGCAGAAAGAAACTTGCTGAAAATGGCAAAATCTGATGGGTCCTTGTACACGAGAATTGTCGATTTTTTGAAATTTCGATTTTCTCCTTTAATTAAGGTTTATATTCAAGAAAATAACTAGAAAACATGTCTGCAACAGATTTTGTAGCTTCTATGTCATAGAAAACCAGAGTTATCATAGCAGAAAATAACTTGCTTAAAATAGCAAAATCTGATGGGTCCGCGTACATGAGAATTGTCGATTTTTTGAAATTTTGATTTACTTCTTTAATTAAGGGTTATATTCAAGAAAACAACTAGAAAACATGTTTGCAACAGATTTTGTAGCTTCTAGGTAATAGTAAACCAGAGTTATCACAGCAGAAAGAAACTTGCTGAAAATGGCAAAATCTGATGGGTCCGCGTACACGAGAATTGTCGATTTTTTGAAATTTCGATTTTCTTCTTTAATTAAGGTTTATATTCTAGAAAACAACTAGAAAACATGTTTGCAACAGATTTTGTAGCTTCTATGTAATAGTAAAACAGAGTTATCACAGCAGAAAGAAACTTGCTGAAAATGGCAAAATCTGATGGGTCCGCGTACACGAGAATTGTCGATTTTGTTAAATTTCGATTTTCTTCTTTAATTAAAGTTTATATTCAAGAAAACAACTAGAAAACATGTTTGCAACAGATTTTGTAGCTTCTATCTCATGAAAAAACAGAGTTATCACAGCAGAAAGAAACTTGCTGAAAATTGCAAAATCTGATGGGTCCGCGTACACGAGAATTGTCGATTTTTTGAAATTTCGATTTTCTGGTTTAATTAAGGTTTATATTCAAGAAAACAACTAGAAAACATGTTTGCAACAGATTTTGTAGCTTCTATGTCATAGAAAACCAGAGTTATCATAGCAGAAAATAACTTGCTAAAAATAGAAAAATCTGATGGGACCGCGTACATGAGAATTATCGATTTTTTGAAATTTGTATTTTCTTCTTTTATAAGGGTTTATATTCAAGAAAACAACTAGAAAACATGTTTGCAACAGATTTTGTAGCTTCTATGTCATAGAAAACCAGAGTTATCATAGCAGAAAATAACTTGCTTAAAATAGCAAAATCTGATGGGTCCGCGTACATGAGAATTGTCGATTTTTTGAAATTTTGATTTTCTTCTTTAATTAAGGTTTATATTCAAGAAAACAACTAGAAAACATGTTTGCAACAGATTTTGTAGCTTCTATGTAATAGTAAACCAGAGTTATCACAGCAGAAAGAAACTTGCTGAAAATGGCAAAATCTGATGGGTCCGCGTACACGAGAATTGTCGATTTTTTGAAATTTCGATTTTCTTCTTTAATTAAGGTTTATATTCAAGAAAACAACTAGAAAACATGTTTGCAACAGATTTTGTAGCTTCTATGTAATAGTAAACCAGAGTTATCACAGCAGAAAGAAACTTGCTGAAAATGGCAAAATCTGACGGGTCCGCGTACACGATAATTGTCGATTTTTTGAAATTTCGATTTTCTTCTTACATTAAGGTTTATATTCAAGAAAACAACTAGAAAACATGTTTGCAACAGATTTTGTAGCTTCTATGTAATAGTAAAACAGAGTTATCACAGCAGAAATAAACTTGCTAAAAATAGCAAAATCTGATGGGTCCGCGTACACGAGAATTGTCGATTTTTTGAAATTTTGATTTTCTTCTTTAATTAAGGTTTATATTCAAGAAAACAACTAGAAAACATGTTTGCAACAGATTTTGTAGCTTCTATGTAATAGTAAACCAGAGTTATCACAGCAGAAAGAAACTTGCTGAAAATGGCAAAATCTGATGGGTCCGCGTACACGAGAATTGTCGATTTTTTTAAATTTCGATTTTCTTCTTTAATTAAAGTTTATATTCAAGAAAACAACTAGAAAACATGTTTGCAACAGATTTTGTAGCTTCTATCTCACAGAAAACCAGAGTTATCACAGCAGAAAGAAACTTGCTGAAAATGGCAAAATCTGATGGGTCCGTGTACACGAGAATTGTCGATTGTTTGAAATTTCGATTTTCTTCTTTAATTAAAGTTTATATATAAGAAAATAACTAGAAAACATGTTTGCAACAGATTTTGTAGCTTCTATGTCATAGAAAACCAGAGTTATCATAGCAGAAAATAACTTGCTTAAAATAGCAAAATCTGATGGGTCCGCGTACATGAGAATTGTCGATTTTTTGAAATTTTGATTTACTTCTTTTATTAAGGTTTATATTCAAGAAAACAACTAGAAAACATGTTTGCAACAGATTTTGTAGCTTCTATGTCATAGAAAACCAGAGTTATCACAGCAGAAAGAAACTTGCTGAAAATGGCAAAATCTGATGGGTCTGCGTACACGAGAATTGTCGATTTTTTGAAATTTCGATTTTCTTCTTTAATTAAAGTTTATATTCAAGAAAACAACTACAAAACATGGTCGCAACAGATTTTGTAGCTTCTATCTCATAGAAAACCAGAGTTATCACAGCAGAAAGAAACTTGCTGAAAATGGCAAAATCTGATGGGTCTGCGTACACGAGAATTGTCGAATTTTTGAAATTTGGATTTTCTTCTTTAATTAAGGTTTATATTCTAGAAAACAACTAGAAAACATGTTTGCAACAGATTTTGTAGCTCTTATGTAATTGTAAACCAGAGTTATCACAGCAGAAAGAAACTTGCTAAAAATAGCAAAATTTGATGGGTCCGCGTACATGAGAATTATCGATTTTTTGAAATTTGTATTTTCTTCTTTAATTAAGGTTTATATTCAAGAAAACAACTAGAAAACATGTTTGCAACAGATTTTGTAGCTTCTATGTAATAGTAAAACAGAGTTATCATAGCAGAAAGAAACTTGCTGAAAATGGCAAAATCTGATGGGTCCGCGTACACAGGAATTGTCGATTTTGTTAAATTTCGATTTTCTTATTTAATTAAAGGTCATATTCAAGAAAACAACTAGAAAACATGTTTGCAACAGATTTTGTAGCTTCTATCTCATGGAAAAACAGAGTTATCACAGCAGAAAGAAACTTGCTGAAAATGGCAAAATCTGATGGGTCCGCGTACATGAGAATTGTCGATTTTTTGAAATTTTGATTTTCTTCTTTAATTAAGGTTTATATTCAAGAAAACAACTAGAAAACATGTTTGCAACAGATTTTGTAGCTTCTATGTCATAGAAAACCAGAGTTATCACAGCAGAAAGAAACTTGCTGAAAATGGCAAAATCTGATGGGACCGCGTACATGAGAATTATCGATTTTTTGAAATTTGTATTTTCTTCTTTAATTAAGGTTTATATTCAAGAAAACAACTAGAAAACATGTTTGCAACAGATTTTGTAGCTTCTATGTCATAGAAAACCAGAGTTATCACAGCAGAAAGAAACTTGCTGAAAATGGCAAAATCTGATGGGTCCGCGTACACGAGAATTGTCGATTTTTTTAAATTTCGATTTTCTTCTTTAATTAAAGTTTATATTCAAGAAAACAACTAGAAAACATGGTCGCAACAGATTTTGTAGCTTCTATCTCATAGAAAACCAGAGTTATCACAGCAGAAAGAAACTTGCTGAAAATGGCAAAATCTGATGGGTCTGCGTACACGAGAATTGTCGAATTTTTGAAATTTGGATTTTCTTCTTTAATTAAGGTTTATATTCAAGAAAACAACTAGAAAACATGTTTGCAACAGATTTTGTAGCTCTTATGTAATTGTAAACCAGAGTTATCACAGCAGAAAGAAACTTGCTAAAAATAGCAAAATTTGATGGGTCCGCGTACATGAGAATTCTCGATTTTTTTAAATTTTGATTTTCTTCTTTAATTAAGGTTTATATTCCAGAAAACAACTAGAAAACATGTTTGCAACAGATTTTGTAGCTTCTATGTAATAGTAAACCAGAGTTATCACAGCAGAAAGAAACTTGCTGAAAATGGCAAAATCTGATGGGTCCGCGTACACGAGAATTGTCGATTTTTTGAAATTTCGATTTTCTTCTTTAATAAAGGTTTATATTCAAGAAAACAACTAGAAAACATGTTTGCAACAGATTTTGTAGCCTCTATCTCATAGAAAACCAGAGTTATCACAGCAGAAAGAAACTTGCTGAAAATGGCAAAATTTGATGGGTCTGCGTACACGAGAATTGTCGATTTTTTGAAATTTCGATTTTCTTCTTTAATTAAAGTTTATATTCAAGAAAACAACTAGAAAACATGGTCGCAGTAGATTTTGTAGCTTCTATCTCATAGAAAACCAGAGTTATCACAGCAGAAAGAAACTTGCTAAAAATAGCAAAATTTGATGGGTCCGCGTACATGAGAATTCTCGATTTTTTGAAATTTTGATTTTCTTCTTTAATTAAGGTTTATATTCCAGAAAACAACTAGAAAACATGTTTGCAACAGATTTTGTAGCTTCTATGTAATAGTAAACCAGAGTTATCACAGCAGAAAGAAACTTGCTGAAAATGGCAAAATCTGATGGGTCCGCGTACACGAGAATTGTCGATTTTTTTAAATTTCGATTTTGTTCTTTAATAAAGGTTTATATTCAAGAAAACAACTAGAAAACATGTTTGCAACAGATTTTGTAGCCTCTATCTCATAGAACACCAGAGTTATCACAGCAGAAAGAAACTTGCTGAAAATGGCAAAATCTGATGGGTCCGTGTACACGAGAATTGTCGATTGTTTGAAATTTCGATTTTCTTCTTTAATTAAAGTTTATATATAAGAAAATAACTAGAAAACATGTTTGCAACAGATTTTGTAGCTTCTATGTCATAGAAAACCAGAGTTATCATAGCAGAAAATAACTTGCTTAAAATAGCAAAATTTGATGGGTCCGCGTACACGAGAATTGTCGATTTTTTGAAATTTCGATGTTCTTCTTTAATTAAGGTTTATATTCAAGAAAACAACTAGAAAACATGTTTGCAACAGATTTTGTAGCTTCTATCTCATAGAAAACCAGAGTTATCACAGCAGAAAGAAACTTGCTGAAAATGGCAAAATCTGATGGGTCTGCATACACGAGAATTGTCGAATTTTTGAAATTTGGATTTTCTTCTTTAATAAAGGTTTATATTCTAGAAAACAACTAGAAAACATGTTTGCAACAGATTTTGTAGCTCTTATGTAATTGTAAACCAGAGTTATCACAGCAGAAAGAAACTTGCTAAAAATAGCAAAATTTGATGGGTCCGCGTACATGAGAATTCTCGATTTTTTTAAATTTTGATTTTCTTCTTTAATTAAGGTTTATATTCCAGAAAACAACTAGAAAACATGTTTGCAACAGATTTTGTAGCTTCTATGTAATAGTAAACCAGAGTTATCACAGCAGAAAGAAACTTGCTGAAAATGGCAAAATCTGATGGGTCCGCGTACACGAGAATTGTCGATTTTTTAAAATTTCGATTTTCTTCTTTAATAAAGGTTTATATTCAAGAAAACAACTAGAAAACATGTTTGCAACAGATTTTGTAGCCTCTATCTCATAGAAAACCAGAGTTATCACAGCAGAAAGAAACTTGCTGAAAATGGCAAAATTTGATGGGTCTGCGTACACGAGAATTGTCGATTTTTTGAAATTTCGATGTTCTTCTTTAATTAAGGTTTATATTCAAGAAAACAACTAGAAAACATGTTTGCAACAGATTTTGTAGCTCCTATGTTATTGTAAACCAGAGTTATCACAGCAGAAAGAAACTTGCTAAAAATAGCAAAATTTGATGGGTCCGCGTACATGAGAATTCTCGATTTTTTGAAATTTTGATTTTCATCTTTAATTAAGGTTTATATTCAAGAAAACAACTAGAAAACATGTTTGCAACAGATTTTGTAGCTTCTATGTAATAGTAAACCAGAGTTATCACAGCAGAAAGAAACTTGCTGAAAATGGCAAAATCTGATGGGTCCGCGTACACGAGAATTGTCGTTTTTTTTAAATTTAGATTTTCTTCTTTAATTAAAGTTTATATTCAAGAAAACAACTAGAAAACATGGTCGCAACAGATTTTGTAGCTTCTATCTCATAGAAAACCAGAGTTATCACAGCAGAAAGAAACTTCCTGAAAATGGCAAAATCTGATGGGTCTGCGTACACGAGAATTGTCGATTTTTTGAAATTTCGATTTTCTTCTTTAATTAAGGTTTATATTCAAGAAAACAACTAGAAAACATGTTTGCAACAGATTTTGTTGCTCCTATGTAATTGTAAACCAGAGTTATCACAGCAGAAAGAAACTTGCTAAAAATAGCAAAATTTGATGGGCCTGCGTACACGAGAATTGTCGATTTTTTGAAATTTTGATTTTCTTCTTTAATTAAGGTTTATATTCAAGAAAACAACTAGAAAACATGTTTGCAACAGATTTTGTAGCTTCTATGTAATAGTAAACCAGAGTTATCACAGCAGAAAGAAACTTGCTGAAAATGGCAAAATCTGATGGGTCCGCGTACACGAGAATTGTCGATTTTTTAAAATTTCGATTTTCTTCTTTAATTAAAGTTTATATTCAAGAAAACAACTAGAAAACATGGTCGCAACAGATTTTGTAGCTTCTATCTCATAGAAAACCAGAGTTATCACAGCAGAAAGAAACTTGCTGAAAATGGCAAAATCTGATGGGTCTGCGTACACGAGAATTGTCGATTTTTTGAAATTTCGATTTTCTTCTTTAATTAAGGTTTATATTCAAGAAAACAACTAGAAAACATGTTTGCAACAGATTTTGTAGCTCCTATGTAATTGTAAACAAGAGTTATCACAGCAGAAAGAAACTTGCTAAAAATAGCAAAATTTGATGGGTCCGCGTACATGAGAATTCTCGATTTTTTGAAATTTTGATTTTCTTCTTTAATTAAGGTTTATATTCCAGAAAATAACTAGAAAACATGTTTGCAACAGATTTTGTAGCTTCTATGTAATAGTAAACCAGAGTTATCACAGCAGAAAGAAACTTGCTGAAAATGGCAAAATCTGATGGGTCCGCGTACACGAGAATTGTCGATTTTTTTAAATTTCGATTTTCTTCTTCAATAAAGGTTTATATTCAAGAAAACAACTAGAAAACATGTTTGCAACAGATTTTGTAGCTTCTATCTCATAGAAAACCAGAGTTATCCCAGCAGAAAGAAACTTGCTGAAAATGGCAAAATCTGATGGGTCCGTGTACACGAGAATTGTCGATTTTTTGAAATTTCGATTTTCTTCTTTAATTAAGGTTTATATTCTGAAAACAACTAGAAAACATGTTTGCAACAGATTTTGTAGCTTCTATGTCATAGAAAACCAGAGTTATCATAGCAGAAAATAACTTGCTGAAAATGGCAAAATCTGATGGGTCCGCGTACATGAGAATTGTCGATTTTTTGAAATTTCGATTTTCTTCTTTAATTAAGGTTTATATTCAAGAAAACAACTAGAAAACATGTTTGCAACAGATTTTGTAGCTTCTATGTCATAGAGAACCAGAGTTATCATAGCAGAAAATAACTTGCTAAAAATAGAAAAATCTGATGGGACCGCGTACATGAGAATTATCGATTTTTTGAAATTTGTATTTTCTTCTTTAATTAAGGTTTATATTCAAGAAAACAACTAGAAAACATGTTTGCAACAGATTTTGTAGCTTCTATGTCATAGAAAACCAGAGTTATCATAGCAGAAAATAACTTGCTTAAAATAGCAAAATCTGATGGGTCCGCGTACATGAGAATTGTCGATTTTTAGAAATTTTGATTTTCTTCTTTAATTTAGGTTTATATTCAAGAAAACAACTAGAAAACATGTTTGCAACAGATTTTGTAGCTTCTATGTAATAGTAAACCAGAGTTATCACAGCAGAAAGAAACTTGCTGAAAATGGCAAAATCTGATGGGTCCGCGTACACGAGAATTGTCGATTTTTTGAAATTTCGATTTTCTTCTTTAATTAAGGTTTATATTCAAGAAAACAACTAGAAAACATGTTTGCAACAGATTTTGTAGCTTCTGTGTAATAGTAAACCAGAGTTATCACAGCAGAAAGAAACTTGCTGAAAATGGCAAAATCTGACAGGTCCGCGTACACGAGAATTGTCGATTTTTTGAAATTTCGATTTTCTTCTTTAATAAAGGTTTATATTCAAGAAAACAACTAGAAAACATGTTTGCAACAGATTTTGTAGCTTCTATGTAATAGTAAAACAGAGTTATCACAGCAGAAACAAACTTGCTGAAAATGGCAAAGTCTGACGGATCCGCGTACACGAGAATTGTCGATTTTTTGAAATTTCGATTTTCTTCTTTAATAAAGGTTTATATTCAAGAAAACAACTAGAAAACATGTTTGCAACAGATTTTGTAGCTTCTATGTCATAGAAAACCAGAGTTATCACAGCAGAAAGAAACTTGCTGAAAATGGCAAAATCTGATGGGTCCGCATACATGAGAATTGTCGATTTTTTGAAATTTCGATTTTCTTCTTTAATTAAGGTTTATATTCAAGAAAACAACTAGAAAACATGTTTGCAACAGATTTTGTAGCTTCTATGTCATAGAAAACCAGTGTTATCACAGCAGAAAGAAACTTGCTACAAAATGGCAAAATCTGATGGGTCCGCGTACACGAGAATTGTCGATTTTTTTAAATTTCGATTTTCTTCTTTAATCAAGGTTTATATTCAAGAAAACAACTAGAAAACATGTTTGCAACAGATTTTGTAGCTTCCATGTAATAGTAAAGCAGAGTTATAACAGCAGAAAGAAACTTGCTGAAAATGGCAAAATCTGATGGGTCCGCGTACACGAGAATTGTCGATTTTTTGAAATTTCGATTTTCTTCTTTAATTAAGGTTTATATTCAAGAAAACAACTAGAAAACATGTTTGCAACAGATTTTGTAGCTTCTATGTAATAGTAAACCAGAGTTATCACAGCAGAAAGAAACTTGCTGAAAATGGCAAAATCTGATGGGTCCGCGTACACGAGAATTGTCGATTTTTTTAAATTTCGATTTTCTTCTTTAATTAAAGTTTATATTTAAGAAAACAACTAGAAAACATGTTTGCAACAGATTTTGTAGCTTCTATCTCATAGAAAACCAGAGTTATCACAGCAGAAAGAAACTTGCTGAAAATGGCAAAATTTGATGGGTCTGCGTACACGAGAATTGTCGATTTTTTGAAATTTCGATTTTCTTCTTTAATTAAGGTTTATATTCAAGAAAACAACTAGAAAACATGTTTGCAACAGATTTTGTAGCTCCTATGTAATTGTAAACCAGAGTTATCACAGCAGAAAGAAACTTGCTAAAAATAGCAAAATTTGATGGGTCCGCGTACATGAGAATTCTCGATTTTTTGAAATTTTGATTTTCTTCTTTAATTAAGGTTTATATTCCAGAAAACAACTAGAAAACATGTTTGCAACAGATTTTGTAGCTTCTATGTAATAGTAAACCAGAGTTATCACAGCAGAAAGAAACTTGCTGAAAATGGCAAAATCTGATGGGTCCGCGTACACGAGAATTGTCGATTTTTTTAAATTTCGATTTTCTTCTTTAATAAAGGTTTATATTCAAGAAAACAACTAGAAAACATGTTTGCAACAGATTTTGTAGCTTCTATCTCATAGAAAACCAGAGTTATCACAGCAGAAAGAAACTTGCTGAAAATGGCGAAATCTGATGGGTCCGTGTACACGAGAATTGTCGATTTTTTGAAATTTGTATTTTCTTCTTTAATTAAGGTTTATATTCAAGTAAACAACTAGAAAACATGTTTGCAACAGATTTTGTAGCTTCTATGTCATAGAAAACCAGAGTTATCATAGCAGAACATAAGTTGCTGAAAATGGCAAAATCTGATGGGTCCGCGTACATGAGAATTGTCGATTTTTTGAAATTTTGATTTACTTCTTTAATTAAGGTTTATATTCAAGAAAACAACTAGAAAACATGTTTGCAACAGATTTTGTAGCTTCTATGTCATAGAAAACCAGAGTTATCATAGCAGAAAATAACTTGCTTAAAATAGAAAAATCTGATGGGTCCGCGTACATGAGAATTGTCGATTTTTTGAAATTTGATTTACTTCTTTAATTAAGGTTTATATTCAAGAAAACAACTAGAAAACATGTTTGCAACAGATTTTGTAGCTTCTAGGTAATAGTAAACCAGAGTTATCACAGCAGAAAGAAACTTGCTGAGAATGTCAAAATCTGATGGGTCAGCGTACACGAGAATTGTCGATTTTTTGAAATTTCGATTTTCTTCTTTAATTAAGGTTTATATTCAAGAAAACAACTAGAAAACATGTTTGCAACAGATTTTGTAGCTTCTATGTAATAGTAAAACAGAGTTATCATAGCAGAAAGAAACTTGCTGAAAATGGCAAAATCTGATGGGACCGCGTACACGAAGAATTGTCGATTTTGTTAAATTTCGATTTTCTTCTTTAATTAAAGTTTATATTCAAGAAAACAACTAGAAAACATGTTTGCAACAGATTTTGTAGCTTCTATCTCATGGAAAAACAGAGTTATCACAGCAGAAAGAAACTTGCTGAAAATGGCAAAATCTGATGGGTCCGCGTACATGAGAATTGTCGATTTTTTGAAATTTTGATTTTCTTCTTTAATTAAGGTTCATATTCAAGAAAACAACTAGAAAACATGTTTGCAACAGATTTTGTAGCTTCTATGTCATAGAAAACCAGATTTATCATAGCAGAAAATAACTTGCTAAAAATAGAAAAATCTGATGGGACCGCGTACATGAGAATTATCGATTTTTTTAAATTTGTATTTTCTTCTTTAATTAAGGTTTATATTCAAGAAAACAACTAGAAAACATGTTTGCAACAGATTTTGTAGCTTCTATGTCATAGAAAACCAGAGTTATCACAGCAGAAAGAAACTTGCTGAAAATGGCAAAATCTGATGGGTCCGCGTACACGAGAATTGTCGATTTTTTAAAATTTCGATTTTCTTCTTTAATTAAAGTTTATATTCAAGAAAACAACTAGAAAACATGGTCGCAACAGATTTTGTAGCTTCTATCTCATAGAAAACCAGAGTTATCACAGCAGAAAGAAACTTGCTGAAAATGGCAAAATCTGATGGGTCTGCGTACACGAGAATTGTCGATTTTTTGAAATTTCGATTTTCTTCTTTAATTAAGGTTTATATTCAAGTAAACAACTAGAAAACATGTTTGCAACAAATTTTGTAGCTCTTATGTAGGTGTAAACCAGAGTTATCACAGCAGAAAGAAACTTGCTAAAAATAGCAAAATTTGATGGGTCCGCGTACATGAGAATTCTCGATTTTTTTAAATTTTGATTTTTTTCTTTAATTAAGGTTTATATTCAAGAAAACAACTAGAAAACATGTTTGCAACAGATTTTGTAGCTTCTATGTAATAGTAAACCAGAGTTATCACAGCAGAAAGAAACTTGCTGAAAATGGCAAAATCTGATGGGTCCGCGTACACGAGAATTGTCGATTTTTTTAAATTTCGATTTTCTTCTTTAATAAAGGTTTATATTCAAGAAAACAACTAGAAAACATGTTTGCAACAGATTTTGTAGCCTCTATCTCATAGAAAACCAGAGTTATCACAGCAGAAAGAAACTTGCTGAAAATGGCAAAATTTGATGGGTCTGCGTACACGAGAATTGTCGATTTTTTGAAATTTCGATTTTCTTCTTTAATTAAGGTTTATATTCAAGAAAACAACTAGAAAACATGTTTGCAACAGATTTTGTAGCTCCTATGTAATTGTAAACCAGAGTTATCACAGCAGAAAGAAACTTGCTAAAAATAGCAAAATTTGATGGGTCCGCGTACATGAGAATTCTCGATTTTTTGAAATTTTGATTTTCTTCTTTAATTAAGGTTTATATTCAAGAAAACAACTAGAAAACATGTTTGCAACAGATTTTGTAGCTTCTATGTAATAGTAAACCAGAGTTATCACAGCAGAAAGAAACTAGCTGAAAATGGCAAAATCTGATGGGTCCGCGTACACGAGAATTGTCGATTTTTTTAAATTTCGATTTTCTTCTTTAATTAAAGTTTATATTCAAGAAAACAACTAGAAAACATGGTCGCAACAGATTTTGTAGCTTCTATCTCATAGAAAACCAGAGTTATCACAGCAGAAAGAAACTTGCTGAAAATGGCAAAATTTGATGGGTCTGCGTACACGAGAATTGTCGATTTTTTGAAATTTCGATTTTCTTCTTTAATTAAGGTTTATATTCAAGAAAACAACTAGAAAACATGTTTGCAACAGATTTTGTAGCTCCTATGTAATTGTAAACCAGAGTTATCACAGCAGAAAGAAACTTGCTAAAAATAGCAAAATTTGATGGGTCCGCGTACATGAGAATTCTCGATTTTTTTAAATTTGGATTTTCTTCTTTAATTAAGGTTTATATTCCAGAAAACAACTAGAAAACATGTTTGCAACAGATTTTGTAGCTTCTATGTAATAGTAAACCAGAGTTATCACAGCAGAAAGAAACTTGCTGAAAATGGCAAAATCTGATGGGTCCGCGTACACAAGAATTGTCGATTTTTTGAAATTTCGATTTTCTTCTTTAATTAAGGTTTATATTCAAGAAAACAACTAGAAAACATGTTTGCAACAGATTTTGTAGCCTCTATCTCATAGAAAACCAGAGTTATCACAGCAGAAAGAAACTTGCTGAAAATGGCAAAATCTGATGGGTCCGCGTACATGAGAATTGTCGATTTTTTGAAATTTCGATTTTCTTCTTTAATTAAGGTTTATATTCAAGAAAACAACTAGAAAACATGTTTGCAACAGATTTTGTAGCTTCTATGTCATAGAAAACCAGAGTTATCATAGCAGAAAATAACTTGCTTAAAATAGCAAAATCTGATGGGTCCGCGTACATGAGAATTGTCGATTTTTTGATATTTTGATTTACTTCTTTAATTAAGGTTTATATTCAAGAAAACAACTAGAAAACATGTTTGCAACAGATTTTGTAGCTTCTAGGTAATAGTAAACCAGAGTTATCACAGCAGAAAGAAACTTGCTGAAAATGGCAAAATCTGATGGGTCCGCGTACACGAGAATTGTCGATTTTTTGAAATTTCGATTTTCTTCTTTAATTAAGGTTTATATTCAAGAAAACAACTAGAAAACATGTTTGCAACAGATTTTGTAGCTTCTATGTAATAGTAAAACAGAGTTATCACAGCAGAAAGAAACTTGCTGAAAATGGCAAAATCTGATGGGTCCGCGTACACGAGAATTGTCGATTTTGTTAAATTTCGATTTTCTTCTTTAATTTAAGTTTATATTCAAGAAAACAACTAGAAAACATGTTTGCAACAGATTTTGTAGCTTCTATCTCATGGAAAAACAGAGTTATCACAGCAGAAAGAAACTTGCTGAAAATGGCAAAATCTGATGGGTCCGCGTACATGAGAATTGTCGATTTTTTGAAATTTCGATTTTCTGGTTTAATTAAAGTTTATATTCAAGAAAACAACTAGAAAACATGTTTGCAACAGATTTTGTAGCTTCTATGTCATAGAAAACCAGAGTTATCATAGCAGAAAATAACTTGCTAAAAATAGAAAAATCTTATGGGACCGCGTACATGAGAATTATCGATTTTTTGAAATTTGTATTTTCTTCTTTAATTAAGGTTTATATTCAAGAAAACAACTAGAAAACATGTTTGCAACAGATTTTGTAGCTTCTATGTCATAGAAAACCAGAGTTATCATAGCAGAAAATAACTTGCTTAAAATAGCAAAATCTGATGGGTCCGCGTACACGAGAATTGTGGATTTTTTGAAAATTTGATTTTCTTATTTAATTAAGGTTTATATTCAAGAAAACAACTAGAAAACATGTTTGCAACAGATTTTGTAGCTTCTATGTAATAGTAAACCAGAGTTATCACAGCAGAAAGAAACTTGCTGAAAATGGCAAAATCTGATGGGTCCGCGTACACGAGAATTGTCGATTTTTTGAAATTTCGATTTTCTTCTTTAATTAAGGTTTATATTCAAGAAAACAACTAGAAAACATGTTTGCAACAGATTTTGTAGCTTCTATGTAATAGTAAACCAGAGTTATCACAGCAGAAAGAAACTTGCTGAAAATGGCAAAATCTGATGGGTCCGCGTACACGAGAATTGTCGATTTTTTTAAATTTCGATTTTCTTCTTTAATTAAAGTTTATATTCAAGAAAACAACTAGAAAACATGTTTGCAACAGATTTTGTAGCTTCTATCTCACAGAAAACCAAAGTTATCACAGCAGAAAGAAACTTGCTGAAAATGGCAAAATCTGATGGGTCCGTGTACACGAGAATTGTCGATTTTTTGAAATTTCGAATTTCTTCTTTAATTAAGTTTTATATTCAAGAAAACAACTAGAAAACATGTTTGCAACAGATTTTGTAGCTTCTATGTCATAGAAAACCAGAGTTATCATAGCAGTAAATAACTTGCTTAAAATAGCAAAATCTGATGGGTCCGCGTACATGAGAATTGTCGATTTTTTGAAATTTTGATTAACTTCTTTAATTAAGGTTTATATTCAAGAAAACAACTAGAAAACATGTTTGCAAAAGATTTTGTAGCTTCTATGTAATAGTAAACCAGAGTTATCACAGCAGAAAGAAACTTGCTGAAAATGGCAAAATCTGATGGGTCCGCGTACACGAGAATTGTCGATTTTTTGAAATTTCGATTTTCTTCTTTAATTAAGGTTTATATTCAAGAAAACAACTAAAAAACATGGTCGCAACAGATTTTGTAGCTTCTATCTCATAGAAAACCAGAGTTATCATAGCAGAAAGAAACTTGCTGAAAATGGCAAAATCTGATGGGTCTGCGTACACGAGAATTGTCGATTTTTTGAAATTTCGATTTTCTTCTTTAATTAAGGTTTATATTCAAGATAACAACTAGAAAACATGTTTGCAACAGATTTTGTAGCTTCTATGTAATAGTAAACCAGAGTTATCACAGCAGAAAGAAACTTGCTGAAAATTGCAAAATCTGATGGGTCCGCGTACACGAGAATTGTCGATTTTTTGAAAATTTGATTTTCTTCTTTAATTAAGGTTTATATTCAAGAAAACAACTAGAAAACATGTTTGCAACAGATTTTGTAGCTTCTATCTCATAGAAAACCAGAGTTATCACAGCAGAAAGAAACTTGCTGAAAATGGCAAAATCTGATGGGTCCGCGTACATGAGAATTGTCGATTTTTTGAAATTTCGATTTTCTTCTTTAATTAAGGTTTATATTCAAGAAAACAACTAGAAAACATGTTTGCAACAGATTTTGTAGCTTCTATGTCATAGAAAACCAGAGTTATCAGAGCAGAAAGAAACTTGCTACAAAATGGCAAAATCTGATGGGTCCGCGTACACGAGAATTGTCGATTTTTTGAAATTTCGATTTTCTTCTTTAATTAAGGTTTATATTCAAGAAAACAACAAGAAAACATGTTTGCAACAGATTTTGTAGCTTCTATGTCATAGTAAACCAGAGTTATCACAGCAGAAATAAACTTGCTGAAAATGGCAAAATCTGATGGGTCCGCGTACACGAGAATTGTCGATTTTTTGAAATTTCGATTTTCTTCTTTAATTAAGGTTTATATTCAAGAAAACAACTAGAAAACATGTTTGCAACAGATTTTGTAGCTTCTATGTAATAGTAAACCAGAGTTATAACACCAGAAAGAAACTTGCTGAAAATGGCAAAATCTGATGGGTCCGCGTACACGAGAATTGTCGATTTTTTTAAATTTCGATTTTCTTCTTTAATTAAAGTTTATATTTAAGAAAACAACTAGAAAACATGGTCGCAACAGATTTTGTAGCTTCTATCTCATAGAAAACCAGAGTTATCACAGCAGAAAGAAACTTGCTGAAAATGGCAAAATTTGATGGGTCTGCGTACACGAGAATTGTCGATTTTTTGAAATTTCGATTTTCTTCTTTAATTAAAGTTTATATTCAAGAAAACAACTAGAAAACATGTTTGCAACAGATTTTGTAGCTTCTATCTCATGGAAAAACAGAGTTATAACAGCAGAAAGAAACTTGCTGAAAATGGCAAAATCTGATGGGTCCGCGTACATGAGAATTGTCGATTTTTTGAAATTTGGATTTTCTGGTTTAATTAAGGTTTATATTCAAGAAAACAACTAGAAAACATGTTTGCAACAGATTTTGTAGCTTCTATGTCATAGAAAACCATAGTTATCATAGCAGAAAATAACTTGCTAAAAATAGAAAAATCTGATGGGACCGCGTACATGAGAATTATCGATTTTTTTAAATTTGTATTTTCTTCTTTAATTAAGGTTTATATTCAAGAAAACAACTAGAAAACATGTTTGCAACAGATTTTGTAGCTTCTATGTAATAGTAAAACAGAGTTATCATAGCAGAAAGAAACTTGCTGAAAATGGCAAAATCTGATGGGTCCGCGTACACGAGAATTGTCGATTTTGTTAAATTTGGATTTTCTTCTTTAATTAAAGTTTATATTCAAGAAAACAACTAGAAAACATGTTTGCAACAGATTTTGTAGCTTCTATCTCATGGAAAAACAGAGTTATAACAGCAGAAAGAAACTTGCTGAAAATGGCAAAATCTGATGGGTCCGCGTACATGAGAATTGTCGATTTTTTGAAATTTGGATTTTCTGGTTTAATTAAGGTTTATATTCAAGAAAACAACTAGAAAACATGTTTGCAACAGATTTTGTAGCTTCTATGTCATAGAAAACCATAGTTATCATAGCAGAAAATAACTTGCTAAAAATAGAAAAATCTGATGGGACCGCGTACATGAGAATTATCGATTTTTTTAAATTTGTATTTTCTTCTTTAATTAAGGTTTATATTCAAGAAAACAACTAGAAAACATGTTTGCAACAGATTTTGTAGCTTCTATGTAATAGTAAAACAGAGTTATCATAGCAGAAAGAAACTTGCTGAAAATGGCAAAATCTGATGGGTCCGCGTACACGAGAATTGTCGATTTTGTTAAATTTGGATTTTCTTCTTTAATTAAAGTTTATATTCAAGAAAACAACTAGAAAACATGTTTGCAACAGATTTTGTAGCTTCTATCTCATGGAAAAACAGAGTTATAACAGCAGAAAGAAACTTGCTGAAAATGGCAAAATCTGATGGGTCCGCGTACATGAGAATTGTCGATTTTTTGAAATTTGGATTTTCTGGTTTAATTAAGGTTTATATTCAAGAAAACAACTAGAAAACATGTTTGCAACAGATTTTGTAGCTTCTATGTCATAGAAAACCATAGTTATCATAGCAGAAAATAACTTGCTAAAAATAGAAAAATCTGATGGGACCGCGTACATGAGAATTATCGATTTTTTTAAATTTGTATTTTCTTCTTTAATTAAGGTTTATATTCAAGAAAACAACTAGAAAACATGTTTGCAACAGATTTTGTAGCTTCTATGTCATAGAAAACCAGAGTTATCACAGCAGAAAGAAACTTGCTGAAAATGGCAAAATCTGATGGGTCCCCGTACACGAGAATTGTCGATTTTTTTAAATTTCAGATTTTCTTCTTTAATTAAAGTTTATATTCAAGAAAACAACTAGAAAACATGGTCGCAACAGATTTTGTAGCTTCTATCTCATAGAAAACCAGAGTTATCACAGCAGAAAGAAACTTGCTTAAAATAGCAAAATTTGATGGGTCCGCGTACATGAGAATTCTCGATTTTTTGAAATTTTGATTTTCTTCTTTAATTAAGGTTTATATTCGAGAAAACAACTAGAAAACATGTTTGCAACAGATTTTGTAGCTTCTATGTAATAGTAAACCAGAGTTATCACAGCAGAAAGAAACTTGCTGAAAATGGCAAAATCTGATGGGTCCGCTTACACGAGAATTGTCGATTTTTTTAAATTTCGATTTTCTTCTTTAATAAAGGTTTATATTCAAGAAAACAACTAGAAAACATGTTTGCAACAGATTTTGTAGCCTCTATCTCATAGAAAACCAGAGTTATCACAGCAGAAAGAAACTTGCTGAAAATGGCAAAATCTGATGGGTCCGTGTACACGAGAATTGTCGATTTTTTGAAATTTCGATTTTCTTCTTTAATTAAGGTTTATATTCAAGAAAACAACTAGAAAACATGTTTGCAACAGATTTTGTAGCTTCTATGTCATAGAAAACCAGAGTTATCATAGCAGAAAATAACTTGCTTAAAATTGCAAAATCTGATGGGTCCGCGTACATGAGAATTGTCGATTTTTTGAAATTTTGATTTACTTCTTTAATTAAGGTTTATATTCAAGAAAACAACTAGAAAACATGTTTGCAACAGATTTTGTAGCTTCTAGGTAATAGTAAACCAGAGTTATCACAGCAGAAAGAAACTTGCTGAAAATGGCAAAATCTGATGGGTCCACGTACACGAGAATTGTCGATTTTTTGAAATTTCGATTTTCTTCTTTAATTAAGGTTCATATTCTAGAAAACAACTAGAAAACATGTTTGCAACAGATTTTGTAGCTTCTAGGTAATAGTAAACCAGAGTTATCACAGCAGAAAGAAACTTGCTGAAAATGGCAAAATCTGATGGGTCCGCGTACACGAGAATTGTCGATTTTGTTAAATTTACATTTTCTTCTTTAATTAAAGTTTATATTCAAGAAAACAACTAGAAAACATGTTTGCAACAGATTTTGTAGCTTCTATCTCATGGAAAAACAGAGTTATCACAGCAGAAAGAAACTTGCTGAAAATGGCAAAATCTTATGGGTCCGCGTACATGAGAATTGTCGATTTTTTGAAATTTGTATTTTCTGGTTTAATTAAGGTTTATATTCAAGAAAACAACTAGAAAACAATGTTTTGCAACAGATTTTGTAGCTTCTGTGTCATAGAAAACGAGAGTTATCACAGCAGAAAGAAACTTGCTGAAAATGGCAAAATCTGATGGGTCTGCGTACACGAGAATTGTCGATTTTTTTAAATTTCGATTTTCTTCTTTAATTAAAGTTTATATTCAAGAAAACAACTAGAAAACATGGTCGCAACAGATTTTGTAGCTTCTATCTCATGGAAAAACAGAGTTATCACAGCAGAAAGAAACTTGCTTAAAATAGCAAAATCTGACGGGTCCGCGTACATGAGAATTGTCGATTTTTTGAAATTTTGATTTGCTTCTTTAATTAAGGTTTATATTCAAGAAAACAACTAGAAAACATGTTTGCAACAGATTTTGTAGCTTCTAGGTAATAGTAAACCAAAGTTATCACAGCAGAAAGAAACTTGCTGAAAATGGCAAAATCTGATGGGTTTGCGTACACGAGAATTGTCGATTTTTTGAAATTTCGATTTTCTTCTTTAATTTAGGTTTATATTCAAGAAAACAACTAGAAAACATGTTTGCAACAGATTTTGTAGCTTCTATCTCACAGAAAACCAGAGTTATCACAGCAGAAAGAAACTTGCTGAAAATGGCAAAATCTGATGGGTCTGTGTACACGAGAATTGTCGATTTTTTGAAATTTCGATTTTCTTCTGTAATTAAGGTTTATATTCAAGAAAATAACTAGAAAACATGTTTGCAACAGATTTTGTAGCTTCTATCTCATGGAAAAACAGAGTTATCACAGCAGAAAGAAACTTGCTGAAAATGGCAAAATCTGATGGGTCCGCGTACATGAGAATTGTCGATTTTTTGAAATTTGTATTTTCTGGTTTAATTAAGGTTTATATTCAAGAAAAAAACTAGAAAACAATGTTTTGCAACAGATTTTGTAGCTTCTGTGTCATAGAAAACGAGAGTTATCACAGCAGAAACAAACTTGCTGAAAATGGCAAAATCTGATGGGTCCGCGTACACGAGAATTGTCGATTTTTTTAAATTTCGATTTTCTTCTTTAATTAAAGTTTATATTTAAGAAAACAACTAGAAAACATGGTCGCAACAGATTTTGTAGCTTCTATCTCATAGAAAACAAGATTTATCACAGCAGAAAGAAACTTGCTGAAATAGGCAAAATTTGATGGGTCTGCGTACACGAGAATTGTCGATTTTTTGAAATTTCGATTTTCTTCTTTAATTAAAGTTTATATTCAAGAAAACAACTAGAAAACATGTTTGCAACAGATTTTGTAGCTCCTATGTAATTGTAAACCAGAGTTATCACAGCAGAAAGAAACTTGCTAAAAATAGCAAAATTTGATGGGTCCGCGTACATGAGAATTCTCGATTTTTTGAAATTTTGATTTTCTTCTTTAATTAAGGTTTATATTCAAGAAAACAACTAGAAAACATGTTTGCAACAGATTTTGTAGCTTCTATGTAATAGTAAACCAGAGTTATCACAGCAGAAAGAAACTTGCTGAAAATGGCAAAATCTGATGGGTCCGCGTACACGAGAATTGTCGATTTTTTTAAATTTCGATTTTCTTCTTTAATTAAAGTTTATATTCAAGAAAACAACTAGAAAACATGGTCGCAACAGATTTTGTAGCTTCTATCTCATAGAAAACCAGAGTTATCACAGCAGAAAGAAACTTGCTGAAAATGGCAAAATCTGATGGGTCTGCGTACACGAGAATTGTCGATTTTTTGAAATTTCGATTTTCTTCTTTAATTAAGGTTTATATTCAAGAAAACAACTAGAAAACATGTTTGCAACAGATTTTGTAGCTCCTATGTAATTGTAAACCAGAGTTATCACAGCAGAAAGAAACTTGCTAAAAATAGCAAAATTTGATGGGTCCGCGTACATGAGAATTCTCGATTTTTTTAAATTTTGATTTTCTTCTTTAATTAAGGTTTATATTCCAGAAAACAACTAGAAAACATGTTTGCAACAGATTTTGTAGCTTCTATGTAATAGTAAACCAGAGTTATCACAGCAGAAAGAAACTTGCTGAAAATGGCAAAATCTGATGGGTCCGCGTACACGAGAATTGTCGATTTTTTTAAATTTCGATTTTCTTCTTTAATAAAGGTTTATATTCAAGAAAACAACTAGAAAACATGTTTGCAACAGATTTTGTAGCCTCTATCTCATAGAAAACCAGAGTTATCACAGCAGAAAGAAACTTGCTGAAAATGGCAAAATCTGATGGGTCCGTGTACACCAGAATTGTCGATTTTTTGAAATTTTGATTTTCTTCTTTAATTAAGGTTTATATTCAAGAAAACAACTAGAAAACATGTTTGCAACAGATTTTGTAGCTTCTATGTCATAGAAAACCAGAGTTATCATAGCAGAAAATAACTTGCTTAAAATAGCAAAATCTGACGGGTCCGCGTACATGAGAATTGTCGATTTTTTGAAATTTTGATTTGCTTCTTTAATTAAGGTTTATATTCAAGAAAACAACTAGAAAACATGTTTGCAACAGATTTTGTAGCTTCTAGGTAATAGTAAACCAAAGTTATCACAGCAGAAAGAAACTTGCTGAAAATGGCAAAATCTGATGGGTTTGCGTACACGAGAATTGTCGATTTTTTTAAATTTCGATTTTCTTCTTTAATTAAAGTTTATATTTAAGAAAACAACTAGAAAACATGGTCGCAACAGATTTTGTAGCTTCTATCTCATAGAAAACAAGATTTATCACAGCAGAAAGAAACTTGCTGAAATAGGCAAAATTTGATGGGTCTGCGTACACGAGAATTGTCGATTTTTTGAAATTTCGATTTTCTTCTTTAATTAAAGTTTATATTCAAGAAAACAACTAGAAAACATGTTTGCAACAGATTTTGTAGCTCCTATGTAATTGTAAACCAGAGTTATCACAGCAGAAAGAAACTTGCTAAAAATAGCAAAATTTGATGGGTCCGCGTACATGAGAATTCTCGATTTTTTGAAATTTTGATTTTCTTCTTTAATTAAGGTTTATATTCAAGAAAACAACTAGAAAACATGTTTGCAACAGATTTTGTAGCTTCTATGTAATAGTAAACCAGAGTTATCACAGCAGAAGGAAACTTGCTGAAAATGGCAAAATCTGATGGGTCCGCGTACACGAGAATTGTCGATTTTTTTAAATTTCGATTTTCTTCTTTAATTAAAGTTTATATTCAAGAAAACAACTAGAAAACATGGTCGCAACAGATTTTGTAGCTTCTATCTCATAGAAAACCAGAGTTATCACAGCAGAAAGAAACTTGCTGAAAATGGCAAAATCTGATGGGTCTGCGTACACGAGAATTGTCGATTTTTTGAAATTTCGATTTTCTTCTTTAATTAAGGTTTATATTCAAGAAAACAACTAGAAAACATGTTTGCAACAGATTTTGTAGCTCCTATGTAATTGTAAACCAGAGTTATCACAGCAGAAAGAAACTTGCTAAAAATAGCAAAATTTGATGGGTCCGCGTACATGAGAATTCTCGATTTTTTTAAATTTTGATTTTCTTCTTTAATTAAGGTTTATATTCCAGAAAACAACTAGAAAACATGTTTGCAACAGATTTTGTAGCTTCTATGTAATAGTAAACCAGAGTTATCACAGCAGAAAGAAACTTGCTGAAAATGGCAAAATCTGATGGGTCCGCGTACACGAGAATTGTCGATTTTTTTAAATTTCGATTTTCTTCTTTAATAAAGGTTTATATTCAAGAAAACAACTAGAAAACATGTTTGCAACAGATTTTGTAGCCTCTATCTCATAGAAAACCAGAGTTATCACAGCAGAAAGAAACTTGCTGAAAATGGCAAAATCTGATGGGTCCGTGTACACCAGAATTGTCGATTTTTTGAAATTTTGATTTTCTTCTTTAATTAAGGTTTATATTCAAGAAAACAACTAGAAAACATGTTTGCAACAGATTTTGTAGCTTCTATGTCATAGAAAACCAGAGTTATCATAGCAGAAAATAACTTGCTTAAAATAGCAAAATCTGACGGGTCCGCGTACATGAGAATTGTCGATTTTTTGAAATTTTGATTTGCTTCTTTAATTAAGGTTTATATTCAAGAAAACAACTAGAAAACATGTTTGCAACAGATTTTGTAGCTTCTAGGTAATAGTAAACCAAAGTTATCACAGCAGAAAGAAACTTGCTGAAAATGGCAAAATCTGATGGGTCCGCGTACACGAGAATTGTCGATTTTTTTAAATTTCGATTTTCTCCTTTAATTAAGATTTATATTCAAGAAAACAACTAGAAAACATGTTTGCAACAGATTTTGTAGCTTCTATGTAATAGTAAAACAGAGTTATCATAGCAGAAAGAAACTTGCTGAAAATGGCAAAATCTGATGGGTCCGCGTACACGAGAATTGTCGATTTTGTTAAATTTCGATTTTCTTCTTTAATTAAAGTTTATATTCAAGAAAACAACTAGAAAACATGTTTGCAACAGATTTTGTAGCCTCTATCTCATAGAAAACCAGAGTTATCACAGCAGAAAGAAACTTGCTGAAAATGGCCAAATCTGATGGGTCCGCGTACATGAGAATTGTCGATTTTTTGAAATTTGGATTTTCTAGTTTAATTAAGGTTTATATTAAAGAAAACAACTAGAAAACATGTTTGCAACAGATTTTGTAGCTTCTATGTCATAGAAAACCATAGTCATCATAGCAGAAAATAACTTGCTAAAAATAGAAAAATCTGATGGGACCGCGTACATGAGAATTATCGATTTTTTTAAATTTGTATTTTCTTCTTTAATTAAGGTTCATATTCAAGAAAACAACTAGAAAACATGTTTGCAACAGATTTTGTAGCTTCTATGTCATAGAAAACCAGAGTTATCACAGCAGAAAGAAACTTGCTGAAAATGGCAAAATCTGATGGGTCCGTGTACACGAGAATTGTCGATTTTTTGAAATTTCGATTTTCTTCTTTAATTAAGGTTTATATTCAAGAAAACAACTAGAAAACATGTTTGCAACAGATTTTGTAGCTTCTATGTCATAGAAAACCAGAGTTATCATAGCAGAAAATAACTTGCTTAAAATTGCAAAATCTGATGGGTCCGCGTACATGAGAATTGTCGATTTTTTGAAATTTTGATTTACTTCTTTAATTAAGGTTTATATTCAAGAAAACAACTAGAAAACATGTTTGCAACAGATTTTGTAGCTTCTAGGTAATAGTAAACCAGAGTTATCACAGCAGAAAGAAACTTGCTGAAAATGGCAAAATCTGATGGGTCCGCGTACACGAGAATTGTCGATTTTTTGAAATTTCGATTTTCTTCTTTAATTAAGGTTTATATTCTAGAAAACAACTAGAAAACATGTTTGCAACAGATTTTGTAGCTTCTAGGTAATAGTAAACCAGAGTTATCACAGCAGAAAGAAACTTGCTGAAAATGGCAAAATCTGATGGGTCCGCGTACACGAGAATTGTCGATTTTGTAAAATTTCGATTTTCTTCTTTAATTAAAGTTTATATTCAAGAAAACAACTAGAAAACATGTTTGCAACAGATTTTGTAGCTTCTATCTCATGGAAAAACAGAGTTATCACAGCAGAAAGAAACTTGCTGAAAATGGCAAAATCTGATGGGTCCGCGTACATGAGAATTGTCGATTTTTTGAAATTTGTATTTTCTGGTTTAATTAAGGTTTATATTCAAGAAAAAAACTAGAAAACAATGTTTTGCAACAGATTTTGTAGCTTCTGTGTCATAGAAAACGAGAGTTATCACAGCAGAAAGAAACTTGCTGAAAATGGCAAAATCTGATGGGTCTGCGTACACGAGAATTGTCGATTTTTTTAAATTTCGATTTTCTACTTTAATTAAAGTTTATATTCAAGAAAACAACTAGAAAACATGGTCGCAACAGATTTTGTAGCTTCTATCTCATAGAAAACCAGAGTTATCACAGCAGAAAGAAACTTGCTGAAAATGGCCAAAATCTGATGGGTCCGCATACATGAGAATTGTCGATTTTTTGAAATTTTGATTTACTCCTTTAATTAAGGTTAATATTCAACAAAACAACTAGAAAACATGTTTGCAACAGATTTTGTAGCTTCTATGCAATAGTAAACCAGAGTTATCACAGCAGAAAGAAACTTGCTGAAAATGGCAAAATCTGATGGGTCCGCTTACATGAGAATTGTCGATTTTTTGAAATTTCGATTTTCTTCTTTAATTAAGGTTCATATTCAAGAAAACAACTAGAAAACATGTTTGCAACAGATTTTGTAGCTTCTATGTCATAGAAAACCAGAGTTATCATAGCAGAAAATAACTTGCTTAAAATAGCAAAATCTGACGGGTCCGCGTACATGAGAATTGTCGATTTTTTGAAATTTTGATTTACTTCTTTAATTAAGGTTTATATTCAAGAAAACAACTAGAAAACATGTTTGCAACAGATTTTGTAGCTTCTAGGTAATAGTAAACCAGAGTTATCACAGCAGAAAGAAACTTGCTGAAAATGGCAAAATCTGATGGGTTTGCGTACACGAGAATTGTCGATTTTTTGAAATTTAAATTTTCTTCTTTAATTAAGGTTTATATTCAAGAAAACAACTAGAAAACATGTTTGCAACAGATTTTGTAGCTTCTATGTAATAGTAAAACAGAGTTATCACAGCAGAAAGAAACTTGCTGAAAATGGCAAAATCTGATGGGTCCGCGTACACGAGAATTGTCGATTTTGTTAAATTTCGATTTTCTTCTTTAATTATAGTTTATATTCAAGAAAACAACTAGAAAACATGTTTGCAACAGATTTTGTAGCTTCTATCTCACAGAAAACCAGAGTTATCACAGCAGAAAGAAACTTGCTGAAAATGGCAAAATCTGATGGGTCTGTGTACACGAGAATTGTCGATTTTTTGAAATTTCGATTTTCTTCTGTAATTAAGGTTTATATTCAAGAAAATAACTAGAAAACATGTTTGCAACAGATTTTGTAGCTTCTATGTAATAGTAAAACAAAGTTATCACAGCAGAAAGAAACTTGCTCAAAATGGCAAAATCTGATGGGTCCGCGTACACGAGAATTGTCCATTTTGTTAAATTTCGATTTTCTTCTTTAATTAAAGTTTATATTCAAGAAAACAACTAGAAAACATGTTTGCAACAGATTTTGTAGCTTCTATCTCATGGAAAAACAGAGTTATCACAGCAGAAAGAAACTTGCTGAAAATGGCAAAATCTGATGGGTCCGCGTACATGAGAATTGTCGATTTTTTTAAATTTGTATTTTCTGGTTTAATTAAGGTTTATATTCAAGAAAAAAACTAGAAAACAATGTTTTGCAACAGATTTTGTAGCTTCTGTGTCATAGAAAACGAGAGTTATCACAGCAGAAAGAAACTTGCTGAAAATGGCAAAATCTGATGGGTCTGCGTACACGAGAATTGTCGATTTTTTTAAATTTCGATTTTCTTCTTTAATTAAAGTTTATATTCAAGAAAACAACTAGAAAACATGGTCGCAACAGATTTTGTAGCTTCTATCTCATAGAAAACCAGAGTTATCACAGCAGAAAGAAACTTGCTGAAAATGGCCAAAATCTGATGGGTCCGCATACATGAGAATTGTCGATTTTTTGAAATTTTGATTTACTCCTTTAATTAAGGTTAATATTCAACAAAACAACTAGAAAACATGTTTGCAACAGATTTTGTAGCTTCTATGCAATAGTAAACCAGAGTTATCACAGCAGAAAGAAACTTGCTGAAAATGGCAAAATCTGATGGGTCCGCGTACATGAGAATTGTTGATTTTTTGAAATTTCGATTTTCTTCTTTAATTAAGGTTTATATTCAAGAAAACAACTAGAAAACATGTTTGCAACAGATTTTGTAGCTTCTATGTCATAGAAAACCAGAGTTATCATAGCAGAAAATAACTTGCTTAAAATAGCAAAATCTGACGGGTCCGCGTACATGAGAATTGTCGATTTTTTGAAATTTTGATTTACTTCTTTAATTAAGGTTTATATTCAAGAAAACAACTAGAAAACATGTTTGCAACAGATTTTGTAGCTTCTAGGTAATAGTAAACCAGAGTTATCACAGCAGAAAGAAACTTGCTGAAAATGGCAAAATCTGATGGGTCCGCGTACACGAGAATTGTCGATTTTTTGAAATTTCGATTTTCTTCTTTAATTAAGGTTTATATTCAAGAAAACAACTAGAAAACATGTTTGCAACAGATTTTGTAGCTTCTATGTAATAGTAAAACAGAGTTATCACAGCAGAAAGAAACTTGCTGAAAATGGCAAAATCTGATGGGTCCGCGTACACGAGAATTGTGGATTTTTTTAAATTTCGATTTTCTTCTTTAATTAAAGTTTATATTCAAGAAAACAACTAGAAAACATGTTTGCAACAGATTTTGTAGCTTCTATCTCACAGAAAACCAGAGTTACACAGCAGAAAGAAACTTGCTGAAAATGGCAAAATCTGATGGGTCTGTGTACACGAGAATTGTCGATTTTTTGAAATTTCGATTTTCTTCTTTAATTAAGGTTTATATTCAAGAAAACAACTAGAAAACATGTTTGCAACAGATTTTGTAGTTTCTATGTAATAGAAAACCAGAGTTATCACAGCAGAAAGAAACTTGCTGAAAATGGCAAAATCTGATGGGTCCGCGTACACGAGAATTGTCGATTTTTTGAAATTTCGATTTTCTTCTGTAATTAAGGTTTATATTCACGAAAATAACTAGAAAACATGTTTGCAACAGATTTTGTAGCTTCTATGTAATAGTAAACCAGAGTTATCACAGCAGAAAGAAACTTGCTAAAAATGGCAAAATCTGATGGGTCCGCGTACACAAGAATTGTCGATTTTTTTAAATTTCGATTTTCTTCTTTAATTAAGGTTTATATTCAAGAAAACAACTAGAAAACATGTTTGCAACAGATTTTGTAGCTTCTATGTAATAGTAAACCAGAGTTATTATAGCAGAAAGAAACTTGCTGAAAATGGCAAAATCTGACAGCTCCGCGTACACGAGAATTGTCGATTTTTTGAAATTTCGATTTTCTTCTTTAATTAAGGTTTGTATTCAAGAAAACAACTAGAAAACATGTTTGCAACAGATTTTGTAGCTTCTATGTAATAGTAAAACAGAGTTATCACAGCAGAAATAAACTTGCTAAAAATAGCAAAATCTGATGGGTCCGCGTACACGAGAATTGTCGATTTTTTTAAATTTTGATTTTCTTCTTTAATTAAGGTTTATATTCAAGAAAACAACTAGAAAACATTTTTGCAACAGATTTTGTAGCTTCTATGTAATAGTAAACCAGAGTTATCACAGCAGAAAGAAACTTGCTGAAAATGGCAAAATCTGATGGGTCCGCATACACGAGAATTGTCGATTTTTTTAAATTTCGATTTTCTTCTTTAATTAAAGTTGATATTCAAGAAAACAACTAGAAAACATGTTAGCAACAGATTTTGTAGCTTCTTTCTCACAGAAAGCCAGAGTAATCACAGCAGAAAGAAACTTGCTGAAAATTGCAAAATCTGATGGGTCCGTGTACACGAGAATTGTCGATTTTTTGAAATTTTGATTTACTCCTTTAATTAAGGTTAATATTCAACAAAACAACTAGAAAACATGTTTGCAACAGATTTTGTAGCTTCTATGCAATAGTAAACCAGAGTTATCACAGCAGAAAGATACTTGCTGAAAATGGCAAAATCTGATGGGTCCGCGTACATGAGAATTGTCGATTTTTTGAAATTTCGATTTTCTTCTTTAATTAAGGTTTATATTCAAGAAAAAAACTAGAAAACAATGTTTTGCAACAGATTTTGTAGCTTCTGTGTCATAGAAAACGAGAGTTATCACAGCAGAAAGAAACTTGCTGAAAATGGCAAAATCTGATGGGTCTGCGTACACGAGAATTGTCGATTTTTTTAAATTTCGATTTTCTTCTTTAATTAAAGTTTATATTCAAGAAAACAACTAGAAAACATGGTCGCAACAGATTTTGTAGCTTCTATCTAATAGAAAACCAGAGTTATCACAGCAGAAAGAAACTTGCTGAAAATGGCAAAATCTGATGGGTCCGCGTACACGAGAATTGTCGATTTTTTGAAATTTCGATTTTCTTCTTTAATTAAGGTTTATATTCAAGAAAACAACTAGAAAACATGTTTGCAACAGATTTTGTAGCTTCTATGTCATAGAAAACCAGAGTTATCATAGCAGAAAATAACTTGCTTAAAATAGCAAAATCTGACGGGTCCGCGTACATGAGAATTGTCGATTTTTTGAAATTTTGATTTACTTCTTTAATTAAGGTTTATATTCAAGAAAACAACTAGAAAACATGTTTGCAACAGATTTTGTAGCTTCTAGGTAATAGTAAACCAGAGTTATCACAGCAGAAAGAAACTTGCTGAAAATGGCAAAATCTGATGGGTCCGCGTACACGAGAATTGTCGATTTTTTGAAATTTCGATTTTCTTCTTTAATTAAGGTTTATATTCAAGAAAACAACTAGAAAACATGTTTGCAACAGATTTTGTAGCTTCTATGTAATAGTAAAACAGAGTTATCACAGCAGAAAGAAACTTGCTGAAAATGGCAAAATCTGATGGGTCCGCGTACACGAGAATTGTGGATTTTTTTAAATTTCGATTTTCTTCTTTAATTAAAGTTTATATTCAAGAAAACAACTAGAAAACATGTTTGCAACAGATTTTGTAGCTTCTATCTCACAGAAAACCAGAGTTACACAGCAGAAAGAAACTTGCTGAAAATGGCAAAATCTGATGGGTCTGTGTACACGAGAATTGTCGATTTTTTGAAATTTCGATTTTCTTCTTTAATTAAGGTTTATATTCAAGAAAACAACTAGAAAACATGTTTGCAACAGATTTTGTAGTTTCTATGTAATAGAAAACCAGAGTTATCACAGCAGAAAGAAACTTGCTGAAAATGGCAAAATCTGATGGGTCCGCGTACACGAGAATTGTCGATTTTTTGAAATTTCGATTTTCTTCTGTAATTAAGGTTTATATTCACGAAAATAACTAGAAAACATGTTTGCAACAGATTTTGTAGCTTCTATGTAATAGTAAACCAGAGTTATCACAGCAGAAAGAAACTTGCTAAAAATGGCAAAATCTGATGGGTCCGCGTACACAAGAATTGTCGATTTTTTTAAATTTCGATTTTCTTCTTTAATTAAGGTTTATATTCAAGAAAACAACTAGAAAACATGTTTGCAACAGATTTTGTAGCTTCTATGTAATAGTAAACCAGAGTTATTATAGCAGAAAGAAACTTGCTGAAAATGGCAAAATCTGACAGCTCCGCGTACACGAGAATTGTCGATTTTTTGAAATTTCGATTTTCTTCTTTAATTAAGGTTTGTATTCAAGAAAACAACTAGAAAACATGTTTGCAACAGATTTTGTAGCTTCTATGTAATAGTAAAACAGAGTTATCACAGCAGAAATAAACTTGCTAAAAATAGCAAAATCTGATGGGTCCGCGTACACGAGAATTGTCGATTTTTTTAAATTTTGATTTTCTTCTTTAATTAAGGTTTATATTCAAGAAAACAACTAGAAAACATTTTTGCAACAGATTTTGTAGCTTCTATGTAATAGTAAACCAGAGTTATCACAGCAGAAAGAAACTTGCTGAAAATGGCAAAATCTGATGGGTCCGCATACACGAGAATTGTCGATTTTTTTAAATTTCGATTTTCTTCTTTAATTAAAGTTGATATTCAAGAAAACAACTAGAAAACATGTTAGCAACAGATTTTGTAGCTTCTATCTCACAGAAAGCCAGAGTAATCACAGCAGAAAGAAACTTGCTGAAAATTGCAAAATCTGATGGGTCCGTGTACACGAGAATTGTCGATTTTTTGAAATTTTGATTTACTCCTTTAATTAAGGTTAATATTCAACAAAACAACTAGAAAACATGTTTGCAACAGATTTTGTAGCTTCTATGCAATAGTAAACCAGAGTTATCACAGCAGAAAGATACTTGCTGAAAATGGCAAAATCTGATGGGTCCGCGTACATGAGAATTGTCGATTTTTTGAAATTTCGATTTTCTTCTTTAATTAAGGTTTATATTCAAGAAAAAAACTAGAAAACATGGTCGCAACAGATTTTGTAGCTTCTATCTAATAGAAAACCAGAGTTATCACAGCAGAAAGAAACTTGCTGAAAATGGCAAAATCTGATGGGTCCGCGTACACGAGAATTGTCGATTTTTTGAAATTTCGATTTTCTTCTTTTATTAAGGTTTATATTCAAGAAAACAACTAGAAAACATGTTTGCAACAGATTTTGTAGCTTCTATGTCATAGAAAACCAGAGTTATCATAGCAGAAAATAACTTGCTTAAAATAGCAAAATCTGACGGGTCCGCGTACATGAGAATTGTCGATTTTTTGAAATTTTGATTTACTTCTTTAATTAAGGTTTATATTCAAGAAAACAACTAGAAAACATGTTTGCAACAGATTTTGTAGCTTCTAGGTAATAGTAAACCAGAGTTATCACAGCAGAAAGAAACTTGCTGAAAATGGCAAAATCTGATGGGTCCGCGTACACGAGAATTGTCGATTTTTTGAAATTTCGATTTTCTTCTTTAATTAAGGTTTATATTCAAGAAAACAACTAGAAAACATGTTTGCAACAGATTTTGTAGCTTCTATGTAATAGTAAAACAGAGTTATCACAGCAGAAAGAAACTTGCTGAAAATGGCAAAATCTGATGGGTCCGCGTACACGAGAATTGTGGATTTTTTTAAATTTCGATTTTCTTCTTTAATTAAAGTTTATATTCAAGAAAACAACTAGAAAACATGTTTGCAACAGATTTTGTAGCTTCTATCTCACAGAAAACCAGAGTTACACAGCAGAAAGAAACTTGCTGAAAATGGCAAAATCTGATGGGTCTGTGTACACGAGAATTGTCGATTTTTTGAAATTTCGATTTTCTTCTTTAATTAAGGTTTATATTCAAGAAAACAACTAGAAAACATGTTTGCAACAGATTTTGTAGTTTCTATGTAATAGAAAACCAGAGTTATCACAGCAGAAAGAAACTTGCTGAAAATGGCAAAATCTGATGGGTCCGCGTACACGAGAATTGTCGATTTTTTGAAATTTCGATTTTCTTCTGTAATTAAGGTTTATATTCACGAAAATAACTAGAAAACATGTTTGCAACAGATTTTGTAGCTTCTATGTAATAGTAAACCAGAGTTATCACAGCAGAAAGAAACTTGCTAAAAATGGCAAAATCTGATGGGTCCGCGTACACAAGAATTGTCGATTTTTTTAAATTTCGATTTTCTTCTTTAATTAAGGTTTATATTCAAGAAAACAACTAGAAAACATGTTTGCAACAGATTTTGTAGCTTCTATGTAATAGTAAACCAGAGTTATTATAGCAGAAAGAAACTTGCTGAAAATGGCAAAATCTGACAGCTCCGCGTACACGAGAATTGTCGATTTTTTGAAATTTCGATTTTCTTCTTTAATTAAGGTTTGTATTCAAGAAAACAACTAGAAAACATGTTTGCAACAGATTTTGTAGCTTCTATGTAATAGTAAAACAGAGTTATCACAGCAGAAATAAACTTGCTAAAAATAGCAAAATCTGATGGGTCCGCGTACACGAGAATTGTCGATTTTTTTAAATTTTGATTTTCTTCTTTAATTAAGGTTTATATTCAAGAAAACAACTAGAAAACATTTTTGCAACAGATTTTGTAGCTTCTATGTAATAGTAAACCAGAGTTATCACAGCAGAAAGAAACTTGCTGAAAATGGCAAAATCTGATGGGTCCGCATACACGAGAATTGTCGATTTTTTTAAATTTCGATTTTCTTCTTTAATTAAAGTTGATATTCAAGAAAACAACTAGAAAACATGTTAGCAACAGATTTTGTAGCTTCTATCTCACAGAAAGCCAGAGTAATCACAGCAGAAAGAAACTTGCTGAAAATTGCAAAATCTGATGGGTCCGTGTACACGAGAATTGTCGATTTTTTGAAATTTTGATTTACTCCTTTAATTAAGGTTAATATTCAACAAAACAACTACAAAACATGTTTGCAACAGATTTTGTAGCTTCTATGCAATAGTAAACCAGAGTTATCACAGCAGAAAGATACTTGCTGAAAATGGCAAAATCTGATGGGTCCGCGTACATGAGAATTGTCGATTTTTTGAAATTTCGATTTTCTTCTTTAATTAAGGTTTATATTCAAGAAAAAAACTAGAAAACAATGTTTTGCAACAGATTTTGTAGCTTCTGTGTCATAGAAAACGAGAGTTATCACAGCAGAAAGAAACTTGCTGAAAATGGCAAAATCTGATGGGTCTGCGTACACGAGAATTGTCGATTTTTTTAAATTTCGATTTTCTTCTTTAATTAAAGTTTATATTCAAGAAAACAACTAGAAAACATGGTCGCAACAGATTTTGTAGCTTCTATCTAATAGAAAACCAGAGTTATCACAGCAGAAAGAAACTTGCTGAAAATGGCCAAAATCTGATGGGTCCGCATACATGAGAATTGTCGATTTTTTGAAATTTTGATTTACTCCTTTAATTAAGGTTAATATTCAACAAAACAACTAGAAAACATGTTTGCAACAGATTTTGTAGCTTCTATGCAATAGTAAACCAGAGTTATCACAGCAGAAAGAAACTTGCTGAAAATGGCAAAATCTGATGGGTCCGCGTACATGAGAATTGTCGATTTTTTGAAATTTCGATTTTCTTCTTTAATTAAGGTTTATATTCAAGAAAACAACTAGAAAACATGTTTGCAACAGATTTTGTAGCTTCTATGTCATAGAAAACCAGAGTTATCATAGCAGAAAATAACTTGCTTAAAATAGCAAAATCTGACGGGTCCGCGTACATGAGAATTGTCGATTTTTTGAAATTTTGATTTACTTCTTTAATTAAGGTTTATATTCAAGAAAACAACTAGAAAACATGTTTGCAACAGATTTTGTAGCTTCTAGGTTATAGTAAACCAGAGTTATCACAGCAGAAAGAAACTTGCTGAAAATGGCAAAATCTGATGGGTCCGCGTACACGAGAATTGTCGATTTTTTTAAATTTCGATTTTCTTCTTTAATTAAGGTTTATATTCAAGAAAACAACTAGAAAACATGTTTGCAACAGATTTTGTAGCTTCTATGTAATAGTAAACCAGAGTTATCACAGCAGAAAGAAACTTGCTGAAAATGGCAAAATCTGATGGGTCCGCATACACGAGAATTGTCGATTTTTTTAAATTTCGATTTTCTTCTTTAATTAAAGTTGATATTCAAGAAAACAACTAGAAAACATGTTAGCAACAGATTTTGTAGCTTCTATCTCACAGAAAGCCAGAGTAATCACAGCAGAAAGAAACTTGCTGAAAATTGCAAAATCTGATGGGTCCGTGTACACGAGAATTGTCGATTTTTTGAAATTTTGATTTACTCCTTTAATTAAGGTTAATATTCAACAAAACAACTAGAAAACATGTTTGCAACAGATTTTGTAGCTTCTATGCAATAGTAAACCAGAGTTATCACAGCAGAAAGATACTTGCTGAAAATGGCAAAATCTGATGGGTCCGCGTACATGAGAATTGTCGATTTTTTGAAATTTCGATTTTCTTCTTTAATTAAGGTTTATATTCAAGAAAAAAACTAGAAAACATGGTCGCAACAGATTTTGTAGCTTCTATCTAATAGAAAACCAGAGTTATCACAGCAGAAAGAAACTTGCTGAAAATGGCAAAATCTGATGGGTCCGCGTACACGAGAATTGTCGATTTTTTGAAATTTCGATTTTCTTCTTTTATTAAGGTTTATATTCAAGAAAACAACTAGAAAACATGTTTGCAACAGATTTTGTAGCTTCTATGTCATAGAAAACCAGAGTTATCATAGCAGAAAATAACTTGCTTAAAATAGCAAAATCTGACGGGTCCGCGTACATGAGAATTGTCGATTTTTTGAAATTTTGATTTACTTCTTTAATTAAGGTTTATATTCAAGAAAACAACTAGAAAACATGTTTGCAACAGATTTTGTAGCTTCTAGGTAATAGTAAACCAGAGTTATCACAGCAGAAAGAAACTTGCTGAAAATGGCAAAATCTGATGGGTCCGCGTACACGAGAATTGTCGATTTTTTGAAATTTCGATTTTCTTCTTTAATTAAGGTTTATATTCAAGAAAACAACTAGAAAACATGTTTGCAACAGATTTTGTAGCTTCTATGTAATAGTAAAACAGAGTTATCACAGCAGAAAGAAACTTGCTGAAAATGGCAAAATCTGATGGGTCCGCGTACACGAGAATTGTGGATTTTTTTAAATTTCGATTTTCTTCTTTAATTAAAGTTTATATTCAAGAAAACAACTAGAAAACATGTTTGCAACAGATTTTGTAGCTTCTATCTCACAGAAAACCAGAGTTACACAGCAGAAAGAAACTTGCTGAAAATGGCAAAATCTGATGGGTCTGTGTACACGAGAATTGTCGATTTTTTGAAATTTCGATTTTCTTCTTTAATTAAGGTTTATATTCAAGAAAACAACTAGAAAACATGTTTGCAACAGATTTTGTAGTTTCTATGTAATAGAAAACCAGAGTTATCACAGCAGAAAGAAACTTGCTGAAAATGGCAAAATCTGATGGGTCCGCGTACACGAGAATTGTCGATTTTTTGAAATTTCGATTTTCTTCTGTAATTAAGGTTTATATTCACGAAAATAACTAGAAAACATGTTTGCAACAGATTTTGTAGCTTCTATGTAATAGTAAACCAGAGTTATCACAGCAGAAAGAAACTTGCTAAAAATGGCAAAATCTGATGGGTCCGCGTACACAAGAATTGTCGATTTTTTTAAATTTCGATTTTCTTCTTTAATTAAGGTTTATATTCAAGAAAACAACTAGAAAACATGTTTGCAACAGATTTTGTAGCTTCTATGTAATAGTAAACCAGAGTTATTATAGCAGAAAGAAACTTGCTGAAAATGGCAAAATCTGACAGCTCCGCGTACACGAGAATTGTCGATTTTTTGAAATTTCGATTTTCTTCTTTAATTAAGGTTTGTATTCAAGAAAACAACTAGAAAACATGTTTGCAACAGATTTTGTAGCTTCTATGTAATAGTAAAACAGAGTTATCACAGCAGAAATAAACTTGCTAAAAATAGCAAAATCTGATGGGTCCGCGTACACGAGAATTGTCGATTTTTTTAAATTTTGATTTTCTTCTTTAATTAAGGTTTATATTCAAGAAAAAAACTAGAAAACAATGTTTTGCAACAGATTTTGTAGCTTCTGTGTCATAGAAAACGAGAGTTATCACAGCAGAAAGAAACTTGCTGAAAATGGCAAAATCTGATGGGTCTGCGTACACGAGAATTGTCGATTTTTTTAAATTTCGATTTTCTTCTTTAATTAAAGTTTATATTCAAGAAAACAACTAGAAAACATGGTCGCAACAGATTTTGTAGCTTCTATCTAATAGAAAACCAGAGTTATCACAGCAGAAAGAAACTTGCTGAAAATGGCCAAAATCTGATGGGTCCGCATACATGAGAATTGTCGATTTTTTGAAATTTTGATTTACTCCTTTAATTAAGGTTAATATTCAACAAAACAACTAGAAAACATGTTTGCAACAGATTTTGTAGCTTCTATGCAATAGTAAACCAGAGTTATCACAGCAGAAAGAAACTTGCTGAAAATGGCAAAATCTGATGGGTCCGCGTACATGAGAATTGTCGATTTTTTGAAATTTCGATTTTCTTCTTTAATTAAGGTTTATATTCAAGAAAACAACTAGAAAACATGTTTGCAACAGATTTTGTAGCTTCTATGTCATAGAAAACCAGAGTTATCATAGCAGAAAATAACTTGCTTAAAATAGCAAAATCTGACGGGTCCGCGTACATGAGAATTGTCGATTTTTTGAAATTTTGATTTACTTCTTTAATTAAGGTTTATATTCAAGAAAACAACTAGAAAACATGTTTGCAACAGATTTTGTAGCTTCTAGGTTATAGTAAACCAGAGTTATCACAGCAGAAAGAAACTTGCTGAAAATGGCAAAATCTGATGGGTCCGCGTACACGAGAATTGTCGATTTTTTTAAATTTCGATTTTCTTCTTTAATTAAGGTTTATATTCAAGAAAACAACTAGAAAACATGTTTGCAACAGATTTTGTAGCTTCTATGTAATAGTAAAACAGAGTTATCACAGCAGAAAGAAACTTGCTGAAAATAGCTAAATCTGATGGGTCCGCGTACACGAGAATTGTCGATTTTTTTAAATTTCGATTTTCTTCTTTAATTAAAGTTTATATTCAAGAAAACAACTAGAAAACATGTTTGCAACAGATTTTGTAGCTTCTATCTCACAGAAAACCAGAGTTATCACAGCAGAAAGAAACTTGCTGAAAATGGCAAAATCTGATGGGTCCGCGTACACAAGAATTGTCGATTTTTTTAAATTTCGATTTTCTTCTTTAATTAAGGTTTATATTCAAGAAAACAACTAGAAAACATGTTTGCAACAGATTTTGTAGCTTTTATGTAATAGTAAACCAGAGTTATTATAGCAGAAAGAAACTTGCTGAAAATGGCAAAATCTGACAGCTCCGCGTACACGAGAATTGTCGATTTTTTGAAATTTCGATTTTCTTCTTAAATTAAGGTTTATATTCAAGAAAACAACTAGAAAACATGTTTGCAACAGATTTTGTAGCTTCTATGTAATAGTAAAACAGAGTTATCACAGCAGAAATAAACTTGCTAAAAATAGCAAAATCTGATGGGTCCGCGTACACGAGAATTGTCGATTTTTTTAAATTTTTATTTTCTTCTTTAATTAAGGTTTATATTAAAGAAAACAACTAGAAAACATTTTTGCAACAGATTTTGTAGCTTCTATGTAATAGTAAACCAGAGTTATCACAGCAGAAAGAAACTTGCTGAAAATGGCAAAATCTGATGGGTCCGCATACACGAGAATTGTCGATTTTTTTAAATTTCGATTTTCTTCTTTAATTAAAGTTGATATTCAAGAAAACAACTAGCAAACATGTTAGCAACAGATTTTGTAGCTTCTATCTCACAGAAAACCAGAGTAATCACAGCAGAAAGAAACTTGCTGAAAATGGCAAAATCTGATGGGTCCGTGTACACGAGAATTGTCGATTTTTTGAAATTTCGATTTTCTTCTTTAATTAAGGTTTATATTCAAGAAAACAACTAGAAAACATGTTTGCAACAGATTTTGTAGCTTCTATGTAATAGTTAACCAGAGTTATCACAGCAGAAAGAAACTTGCTGAAAATGGACAAATCTGATGGGTCCGCGTACACGAGAATTGTCGATTTTTTGAAATTTCGATTTTCTTCTTTAATTAAGGTTTATATTCAAGAAAACAACTAGAAAACATGTTTGCAACAGATTTTGTAGCTTCTATGTAATAGTAAAACAGAGTTATCACAGCAGAAAGAAACTTGCTGAAAATGGCAAAATCTGATGGGTCCGCGTACACGAGAATTGTCGATTTTTTTAAATTTCGATTTTCTTCTTTAATTAAAGTTTACATTCGAGAAAACAACTAGAAAACATGTTTGCAACAGATTTTGTAGCTTCTATCTCACAGAAAACCAGAGTTATCACAGCAGAAAGAAACTTGCTGAAAATGGCAAAATCTGATGGGTCTGTGTACACGAGAATTGTCGATTTTTTGAAATTTCGATTTTCTTCTTTAATTAAGGTTTATATTCAAGAAAACAACTAGAAAACATGTTTGCAACAGATTTTGTAGTTTCTATGTAATAGAAAACCAGAGTTATCATAGCAGAATATAACTTGCTTAAAATAGCAAAATCTGATGGGTCTGCGTACATGAGAATTGTCGATTTTTTGAAATTTTGATTTTCTTCTTTAATTAAGGTTTATATTCAAGAAAACAACTAGAAAACATGTTTGCAACAGATTTTGTAGCTTCTATGTAATAGTAAACCAGTGTTATCACAGCAGAAAGAAACTTGCTAAAAATGGCAAAATCTGATGGGTCCGCGTACACGAGAATTGTCGATTTTTTGAAATTTCGATTTTCTTCTTTAAATAAGGTTTATATTCAAGAAAACAACTAGAAAACATGTTTGCAACAGATTTTGTAGCTTCTATGTAATAGTAAAACAGAGTTATCACAGCAGAAATAAACTTGCTAAAAATAGCAAAATCTGATGGGTCCGCGTACACGAGAATTGTCGATTTTTTGAAATTTTGATTTTCTTCTTTAATTAAGGTTCATATTCAAGAAAACAACTAGAAAACATGTTTGCAACAGAGTTTGTAGCTTCTATGTAATAGTAAACCAGAGTTATCACAGCAGAAAGAAACTTGCTGAAAATTGCAAAATCTGATGGGTCCGCGTACATGAGAATTGTCGATTTTTTTAAATTTCGATTTTCTTCTTTAATTAAAGTTTATATTCAAGAAAACAACTAGAAAACATGTTTGCAACAGATTTTGTAGCTTCTATCTCACAGAAAACCAGAGTTATCACAGCAGAAAGAAACTTGCTGAAAATGGCAAAATCTGATGGGTCTGTGTACACGAGAATTGTCGATTTTTTGAAATTTCGATTTTCTTCTTTAATTAAGGTTTATATTCAAGAAAACAACTAGAAAACATGTTTGCAACAGATTTGGTAGCTTCTATGTCATAGAAAACCAGAGTTATCATAGCAGAAAATAACTTGCTTAAAATAGCAAAATCTGATGGGTCCGCGTACATGAGAATTGTCGATTTTTTGAAATTTTGATTTACTTCTTTAATTAAGGTTTATATTCAAGAAAACAACTAGAAAACATGTTTGCAACAGATTTTGTAGCTTCTAGGTAATAGTAAACCAGAGTTATCACAGCAGAAAGAAACTTACTGAAAATGGCAAAATCTGATGGGTCCGCGTACACGAGAATTGTCGATTTTGTTAAATTTCGATTTTCTTCTTAAATTAAAGTTTATATTCAAGAAAACAACTAGAAAATATATTTGCAACAGATTTTTTAGCTTTTATCTCACAGAAAACCAGAGTTATCACAGCAGAAATAAACTTGCTGAAAATGGCAAAATCTGATGGGTCTGTGTACACAAGAATTGTCGATTTTTTGAAATTTCGATTTTCTTCTTTAATTAAGGTTTATATTCAAGAAAACAACTAGAAAACATGTTTGCAACAGATTTTGAAGCTTCTATGTCAGTGAAAACCAGAGTTATCATAGCAGAAAATAACTTGCTTAAAATAGCCAAATCTGATGGGTCCGCGTACATGAGAATTGTCGATTTTTTGAAATTTTGATTTTCTTCTTTAATTAAGGTTTATATTCAAGAAAACAACTAGAAAACATGTTTGCAACAGATTTTGTAGCTTCTATGTAATAGTAAACCAGTGTTATCACAGCAGAAAGAAACTTGCTAAAAATGGCAAAATCTGATAGGTCCGCGTACACGAGAATTGTCGATTTTTTGAAATTTCGATTTTCTTCTTTAAATAAGGTTTATATTCAAGAAAACAACTAGAAAACATGTTTGCAACAGATTTTGTAGTTTCTATGTAATAGAAAACCAGAGTTATCATAGCAGAATATAACTTGCTTAAAATAGCAAAATCTGATGGGTCTGCGTACATGAGAATTGTCGATTTTTTGAAATTTTGATTTTCTTCTTTAATTAAGGTTTATATTCAAGAAAACAACTAGAAAACATGTTTGCAACAGATTTTGTAGCTTCTATGTAATAGTAAACCAGTGTTATCACAGCAGAAAGAAACTTGCTAAAAATGGCAAAATCTGATGGGTCCGTGTACACGAGAATTGTCGATTTTTTGAAATTTCGATTTTCTTCTTTAAATAAGGTTTATATTCAAGAAAACAACTAGAAAACATGTTTGACACAGATTTTGTAGCTTCTATGTAATAGTAAAACAGAGTTATCACAGCAGAAATAAACTTGCTAAAAATAGCAAAATCTGATGGGTCCGCGTACACGAGAATTGTCGATTTTTTGAAATTTTGATTTTCTTCTTTAATTAAGGTTTATATTCAAGAAAACAACTAGAAAACATGTTTGCAACAGAGTTTGTAGCTTCTATGTAATAGTAAACCAGAGTTATCACAGCAGAAAGAAACTTGCTGAAAATTGCAAAATCTGATGGGTCCGCGTACATGAGAATTGTCGATTTTTTTAAATTTCGATTTTCTTCTTTAATTAAAGTTTATATTCAAGAAAACAACTAGAAAACATGTTTGCAACAGATTTTGTAGCTTCTATCTCACAGAAAACCAGAGTTATCACAGCAGAAAGAAACTTGCTGAAAATGGCAAAATCTGATGGGTCTGTGTACACGAGAATTGTCGATTTTTTGAAATTTCGATTTTCTTCTTTAATTAAGGTTTATATTCAAGAAAACAACTAGAAAACATGTTTGCAACAGATTTGGTAGCTTCTATGTCATAGAAAACCAGAGTTATCATAGCAGAAAATAACTTGCTTAAAATAGCAAAATCTGATGGGTCCGCGTACATGAGAATTGTCGATTTTTTGAAATTTTGATTTACTTCTTTAATTAAGGTTTATATTCAAGAAAACAACTAGAAAACATGTTTGCAACAGATTTTGTAGCTTCTAGGTAATAGTAAACCAGAGTTATCACAGCAGAAAGAAACTTACTGAAAATGGCAAAATCTGATGGGTCCGCGTACACGAGAATTGTCGATTTTTTGAAATTTCGATTTTCTTCTTTAATTAAGGTTTATATTCAAGAAAACAACTAGAAAACATGTTTGCAACAGATTTTGTAGTATCTATGTAATAGTAAAACAGAGTTATCACAGCAGAAAGAAACTTGCTGAAAATGGCAAAATCTGATGGGTCCGCGTACACGAGAATTGTCGATTTTGTTAAATTTCGATTTTCTTCTTTAATTAAAGTTTATATTCAAGAAAACAACTAGAAAACATGTTTGCAACAGATTTTTTAGCTTTTATCTCACAGAAAACCAGAGTTATCACAGCAGAAATAAACTTGCTGAAAATGGCAAAATCTGATGGGTCTGTGTACACAAGAATTGTCGATTTTTTGAAATTTCGATTTTCTTCTTTAATTAAGGTTTATATTCAAGAAAACAACTAGAAAACATGTTTGCAACAGATTTTGAAGCTTCTATGTCAGTGAAAACCAGAGTTATCATAGCAGAAAATAACTTGCTTAAAATAGCAAAATCTGATGGGTCCGCGTACATGAGAATTGTCGATTTTTTGAAATTTTGATTTTCTTCTTTAATTAAGGTTTATATTCAAGAAAACAACTAGAAAACATGTTTGCAACAGATTTTGTAGCTTCTATGTAATAGTAAACCAGTGTTATCACAGCAGAAAGAAACTTGCTGAAAATGGCAAAATCTGATGGGTCCGCGTACACGAGAATTGTCGATTTTTTGAAATTTCGATTTTCTTCTTTAATTAAGGTTTATATTCAAGAAAACAACTAGAAAACATGTTTGCAACAGATTTTGTAGCTTCTATGTCATAGAAAACCAGAGTTATCACAGCAGAAAGAAACTTGCTGAAAATGGCAAAATCTGATGGGTCCGCGTAAACGAGAATTGTCGATTTTTTTAAATTTCGATTTTCTTCTTTGATTAAAGTTTACATTCAAGAAAACAACTAGAAAACATGTTTGCAACAGATTTTGTAGCTTCTATCACACAGAAAACCAGAGTTATCACAGCAGAAAGAAACTTGCTGAAAATGGCAAAATCTGATGGGTCTGTGTACACGAGAATTGTCGATTTTTTGAAATTTCGATTTTCTTCTTTAATTAAGGTTTATATTCAAGAAAACAACTAGAAAACATGTTTGCAACAGATTTTGTAGTTTCTATGTAATAGAAAACCAGAGTTATCATAGCAGAAAATAACTTGCTTAAAATAGCAAAATCTGATGGATCTGCGTACATGAGAATTGTCGATTTTTTGAAATTTTGATTTTCTTTTTTAATTAAGGTTTATATTCAAGAAAACAACTAGAAAACATGTTTGCAACAGATTTTGTAGCTTCTATGTCACAGAAAACCAGAGTTATCACAGCAGAAAGAAACTTGCTGAAAATGGCAAAATCTGATGGGTCCGCGTACACGAGAATTGTCGATTTTTTGAAATTTCGATTTTCTTCTTTAATTAAGGTTTATATTCAAGAAAACAACTAGAAAACATGTTTGCAACAGATTTTGTAGCTTCTATGTAATAGTAAAACAGAGTTATCACAGCAGAAATAAACTTGCTAAAAATAGCAAAATCTGATGGGTCCGCGTACACGAGAATTGTCGATTTTTTGAAATTTTGATTTTCTTCTTTAATTAAGGTTTATATTCAAGAAAACAACTAGAAAACATGTTTGCAACAGAGTTTGTAGCTTCTATGTAATAGTAAACCAGAGTTATCACAGCAGAAAGAAACTTGCTGAAAATGGCAAAATCTGATGGGTCCGCGTACATGAGAATTGTCGATTTTTTTAAATTTCGATTTTCTTCTTTAATTAAAGTTTATATTCAAGAAAACAACTAGAAAACATGTTTGCAACAGATTTTGTAGCTTCTATCTCACAGAAAACCAGAGTTATCACAGCAGAAAGAAACTTGCTGAAAATGGCAAAATCTGATGGGTCCGTGTACACGAGAATTGTCGATTTTTCGAAATTTCGATTTTCTTCTTTAATTAAGGTTTATATTCAAGAAAACAACTAGAAAACATGTTTGCAACAGATTTTGTAGCTTCTATGTCATAGAAAACCAGAGTGATCATAGCAGAAAATAACTTGCTTAAAATAGCAAAATCTGATGGGTCCGCGTACATGAGAATTGTCGATTTTTTGAAATTTTGATTTACTTCTTTAATCAAGGTTTATATTCAAGAAAACAACTAGAAAACATGTTTGCAACAGATTTTGTAGCTTCTAGGTAATAGTAAACCAGAGTTATCACAGCAGAAAGAAACTTGCTGAAAATGGCAAAATCGGATGGGTCCGCGTACACGAGAATTGTCGATTTTTTGAAATTTCGATTTTCTTCTTTAATTAAGGTTTATATTCAAGAAAACAACTAGAAAACATGTTTGCAACAGATTTTGTAGCTTCTATGTAATAGTAAAACAGAGTTATCACAGCAGAAAGAAACTTGCTGAAAATGGCAAAATCTGATGGGTCCGCGTACACGAGAATTGTCGATTTTGTTAAATTTCGATTTTCTTCTTTAATTAAAGTTTATATTCAAGAAAACAACTAGAAAACATGTTTGCAACAGATTTTGTAGCTTCTATCTCACAGAAAACCAGAGTTATCACAGCAGAAATAAACTTGCTGAAAATGGCAAAATCTGATGGGTCTGTGTACACAAGAATTGTCGATTTTTTGAAATTTCGATTTTCTTCTTTAATTAAGGTTTATATTCAAGAAAACAACTAGAAAACATGTTTGCAACAGATTTTGAAGCTTCTATGTCAGAGAAAACCAGAGTTATCATAGCAGAAAATAACTTGCTTAAAAAAAAATCTGATGGGTCCGCGTACATGAGAATTGTCGATTTTTTGAAATTTTAATTTTCTTCTTTAATTAAGGTTTATATTCAAGAAAAGAACTAGAAAACATGTTTGCAACAGATTTTGTAGCTTCTATGTCATAGAAAACCAGAGTTATCACAGCAGAAAGAAACTTGCTGAAAATGGCAAAATCTGAGTGGTCCGCGTACACGAGAATTGTCGATTTTTTGAAATTTCGATTTTCTTCTTTAATTAAGGTTTATATTCAAGAAAACAACTAGAAAACATGTTTGCAACAGATTTTGTAGCTTCTATGTAATAGTAAAACAGAGTTATCACAGCAGAAAGAAACTTGCTGAAAATGGCAAAATCTGATGGGTCCGTGTACACGAGAATTGTCGATTTTTTGAAATTTCGATTTTCTTCTTTAATTAAGGTTTATATTCAAGAAAAGAACTAGAAAACATGTTTGCAACAGATTTTGTAGCTTCTATGTCATAGAAAACCAGAGTTATCATAGCAGAAAATAACTTGCTTAAAATAGCAAAATCTGATGGGTCCGCGTACATGAGAATTGTCGATTTTTTGAAATTTTGATTTACTTCTTTAATTAAGGTTTATATTACCCAAAACAACTAGAAAACATGTTTGCAACAGATTTTGTAGCTTCTATGTAATAGTAAACCAGAGTTATCACAGCAGAAAGAAACTTGCTGAAAATGGCAAAATCTGATGGGTCCGCGTACACGAGAATTGTCGATTTTTTGAAATTTCGATTTTCTTCTTTAATTAAGGTTTATATTCAAGAAAACAACTAGAAAACATGTTTGCAACAGATTTTGTAGCTTCTATGTAATAGTAAACCAGAGTTATCACAGCAGAAAGAAACATGCTGAAAATGGCAAAATCTGATGGGTCCGCGTACACGAGAATTGTCGATTTTTTTAAATTTCGATTTTCTTCTTTAATTAAGGTGTATATTCAAGAAAACAACTAGAAAACATGTTTGCAACAGATTTTGTAGCTTCTATGTCATAGAAAACCAGAGTTATCATAGCAGAAAATAACTTGCTTTAAATAGCAAAATCTGATGGGTCCGCGTACATGAGAATTGTCGATTTTTTGAAATTTTGATTTACTTCTTTAATTAAGGTTTATATTCAAGAAAACAACTAGAAAACATGTTTGCAACAGATTTTGTAGCTTCTATGTCATAGAAAACCAGAGTTATCACAGCAGAAAGAAACTTGCTGAAAATGGCAAAATCTGATGGGTCCGCGTACACGAGAATTGTCGATTTTTTGAAATTTCGATTTTCTTCTTTAATAAAGGTTTATATTCAAGAAAAGAACTAGAAAACATGTTTGCACCAGATTTTGTAGCTTCTATGTCATAGAAAACCATAGTTATCACAGCAGAAAGAAACTTGCTGAAAATGGCAAAATCTGATGAATCCGCGTACACGAGAATTGTCGATTTTTTTAAATTTCGATTTTCTTCTTTAATTAAAGTTTATATTCAAGAAAACAACTAGAAAACATGTTCGCAACAGATTTTGTAGCTTCTATCTCATAGAAAACCAGAGTTATCACAGCAGAAAGAAACTTGCTGAAAATGGCAAAATCTGATGGGTCTGTGTACACAAGAATTGTCGATTTTTTGAAATTTCGATTTTCTTCTTTAATTAAGGTTTATATTCAAGAAAACAACTAGAAAACATGTTTGCAACAGATTTTGAAGCTTCTATGTCAGAGAAAACCAGAGTTATCATAGCAGAAAATAACTTGCTTAAAATAGCAAAATCTGATGGGTCCGCGTACATGATAATTGTCGATTTTTTGAAATTTTGATTTTCTTCTTTAATTAAGGTTTATATTCAAGAAAACAACTAGAAAACATGTTTGCAACAGATTTTGTAGCTTCTATGTAATAGTAAACCAGAGTTATCACAGCAGAAAGAAACTTGCTGAAAATGGACAAATCTGATGGGTCCGCGTACACGAGAATTGTCGATTTTTTGAAATTTCGATTTTCTTCTTTAATTAAGGTTTATATTCAAGAAAAGAACTAGAAAACATGTTCGCAACAGATTTTGTAGCTTCTATCTCATAGAAAACCAGAGTTATCACAGCAGAAAGAAACTTGCTGAAAATGGCAAAATCTGATGGGTCCGCGTACACGAGAATTGTCGATTTTTTGAAATTTCGATTTTCTTCTTTAATAAAGGTTTATATTCAAGAAAAGAACTAGAAAACATGTTTGCAACAGATTTTGTAGCTTCTATGTCATAGAAAACCATAGTTATCACAGCAGAAAGAAACTTGCTGAAAATGGCAAAATCTGATGGGTCCGCGTACACGAGAATTGTCGATTTTTTGAAATTTCGATTTTCTTCTTTAATTAAGGTTTATATTCAAGAAAACAACTAGAAAACATGTTTGCAACAGATTGTGTAGCTTCTATGTAATAGTAAACCAGAGTTATCACAGCAGAAAGAAACTTGCTGAAAATGGCAAAATCTGACGGGTCCGCGTACACGAGAATTGTCGATTTTTTTAAATTTTGATTTTCTTCTTTAATTAAGGTTTATATTAAAGAAAACAACTAGAAAACATGTTTGCAACAGATTTTGTAGCTTCTATGTCGTAGAAAACCAGAGTTATCATAGTAGAAAATAACTTGCTTAAAATAGCAAAATCTGATGGGTCCGCGTACATGAGAATTGTCGATTTTTTTAAATTTTGATTTTCTTATTTAATTAAAGTTTATATTCAAGAAAACAACTAGAAAACATGTTTGCAACAGATTTTGTAGCTTCTATCTCATAGAAAACCAGAGTTATCACAGCAGAAAGAAACTTGCTGAAAATGGCAAAATCTGATGGGTCCGCGTACACGAGAATTGTCGATTTTTTGAAATTTCGATTTTTTTCTTTAATTAAGGTTTATATTCAAGAAAACAACTAGAAAACATGTTTGCAACAGATTTTGTAGCTCCTACGTAATAGTAAACCAGAGTTATCACAGCAGAAAGAAACTTGCTTAAAATAGCAAAATCTGATGGGTCTGCGTACATGAGAATTGTCGATTTTTTGAAATTTTGATTTACTTCTTTAATTAAGGTTTATATTCAAGAAAACAACTAGAAAACATGTTTGCAACAGATTTTGACGCTTCTAGGTAATAGTAAACCAGAGTTATCACAGCAGAAAGAAACTTGCTGAAAATGGCAAAATCTGATGGGTCCGCGTACACCAGAATTGTCGATTTTTTGAAATTTCGATTTTCTTCTTTAATTAAGGTTTATATTCAAGAAAACAACTAGAAAACATGTTTGCAACAGATTTTGTAGCTTCTATGTAATAGTAAAACAGAGTTATCACAGCAGAAAGAAACTTGCTTAAAATGGCAAAATCTGATGGGTCCGCGTACACGAGAATTGTCGATTTTTTAAAATTTCGATTTTCTTCTTTAATTAAAGTTTATATTCAAGAAAACAACTAGAAAACATGTTCGCAACAGATTTTGTAGCTTCTATCTCACAGAAAACCAGAGTTATCACAGCAGAAAGAAACTTGCTGAAAATGGCAAAATCTGATGGGTCTGTGTACACAAGAATTGTCGATTTTTTGAAATTTCGATTTTCTTCTTTAATTAAGGTTTATATTCAAGAAAACAACTAGAAAACATGTTTGCAACAGATTGTGTAGCTTCTATGTAATAGTAAACCAGAGTTATCACAGCAGAAAGAAACTTGCTGAAAATGGCAAAATCTGACCGGTCCGCGTACACGAGAATTGTCGATTTTTTGAAATTTCGATTTTCTTCTTTAATTAAGGTTTATATTAAAGAAAACAACTAGAAAACATGTTTGCAACAGATTTTGTAGCTTCTATGTCGTAGAAAACCAGAGTTATCATAGTAGAAAATAACTTGCTTAAAATAGCAAAATCTGATGGGTCCGCGTACATGAGAATTGTCGATTTTTTTTAATTTTGATTTTCTTATTTAATTAAAGTTTATATGCAAGATAACAACTAGAAAACATGTTTGCAACAGATTTTGTAGCTTCTATCTCATAGAAAACCAGAGTTATCACAGCAGAAAGAAACTTGCTGAAAATGGCAAAATCTGATGGGTCCGCGTACACGAGAATTGTCGATTTTTTGAAATTTCGATTTTCTTCTTTAATTAAGGTTTATATTCAAGAAAACAACTAGAAAACATGTTTGCAACAGATTTTGTAGCTCCTACGTAATAGTAAACCAGAGTTATCACAGCAGAAAGAAACTTGCTGAAAATGGCAAAATCTGATGGGTCCGCGTACACGAGAATTGTCGATTTTTTGAAATTTCGATTTTCTTCTTTAATTAAGGTTTATATTCAAGAAAACAACTAGAAAACATGTTTGCAACAGATTGTGTAGCTTCTATGTAATAGTAAACCAGAGTTATCACAGCAGAAAGAAACTTGCTGAAAATGGCAAAATCTGACGGGTCCGCGTACACGAGAATTGTCGATTTTTTTAAATTTTGATTTTCTTCTTTAATTAAGGTTTATATTAAAGAAAACAACTAGAAAACATGTTTGCAACAGATTTTGTAGCTTCTATGTCGTAGAAAACCAGAGTTATCATAGTAGAAAATAACTTGCTTAAAATAGCAAAATCTGATGGGTCCGCGTACATGAGAATTGTCGATTTTTTTAAATTTTGATTTTCTTATTTAATTAAAGTTTATATTCAAGAAAACAACTAGAAAACATGTTTGCAACAGATTTTGTAGCTTCTATCTCATAGAAAACCAGAGTTATCACAGCAGAAAGAAACTTGCTGAAAATGGCAAAATCTGATGGGTCCGCGTACACGAGAATTGTCGATTTTTTGAAATTTCGATTTTTTTCTTTAATTAAGGTTTATATTCAAGAAAACAACTAGAAAACATGTTTGCAACAGATTTTGTAGCTCCTACGTAATAGTAAACCAGAGTTATCACAGCAGAAAGAAACTTGCTTAAAATAGCAAAATCTGATGGGTCTGCGTACATGAGAATTGTCGATTTTTTGAAATTTTGATTTACTTCTTTAATTAAGGTTTATATTCAAGAAAACAACTAGAAAACATGTTTGCAACAGATTTTGACGCTTCTAGGTAATAGTAAACCAGAGTTATCACAGCAGAAAGAAACTTGCTGAAAATGGCAAAATCTGATGGGTCCGCGTACACCAGAATTGTCGATTTTTTGAAATTTCGATTTTCTTCTTTAATTAAGGTTTATATTCAAGAAAACAACTAGAAAACATGTTTGCAACAGATTTTGTAGCTTCTATGTAATAGTAAAACAGAGTTATCACAGCAGAAAGAAACTTGCTTAAAATGGCAAAATCTGATGGGTCCGCGTACACGAGAATTGTCGATTTTTTAAAATTTCGATTTTCTTCTTTAATTAAAGTTTATATTCAAGAAAACAACTAGAAAACATGTTCCGCAACAGATTTTGTAGCTTCTATCTCACAGAAAACCAGAGTTATCACAGCAGAAAGAAACTTGCTGAAAATGGCAAAATCTGATGGGTCTGTGTACACAAGAATTGTCGATTTTTTGAAATTTCGATTTTCTTCTTTAATTAAGGTTTATATTCAAGAAAACAACTAGAAAACATGTTTGCAACAGATTGTGTAGCTTCTATGTAATAGTAAACCAGAGTTATCACAGCAGAAAGAAACTTGCTGAAAATGGCAAAATCTGACCGGTCCGCGTACACGAGAATTGTCGATTTTTTGAAATTTCGATTTTCTTCTTTAATTAAGGTTTATATTAAAGAAAACAACTAGAAAACATGTTTGCAACAGATTTTGTAGCTTCTATGTCGTAGAAAACCAGAGTTATCATAGTAGAAAATAACTTGCTTAAAATAGCAAAATCTGATGGGTCCGCGTACATGAGAATTGTCGATTTTTTTTAATTTTGATTTTCTTATTTAATTAAAGTTTATATGCAAGAAAACAACTAGAAAACATGTTTGCAACAGATTTTGTAGCTTCTATCTCATAGAAAACCAGAGTTATCACAGCAGAAAGAAACTTGCTGAAAATGGCAAAATCTGATGGGTCCGCGTACACGAGAATTGTCGATTTTTTGAAATTTCGATTTTCTTCTTTAATTAAGGTTTATATTCAAGAAAACAACTAGAAAACATGTTTGCAACAGATTTTGTAGCTCCTACGTAATAGTAAACCAGAGTTATCACAGCAGAAAGAAACTTGCTGAAAATGGCAAAATCTGATGGGTCCGCGTACACGAGAATTGTCGATTTTTTGAAATTTCGATTTTCTTCTTTAATTAAGGTTTATATTCAAGAAAACAACTAGAAAACATGTTTGCAACAGATTGTGTAGCTTCTATGTAATAGTAAACCAGAGTTATCACAGCAGAAAGAAACTTGCTGAAAATGGCAAAATCTGACGGGTCCGCGTACACGAGAATTGTCGATTTTTTGAAATTTTGATTTTCTTCTTTAATTAAGGTTTATATTAAAGAAAACAACTAGAAAACATGTTTGCAACAGATTTTGTAGCTTCTATGTCGTAGAAAACCAGAGTTATCATAGTAGAAAATAACTTGCTTAAAATAGCAAAATCTGATGGGTCCGCGTACATGAGAATTGTCGATTTTTTTAAATTTTGATTTTCGTATTTAATTAAAGTTTATATTCAAGAAAACAACTAGAAAACATGTTTGCAACAGATTTTGTAGCTTCTATCTCATAGAAAACCAGAGTTATCACAGCAGAAAGAAACTTGCTGAAAATGGCAAAATCTGATGGGTCCGCGTACACGAGAATTGTCGATTTTTTGAAATTTCGATTTTTTTCTTTAATTAAGGTTTATATTCAAGAAAACAACTAGAAAACATGTTTGCAACAGATTTTGTAGCTCCTACGTAATAGTAAACCAGAGTTATCACAGCAGAAAGAAACTTGCTTAAAATAGCAAAATCTGATGGGTCTGCGTACATGAGAATTGTCGATTTTTTGAAATTTTGATTTACTTCTTTAATTAAGGTTTATATTCAAGAAAACAACTAGAAAACATGTTTGCAACAGATTTTGACGCTTCTAGGTAATAGTAAACCAGAGTTATCACAGCAGAAAGAAACTTGCTGAAAATGGCAAAATCTGATGGGTCCGCGTACACCAGAATTGTCGATTTTTTGAAATTTCGATTTTCTTCTTTAATTAAGGTTTATATTCAAGAAAACAACTAGAAAACATGTTTGCAACAGATTTTGTAGCTTCTATGTAATAGTAAAACAGAGTTATCACAGCAGAAAGAAACTTGCTGAAAATGGCAAAATCTGATGGGTCCGCGTACACGAGAATTGTCGATTTTTTAAAATTTCGATTTTCTTCTTTAATTAAGGTTTATATTCAAGAAAACAACTAGAAAACATGTTTGCAACAGATTGTGTAGCTTCTATGTAATAGTAAACCAGAGTTATCACAGCAGAAAGAAACTTGCTGAAAATGGCAAAATCTGACCGGTCCGCGTACACGAGAATTGTCGATTTTTTGAAATTTCGATTTTCTTCTTAAATTAAGGTTTATATTAAAGAAAACAACTAGAAAACATGTTTGCAACAGATTTTGTAGCTTCTATGTCGTAGAAAACCAGAGTTATCATAGTAGAAAATAACTTGCTTAAAATAGCAAAATCTGATGGGTCCGCGTACATGAGAATTGTCGATTTTTTTTAATTTTGATTTTCTTATTTAATTAAAGTTTATATGCAAGAAAACAACTAGAAAACATGTTTGCAACAGATTTTGTAGCTTCTATCTCATAGAAAACCAGAGTTATCACAGCAGAAAGAAACTTGCTGAAAATGGCAAAATCTGATGGGTCCGCGTACACGAGAATTGTCGATTTTTTGAAATTTCGATTTTCTTCTTTAATTAAGGTTTATATTCAAGAAAACAACTAAAAAACATGTTTGCAACAGATTTTGTAGCTCCTACGTAATAGTAAACCAGAGTTATCACAGCAGAAAGAAACTTGCTTAAAATAGCAAAATCTGATGGGTCCGCGTACATGAGAATTGTCGATTTTTTGAAATTTTGATTTACTTCTTTAATTAAGGTTTATATTCAAGAAAACAACTAGAAAACATGTTTGCAACAGATTTTGTAGCTTCTAGGTAATAGTAAACCAGAGTTATCACAGCAGAAAGAAACTTGCTGAAAATGGCAAAATCTGATGGGTCCGCGTACACGAGAATTGTCGATTTTTTTAAATTTCGATTTTCTTCTTTAATTAAGGTTTATATTCAAGAAAACAACTAGAAAACATGTTCGCAACAGATTTTGTAGCTTCTATCTCACAGAAAACCAGAAGTTATCACAGCAGAAAGAAACTTGCTGAAAATGGCAAAATCTGATGGGTCTGTGTACACAAGAATTGTCGATTTTTTGAAATTTCGATTTTCTTCTTTAATTAAGGTTTATATTCAAGAAAACAACTAGAAAACATGTTTGCAACAGATTTTGTAGCTTCTATGTCGTAGAAAACCAGAGTTATCATAGTAGAAAATAACTTGCTTAAAATAGCAAAATCTGATGGGTCCGCGTACATGAGAATTGTCGATTTTTTTTAATTTTGATTTTCTTATTTAATTAAAGTTTATATTCAAGAAAACAACTAGAAAACATGTTTGCAACAGATTTTGTAGCTTCTATCTCATAGAAAACCAGAGTTATCACAGCAGAAAGAAACTTGCTGAAAATGGCAAAATCTGATGGGTCCGCGTACACGAGAATTGTCGATTTTTTGAAATTTCGATTTTCTTCTTTAATTAAGGTTTATATTCAAGAAAACAACTAGAAAACATGTTTGCAACAGATTTTGTAGCTCCTACGTAATAGTAAACCAGAGTTATCACAGCAGAAAGAAACTTGCTTAAAATAGCAAAATCTGATGGGTCCGCGTACATGAGAATTGTCGATTTTTTGAAATTTTGATTTACTTCTTTAATTAAGGTTTATATTCAAGAAAACAACTAGAAAACATGTTTGCAACAGATTTTGTAGCTTCTAGGTAATAGTAAACCAGAGTTATCACAGCAGAAAGAAACTTGCTGAAAATGGCAAAATCTGATGGGTCCGCGTACACGAGAATTGTCGATTTTTTGAAATTTCGATTTTCTTCTTTAATTAAGGTTTATATTCAAGAAAACAACTAGAAAACATGTTTGCAACAGATTTTGTAGCTTCTATGTAATAGTAAAACAGAGTTATCACAGCAGAAAGAAACTTGCTCAAAATGGCAAAATCTGATGGGTCCGCGTACACGAGAATTGTCGATTTTTTTAAATTTCGATTTTCTTCTTTAATTAAGGTTTATATTCAAGAAAACAACTAGAAAACATGTTCGCAACAGATTTTGTAGCTTCTATCTCACAGAAAACCAGAGTTATCACAGCAGAAAGAAACTTGCTGAAAATGGCAAAATCTGATGGGTCTGTGTACACAAGAATTGTCGATTTTTTGAAATTTCGATTTTCTTCTTTAATTAAGATTTATATTCAAGAAAACAACTAGAAAACATGTTTGAAACAGATTTTGTAGCTTCTATGTAATAGTAAACCAGTGTTATCACAGCAGAAAGAAACTTGCTGAAAATGGCAAAATCTGATGGGTCCGCGTACACTAGAATTGTCGATTTTTTGAAATTTCGATTTTCTTCTTTAATTAAGGTTTATATTCAAGAAAAGAACTAGAAAACATGTTTGCAACAGATTTTGTAGCTTCTATGTCATAGAAAACCAGAGTTATCACAGCAGAAAGAAACTTGCTGAAAATGGCAAAATCTGATGGGTCCGCGTACATGAGAATTGTCGATTTTTTTAAATTTCGATTTTCTTCTTTAATTAAGGTTTATATTCAAGAAAACGACTAGAAAACATGTTTGCAACAGATTGTGTAGCTTCTATGTAATAGTAAAACAGAGTTATCACAGCAGAAAGAAACTTGCTAAAAATAGCAAAATCTGATGGGTCCGCGTACACGAGAATTGTCGATTTTTTGAAATTTCGATTTTCTTCTTTAATTAAGGTTTATATTCAAGAAAACAACTAGAAAACATGTTTGCAACAGATTTTGTAGCTCCTACGTAATAGTAAACCAGAGTTATCACAGCAGAAAGAAACTTGCTTAAAATAGCAAAATCTGATGGGTCCGCGTACATGAGAATTGTCGATTTTTTGAAATTTTGATTTACTTCTTTAATTAAGGTTTATATTCAAGAAAACAACTAGAAAACATGTTTGCAACAGATTTTGTAGCTTCTAGGTAATAGTAAACCAGAGTTATCACAGCAGAAAGAAACTTGCTGAAAATGGCAAAATCTGATGGGTCCGCGTACACGAGAATTGTCGATTTTTTGAAATTTCGATTTTCTTCTTTAATTAAGGTTTATATTCAAGAAAACAACTAGAAAACATGTTTGCAACAGATTTTGTAGCTTCTATGTAATAGTAAAACAGAGTTATCACAGCAGAAAGAAACTTGCTCAAAATGGCAAAATCTGATGGGTCCGCGTACACGAGAATTGTCGATTTTTTTAAATTTCGATTTTCTTCTTTAATTAAGGTTTATATTCAAGAAAACAACTAGAAAACATGTTCGCAACCGATTTTGTAGCTTCTATCTCACAGAAAACCAGAGTTATCACAGCAGAAAGAAACTTGCTGAAAATGGCAAAATCTGATGGGTCTGTGTACACAAGAATTGTCGATTTTTTGAAATTTCGATTTTCTTCTTTAATTAAGATTTATATTCAAGAAAACAACTAGAAAACATGTTTGAAACAGATTTTGTAGCTTCTATGTAATAGTAAACCAGTGTTATCACAGCAGAAAGAAACTTGCTGAAAATGGCAAAATCTGATGGGTCCGCGTACACTAGAATTGTCGATTTTTTGAAATTTCGATTTTCTTCTTTAATTAAGGTTTATATTCAAGAAAAGAACTAGAAAACATGTTTGCAACAGATTTTGTAGCTTCTATGTCATAGAAAACCAGAGTTATCACAGCAGAAAGAAACTTGCTGAAAATGGCAAAATCTGATGGGTCCGCGTACACGAGAATTGTCGATTTTTTTAAATTTCGATTTTCTTCTTTAATTAAGGTTTATATTCAAGAAAACGACTAGAAAACATGTTTGCAACAGATTGTGTAGCTTCTATGTAATAGTAAAACAGAGTTATCACAGCAGAAATAAACTTGCTAAAAATAGCAAAATCTGATGGGTCCGCGTACACGAGAATTGTCGATTTTTTGAAATTTCGATTTTCTTCTTTAATTAAGGTTTATATTCAAGAAAACAACTAGAAAACATGTTTGCAACAGATTTTGTAGCTCCTATGTAATAGGAAACCAGAGTTATCACAGCAGAAAGAAACTTGCTAAAAATGGCAAAATCTGATGGGTCCGCGTACACAAGAATTGTCGATTTTTTAAAATTTCGATTTTCTTCTTTAATTAAGGTTTATATTCAAGAAAACAACTAGAAAATATGTTTGCAACAGATTTTGTAGCTTCTATCTCACAGAAAACCAGAGTTATCACAGCAGAAAGAAACTTGCTGAAAATGGCAAAATCTGATGGGTCTGTGTACACAAGAATTGTCGATTTTTTGAAATTTCGATTTTCTTCTTTAATTAAGATTTATATTCAAGAAAACAACTAGAAAACATGTTTGAAACAGATTTTGTAGCTTCTATGTAATAGTAAACCAGTGTTATCACAGCAGAAAGAAACTTGCTGAAAATGGCAAAATCTGATGGGTCCGCGTACACTAGAATTGTCGATTTTTTGAAATTTCGATTTTCTTCTTTAATTAAGGTTTATATTCAAGAAAAGAACTAGAAAACATGTTTGCAACAGATTTTGTAGCTTCTATGTCATAGAAAACCAGAGTTATCACAGCAGAAAGAAACTTGCTGAAAATGGCAAAATCTGATGGGTCCGCGTACATGAGAATTGTCGATTTTTTTAAATTTCGATTTTCTTCTTTAATTAAGGTTTATATTCAAGAAAACGACTAGAAAACATGTTTGCAACAGATTGTGTAGCTTCTATGTAATAGTAAAACAGAGTTATCACAGCAGAAAGAAACTTGCTAAAAATAGCAAAATCTGATGGGTCCGCGTACACGAGAATTGTCGATTTTTTGAAATTTCGATTTTCTTCTTTAATTAAGGTTTATATTCAAGAAAACAACTAGAAAACATGTTTGCAACAGATTTTGTAGCTCCTACGTAATAGTAAACCAGAGTTATCACAGCAGAAAGAAACTTGCTTAAAATAGCAAAATCTGATGGGTCCGCGTACATGAGAATTGTCGATTTTTTGAAATTTTGATTTACTTCTTTAATTAAGGTTTATATTCAAGAAAACAACTAGAAAACATGTTTGCAACAGATTTTGTAGCTTCTAGGTAATAGTAAACCAGAGTTATCACAGCAGAAAGAAACTTGCTGAAAATGGCAAAATCTGATGGGTCCGCGTACACGAGAATTGTCGATTTTTTGAAATTTCGATTTTCTTCTTTAATTAAGGTTTATATTCAAGAAAACAACTAGAAAACATGTTTGCAACAGATTTTGTAGCTTCTATGTAATAGTAAAACAGAGTTATCACAGCAGAAAGAAACTTGCTCAAAATGGCAAAATCTGATGGGTCCGCGTACACGAGAATTGTCGATTTTTTTAAATTTCGATTTTCTTCTTTAATTAAGGTTTATATTCAAGAAAACAACTAGAAAACATGTTCGCAACCGATTTTGTAGCTTCTATCTCACAGAAAACCAGAGTTATCACAGCAGAAAGAAACTTGCTGAAAATGGCAAAATCTGATGGGTCTGTGTACACAAGAATTGTCGATTTTTTGAAATTTCGATTTTCTTCTTTAATTAAGATTTATATTCAAGAAAACAACTAGAAAACATGTTTGAAACAGATTTTGTAGCTTCTATGTAATAGTAAACCAGTGTTATCACAGCAGAAAGAAACTTGCTGAAAATGGCAAAATCTGATGGGTCCGCGTACACTAGAATTGTCGATTTTTTGAAATTTCGATTTTCTTCTTTAATTAAGGTTTATATTCAAGAAAAGAACTAGAAAACATGTTTGCAACAGATTTTGTAGCTTCTATGTCATAGAAAACCAGAGTTATCACAGCAGAAAGAAACTTGCTGAAAATGGCAAAATCTGATGGGTCCGCGTACACGAGAATTGTCGATTTTTTTAAATTTCGATTTTCTTCTTTAATTAAGGTTTATATTCAAGAAAACGACTAGAAAACATGTTTGCAACAGATTGTGTAGCTTCTATGTAATAGTAAAACAGAGTTATCACAGCAGAAATAAACTTGCTAAAAATAGCAAAATCTGATGGGTCCGCGTACACGAGAATTGTCGATTTTTTGAAATTTCGATTTTCTTCTTTAATTAAGGTTTATATTCAAGAAAACAACTAGAAAACATGTTTGCAACAGATTTTGTAGCTCCTATGTAATAGGAAACCAGAGTTATCACAGCAGAAAGAAACTTGCTAAAAATGGCAAAATCTGATGGGTCCGCGTACACAAGAATTGTCGATTTTTTAAAATTTCGATTTTCTTCTTTAATTAAGGTTTATATTCAAGAAAACAACTAGAAAATATGTTTGCAACAGATTTTGTAGCTTCTATGTAATAGTAAACCAGAGTTATCACAGCAGAAAGAAACTTGCTGAAAATGGCAAAATCTGACGGGTCCGCGTACACGATAATTGTCGATTTTTTGAAATTTCGATTTTCTTCTTTAATTAAGGTTTATATTCAAGAAAACAACTAGAAAACATGTTTGCAACAGATTTTGTAGCTCCTATGTAATAGTAAACCAGAGTTATCACAGCAGAAAGAAACTTGCTAAAAATGGCAAAATCTGATGGGTCCGCGTACACAAGAATTGTCGATTTTTTTAAATTTCGATTTTCTTCTTTAATTAAGGTTTATATTCAAGAAAACAACTAGAAAACATGTTTGCAACAGATTTTGTAGCTTCTATGTAATAGTAAACCAGAGTTATCACAGCAGAAAGAAACTTGCTGAAAATGGCAAAATCTGACGGGTCCGCGTACACGATAATTGTCGATTTTTTGAAATTTCGATTTTCTTCTTTAATTAAGGTTTATATTCAAGAAAACAACTAGAAAACATGTTTGCAACAGATTTTGTAGCTTCTATGTAATAGTAAACCAGAGTTATCACAGCAGAAAGAAACTTGCTGAAAATGGCAAAATCTGATGGGTCCGCGTACACAAGAATTGTCGATTTTTTTAAATTTCGATTTTCTTCTTTAATTAAAGTTTATATTCAAGAAAACAACTAGAAAACATGTTTGCAACAGATTTTGTAGCTTCTATCTCACAGAAAACCAGAGTTATCACAGCAGAAAGAAACTTGCTGAAAATCGCAAAATCTGATGGGTCCGTGTACACGAGAATTGTCGATTTTTTGAAATTTCGATTTTCTTCTTTAATTAAGGTTTATATTAAAGAAAACAACTAGAAAACATGTTTGCAACAGATTTTGTAGCTTCTATGTCATAGAAAACCAGAGTTATCATAGCAGAAAATAACTTGCTTTAAATAGCAAAATCTGATGGGTCCGCGTACATGAGAATTGTCGATTTTTTGAAATTTCGATTTTCTTCTTTAATTAAGGTTTATATTCAAGAAAACAACTAGAAAACATGTTTGCAACAGATTTTGTAGCTTCTATGTAATAGTAAACCAGAGTTATCACAGCAGAAAGAAACTTGCTGAAAATGGCAAAATCTGATGGGTCCGCGTACACAAGAATTGTCGATTTTTTTAAATTTCGATTTTCTTCTTTAATTAAAGTTTATATTCAAGAAAACAACTAGAAAACATGTTTGCAACAGATTTTGTAGCTTCTATCTCACAGAAAACCAGAGTTATCACAGCAGAAAGAAACTTGCTGAAAATCGCAAAATCTGATGGGTCCGTGTACACGAGAATTGTCGATTTTTTGAAATTTCGATTTTCTTCTTTAATTAAGGTTTATATTAAAGAAAACAACTAGAAAACATGTTTGCAACAGATTTTGTAGCTTCTATGTCATAGAAAACCAGAGTTATCATAGCAGAAAATAACTTGCTTTAAATAGCAAAATCTGATGGGTCCGCGTACATGAGAATTGTCGATTTTTTGAAATTTCGATTTTCTTCTTTAATTAAGGTTTATATTCAAGAAAACAACTAGAAAACATGTTTGCAACAGATTTTGTAGCTTCTATGTAATAGTAAACCAGAGTTATCACAGCAGAAAGAAACTTGCTGAAAATGGCAAAATCTGATGGGTCCGCGTACACGAGAATTGTCGATTTTTTGAAATTTCGATTTTCTTCTTTAATTAAGGGTTATATTCAAGAAAACAACTAGAAAACATGTTTGCAACAGATTTTGTAGCTTCTATGTAATAGTAAAACAGAGTTATCACAGCAGAAAGAAACTTGCTGAAAATGGCAAAATCTGATGGGTCCGCGTACACGAGAATTGTCGATTTTTTTAAATTTCGATTTTCTTCTTTAATTAAAGTTTATATTCAAGAAAACAACTAGAAAACATGTTCGCAACAGATTTTGTAGCTTCTATCTCACAGAAAACCAGAGTTATCACAGCAGAAAGAAACTTGCTGAAAATGGCAAAATCTGATGGGTCTGTGTACACAAGAATTGTCGATTTTTTGAAATTTCGATTTTCTTCTTTAATTAAGGTTTATATTCAAGAAAACAACTAGAAAACATGTTTGCAACAGATTTTGTAGCTTCTATGTAATAGAAAACCAGAGTTATCATAGCAGAAAATAACTTGCTTAAAATAGCAAAATCTGATGGGTCCGCGTACATGAGAATTGTCGATTTTTTGAAATTTTGATTTACTTCTTTAATTAAGGTTTATATTCAAGAAAACAACTAGAAAACATGTTTGAAACAGATTTTGTAGCTTCTATGTAATAGTAAACCAGTGTTATCACAGCAGAAAGAAACTTGCTGAAAATGGCAAAATCTGATAGGGCCGCGTACACGAGAATTGTCGATTTTTTGAAATTTCGATTTTCTTCTTTAATTAAGGTTTATATTCAAGAAAAGAACAAGAAAACATGTTTGCAACAGATTTTGTAGCTTCTATGTCATAGAAAACCAGAGTTATCACAGCAGAAAGAAACTTGCTGAAAATGGCAAAATCTGATGGGTCCGCGTACACGAGAATTGTCGATTTTTTGAAATTTCGATTTTCTTCTTTAATTAAGGTTTATATTCAAGAAAACAACTAGAAAACATGTTTGCAACAGATTTTGTAGCTTCTATGTAATAGTAAACCAGAGTTATCACAGCAGAAAGAAACTTGCTGAAAATGGCAAAATCTGATGGGTCCGCGTACACAAGAATTGTCGATTTTTTTAAATTTCGATTTTCTTCTTTAATTAAAGTTTATATTCAAGAAAACAACTAGAAAACATGTTTGCAACAGATTTTGTAGCTTCTATCTCACAGAAAACCAGAGTTATCACAGCAGAAAGAAACTTGCTGAAAATCGCAAAATCTGATGGGTCCGTGTACACGAGAATTGTCGATTTTTTGAAATTTCGATTTTCTTCTTTAATTAAGGTTTATATTAAAGAAAACAACTAGAAAACATGTTTGCAACAGATTTTGTAGCTTCTATGTCATAGAAAACCAGAGTTATCATAGCAGAAAATAACTTGCTTTAAATAGCAAAATCTGATAGGTCCGCGTACATGAGAATTGTCGATTTTTTGAAATTTCGATTTTCTTCTTTAATTAAGGTTTATATTCAAGAAAACAACTAGAAAACATGTTTGCAACAGATTTTGTAGCTTCTATGTAATAGTAAACCAGAGTTATCACAGCAGAAAGAAACTTGCTGAAAATGGCAAAATCTGATGGGTCCGCGTACACGAGAATTGTCGATTTTTTGAAATTTCGATTTTCTTCTTTAATTAAGGGTTATATTCAAGAAAACAACTAGAAAACATGTTTGCAACAGATTTTGTAGCTTCTATGTAATAGTAAAACAGAGTTATCACAGCAGAAAGAAACTTGCTGAAAATGGCAAAATCTGATGGGTCCGCGTACACGAGAATTGTCGATTTTTTTAAATTTCGATTTTCTTCTTTAATTAAAGTTTATATTCAAGAAAACAACTAGAAAACATGTTCGCAACAGATTTTGTAGCTTCTATCTCACAGAAAACCAGAGTTATCACAGCAGAAAGAAACTTGCTGAAAATGGCAAAATCTGATGGGTCTGTGTACACAAGAATTGTCGATTTTTTGAAATTTCGATTTTCTTCTTTAATTAAGGTTTATATTCAAGAAAACAACTAGAAAACATGTTTGCAACAGATTTTGTAGCTTCTATGTAATAGAAAACCAGAGTTATCATAGCAGAAAATAACTTGCTTAAAATAGCAAAATCTGATGGGTCCGCGTACATGAGAATTGTCGATTTTTTGAAATTTTGATTTACTTCTTTAATTAAGGTTTATATTCAAGAAAACAACTAGAAAACATGTTTGAAACAGATTTTGTAGCTTCTATGTAATAGTAAACCAGTGTTATCACAGCAGAAAGAAACTTGCTGAAAATGGCAAAATCTGATAGGGCCACGTACACGAGAATTGTCGATTTTTTGAAATTTCGATTTTCTTCTTTAATTAAGGTTTATATTCAAGAAAAGAACAAGAAAACATGTTTGCAACAGATTTTGTAGCTTCTATGTCATAGAAAACCAGAGTTATCACAGCAGAAAGAAACTTGCTGAAAATGGCAAAATCTGATGGGTCCGCGTACACGAGAATTGTCGATTTTTTTAAATTTCGATTTTCTTCTTTAATTAAGGTTTATATTCAAGAAAACGACTAGAAAACATGTTTGCAACAGATTTTGTAGCTTCTATGTAATAGTAAAACAGAGTTATCACAGCAGAAATAAACTTGCTAAAAATAGCAAAATCTGATGGGTCCGCGTACACGAGAATTGTCGATTTTTTGAAATTTCGATTTTCTTCTTTAATTAAGGTTTATATTCAAGAAAACCACTAGAAAACATGTTTGCAACAGATTTTGTAGCTCCTATGTAATAGTAAACCAGAGTTATCACAGCAGAAAGAAACTTGCTAAAAATGGCAAAATCTGATGGGTCCGCGTACACAAGAATTGTCGATTTTTTTAAATTTCGATTTTCTTCTTTAATTAAGGTTTATATTCAAGAAAACAACTAGAAAACATGTTCGCAACAGATTTTGTAGCTTCTATGTAATAGTAAACCAGAGTTATCACAGCAGAAAGAAACTTGCTGAAAATGGCAAAATCTGACGGGTCCGCGTACACGATAATTGTCGATTTTTTGAAATTTCGATTTTCTTCTTTAATTAAGGTTTATATTCAAGAAAACAACTAGAAAACATGTTTGCAACATATTTTGTAGCTCCTATGTAATAGTAAACCAGAGTTATCACAGAAGAAAGAAACTTGCTAAAAATGGCAAAATCTGATGGGTCCGCGTACACGAGAATTGTCGATTTTTTTAAATTTCGATTTTCTTCTTTAATTAAGGTTTATATTCAAGAAAACAACTAGAAAACATGTTCGCAACAGATTTTGTAGCTTCTATCTCACAGAAAACCAGAGTTATCACAGCAGAAAGAAACTTGCTGAAAATGGCAAAATCTGATGGGTCTGTGTACACAAGAATTGTCGATTTTTTGAAATTTCGATTTTCTTCTTTAATTAAGGTTTATATTCAAGAAAACAACTAGAAAACATGTTTGCAACAGATTTTGTAGCTTCTATGTAATAGAAAACCAGAGTTATCATAGCAGAAAATAACTTGCTTAAAATAGCAAAATCTGATGGGTCCGCGTACACGAGAATTGTCGATTTTTTTAAATTTCGATTTTCTTCTTTAATTAAAGTTTATATTCAAGAAAACAACTAGAAAACATGTTCGCAACAGATTTTGTAGCTTCTATCTCACAGAAAACCAGAGTTATCACAGCAGAAAGAAACTTGCTGAAAATGGCAAAATCTGATGGGTCTGTGTACACAAGAATTGTCGATTTTTTGAAATTTCGATTTTCTTCTTTAATTAAGGTTTATATTCAAGAAAAGAACTAGAAAACATGTTTGCAACAGATTTTGTAGCTTCTATGTCATAGAAAACCAGAGTTATCACAGCAGAAAGAAACTTGCTGAAAATGGCAAAATCTGATGGGTCCGCGTACACGAGAATTGTCGATTTTTTTAAATTTCGATTTTCTTCTTTAATTAAGGTTTATATTCAAGAAAACGACTAGAAAACATGTTTGCAACAGATTGTGTAGCTTCTATGTAATAGTAAAACAGAGTTATCACAGCAGAAATAAACTTGCTAAAAATAGCAAAATCTGATGGGTCCGCGTACACGAGAATTGTCGATTTTTTGAAATTTCGATTTTCTTCTTTAATTAAGGTTTATATTCAAGAAAACAACTAGAAAACATGTTTGCAACAGATTTTGTAGCTCCTATGTAATAGGAAACCAGAGTTATCACAGCAGAAAGAAACTTGCTAAAAATGGCAAAATCTGATGGGTCCGCGTACACAAGAATTGTCGATTTTTTAAAATTTCGATTTTCTTCTTTAATTAAGGTTTATATTCAAGAAAACAACTAGAAAATATGTTTGCAACAGATTTTGTAGCTTCTATGTAATAGTAAACCAGAGTTATCACAGCAGAAAGAAACTTGCTGAAAATGGCAAAATCTGACGGGTCCGCGTACACGATAATTGTCGATTTTTTTAAATTTCGATTTTCTTCTTTAATTAAGGTTTATATTCAAGAAAACAACTAGAAAACATGTTTGCAACAGATTTTGTAGCTTCTATGTAATAGTAAACCAGAGTTATCACAGCAGAAAGAAACTTGCTGAAAATGGCAAAATCTGACGGGTCCGCGTACACGATAATTGTCGATTTTTTGAAATTTCGATTTTCTTCTTTAATTAAGGTTTATATTCAAGAAAACAACTAGAAAACATGTTTGCAACAGATTTTGTAGCTTCTATGTAATAGTAAACCAGAGTTATCACAGCAGAAAGAAACTTGCTGAAAATGGCAAAATCTGATGGGTCCGCGTACACAAGAATTGTCGATTTTTTTAAATTTCGATTTTCTTCTTTAATTAAAGTTTATATTCAAGAAAACAACTAGAAAACATGTTTGCAACAGATTTTGTAGCTTCTATCTCACAGAAAACCAGAGTTATCACAGCAGAAAGAAACTTGCTGAAAATCGCAAAATCTGATGGGTCCGTGTACACGAGAATTGTCGATTTTTTGAAATTTCGATTTTCTTCTTTAATTAAGGTTTATATTAAAGAAAACAACTAGAAAACATGTTTGCAACAGATTTTGTAGCTTCTATGTCATAGAAAACCAGAGTTATCATAGCAGAAAATAACTTGCTTTAAATAGCAAAATCTGATGGGTCCGCGTACATGAGAATTGTCGATTTTTTGAAATTTCGATTTTCTTCTTTAATTAAGGTTTATATTCAAGAAAACAACTAGAAAACATGTTTGCAACAGATTTTGTAGCTTCTATGTAATAGTAAACCAGAGTTATCACAGCAGAAAGAAACTTGCTGAAAATGGCAAAATCTGATGGGTCCGCGTACACGAGAATTGTCGATTTTTTTAAATTTCGATTTTCTTCTTTAATTAAGGGTTATATTCAAGAAAACAACTAGAAAACATGTTTGCAACAGATTTTGTAGCTTCTATGTAATAGTAAAACAGAGTTATCACAGCAGAAAGAAACTTGCTGAAAATGGCAAAATCTGATGGGTCCGCGTACACGAGAATTGTCGATTTTTTTAAATTTCGATTTTCTTCTTTAATTAAAGTTTATATTCAAGAAAACAACTAGAAAACATGTTCGCAACAGATTTTGTAGCTTCTATCTCACAGAAAACCAGAGTTATCACAGCAGAAAGAAACTTGCTGAAAATGGCAAAATCTGATGGGTCTGTGTACACAAGAATTGTCGATTTTTTGAAATTTCGATTTTCTTCTTTAATTAAGGTTTATATTCAAGAAAACAACTAGAAAACATGTTTGCAACAGATTTTGTAGCTTCTATGTAATAGAAAACCAGAGTTATCATAGCAGAAAATAACTTGCTTAAAATAGCAAAATCTGATGGGTCCGCGTACATGAGAATTGTCGATTTTTTGAAATTTTGATTTACTTCTTTAATTAAGGTTTATATTCAAGAAAACAACTAGAAAACATGTTTGAAACAGATTTTGTAGCTTCTATGTAATAGTAAACCAGTGTTATCACAGCAGAAAGAAACTTGCTGAAAATGGCAAAATCTGATAGGGCCGCGTACACGAGAATTGTCGATTTTTTGAAATTTCGATTTTCTTCTTTAATTAAGGTTTATATTCAAGAAAAGAACAAGAAAACATGTTTGCAACAGATTTTGTAGCTTCTATGTCATAGAAAACCAGAGTTATCACAGCAGAAAGAAACTTGCTGAAAATGGCAAAATCAGATGGGTCCGCGTACACGAGAATTGTCGATTTTTTTAAATTTCGATTTTCTTCTTTAATTAAGGTTTATATTCAAGAAAACGACTAGAAAACATGTTTGCAACAGATTTTGTAGCTTCTATGTAATAGTAAAACAGAGTTATCACAGCAGAAATAAACTTGCTAAAAATAGCAAAATCTGATGGGTCCGCGTACACGAGAATTGTCGATTTTTTGAAATTTCGATTTTCTTCTATAATTAAGGTTTATATTCAAGAAAACCACTAGAAAACATGTTTGCAACAGATTTTGTAGCTCCTATGTAATAGTAAACCAGAGTTATCACAGCAGAAAGAAACTTGCTAAAAATGGCAAAATCTGATGGGTCCGCGTACACAAGAATTGTCGATTTTTTTAAATTTCGATTTTCTTCTTTAATTAAGGTTTATATTCAAGAAAACAACTAGAAAACATGTTCGCAACAGATTTTGTAGCTTCTATCTAATAGTAAACCAGAGTTATCACAGCAGAAAGAAACTTGCTGAAAATGGCAAAATCTGACGGGTCCGCGTACACGATAATTGTCGATTTTTTGAAATTTCGATTTTCTTCTTTAATTAAGGTTTATATTCTAGAAAACAACTAGAAAACATGTTTGCAACAGATTTTGTAGCTCCTATGTAATAGTAAACCAGAGTTATCACAGCAGAAAGAAACTTGCTAAAAATGGCAAAATCTGATGGGTCCGCGTACACAAGAATTGTCGATTTTTTTAAATTTCGATTTTCTTCTTTAATTAAGGTTTATATTCAAGAAAACAACTAGAAAACATGTTTGCAACAGATTTTGTAGCTTCTATGTCATAGAAAACCAGAGTTATCATAGCAGAAAATAACTTGCTTTTAATAGCAAAATCTGATGGGTCCGCGTACATGAGAATTGTCGATTTTTTGAAATTTCAATTTTCTTCTTTAATTAAAGTTTATATTCAAGAAAACAACTAGAAAACATGTTTGCAACAGATTTTGTAGCTTCTATGTAATAGTAAACCAGTGTTATCACAGCAGAAAGAAACTTGCTGAAAATGGCAAAATCTGATGGGTCCGCGTACACAAGAATTGTCGATTTTTTTAAATTTCGATTTTCTTCTTTAATTAAGGTTTATATTCAAGAAAAGAACTAGAAAACATGTTTGCAACAGTTTTGTAGCTTCTATGTCATAGAAAACCAGAGTTATCACAGCAGAAAGAAACTTGCTGAAAATGGCAAAATCTGATGGGTCCGCGTACACGAGAATTGTCGATTTTTTTAAATTTCGATTTTCTTCTTTAATTAAGGTTTATATTCAAGAAAACGACTAGAAAACATGTTTGCAACAGATTTTGTAGCTTCTATGTAATAGTAAAACAGAGTTATCACAGCAGAAATAAACTTGCTAAAAATAGCAAAATCTGATGGGTCCGCGTACACGAGAATTGTCGATTTTTTGAAATTTCGATTTTCTTCTTTAATTAAGGTTTATATTCAAGAAAACCACTAGAAAACATGTTTGCAACAGATTTTGTAGCTTCTATGTAATAGTAAACCAGAGTTATCACAGCAGAAAGAAACTTGCTAAAAATGGCAAAATCTGATGGGTCCGCGTACACAAGAATTGTCGATTTTTTGAAATTTCGATTTTCTTCTTTAATTAAGGTTAATATTCAAGAAAACAACTAGAAAACATGTTTGCAACAGATTTTGTAGCTTCTATGTCATAGAAAACCAGAGTTATCATAGCAGAAAATAACTTGCTTTAAATAGCAAAATCTGATGGGTCCGCGTACACGAGAATTGTCGATTTTTTTAAATTTCGATTTTCTTCTTTAATTAAGGTTTATATTCAAGAAAAGAACTAGAAAACATGTTTGCAACAGATTTTGTAGCTTCTATGTCATAGAAAACCAGAGTTATAACAGCAGAAAGAAACTTGCTGAAAATGGCAAAATCTGATGGGTCTGTGTACACAAGAATTGTCGATTTTTTGAAATTTCGATTTTCTTCTTTAATTAAGGTTTATATTCAAGAAAACAACTAGAAAACATGTTTGCAACAGATTTTGTAGCTTCTATGTAATAGAAAACCAGAGTTATCATAGCAGAAAATAACTTGCTTAAAATAGCAAAATCTGATGGGTCCGCGTACATGAGAATTGTCGATTTTTTGAAATTTTGATTTACTTCTTTAATTAAGGTTTATATTCAAGAAAACAACTAGAAAACATGTTTGCAACAGATTTTGTAGCTTCTATGTAATAGTAAACCAGTGTTATCACAGCAGAAAGAAACTTGCTGAAAATGGCAAAATCTGATGGGTCCGCGTACACGAGAATTGTCGATTTTTTGAAATTTCGATTTTCTTCTTTAATTAAGGTTTATATTCAAGAAAAGAACTAGAAAACATGTTTGCAACAGATTTTGTAGCTTCTATGTCATAGAAAACCAGAGTTATCACAGCAGAAAGAAACTTGCTGAAAATGGCAAAATCTGATGGGTCCGCGTACACGAGAATTGTCGATTTTTTTAAATTTCGATTTTCTTCTTTAATTAAGGTTTATATTCAAGAAAACAACTAGAAAACATGTTTGCAACAGATTTTGTAGCTTCTATGTAATAGTAAACCAGAGTTATCACAGCAGAAAGAAACTTGCTGAAAATGGCAAAATCTGACGGGTCCGCGTACACGATAATTGTCGATTTTTTGAAATTTCGATTTTCTTCTTTAATTAAGGTTTATATTCAAGAAAACAACTAGAAAACATGTTTGCAACAGATTTTGTAGCTCCTATGTAATAGTAAACCAGAGTTATCACAGCAGAAAGAAACTTGCTAAAAATGGCAAAATCTGATGGGTCCGCGTACACAAGAATTGTCGATTTTTTTAAATTTCGATTTTCTTCTTTAATTAAGGTTTATATTCAAGAAAACAACTAGAAAACATGTTTGCAACAGATTTTGTAGCTTCTATGTAATAGTAAACCAGAGTTATCACAGGAGAAAGAAACTTGCTGAAAATGGCAAAATCTGACGGGTCCGCGTACACGATAATTGTCGATTTTTTGAAATTTCGATTTTCTTCTTTAATTAAGGTTTATATTCAAGAAAACAACTAGAAAACATGTTTGCAACAGATTTTGTAGCTTCTATGTAATAGTAAACCAGAGTTATCACAGCAGAAAGAAACTTGCTGAAAATGGCAAAATCTGACGGGTCCGCGTACACGATAATTGTCGATTTTTTGAAATTTCGATTTTCTTCTTTAATTAAGGTTTATATTCAAGAAAACAACTAGAAAACATGTTTGCAACAGATTTTGTAGCTCCTATGTAATAGTAAACCAGAGTTATCACAGCAGAAAGAAACTTGCTAAAAATGGCAAAATCTGATGGGTCCGCGTACACAAGAATTGTCGATTTTTTTAAATTTCGATTTTCTTCTTTAATTAAGGTTTATATTCAAGAAAACAACTAGAAAACATGTTTGCAACAGATTTTGTAGCTTCTATGTCATAGAAAACCAGAGTTATCATAGCAGAAAATAACTTGCTTTTAATAGCAAAATCTGATGGGTCCGCGTACATGAGAATTGTCGATTTTTTGAAATTTCAATTTTCTTCTTTAATTAAAGTTTATATTCAAGAAAACAACTAGAAAACATGTTTGCAACAGATTTTGTAGCTTCTATGTAATAGTAAACCAGTGTTATCACAGCAGAAAGAAACTTGCTGAAAATGGCAAAATCTGATGGGTCCGCGTACACAAGAATTGTCGATTTTTTTAAATTTCGATTTTCTTCTTTAATTAAGGTTTATATTCAAGAAAAGAACTATAAAACATGTTTGCAACAGTTTTGTAGCTTCTATGTCATAGAAAACCAGAGTTATCACAGCAGAAAGAAACTTGCTGAAAATGGCAAAATCTGATGGGTCCGCGTACACGAGAATTGTCGATTTTTTTAAATTTCGATTTTCTTCTTTAATTAAGGTTTATATTCAAGAAAACGACTAGAAAACATGTTTGCAACAGATTTTGTAGCTTCTATGTAATAGTAAAACAGAGTTATCACAGCAGAAATAAACTTGCTAAAAATAGCAAAATCTGATGGGTCCGCGTACACGAGAATTGTCGATTTTTTGAAATTTCGATTTTCTTCTTTAATTAAGGTTTATATTCAAGAAAACCACTAGAAAACATGTTTGCAACAGATTTTGTAGCTTCTATGTAATAGTAAACCAGAGTTATCACAGCAGAAAGAAACTTGCTAAAAATGGCAAAATCTGATGGGTCCGCGTACACAAGAATTGTCGATTTTTTGAAATTTCGATTTTCTTCTTTAATTAAGGTTTATATTCAAGAAAACAACTAGAAAACATGTTTGCAACAGATTTTGTAGCTTCTATGTCATAGAAAACCAGAGTTATCATAGCAGAAAATAACTTGCTTTAAATAGCAAAATCTAGTGGGTCCGCGTACACGAGAATTGTCGATTTTTTTAAATTTCGATTTTCTTCTTTAATTAAGGTTTATATTCAAGAAAAGAACTAGAAAACATGTTTGCAACAGATTTTGTAGCTTCTATGTCATAGAAAACCAGAGTTATAACAGCAGAAAGAAACTTGCTGAAAATGGCAAAATCTGATGGGTCTGTGTACACAAGAATTGTCGATTTTTTGAAATTTCGATTTTCTTCTTTAATTAAGGTTTATATTCAAGAAAACAACTAGAAAACATGTTTGCAACAGATTTTGTAGCTTCTATGTAATAGAAAACCAGAGTTATCATAGCAGAAAATAACTTGCTTAAAATAGCAAAATCTGATGGGTCCGCGTACATGAGAATTGTCGATTTTTTGAAATTTTGATTTACTTCTTTAATTAAGGTTTATATTCAAGAAAACAACTAGAAAACATGTTTGCAACAGATTTTGTAGCTTCTATGTAATAGTAAACCAGTGTTATCACAGCAGAAAGAAACTTGCTGAAAATGGCAAAATCTGATGGGTCCGCGTACACGAGAATTGTCGATTTTTTGAAATTTCGATTTTCTTCTTTAATTAAGGTTTATATTCAAGAAAAGAACTAGAAAACATGTTTGCAACAGATTTTGTAGCTTCTATGTCATAGAAAACCAGAGTTATCACAGCAGAAAGAAACTTGCTGAAAATGGCAAAATCTGATGGGTCCGCGTACACGAGAATTGTCGATTTTTTTAAATTTCGATTTTCTTCTTTAATTAAGGTTTATATTCAAGAAAACAACTAGAAAACATGTTTGCAACAGATTTTGTAGCTTCTATGTAATAGTAAACCAGAGTTATCACAGCAGAAAGAAACTTGCTGAAAATGGCAAAATCTGACGGGTCCGCGTACACGATAATTGTCGATTTTTTGAAATTTCGATTTTCTTCTTTAATTAAGGTTTATATTCAAGAAAACAACTAGAAAACATGTTTGCAACAGATTTTGTAGCTCCTATGTAATAGTAAACCAGAGTTATCACAGCAGAAAGAAACTTGCTAAAAATGGCAAAATCTGATGGGTCCGCGTACACAAGAATTGTCGATTTTTTTAAATTTCGATTTTCTTCTTTAATTAAGGTTTATATTCAAGAAAACAACTAGAAAACATGTTTGCAACAGATTTTGTAGCTTCTATGTAATAGTAAACCAGAGTTATCACAGGAGAAAGAAACTTGCTGAAAATGGCAAAATCTGACGGGTCCGCGTACACGATAATTGTCGATTTTTTGAAATTTCGATTTTCTTCTTTAATTAAGGTTTATATTCAAGAAAACAACTAGAAAACATGTTTGCAACAGATTTTGTAGCTTCTATGTAATAGTAAACCAGAGTTATCACAGCAGAAAGAAACTTGCTGAAAATGGCAAAATCTGATGGGTCCGCGTACACAAGAATTGTCGATTTTTTTAAATTTCGATTTTCTTCTTTAATTAAAGTTTATATTCAAGAAAACAACTAGAAAACATGTTTGCAACAGATTTTGTAGCTTCTATCTCACAGAAAACCAGAGTTATCACAGCAGAAATAAACTTGCTGAAAATGGCAAAATCTGATGGGTCCGCGTACACGAGAATTGTCGATTTTTTTAAATTTCGATTTTCTTCTTTAATTAAGGTTTATATTCAAGAAAACCACTAGAAAACATGTTTGCAACAGATTTTGTAGCTTCTATGTAATAGTAAACCAGAGTTATCACAGCAGAAAGAAACTTGCTAAAAATGGCAAAATCTGATGGGTCCGCGTACACAAGAATTGTCGATTTTTTGAAATTTCGATTTTCTTCTTTAATTAAGGTTTATATTCAAGAAAACAACTAGAAAACATGTTTGCAACAGATTTTGTAGCTTCTATGTCATAGAAAACCAGAGTTATCATAGCAGAAAATAACTTGCTTTAAATAGCAAAATCTGATGGGTCCGCGTACATGAGAATTGTCGATTTTTTGAAATTTCGATTTTCTTCTTTAATTAAAGTTTATATTCAAGAAAACAACTAGAAAACATGTTTGCAACAGATTTTGTAGCTTCTATGTAATAGTAAAACAGAGTTATCACAGCAGAAAGAAACTTGCTGAAAATGGCAAAATCTGATGGGTCCGCGTACACGAGAATTGTCGATTTTTTTAAATTTCGATTTTCTTCTTTAATTAAGGTTTATATTCAAGAAAAGAACTAGAAAACATGTTTGCAACAGATTTTGTAGCTTCTATGTCATAGAAAACCAGAGTTATAACAGCAGAAAGAAACTTGCTGAAAATGGCAAAATCTGATGGGTCTGTGTACACAAGAATTGTCGATTTTTTGAAATTTCGATTTTCTTCTTTAATTAAGGTTTATATTCAAGAAAACAACTAGAAAACATGTTTGCAACAGATTTTGTAGCTTCTATGTAATAGAAAACCAGAGTTATCATAGCAGAAAATAACTTGCTTAAAATAGCAAAATCTGATGGGTCCGCGTACATGAGAATTGTCGATTTTTTGAAATTTTGATTTACTTCTTTAATTAAGGTTTATATTCAAGAAAACAACTAGAAAACATGTTTGCAACAGATTTTGTAGCTTCTATGTAATAGTAAACCAGTGTTATCACAGCAGAAAGAAACTTGCTGAAAATGGCAAAATCTGATGGGTCCGCGTACACGAGAATTGTCGATTTTTTGAAATTTCGATTTTCTTCTTTAATTAAGGTTTATATTCAAGAAAAGAACTAGAAAACATGTTTGCAACAGATTTTGTAGCTTCTATGTCATAGAAAACCAGAGTTATCACAGCAGAAAGAAACTTGCTGAAAATGGCAAAATCTGATGGGTCCGCGTACACGAGAATTGTCGATTTTTTTAAATTTCGATTTTCTTCTTTAATTAAGGTTTATATTCAAGAAAACAACTAGAAAACATGTTTGCAACAGATTTTGTAGCTTCTATGTAATAGTAAACCAGAGTTATCACAGCAGAAAGAAACTTGCTGAAAATGGCAAAATCTGACGGGTCCGCGTACACGATAATTGTCGATTTTTTGAAATTTCGATTTTCTTCTTTAATTAAGGTTTATATTCAAGAAAACAACTAGAAAACATGTTTGCAACAGATTTTGTAGCTCCTATGTAATAGTAAACCAGAGTTATCACAGCAGAAAGAAACTTGCTAAAAATGGCAAAATCTGATGGGTCCGCGTACACAAGAATTGTCGATTTTTTTAAATTTCGATTTTCTTCTTTAATTAAGGTTTATATTCAAGAAAACAACTAGAAAACATGTTCGCAACAGATTTTGTAGCTTCTATCTAATAGTAAACCAGAGTTATCACAGCAGAAAGAAACTTGCTGAAAATGGCAAAATCTGACGGGTCCGCGTACACGATAATTGTCGATTTTTTGAAATTTCGATTTTCTTCTTTAATTAAGGTTTATATTCTAGAAAACAACTAGAAAACATGTTTGCAACAGATTTTGTAGCTCCTATGTAATAGTAAACCAGAGTTATCACAGCAGAAAGAAACTTGCTAAAAATGGCAAAATCTGATGGGTCCGCGTACACAAGAATTGTCGATTTTTTTAAATTTCGATTTTCTTCTTTAATTAAGGTTTATATTCAAGAAAACAACTAGAAAACATGTTTGCAACAGATTTTGTAGCTTCTATGTCATAGAAAACCAGAGTTATCATAGCAGAAAATAACTTGCTTTTAATAGCAAAATCTGATGGGTCCGCGTACATGAGAATTGTCGATTTTTTGAAATTTCAATTTTCTTCTTTAATTAAAGTTTATATTCAAGAAAACAACTAGAAAACATGTTTGCAACAGATTTTGTAGCTTCTATGTAATAGTAAACCAGTGTTATCACAGCAGAAAGAAACTTGCTGAAAATGGCAAAATCTGATGGGTCCGCGTACACAAGAATTGTCGATTTTTTTAAATTTCGATTTTCTTCTTTAATTAAGGTTTATATTCAAGAAAAGAACTAGAAAACATGTTTGCAACAGTTTTGTAGCTTCTATGTCATAGAAAACCAGAGTTATCACAGCAGAAAGAAACTTGCTGAAAATGGCAAAATCTGATGGGTCCGCGTACACGAGAATTGTCGATTTTTTTAAATTTCGATTTTCTTCTTTAATTAAGGTTTATATTCAAGAAAACGACTAGAAAACATGTTTGCAACAGATTTTGTAGCTTCTATGTAATAGTAAAACAGAGTTATCACAGCAGAAATAAACTTGCTAAAAATAGCAAAATCTGATGGGTCCGCGTACACGAGAATTGTCGATTTTTTGAAATTTCGATTTTCTTCTTTAATTAAGGTTTATATTCAAGAAAACCACTAGAAAACATGTTTGCAACAGATTTTGTAGCTTCTATGTAATAGTAAACCAGAGTTATCACAGCAGAAAGAAACTTGCTAAAAATGGCAAAATCTGATGGGTCCGCGTACACAAGAATTGTCGATTTTTTGAAATTTCGATTTTCTTCTTTAATTAAGGTTAATATTCAAGAAAACAACTAGAAAACATGTTTGCAACAGATTTTGTAGCTTCTATGTCATAGAAAACCAGAGTTATCATAGCAGAAAATAACTTGCTTTAAATAGCAAAATCTGATGGGTCCGCGTACACGAGAATTGTCGATTTTTTTAAATTTCGATTTTCTTCTTTAATTAAGGTTTATATTCAAGAAAAGAACTAGAAAACATGTTTGCAACAGATTTTGTAGCTTCTATGTCATAGAAAACCAGAGTTATAACAGCAGAAAGAAACTTGCTGAAAATGGCAAAATCTGATGGGTCTGTGTACACAAGAATTGTCGATTTTTTGAAATTTCGATTTTCTTCTTTAATTAAGGTTTATATTCAAGAAAACAACTAGAAAACATGTTTGCAACAGATTTTGTAGCTTCTATGTAATAGAAAACCAGAGTTATCATAGCAGAAAATAACTTGCTTAAAATAGCAAAATCTGATGGGTCCGCGTACATGAGAATTGTCGATTTTTTGAAATTTTGATTTACTTCTTTAATTAAGGTTTATATTCAAGAAAACAACTAGAAAACATGTTTGCAACAGATTTTGTAGCTTCTATGTAATAGTAAACCAGTGTTATCACAGCAGAAAGAAACTTGCTGAAAATGGCAAAATCTGATGGGTCCGCGTACACGAGAATTGTCGATTTTTTGAAATTTCGATTTTCTTCTTTAATTAAGGTTTATATTCAAGAAAAGAACTAGAAAACATGTTTGCAACAGATTTTGTAGCTTCTATGTCATAGAAAACCAGAGTTATCACAGCAGAAAGAAACTTGCTGAAAATGGCAAAATCTGATGGGTCCGCGTACACGAGAATTGTCGATTTTTTTAAATTTCGATTTTCTTCTTTAATTAAGGTTTATATTCAAGAAAACAACTAGAAAACATGTTTGCAACAGATTTTGTAGCTTCTATGTAATAGTAAACCAGAGTTATCACAGCAGAAAGAAACTTGCTGAAAATGGCAAAATCTGACGGGTCCGCGTACACGATAATTGTCGATTTTTTGAAATTTCGATTTTCTTCTTTAATTAAGGTTTATATTCAAGAAAACAACTAGAAAACATGTTTGCAACAGATTTTGTAGCTCCTATGTAATAGTAAACCAGAGTTATCACAGCAGAAAGAAACTTGCTAAAAATGGCAAAATCTGATGGGTCCGCGTACACAAGAATTGTCGATTTTTTTAAATTTCGATTTTCTTCTTTAATTAAGGTTTATATTCAAGAAAACAACTAGAAAACATGTTTGCAACAGATTTTGTAGCTTCTATGTAATAGTAAACCAGAGTTATCACAGGAGAAAGAAACTTGCTGAAAATGGCAAAATCTGACGGGTCCGCGTACACGATAATTGTCGATTTTTTGAAATTTCGATTTTCTTCTTTAATTAAGGTTTATATTCAAGAAAACAACTAGAAAACATGTTTGCAACAGATTTTGTAGCTTCTATGTAATAGTAAACCAGAGTTATCACAGCAGAAAGAAACTTGCTGAAAATGGCAAAATCTGACGGGTCCGCGTACACGATAATTGTCGATTTTTTGAAATTTCGATTTTCTTCTTTAATTAAGGTTTATATTCAAGAAAACAACTAGAAAACATGTTTGCAACAGATTTTGTAGCTCCTATGTAATAGTAAACCAGAGTTATCACAGCAGAAAGAAACTTGCTAAAAATGGCAAAATCTGATGGGTCCGCGTACACAAGAATTGTCGATTTTTTTAAATTTCGATTTTCTTCTTTAATTAAGGTTTATATTCAAGAAAACAACTAGAAAACATGTTTGCAACAGATTTTGTAGCTTCTATGTCATAGAAAACCAGAGTTATCATAGCAGAAAATAACTTGCTTTTAATAGCAAAATCTGATGGGTCCGCGTACATGAGAATTGTCGATTTTTTGAAATTTCAATTTTCTTCTTTAATTAAAGTTTATATTCAAGAAAACAACTAGAAAACATGTTTGCAACAGATTTTGTAGCTTCTATGTAATAGTAAACCAGTGTTATCACAGCAGAAAGAAACTTGCTGAAAATGGCAAAATCTGATGGGTCCGCGTACACAAGAATTGTCGATTTTTTTAAATTTCGATTTTCTTCTTTAATTAAGGTTTATATTCAAGAAAAGAACTATAAAACATGTTTGCAACAGTTTTGTAGCTTCTATGTCATAGAAAACCAGAGTTATCACAGCAGAAAGAAACTTGCTGAAAATGGCAAAATCTGATGGGTCCGCGTACACGAGAATTGTCGATTTTTTTAAATTTCGATTTTCTTCTTTAATTAAGGTTTATATTCAAGAAAACGACTAGAAAACATGTTTGCAACAGATTTTGTAGCTTCTATGTAATAGTAAAACAGAGTTATCACAGCAGAAATAAACTTGCTAAAAATAGCAAAATCTGATGGGTCCGCGTACACGAGAATTGTCGATTTTTTGAAATTTCGATTTTCTTCTTTAATTAAGGTTTATATTCAAGAAAACCACTAGAAAACATGTTTGCAACAGATTTTGTAGCTTCTATGTAATAGTAAACCAGAGTTATCACAGCAGAAAGAAACTTGCTAAAAATGGCAAAATCTGATGGGTCCGCGTACACAAGAATTGTCGATTTTTTGAAATTTCGATTTTCTTCTTTAATTAAGGTTTATATTCAAGAAAACAACTAGAAAACATGTTTGCAACAGATTTTGTAGCTTCTATGTCATAGAAAACCAGAGTTATCATAGCAGAAAATAACTTGCTTTAAATAGCAAAATCTAGTGGGTCCGCGTACACGAGAATTGTCGATTTTTTTAAATTTCGATTTTCTTCTTTAATTAAGGTTTATATTCAAGAAAAGAACTAGAAAACATGTTTGCAACAGATTTTGTAGCTTCTATGTCATAGAAAACCAGAGTTATAACAGCAGAAAGAAACTTGCTGAAAATGGCAAAATCTGATGGGTCTGTGTACACAAGAATTGTCGATTTTTTGAAATTTCGATTTTCTTCTTTAATTAAGGTTTATATTCAAGAAAACAACTAGAAAACATGTTTGCAACAGATTTTGTAGCTTCTATGTAATAGAAAACCAGAGTTATCATAGCAGAAAATAACTTGCTTAAAATAGCAAAATCTGATGGGTCCGCGTACATGAGAATTGTCGATTTTTTGAAATTTTGATTTACTTCTTTAATTAAGGTTTATATTCAAGAAAACAACTAGAAAACATGTTTGCAACAGATTTTGTAGCTTCTATGTAATAGTAAACCAGTGTTATCACAGCAGAAAGAAACTTGCTGAAAATGGCAAAATCTGATGGGTCCGCGTACACGAGAATTGTCGATTTTTTGAAATTTCGATTTTCTTCTTTAATTAAGGTTTATATTCAAGAAAAGAACTAGAAAACATGTTTGCAACAGATTTTGTAGCTTCTATGTCATAGAAAACCAGAGTTATCACAGCAGAAAGAAACTTGCTGAAAATGGCAAAATCTGATGGGTCCGCGTACACGAGAATTGTCGATTTTTTTAAATTTCGATTTTCTTCTTTAATTAAGGTTTATATTCAAGAAAACAACTAGAAAACATGTTTGCAACAGATTTTGTAGCTTCTATGTAATAGTAAACCAGAGTTATCACAGCAGAAAGAAACTTGCTGAAAATGGCAAAATCTGACGGGTCCGCGTACACGATAATTGTCGATTTTTTGAAATTTCGATTTTCTTCTTTAATTAAGGTTTATATTCAAGAAAACAACTAGAAAACATGTTTGCAACAGATTTTGTAGCTCCTATGTAATAGTAAACCAGAGTTATCACAGCAGAAAGAAACTTGCTAAAAATGGCAAAATCTGATGGGTCCGCGTACACAAGAATTGTCGATTTTTTTAAATTTCGATTTTCTTCTTTAATTAAGGTTTATATTCAAGAAAACAACTAGAAAACATGTTTGCAACAGATTTTGTAGCTTCTATGTAATAGTAAACCAGAGTTATCACAGGAGAAAGAAACTTGCTGAAAATGGCAAAATCTGACGGGTCCGCGTACACGATAATTGTCGATTTTTTGAAATTTCGATTTTCTTCTTTAATTAAGGTTTATATTCAAGAAAACAACTAGAAAACATGTTTGCAACAGATTTTGTAGCTTCTATGTAATAGTAAACCAGAGTTATCACAGCAGAAAGAAACTTGCTGAAAATGGCAAAATCTGATGGGTCCGCGTACACAAGAATTGTCGATTTTTTTAAATTTCGATTTTCTTCTTTAATTAAAGTTTATATTCAAGAAAACAACTAGAAAACATGTTTGCAACAGATTTTGTAGCTTCTATCTCACAGAAAACCAGAGTTATCACAGCAGAAATAAACTTGCTGAAAATGGCAAAATCTGATGGGTCCGCGTACACGAGAATTGTCGATTTTTTTAAATTTCGATTTTCTTCTTTAATTAAGGTTTATATTCAAGAAAACCACTAGAAAACATGTTTGCAACAGATTTTGTAGCTTCTATGTAATAGTAAACCAGAGTTATCACAGCAGAAAGAAACTTGCTAAAAATGGCAAAATCTGATGGGTCCGCGTACACAAGAATTGTCGATTTTTTGAAATTTCGATTTTCTTCTTTAATTAAGGTTTATATTCAAGAAAACAACTAGAAAACATGTTTGCAACAGATTTTGTAGCTTCTATGTCATAGAAAACCAGAGTTATCATAGCAGAAAATAACTTGCTTTAAATAGCAAAATCTGATGGGTCCGCGTACATGAGAATTGTCGATTTTTTGAAATTTCGATTTTCTTCTTTAATTAAAGTTTATATTCAAGAAAACAACTAGAAAACATGTTTGCAACAGATTTTGTAGCTTCTATGTAATAGTAAAACAGAGTTATCACAGCAGAAAGAAACTTGCTGAAAATGGCAAAATCTGATGGGTCCGCGTACACGAGAATTGTCGATTTTTTTAAATTTCGATTTTCTTCTTTAATTAAGGTTTATATTCAAGAAAAGAACTAGAAAACATGTTTGCAACAGATTTTGTAGCTTCTATGTCATAGAAAACCAGAGTTATAACAGCAGAAAGAAACTTGCTGAAAATGGCAAAATCTGATGGGTCTGTGTACACAAGAATTGTCGATTTTTTGAAATTTCGATTTTCTTCTTTAATTAAGGTTTATATTCAAGAAAACAACTAGAAAACATGTTTGCAACAGATTTTGTAGCTTCTATGTAATAGAAAACCAGAGTTATCATAGCAGAAAATAACTTGCTTAAAATAGCAAAATCTGATGGGTCCGCGTACATGAGAATTGTCGATTTTTTGAAATTTTGATTTACTTCTTTAATTAAGGTTTATATTCAAGAAAACAACTAGAAAACATGTTTGCAACAGATTTTGTAGCTTCTATGTAATAGTAAACCAGTGTTATCACAGCAGAAAGAAACTTGCTGAAAATGGCAAAATCTGATGGGTCCGCGTACACGAGAATTGTCGATTTTTTGAAATTTCGATTTTCTTCTTTAATTAAGGTTTATATTCAAGAAAAGAACTAGAAAACATGTTTGCAACAGATTTTGTAGCTTCTATGTCATAGAAAACCAGAGTTATCACAGCAGAAAGAAACTTGCTGAAAATGGCAAAATCTGATGGGTCCGCGTACACGAGAATTGTCGATTTTTTTAAATTTCGATTTTCTTCTTTAATTAAGGTTTATATTCAAGAAAACAACTAGAAAACATGTTTGCAACAGATTTTGTAGCTTCTATGTAATAGTAAACCAGAGTTATCACAGCAGAAAGAAACTTGCTGAAAATGGCAAAATCTGACGGGTCCGCGTACACGATAATTGTCGATTTTTTGAAATTTCGATTTTCTTCTTTAATTAAGGTTTATATTCAAGAAAACAACTAGAAAACATGTTTGCAACAGATTTTGTAGCTCCTATGTAATAGTAAACCAGAGTTATCACAGCAGAAAGAAACTTGCTAAAAATGGCAAAATCTGATGGGTCCGCGTACACAAGAATTGTCGATTTTTTTAAATTTCGATTTTCTTCTTTAATTAAGGTTTATATTCAAGAAAACAACTAGAAAACATGTTTGCAACAGATTTTGTAGCTTCTATGTAATAGTAAACCAGAGTTATCACAGGAGAAAGAAACTTGCTGAAAATGGCAAAATCTGACGGGTCCGCGTACACGATAATTGTCGATTTTTTGAAATTTCGATTTTCTTCTTTAATTAAGGTTTATATTCAAGAAAACAACTAGAAAACATGTTTGCAACAGATTTTGTAGCTTCTATGTAATAGTAAACCAGAGTTATCACAGCAGAAAGAAACTTGCTGAAAATGGCAAAATCTGATGGGTCCGCGTACACAAGAATTGTCGATTTTTTTAAATTTCGATTTTCTTCTTTAATTAAAGTTTATATTCAAGAAAACAACTAGAAAACATGTTTGCAACAGATTTTGTAGCTTCTATCTCACAGAAAACCAGAGTTATCACAGCAGAAAGAAACTTGCTGAAAATGGCAAAATCTGATGGGTCCGTGTACACGAGAATTGTCGATTTTTTGAAATTTCGATTTTCTTCTTTAATTAAGGTTTATATTAAAGAAAACAACTAGAAAACATGTTTGCAACAGATTTTGTAGCTTCTATGTCATAGAAAACCAGAGTTATCATAGCAGAAAATAACTTGCTTTAAATAGCAAAATCTGATGGGTCCGCGTACATGAGAATTGTCGATTTTTTGAAATTTCGATTTTCTTCTTTAATTAAGGTTTATATTCAAGAAAACAACTAGAAAACATGTTTGCAACAGATTTTGTAGCTTCTATGTAATAGTAAACCAGAGTTATCACAGCAGAAAGAAACTTGCTGAAAATGGCAAAATCTGATGGGTCCGCGTACACGAGAATTGTCGATTTTTTGAAATTTCGATTTTCTTCTTCAATTAAGGTTTATATTCAAGAAAAGAACTAGAAAACATGTTTGCAACAGATTTTGTAGCTTCTATGTCATAGAAAACCAGATTTATCACAGCAGAAAGAAACTTGCTGAAAATGGCAAAATCTGATGGGTCTGTGTACACAAGAATTGTCGATTTTTTGAAATTTCGATTTTCTTCTTTAATTAAGGTTTATATTCAAGAAAACGACTAGAAAACATGTTTGCAACAGATTTTGTAGCTTCTATGTAATAGTAAAACAGAGTTATCACAGCAGAAATAAACTTGCTAAAAATAGCAAAATCTGATGGGTCCGCGTACACGAGAATTGTCGATTTTTTGAAATTTCGATTTTCTTCTTTAATTAAGGTTTATATTCAAGAAAACAACTAGAAAACATGTTTGCAACAGATTTTGTAGCTCCTATGTAATAGTAAACCAGAGTTATCACAGCAGAAAGAAACTTGCTAAAAATGGCAAAATCTGATGGGTCCGCGTACACAAGAATTGTCGATTTTTTTAAATTTCGATTTTCTTCTTTAATTAAGGTTTATATTCAAGAAAACAACTAGAAAACATGTTTGCAACAGATTTTGTAGCTTCTATGTAATAGTAAACCAGAGTAATCACAGCAGAAAGAAACTTGCTGAAAATGGCAAAATCTGACGGGTCCGCGTACACGATAATTGTCGATTTTTTGAAATTTCGATTTTCTTCTTTAATTAAGGTTTATATTCAAGAAAACAACTAGAAAACATGTTTGCAACAGATTTTGTAGCTCCTATGTAATAGTAAACCAGAGTTATCACAGCAGAAAGAAACTTGCTAAAAATGGCAAAATCTGATGGGTCCGCGTACACAAGAATTGTCGATTTTTTTAAATTTCGATTTTCTTCTTTAATTAAGGTTTATATTCAAGAAAACAACTAGAAAACATGTTTGCAACAGATTTTGTAGCTTCTATGTAATAGTAAACCAGAGTTATCACAGCAGAAAGAAACTTGCTGAAAATGGCAAAATCTGACGGGTCCGCGTACACGATAATTGTCGATTTTTTGAAATTTCGATTTTCTTCTTTAATTAAGGTTTATATCCAAGAAAACAACTAGAAAACATGTTTGCAACAGATTTTGTTGCTTCTATGTAATAGTAAACCAGAGTTATCACAGCAGAAAGAAACTTGCTGAAAATGGCAAAATCTGATGGGTCCGCGTACACAAGAATTGTCGATTTTTTTAAATTTCGATTTTCTTCTTTAATTAAAGTTTATATTCAAGAAAACAACTAGAAAACATGTTTGCAACAGATTTTGTAGCTTCTATCTCACAGAAAACCAGAGTTATCACAGCAGAAAGAAACTTGCTGAAAATGGCAAAATCTGATGGGTCCGTGTACACGAGAATTGTCGATTTTTTGAAATTTCGATTTTCTTCTTTAATTAAGGTTTATATTAAAGAAAACAACTAGAAAACATGTTTGCAACAGATTTTGTAGCTTCTATGTCATAGAAAACCAGAGTTATCATAGCAGAAAATAACTTGCTTTAAATAGCAAAATCTGATGGGTCCGCGTACATGAGAATTGTCGATTTTTTGAAATTTCGATTTTCTTCTTTAATTAAGGTTTATATTCAAGAAAACAACTAGAAAACATGTTTGCAACAGATTTTGTAGCTTCTATGTAATAGTAAACCAGAGTTATCACAGCAGAAAGAAACTTGCTGAAAATGGCAAAATCTGATGGGTCCGCGTACACGAGAATTGTCGATTTTTTGAAATTTCGATTTTCTTCTTTAATTAAGGTTTATATTCAAGAAAAGAACTAGAAAACATGTTTGCAACAGATTTTGTAGCTTCTATGTCATAGAAAACCAGAGTTATCACAGCAGAAAGAAACTTGCTGAAAATGGCAAAATCTGATGGGTCTGTGTACACAAGAATTGTCGATTTTTTGAAATTTCGATTTTCTTCTTTAATTAAGGTTTATATTCAAGAAAACAACTAGAAAACATGTTTGCAACAGATTTTGTAGCTTCTATGTAATAGAAAACCAGAGTTATCATAGCAGAAAATAACTTGCTTAAAATAGCAAAATCTGATAGCTCCGCGTACATGAGAATTGTCGATTTTTTGAAATTTTGATTTACTTCTTTAATTAAGGTTTATATTCAAGAAAACAACTAGAAAACATGTTTGCAACAGATTTTGTAGCTTCTAGGTAATAGTAAACCAGAGTTATCACAGCAGAAAGAAACTTGCTGAAAATGGCAAAATCTGATGGGTCCGCGTACACGAGAATTGTCGATTTTTTGAAATTTCGATTTTCTTCTTTAATTAATGTTTATATTCATGAAAACAACTAGAAAACATGTTTGCAACAGATTTTGTAGCTCCTATGTAATAGTAAACCAGAGTTATCACAGCAGAAAGAAACTTGCTAAAAATGGCAAAATCTGATGGGTCCGCTTACACAAGAATTGTCGATTTTTTTAAATTTCGATTTTCTTCTTTAATTAAGGTTTATATTCAAGAAAACAACTAGAAAACATGTTTGCAACAGATTTTGTAGCTTCTATGTAATAGTAAACCAGAGTTATCACAGCAGAAAGAAACTTGCTGAAAATGGCAAAATCTGACGGGTCCGCGTACACGATAATTGTCGATTTTTTGAAATTTCGATTTTCTTCTTTAATTAAGGTTTATATTCAAGAAAACAACTAGAAAACATGTTTGCAACAGATTTTGTAGCTTCTATGTCATAGAAAACCAGAGTTATCATAGCAGAAAATAACTTGCTTTAAATAGCAAAATCTGATGGGTCCGCGTACATGAGAATTGTCGATTTTTTTAAATTTCGATTTTCTTCTTTAATTAAAGTTTATATTCAAGAAAACAACTAGAAAACATGTTTGCAACAGATTTTGTAGCTTCTATCTCACAGAAAACCAGAGTTATCACAGCAGAAAGAAACTTGCTGAAAATGGCAAAATCTGATGGGTCCGCGTACACGAGAATTGTCGATTTTTTGAAATTTCGATTTTCTTCTTTAATTAAGGTTTATATTCAAGAAAAGAACTAGAAAACATGTTTGCAACAGATTTTGTAGCTTCTATGTCATAGAAAACCAGAGTTATCACAGCAGAAAGAAACTTGCTGAAAATGGCAAAATCTGATGGGTCTGTGTACACAAGAATTGTCGATTTTTTGAAATTTCGATTTTCTTCTTTAATTAAGGTTTATATTCAAGAAAACAACTAGAAAACATGTTTGCAACAGATTTTGTAGCTTCTATGTAATAGAAAACCAGAGTTATCATAGCAGAAAATAACTTGCTTAAAATAGCAAAATCTGATGGGTCCGCGTACACAAGAATTGTCGACTTTTTGAAATTTCGATTTTCTTCTTTAATTAAGGTTTATATTCAAGAAAACAACTAGAAAACATGTTTGCAACAGATTTTGTAGCTCCTATGTAATAGTAAACCAGAGTTATCACAGCAGAAAGAAACTTGCTAAAAATGGCAAAATCTGATGGGTCCGCGTACACAAGAATTGTCGATTTTTTTAAATTTCGATTTTCTTCTTTAATTAAGGTTTATATTCAAGAAAACAACTAGAAAACATGTTTGCAACAGATTTTGTAGCTTCTATGTAATAGTAAACCAGAGTTATCACAGCAGAAAGAAACTTGCTGAAAATGGCAAAATCTGACGGGTCCGCGTACACGATAATTGTCGATTTTTTGAAATTTCGATTTTCTTCTTTAATTAAGGTTTATATTCAAGAAAACAACTAGAAAACATGTTTGCAACAGATTTTGTAGCTTCTATGTCATAGAAAACCAGAGTTATCATAGCAGAAAATAACTTGCTTTAAATAGCAAAATCGGATGGGTCCGCGTACATGAGAATTGTCGATTTTTTGAAATTTCGATTTTCTTCTTTAATTAAAGTTTATATTCAAGAAAACAACTAGAAAACATGTTTGCAACAGATTTTGTAGCTTCTATCCCACAGAAAACCAGAGTTATCACAGCAGAAAGAAACTTGCTGAAAATGGCAAAATCTGATGGGTCCGCGTACACGAGAATTGTCGATTTTTTGAAATTTCGATTTTCTTCTTTAATTAAGGTTTATATTCAAGAAAAGAACTAGAAAACATGTTTGCAACAGATTTTGTAGCTTCTATGTCATAGAAAACCAGAGTTATCACAGCAATAAGAAACTTGCTGAAAATGGCAAAATCTGATGGGTCTGTGTACACAAGAATTGTCGATTTTTTGAAATTTCGATTTTCTTCTTTAATTAAGGTTTATATTCAAGAAAACAACTAGAAAACATGTTTGCAACAGATTTTGTAGCTTCTATGTAATAGAAAACCAGAGTTATCATAGCAGAAAATAACTTGCTTAAAATAGCAAAATCTGATGGGTCCGCGTACATGAGAATTGTCGATTTTTTGAAATTTTGATTTACTTCTTTAATTAAGGTTTATATTCAAGAAAACAACTAGAAAACATGTTTGCAACAGATTTTGTAGCTTCTATGTAATAGTAAACTAGTGTTATCACAGCAGAAAAAAACTTGCTGAAAATGGCAAAATCTGATGGGTCCGCATACACGAGAATTGTCGATTTTTTGAAATTTCGATTTTCTTCTTTACTTAAGGTTTATATTCAAGAAAAGAACTAGAAAACATGTTTGCAACAGATTTTGTAGCTTCTATGTCATAGAAAACCAGAGTTATCACAGCAGAAAGAAACTTGCTGAAAATGGCAAAATCTGATGGGTCCGCATACACGAGAATTGTCGATTTTTTTAAATTTCGATTTTCTTCTTTAATTAAGGTTTATATTCAAGAAAACAACTAGAAAACATGTTTGCAACAGATTTTGTAGCTTCTATGTAATAGTAAACCAGAGTTATCACAGCAGAAAGAAACTTGCTGAAAATGGCAAAATCTGACGGGTCCGCGTACACGATAATTGTCGATTTTTTGAAATTTCGATTTTCTTCTTTAATTAAGGTTTATATTCAAGAAAACAACTAGAAAACATGTTTGCAACAGCTTTTGTAGCTCCTATGTAATAGTAAACCAGAGTTATCACAGCAGAAAGAAACTTGCTAAAAATGGCAAAATCTGATGGGTCCGCGTACACAAGAATTGTCGATTTTTTGAAATTTCGATTTTCTTCTTTAATTAAGGTTTATATTCAAGAAAACAACTAGAAAACATGTTTGCAACAGATTTTGTAGCTTCTATGTAATAGTAAACAAGAGTTATCACAGCAGAAAGAAACTTGCTGAAAATGGCAAAATCTGATGGGTCCGTGTACACGAGAATTGTCGATTTTTTGAAATTTCGATTTTCTTCTTTAATTAAGGTTTATATTAAAGAAAACAACTAGAAAACATGTTTGCAACAGATTTTGTAGCTTCTATGTCATAGAAAACCAGAGTTATCATAGCAGAAAATAACTTGCTTTTAATAGCAAAATCTGATGGGTCCGCGTACATGAGAATTGTCGATTTTTTGAAATTTCGATTTTCTTCTTTAATTAAGGTTTATATTCAAGAAAACAACTAGAAAACATGTTTGCAACAGATTTTGTAGCTTCTATGTAATAGTAAACCAGAGTTATCACAGCAGAAAGAAACTTGCTGAAAATGGCAAAATCTGATGGGTCCGCGTACACGAGAATTGTCGATTTTTTGAAATTTCGATTTTCTTCTTTAATTAAGGTTTATATTCAAGAAAACAACTAGAAAACATGTTTGCAACAGATTTTGTAGCTTCTATGTCATAGAAAACCAGAGTTATCACAGCAGAAAGAAACTTGCTAAAAATGGCAAAATCTGATGGGTCCGCGTACACAAGAATTGTCGATTTTTTGAAATTTCGATTTTCTTCTTTAATTAAGGTTTATATTCAAGAAAACAACTAGAAAACATGTTTGCAACAGATTTTGTAGCTTCTATGTAATAGTAAACCAGAGTTATCACAGCAGAAAGAAACTTGCTGAAAATGGCAAAATCTGACGGGTCCGCGTACACGATAATTGTCGATTTTTTGAAATTTCGATTTTCTTCTTTAATTAAGGTTTATATTCAAGAAAACAACTAGAAAACATGTTTGCAACAGATTTTGTAGCTTCTATGTAATAGTAAACCAGAGTTATCACAGCAGAAAGAAACTTGCTGAAAATTGCAAAATCTGATGGGTCCGCGTACACAAGAATTGTCGATTTTTTAAAATTTCGATTTTCTTCTTTAATTAAAGTTTATATTCAAGAAAACAACTAGAAAACATGTTTGCAACAGATTTTGTAGCTTCTATCTCACAGAAAACCAGAGTTATCACAGCAGAAAGAAACTTGCTGAAAATGGCAAAATCTGATGGGTCCGTGTACACGAGAATTGTCGATTTTTTGAAATTTCGATTTTCTTCTTTAATTAAGGTTTATATTAAAGAAAACAACTAGAAAACATGTTTGCAACAGATTTTGTAGCTTCTATGTCATAGAAAACCAGAGTTATCATAGCAGAAAATAACTTGCTTTAAATAGCAAAATCTGATGGGTCCGCGTACATGAGAATTGTCGATTTTTTGAAATTTCGATTTTCTTCTTTAATTAAGGTTTATATTCAAGAAAACAACTAGAAAACATGTTTGCAACAGATTTTGTAGCTTCTATGTAATAGTAAACCAGAGTTATCACAGCAGAAAGAAACTTGCTGAAAATGGCAAAATCTGATGGGTCCGCGTACACGAGAATTGTCGATTTTTTGAAATTTCGATTTTCTTCTTTAATTAAGGTTTATATTCAAGAAAAGAACTAGAAAACATGTTTGCAACAGATTTTGTAGCTTCTATGTCATAGAAAACCAGAGTTATCACAGCAGAAAGAAACTTGCTGAAAATGGCAAAATCTGATGGGTCTGTGTACACAAGAATTGTCGATTTTTTGAAATTTCGATTTTCTTCTTTAATTAAGGTTTATATTCAAGAAAACAACTAGAAAACATGTTTGCAACAGATTTTGTAGCTTCTATGTAATAGAAAACCAGAGTTATCATAGCAGAAAATAACTTGCTTAAAATAGCAAAATCTGATGGGTCCGCGTACATGAGAATTGTCGATTTTTTGAAATTTTGATTTACTTCTTTAATTAAGGTTTATATTCAAGAAAACAACTAGAAAACATGTTTGCAACAGATTTTGTAGCTTCTATGTAATAGTAAACCAGTGTTATCACAGCAGAAAGAAACTTGCTGAAAATGGCAAAATCTGATGGGTCCGCGTACACGAGAATTGTCGATTTTTTGAAATTTCGATTTTCTTCTTTAATTAAGGTTTATATTCAAGAAAAGAACTAGAAAACATGTTTGCAACAGATTTTGTAGCTTCTATGTCATAGAAAACCAGAGTTATCACAGCAGAAAGAAACTTGCTGAAAATGGCAAAATCTGATGGGTCCGCGTACATGAGAATTGTCGATTTTTTGAAATTTCGATTTTCTTCTTTAATTAAAGTTTATATTCAAGAAAACAACTAGAAAACATGTTTGCAACAGATTTTGTAGCTTCTATCTCACAGAAAACCAGGGTTATCACAGCAGAAAGAAACTTGCTGAAAATGGCAAAATCTGATGGGTCCGCGTACACGAGAATTGTCGATTTTTTTAAATTTCGATTTTCTTCTTTAATTAAGGTTTATATTCAAGAAAAGAACTAGAAAACATGTTTGCAACAGATTTTGTAGCTTCTATGTCATAGAAAACCAGAGTTATCACAGCAGAAAGAAACTTGCTGAAAATGGCAAAATCTGATGGGTCTGTGTACACAAGAATTGTCGATTTTTTGAAATTTCGATTTTCTTCTTTAATTAAGGTTTATATTCAAGAAAACAACTAGAAAACATGTTTGCAACAGATTTTGTAGCTTCTATGTAATAGAAAACCAGAGTTATCATAGCAGAAAATAACTTGCTTAAAATAGCAAAATCTGATGGGTCCGCGTACACAAGAATTGTCGATTTTTTGAAATTTCGATTTTCTTCTTTAATTAAGGTTTATATTCAAGAAAACAACTAGAAAACATGTTTGCAACAGATTTTGTAGCTTCTATGTAATAGTAAACCAGAGTTATCACAGCAGAAAGAAACTTGCTGAAAATGGCAAAATCTGACGGGTCCGCGTACACGATAATTGTCGATTTTTTGAAATTTCGATTTTCTTCTTTAATTAAGGTTTATATTCAAGAAAACAACTAGAAAACATGTTTGCAACAGATTTTGTAGCTCCTATGTAATAGTAAACCAGAGTTATCACAGCAGAAAGAAACTTGCTAAAAATGGCAAAATCTGATGGGTCCGCGTACATGAGAATTGTCGATTTTTTGAAATTTCGATTTTCTTCTTTAATTAAAGTTTATATTCAAGAAAACAACTAGAAAACATGTTTGCAACAGATTTTGTAGCTTCTATCTCACAGAAAACCAGAGTTATCACAGCAGAAAGAAACTTGCTGAAAATGGCAAAATCTGATGGGTCCGCGTACACGAGAATTGTCGATTTTTTGAAATTTCGATTTTCTTCTTTAATTAAGGTTTATATTCAAGAAAAGAACTAGAAAACATGTTTGCAACAGATTTTGTAGCTTCTATGTCATAGAAAACCAGAGTTATCACAGCAGAAAGAAACTTGCTGAAAATGGCAAAATCTGATGGGTCTGTGTACACAAGAATTGTCGATTTTTTGAAATTTCGATTTTCTTCTTTAATTAAGGTTTATATTCAAGAAAACAACTAGAAAACATGTTTGCAACAGATTTTGTAGCTTCTATGTAATAGAAAACCAGAGTTATCATAGCAGAAAATAACTTGCTTAAAATAGCAAAATCTGATGGGTCCGCGTACACAAGAATTGTCGATTTTTTGAAATTTCGATTTTCTTCTTTAATTAAGGTTTATATTCAAGAAAACAACTAGAAAACATGTTTGCAACAGAATTTGTAGCTCCTATGTAATAGTAAACCAGAGTTATCACAGCAGAAAGAAACTTGCTAAAAATGGCAAAATCTGATGGGTCCGCGTACACAAGAATTGTCGATTTTTTTAAATTTCGATTTTCTTCTTTAATTAAGGTTTATATTCAAGAAAACAACTAGAAAACATGTTTGCAACAGATTTTGTAGCTTCTAGGTAATAGTAAACCAGAGTTATCACAGCAGAAAGAAACTTGCTGAAAATGGCAAAATCTGACGGGTCCGCGTACACGATAATTGTCGATTTTTTGAAATTTCGATTTTCTTCTTTAATTAAGGTTTATATTCAAGAAAACAACTAGAAAACATGTTTGCAACAGATTTTGTAGCTCCTATGTAATAGTAAACCAGAGTTATCACAGCAGAAAGAAACTTGCTAAAAATGGCAAAATCTGATGGGTCCGCGTACACAAGAATTGTCGATTTTTTTAAATTTCGATTTTCTTCTTTAATTAAGGTTTATATTCAAGAAAACAACTAGAAAACATGTTTGCAACAGATTTTGTAGCTTCTATGTAATAGTAAACCAGAGTTATCACAGCAGAAAGAAACTTGCTGAAAATGGCAAAATCTGATGGGTCCGTGTACACGAGAATTGTCGATTTTTTGAAATTTCGATTTTCTTCTTTAATTAAGGTTTATATTAAAGAAAACAACTAGAAAACATGTTTGCAACAGATTTTGTAGCTTCTATGTCATAGAAAACCAGAGTTATCATAGCAGAAAATAACTTGCTTTTAATAGCAAAATCTGATGGGTCCGCGTACATGAGAATTGTCGATTTTTTGAAATTTCGATTTTCTTCTTTAATTAAGGTTTATATTCAAGAAAACAACTAGAAAACATGTTTGCAACAGATTTTGTAGCTTCTATGTAATAGTAAACCAGAGTTATCACAGCAGAAAGAAACTTGCTGAAAATGGCAAAATCTGATGGGTCCGCGTACACGAGAATTGTCGATTTTTTGAAATTTCGATTTTCTTCTTTAATTAAGGTTTATATTCAAGAAAACAACTAGAAAACATGTTTGCAACAGATTTTGTAGCTTCTATGTCATAGAAAACCAGAGTTATCACAGCAGAAAGAAACTTGCTAAAAATGGCAAAATCTGATGGGTCCGCGTACACAAGAATTGTCGATTTTTTGAAATTTCGATTTTCTTCTTTAATTAAGGTTTATATTCAAGAAAACAACTAGAAAACATGTTTGCAACAGATTTTGTAGCTTCTATGTAATAGTAAACCAGAGTTATCACAGCAGAAAGAAACTTGCTGAAAATGGCAAAATCTGACGGGTCCGCGTACACGATAATTGTCGATTTTTTGAAATTTCGATTTTCTTCTTTAATTAAGGTTTATATTCAAGAAAACAACTAGAAAACATGTTTGCAACAGATTTTGTAGCTTCTATGTAATAGTAAACCAGAGTTATCACAGCAGAAAGAAACTTGCTGAAAATTGCAAAATCTGATGGGTCCGCGTACACAAGAATTGTCGATTTTTTAAAATTTCGATTTTCTTCTTTAATTAAAGTTTATATTCAAGAAAACAACTAGAAAACATGTTTGCAACAGATTTTGTAGCTTCTATCTCACAGAAAACCAGAGTTATCACAGCAGAAAGAAACTTGCTGAAAATGGCAAAATCTGATGGGTCCGTGTACACGAGAATTGTCGATTTTTTGAAATTTCGATTTTCTTCTTTAATTAAGGTTTATATTAAAGAAAACAACTAGAAAACATGTTTGCAACAGATTTTGTAGCTTCTATGTCATAGAAAACCAGAGTTATCATAGCAGAAAATAACTTGCTTTAAATAGCAAAATCTGATGGGTCCGCGTACATGAGAATTGTCGATTTTTTGAAATTTCGATTTTCTTCTTTAATTAAGGTTTATATTCAAGAAAACAACTAGAAAACATGTTTGCAACAGATTTTGTAGCTTCTATGTAATAGTAAACCAGAGTTATCACAGCAGAAAGAAACTTGCTGAAAATGGCAAAATCTGATGGGTCCGCGTACACGAGAATTGTCGATTTTTTGAAATTTCGATTTTCTTCTTTAATTAAGGTTTATATTCAAGAAAAGAACTAGAAAACATGTTTGCAACAGATTTTGTAGCTTCTATGTCATAGAAAACCAGAGTTATCACAGCAGAAAGAAACTTGCTGAAAATGGCAAAATCTGATGGGTCTGTGTACACAAGAATTGTCGATTTTTTGAAATTTCGATTTTCTTCTTTAATTAAGGTTTATATTCAAGAAAACAACTAGAAAACATGTTTGCAACAGATTTTGTAGCTTCTATGTAATAGAAAACCAGAGTTATCATAGCAGAAAATAACTTGCTTAAAATAGCAAAATCTGATGGGTCCGCGTACATGAGAATTGTCGATTTTTTGAAATTTTGATTTACTTCTTTAATTAAGGTTTATATTCAAGAAAACAACTAGAAAACATGTTTGCAACAGATTTTGTAGCTTCTATGTAATAGTAAACCAGTGTTATCACAGCAGAAAGAAACTTGCTGAAAATGGCAAAATCTGATGGGTCCGCGTACACGAGAATTGTCGATTTTTTGAAATTTCGATTTTCTTCTTTAATTAAGGTTTATATTCAAGAAAAGAACTAGAAAACATGTTTGCAACAGATTTTGTAGCTTCTATGTCATAGAAAACCAGAGTTATCACAGCAGAAAGAAACTTGCTGAAAATGGCAAAATCTGATGGGTCCGCGTACATGAGAATTGTCGATTTTTTGAAATTTCGATTTTCTTCTTTAATTAAAGTTTATATTCAAGAAAACAACTAGAAAACATGTTTGCAACAGATTTTGTAGCTTCTATCTCACAGAAAACCAGGGTTATCACAGCAGAAAGAAACTTGCTGAAAATGGCAAAATCTGATGGGTCCGCGTACACGAGAATTGTCGATTTTTTTAAATTTCGATTTTCTTCTTTAATTAAGGTTTATATTCAAGAAAAGAACTAGAAAACATGTTTGCAACAGATTTTGTAGCTTCTATGTCATAGAAAACCAGAGTTATCACAGCAGAAAGAAACTTGCTGAAAATGGCAAAATCTGATGGGTCTGTGTACACAAGAATTGTCGATTTTTTGAAATTTCGATTTTCTTCTTTAATTAAGGTTTATATTCAAGAAAACAACTAGAAAACATGTTTGCAACAGATTTTGTAGCTTCTATGTAATAGAAAACCAGAGTTATCATAGCAGAAAATAACTTGCTTAAAATAGCAAAATCTGATGGGTCCGCGTACACAAGAATTGTCGATTTTTTGAAATTTCGATTTTCTTCTTTAATTAAGGTTTATATTCAAGAAAACAACTAGAAAACATGTTTGCAACAGATTTTGTAGCTTCTATGTAATAGTAAACCAGAGTTATCACAGCAGAAAGAAACTTGCTGAAAATGGCAAAATCTGACGGGTCCGCGTACACGATAATTGTCGATTTTTTGAAATTTCGATTTTCTTCTTTAATTAAGGTTTATATTCAAGAAAACAACTAGAAAACATGTTTGCAACAGATTTTGTAGCTCCTATGTAATAGTAAACCAGAGTTATCACAGCAGAAAGAAACTTGCTAAAAATGGCAAAATCTGATGGGTCCGCGTACATGAGAATTGTCGATTTTTTGAAATTTCGATTTTCTTCTTTAATTAAAGTTTATATTCAAGAAAACAACTAGAAAACATGTTTGCAACAGATTTTGTAGCTTCTATCTCACAGAAAACCAGAGTTATCACAGCAGAAAGAAACTTGCTGAAAATGGCAAAATCTGATGGGTCCGCGTACACGAGAATTGTCGATTTTTTGAAATTTCGATTTTCTTCTTTAATTAAGGTTTATATTCAAGAAAAGAACTAGAAAACATGTTTGCAACAGATTTTGTAGCTTCTATGTCATAGAAAACCAGAGTTATCACAGCAGAAAGAAACTTGCTGAAAATGGCAAAATCTGATGGGTCTGTGTACACAAGAATTGTCGATTTTTTGAAATTTCGATTTTCTTCTTTAATTAAGGTTTATATTCAAGAAAACAACTAGAAAACATGTTTGCAACAGATTTTGTAGCTTCTATGTAATAGAAAACCAGAGTTATCATAGCAGAAAATAACTTGCTTAAAATAGCAAAATCTGATGGGTCCGCGTACACAAGAATTGTCGATTTTTTGAAATTTCGATTTTCTTCTTTAATTAAGGTTTATATTCAAGAAAACAACTAGAAAACATGTTTGCAACAGAATTTGTAGCTCCTATGTAATAGTAAACCAGAGTTATCACAGCAGAAAGAAACTTGCTAAAAATGGCAAAATCTGATGGGTCCGCGTACACAAGAATTGTCGATTTTTTTAAATTTCGATTTTCTTCTTTAATTAAGGTTTATATTCAAGAAAACAACTAGAAAACATGTTTGCAACAGATTTTGTAGCTTCTAGGTAATAGTAAACCAGAGTTATCACAGCAGAAAGAAACTTGCTGAAAATGGCAAAATCTGACGGGTCCGCGTACACGATAATTGTCGATTTTTTGAAATTTCGATTTTCTTCTTTAATTAAGGTTTATATTCAAGAAAACAACTAGAAAACATGTTTGCAACAGATTTTGTAGCTCCTATGTAATAGTAAACCAGAGTTATCACAGCAGAAAGAAACTTGCTAAAAATGGCAAAATCTGATGGGTCCGCGTACACAAGAATTGTCGATTTTTTTAAATTTCGATTTTCTTCTTTAATTAAGGTTTATATTCAAGAAAACAACTAGAAAACATGTTTGCAACAGATTTTGTAGCTTCTATGTAATAGTAAACCAGAGTTATCACAGCAGAAAGAAACTTGCTGAAAATGGCAAAATCTGACGGGTCCGCGTACACGATAATTGTCGATTTTTTGAAATTTCGATTTTCTTCTTTAATTAAGGTTTATATTCAAGAAAACAACTAGAAAACATGTTTGCAACAGATTTTGTAGCTTCTATGTCATAGAAAACCAGAGTTATCATAGCAGAAAATAACTTGCTTTAAATAGCAAAATCTGATGGGTCCGCGTACATGAGAATTGTCGATTTTTTGAAATTTCGATTTTCTTCTTTAATTAAAGTTTATATTCAAGAAAACAACTAGAAAACATGTTTGCAACAGATTTTGTAGCTTCTATCTCACAGAAAACCAGAGTTATCACAGCAGAAAGAAACTTGCTGAAAATGGCAAAATCTGATGGGTCCGCGTACACGAGAATTGTCGATTTTTTGAAATTTCGATTTTCTTCTTTAATTAAGGTTTATATTCAAGAAAAGAACTAGAAAACATGTTTGCAACAGATTTTGTAGCTTCTATGTCATAGAAAACTAGAGTTATCGCAGCAGAAAGAAACTTGCTGAAAATGGCAAAATCTGATGGGTCTGTGTACACAAGAATTGTCGATTTTTTGAAATTTCGATTTTCTTCTTTAATTAAGGTTTATATTCAAGAAAACAACTAGAAAACATGTTTGCAACAGATTTTGTAGCTTCTATGTAATAGAAAACCAGAGTTATCATAGCAGAAAATAACTTGCTTAAAATAGCAAAATCTGATGGGTCCGCGTACATGAGAATTGTCGATTTTTTATAAATTTTGATTTACTTCTTTAATTAAGGTTTATATTCAAGAAAAGAACTAGAAAACATGTTTGCAACAGATTTTGTAGCTTCTATGTAATAGTAAACTAGTGTTATCACAGCAGAAAAAAACTTGCTGAAAATGGCAAAATCTGATGGGTCCGCGTACACGAGAATTGTCGATTTTTTGAAATTTCGATTTTCTTCTTTAATTAAGGTTTATATTCAAGAAAAGAACTAGAAAACATGTTTGCAACAGATTTTGTAGCTTCTATGTCATAGAAAACCAGAGTTATGACAGCAGAAAGAAACTTGCTGAAAATGGCAAAATCTGATGGGTCCGCGTACACGAGAATTGTCGATTTTTTTAAATTTCGATTTTCTTCTTTAATTAAGGTTTATATTCAAGAAAACAACTAGAAAACATGTTTGCAACAGATTTTGTAGCTTCTATGTAATAGTAAACCAGAGTTATCACAGCAGAAAGAAACTTGCTGAAAATGGCAAAATCTGACGGGTCCGCGTACACGATAATTGTCGATTTTTTGAAATTTCGATTTTCTTCTTTAATTAAGGTTTATATTCAAGAAAACAACTAGAAAACATGTTTGCAACAGCTTTTGTAGCTCCTATGTAATAGTAAACCAGAGTTATCACAGCAGAAAGAAACTTGCTAAAAATGGCAAAATCTGATGGGTCCGCGTACACAAGAATTGTCGATTTTTTTAAATTTCGATTTTCTTCTTTAATTAAGGTTTATATTCAAGAAAACAACTAGAAAACATGTTTGCAACAGATTTTGTAGCTTCTATGTAATAGTAAACCAGAGTTATCACAGCAGAAAGAAACTTGCTGAAAATGGCAAAATCTGACGGGTCCGCGTACACGATAATTGTCGATTTTTTGAAATTTCGATTTTCTTCTTTAATCAGGGTTTATATTCAAGAAAACAACTAGAAAACATGTTTGCAACAGATTTTGTAGCTTCTATGTAATAGTAAACCAGAGTTATCACAGCAGAAAGAAACTTGCTGAAAATGGCAAAATCTGATGGGTCCGCGTACACAAGAATTGTCGATTTTTTAAAATTTCGATTTTCTTCTTTAATTAAAGTTTATATTCAAGAAAACAACTAGAAAACATGTTTGCAACAGATTTTGTAGCTTCTATCTCACAGAAAACCAGAGTTATCACAGCAGAAAGAAACTTGCTGAAAATGGCAAAATCTGATAGGTCCGTGTACACGAGAATTGTCGATTTTTTGAAATTTCGATTTTCTTCTTTAATTAAGGTTTATATTAAAGAAAACAACTAGAAAACATGTTTGCAACAGATTTTGTAGCTTCTATGTCATAGAAAACCAGAGTTATCATAGCAGAAAATAACTTGCTTTAAATAGCAAAATCTGATGGGTCCGCGTACATGAGAATTGTCGATTTTTTGAAATTTCGATTTTCTTCTTTAATTAAGGTTTATATTCAAGAAAACAACTAGAAAACATGTTTGCAACAGATTTTGTAGCTTCTATGTAATAGTAAACCAGAGTTATCACAGCAGAAAGAAACTTGCTGAAAATGGCAAAATCTGACGGGTCCACGTACATGATAATTGTCGATTTTTTGAAATTTCGATTTTCTTCTTTAATTAAGGTTTATATTCAAGAAAAGAACTAGAAAACATGTTTGGAACAGATTTTGTAGCTTCTATGTAATAGTAAACCAGAGTTATCACAGCAGAAAGAAACTTGCTGAAAATGGCAAAATCTGATGGGTCCGCGTACACAAGAATTGTCGATTTTTTAAAATTTCGATTTTCTTCTTTAATTAAAGTTTATATTCAAGAAAACAACTAGAAAACATGTTTGCAACAGATTTTGTAGCTTCTATCTCACAGAAAACCAGAGTTATCACAGCAGAAAGAAACTTGCTGAAAATGGCAAAATCTGATAGGTCCGTGTACACGAGAATTGTCGATTTTTTGAAATTTCGATTTTCTTCTTTAATTAAGGTTTATATTAAAGAAAACAACTAGAAAACATGTTTGCAACAGATTTTGTAGCTTCTATGTCATAGAAAACCAGAGTTATCATAGCAGAAAATAACTTGCTTTAAATAGCAAAATCTGATGGGTCCGCGTACATGAGAATTGTCGATTTTTTGAAATTTCGATTTTCTTCTTTAATTAAGGTTTATATTCAAGAAAACAACTAGAAAACATGTTTGCAACAGATTTTGTAGCTTCTATGTAATAGTAAACCAGAGTTATCACAGCAGAAAGAAACTTGCTGAAAATGGCAAAATCTGACGGGTCCACGTACACGATAATTGTCGATTTTTTGAAATTTCGATTTTCTTCTTTAATTAAGGTTTATATTCAAGAAAAGAACTAGAAAACATGTTTGGAACAGATTTTGTAGCTTCTATGTAATAGTAAACCAGAGTTATCACAGCAGAAAGAAACTTGCTGAAAATGGCAAAATCTGATGGGTCCGCGTACACAAGAATTGTCGATTTTTTAAAATTTCGATTTTCTTCTTTAATTAAAGTTTATATTCAAGAAAACAACTAGAAAACATGTTTGCAACAGATTTTGTAGCTTCTATCTCACAGAAAACCAGAGTTATCACAGCAGAAAGAAACTTGCTGAAAATGGCAAAATCTGATGGGTCCGTGTACACGAGAATTGTCGATTTTTTGAAATTTCGATTTTCTTCTTTAATTAAGGTTTATATTAAAGAAAACAACTAGAAAACATGTTTGCAACAGATTTTGTAGCTTCTATGTCATAGAAAACCAGAGTTATCATAGCAGAAAATAACTTGCTTTAAATAGCAAAATCTGATGGGTCCGCGTACATGAGAATTGTCGATTTTTTGAAATTTCGATTTTCTTCTTTAATTAAGGTTTATATTCAAGAAAACAACTAGAAAACATGTTTGCAACAGATTTTGTAGCTTCTATGTAATAGTAAACCAGAGTTATCACAGCAGAAAGAAACTTGCTGAAAATGGCAAAATCTGATGGGTCCGCGTACACGAGAATTGTCGATTTTTTGAAATTTCGATTTTCTTCTTTAATTAAGGTTTATATTCAAGAAAAGAACTAGAAAACATGTTTGCAACAGATTTTGTAGCTTCTATGTCATAGAAAACCAGAGTTATCACAGCAGAAAGAAACTTGCTGAAAATGGCAAAATCTGATGGGTCTGTGTACACAAGAATTGTCGATTTTTTGAAATTTCGATTTTCTTCTTTAATTAAGGTTTATATTCAAGAAAACAACTAAAAAACATGTTTGCAACAGATTTTGTAGCTTCTATGTAATAGAAAACCAGAGTTATCATAGCAGAAAATAACTTGCTTAAAATAGCAAAATCTGATGGGTCCGCGTACATGAGAATTGTCGATTTGTTGAAATTTTGATTTACTTCTTTAATTAAGGTTTATATTCAAGAAAACAACTAGAAAACATGTTTGCAACAGATTTTGTAGCTTCTATGTAATAGTAAACCAGTGTTATCACAGCACAAAGAAACTTGCTGAAAATGGCAAAATCTGATGGGTCCGCGTACACGAGAATTGTCGATTTTTTGAAATTTCGATTTTCTTCTTTAATTAAGGTTTATATTCAAGAAAAGAACTAGAAAACATGTTTGCAACAGATTTTGTAGCTTCTATGTCATAGAAAACCAGAGTTATCACAGCAGAAAGAAACTTGCTGAAAATGGCAAAATCTGATGGGTGCGCGTACACGAGAATTGTCGATTTTTTGAAATTTTGATTTTCTTCTTTAATTAAGGTTTATATTCAAGAAAACAACTAGAAAACATGTTTGCAACAGATTTTGTAGCTCCTATGTAATAGTAAACCAGAGTTATCACAGCAGAAAGAAACTTGCTAAAAATGGCAAAATCTGATGGGTCCGCGTACACAAGAATTGTCGATTTTTTTAAATTTCGATTTTCTTCTTTAATTAAGGTTTATATTCAAGAAAACAACTAGAAAACATGTTTGCAACAGATTTTGTAGCTTCTATGTAATAGTAAACCAGAGTTATCACAGCAGAAAGAAACTTGCTGAAAATGGCAAAATCTGATGGGTCCGCGTACACGATAATTGTCGATTTTTTGAAATTTCGATTTTCTTCTTTAATTAAGGTTTATATTCAAGAAAACAACTAGAAAACATGTTTGCAACAGATTTTGTAGCTTCTATGTAATAGTAAACCAGAGTTATCACAGCAGAAAGAAACTTGCTGAAAATGGCAAAATCTGACGGGTCCGCGTACACGATAATTGTCGATTTTTTTGAAATTTCGATTTTCTTCTTTAATTAAGGTTTATATTCAAGAAAACAACTAGAAAACATGTTTGCAACATATTTTGTAGCTTCTATGTAATAGTAAACCAGAGTTATCACAGCAGAAAGAAACTTGCTGAAAATGGCAAAATCTGATGGGTCCGCGTACACAAGAATTGTCGATTTTTTTAAATTTCGATTTTCTTCTTTAATTAAAGTTTATATTCAAGAAAACAACTAGAAAACATGTTTGCAACAGATTTTGTAGCTTCTATCTCACAGAAAACCAGAGGTATCACAGCAGAAAGAAACTTGCTGAAAATGGCAAAATCTGATGGGTCCGTGTACACGAGAATTGTCGATTTTTTTAAATTTCGATTTTCTTCTTTAATTAAGGTTTATATTCAAGAAAACAACTAGAAAACATGTTTGCAACGGATTTTGTAGCTTCTATGTCATAGAAAACCAGAGTTATCATAGCAGAAAATAACTTGCTTAAAATAGCAAAATCTGATGGGTCCGCGTACATGAGAATTGTCGATTTTTTGAAATTTTGATTTACTTCTTTAATTAAGGTTTATATTCAAGAAAACAACTAGAAAACATGTTTGCAACAGATTTTGTAGCTTCTATGTAATAGTAAACCAGTGTTATCACAGCACAAAGAAACTTGCTGAAAATGGCAAAATCTGATGGGTCCGCGTACACGAGAATTGTCGATTTTTTGAAATTTCGATTTTCTTCTTTAATTAAGGTTTATATTCAAGAAAAGAACTAGAAAACATGTTTGCAACAGATTTTGTAGCTTCTATGTCATAGAAAACCAGAGTTATCACAGCAGAAAGAAACTTGCTGAAAATGGCAAAATCTGATGGGTCCGCGTACACGAGAATTGTCGATTTTTTTAAATTTCGATTTTCTTCTTTAATTAAGGTGTATATTCAAGAAAACAACTAGAAAACATGTTTGCAACAGATTTTGTAGCTTCTATGTAATAGTAAAACAGAGTTATCACAGCAGAAATAAACTTGCTTAAAATAGCAAAATCTGATGGGTCCGCGTACACGAGAATTGTCGATTTTTTGAAATTTTGATTTTCTTCTTTAATTAAGGTTTATATTCAAGAAAACAACTAGAAAACATGTTTGCAACAGATTTTGTAGCTCCTATGTAATAGTAAACCAGAGTTATCACAGCAGAAAGAAACTTGCTAAAAATGGCAAAATCTGATAGGTCCGCGTACACAAGAATTGTCGATTTTTTTAAATTTCGATTTTCTTCTTTAATTAAGGTTTATATTCAAGAAAACAACTAGAAAACATGTTTGCAACAGATTTTGTAGCTTCTATGTAATAGTAAACCAGAGTTATCACAGCAGAAAGAAACTTGCTGAAAATGGCAAAATCTGATGGGTCCGCGTACACGATAATTGTCGATTTTTTGAAATTTCGATTTTCTTCTTTAATTAAGGTTTATATTCAAGAAAACAACTAGAAAACATGTTTGCAACAGATTTTGTAGCTTCTATGTAATAGTAAACCAGAGTTATCACAGCAGAAAGAAACTTGCTGAAAATGGCAAAATCTGACGGGTCCGCGTACACGATAATTGTCGATTTTTTTGAAATTTCGATTTTCTTCTTTAATTAAGGTTTATATTCAAGAAAACAACTAGAAAACATGTTTGCAACATATTTTGTAGCTTCTATGTAATAGTAAACCAGAGTTATCACAGCAGAAAGAAACTTGCTGAAAATGGCAAAATCTGATGGGTCCGCGTACACAAGAATTGTCGATTTTTTTAAATTTCGATTTTCTTCTTTAATTAAAGTTTATATTCAAGAAAACAACTAGAAAACATGTTTGCAACAGATTTTGTAGCTTCTATCTCACAGAAAACCAGAGGTATCACAGCAGAAAGAAACTTGCTGAAAATGGCAAAATCTGATGGGTCCGTGTACACGAGAATTGTCGATTTTTTGAAATTTCGATTTTCTTCTTTAATTAAGGTTTATATTCAAGAAAACAACTAGAAAACATGTTTGCAACGGATTTTGTAGCTTCTATGTCATAGAAAACCAGAGTTATCATAGCAGAAAATAACTTGCTTTAAATAGCAAAATCTGATGGGTCCGCGTACATGAGAATTGTCGATTTTTTGAAATTTTGATTTACTTCTTTAATTAAGGTTTATATTCAAGAAAACAACTAGAAAACATGTTTGCAACCGATTTTGTAGCTTCTATGTAATAGTAAACCAGAGTTATCACAGCAGAAAGAAACTTGCTGAAAATGGCAAAATCTGATGGGTCCGCGTACACGAGAATTGTCGATTTTTTTAAATTTCGATTTTCTTCTTTAATTAAGGTTTATATTCAAGAAAAGAACTAGAAAACATGTTTGCAACAGATTTTGTAGCTTCTATGTCATAGAAAACCAGAGTTATCACAGCAGAAAGAAACTTGCTGAAAATGGCAAAATCTGATGGGTCCGCGTACACGAGAATTGTCGATTTTTTTAAATTTCGATTTTCTTCTTTAATTAAGGTTTATATTTAAGAAAACAACTAGAAAACATGTTTGCAACAGATTTTGTAGCTTCTATGTAATAGTAAAACAGAGTTATCACAGCAGAAATAAACTTGCTTAAAATAGCAAAATCTGATGGGTCCGCGTACACGAGAATTGTCGATTTTTTGAAATTTTGATTTTCTTCTTTAATTAAGGTTTATATTCAAGAAAACAACTAGAAAACATGTTTGCAACAGATTTTGTAGCTCCTATGTAATAGTAAACCAGAGTTATCACAGCAGAAAGAAACTTGCTGAAAATGGCAAAATCTGACGGGTCCGCGTACACGATAATTGTCGATTTTTTTAAATTTCGATTTTCTTCTTTAATTAAGGTTTATATTCAAGAAAAGAACTTGAAAACATGTTTGCAACAGATTTTGTAGCTTCTATGTCATAGAAAACCAGAGTTATCACAGCAGAAAGAAACTTGCTGAAAATGGCAAAATCTGATGGGTCCGTGTACACGAGAATTGTCGATTTTTTGAAATTTCGATTTTCTTCTTTAATTAAGGTTTATATTAAAGAAAACAACTAGAAAACATGTTTGCAACAGATTTCGTAGCTTCTATGTCATAGAAAACCAGAGTTATCATAGCAGAAAATAACTTGCTTTAAATAGCAAAATCTGATGGGTCCGCGTACATGAGAATTGTCGATTTTTTGAAATTTTGATTTACTTCTTTAATTAAGGTTTATATTCAAGAAAACAACTAGAAAACATGTTTGCAACAGATTTTGTAGCTTCTATGTAATAGTAAACCAGAGTTATCACAGCAGAAAGAAACTTGCTGAAAATGGCAAAATCTGATGGGTCCGCGTACACGAGAATTGTCGATTTTTTGAAATTTCGATTTTCTTCTTTAATTAAGGTTTATATTCAAGTAAAGAACTAGAAAACATGTTTGCAACAGATTTTGTAGCTTCTATGTCATAGAAAACCAGAGTTATCACAGCAGAAAGAAACTTGCTGGAAATGGCAAAATCTGATGGGTCCGCGTACACGAGAATTATCGATTTTTTGAAATTTCGATTTTCTTCTTTAATTAAAGTTTATATTCAAGAAAACAACTAGAAAACATGTTCGCAACAGATTTTGTAGCTTCTATCTCATAGAAAACCAGAGTTATCACAGCAGAAAGAAACTTGCTGAAAATGGCAAAATCTGATGGGTCCGCGTACACGAGAATTGTCGATTTTTTGAAATTTCGATTTTCTTCTTTAATAAAGGTTTATATTCAAGAAAAGAACTAGAAAACATGTTTGCAACAGATTTTGTAGCTTCTATCTCATAGAAAACCAGAGTTATCACAGCAGAAAGAAACTTGCTGAAAATGGCAAAATCTGACGGGTCCGCGTACACGATAATTGTCGATTTTTTGAAATTTCGATTTTCTTCTTTAATTAAGGTTTATATTCAAGAAAACAACTAGAAAACATGTTTGCAACAGATTTTGTAGCTTCTATGTAATAGTAAACCAGAGTTATCACAGCAGAAAGAAACTTGCTGAAAATGGCAAAATCTGATGGGTCCGCGTACACAAGAATTGCCGATTTTTTTAAATTTCGATTTTCTTCTTTAATTAAAGTTTATATTCAAGAAAACAACTAGAAAACATGTTTGCAACAGATTTTGTAGCTACTATCTCACAGAAAACCAGAGTTATCACAGCAGAAAGAAACTTGCTGAAAATGGCAAAATCTGATGGGTCCGTGTACACGACAATTGTCGATTTTTTGAAATTTCGATTTTCTTCTTTAATTAAGGTTTATATTAAAGAAAACAACTAGAAAACATGTTTGCAACAGATTTTGTAGCTTCTATCTCATAGAAAACCAGAGTTATCACAGCAGAAAGAAACTTGCTGAAAATGGCAAAATCTGATGGGTCCGCGTACACGAGAATTGTCGATTTTTTGAAATTTCGATTTTCTTCTTTAATTAAGGTTTATATTCAAGAAAACAACTAGAAAACATGTTTGCAACAGATTTTGTAGCTCCTACGTAATAGTAAACCAGAGTTATCACAGCAGAAAGAAACTTGCTTAAAATAGCAAAATCTGATGGGTCTGCGTACATGAGAATTGTCGATTTTTTTAAATTTTGATTTACTTCTTTAATTAAGGTTTATATTCAAGAAAACAACTAGAAAACATGTTTGCAACAGATTTTGTAGCTTCTAGGTAATAGTTAACCAGAGTTATCACAGCAGAAAGAAACTTGCTGAAAATGGCAAAATCTGATGGGTCCGCGTACACGAGAATTGTCGATTTTTTGAAATTTCGATTTTCTTCTTTAATTAAGGTTTATATTCAAGAAAACAACTAGAAAACATGTTTGCAACAGATTTTGTAGCTTCTATGTAATAGTAAAACAGAGTTATCACAGCAGAAAGAAACTTGCTGAAAATGGCAAAATCTGATGGGTCCGCGTACACGAGAATTGTCGATTTTTTTAAATTTTTATTTTCTTCTTTAATTAAAGTTTATATTCAAGAAAACAACTAGAAAACATGTTTGCAACAGATTTTGTAGCTTCTATCTCACAGAAAACCAGAGTTATCACAGCAGAAAGAAACTTGCTGAAAATGGCAAAATCTGATGGGTCTGTGTACACAAGAATTGTCGATTTTTTGAAATTTCGATTTTCTTCTTTAATTAAGGTTTATATTCAAGAAAACAACTAGAAAACATGTTTGCAACAGATTTTGTAGCTTCTATGTCATAGAAAACCAGAGTTATCATAGCAGAAAATAACTTGCTTAAAATAGCAAAATCTGATGGGTCCGCGTACATGAGAATTGTCGATTTTTTGAAATTTTGATTTACTTCTTTAATTAAGGTTTATATTCAAGAAAACAACTAGAAAACATGTTTGCAACAGATTTTGTAGCTTCTATGTTATAGTAAACCAGTGTTATCACAGCAGAAAGAAACTTGCTGAAAATGGCAAAATCTGATGGGTCTGCGTACACGAGAATTGTCGATTTTTTTAAATTTCGATTTTCTTCTTTAATTAAGGTTTATATTCAAGAAAAGAACTAGAAAACATGTTTGCAACAGATTTTGTAGCTTCTATGTAATAGTAAAACAGAGTTATCACAGCAGAAATAAACTTGCTAAAAATAGCAAAATCTGATGGGTCCGCGTACACGAGAATTGTCGATTTTTTGAAATTTCGATTTTCTTCTTTAATTAAGGTTTATATTCAAGAAAACAACTAGAAAACATGTTTGCAACAGATTTTGTAGCTCCTATGTAATAGTAAACCAGAGTTATCACAGCAGAAAGAAACTTGCTAAAAATGGCAAAATCTGATGGGTCCGCGTACACGAGAATTGTCGATTTTTTGAAATTTCGATTTTCTGCTTTAATTAAGGTTTATATTCAAGAAAACAACTAGAAAACATGTTTGCAACAGATTTTGTAGCTTCTATGTAATAGTAAAACAGAGTTATCACAGCAGAAAGAAACTTGCTGAAAATGGCAAAATCTGATAGGTCCGCGTACACGAGAATTGTCGATTTTTTAAAATTTCCATTTTCTTCTTTAATTAAAGTTTATATTCAAGAAAACAACTAGAAAACATGTTTGCAACAGATTTTGTAGCTTCTATCTCACAGAAAACCAGAGTTATCACAGCAGAAAGAAACTTGCTGAAAATGGCAAAATCTGATGGGTCTGTGTACACAAGAATTGTCGATTTTTTGAAATTTCGATTTTCTTCTTTAATTAAGGTTTATATTCAAGAAAACAACTAGAAAACATGTTTGCAACAGATTTTGTAGCTTCAATGTCATAGAAAACCAGAGTTATCATAGCAGAAAATAACTTGCTTAAAATAGCAAAATCTGATGGGTCCGCGTACATGAGAATTGTCGATTTTTTGAAATTTTGATTTACTTCTTTAATTAAGGTTTATATTCAAGAAAACAACTAGAAAACATGTTTGCAACAGATTTTGTAGCTTCTATGTAATAGTAAACCAGTGTTATCACAGCAGAAAGAAACTTGCTGAAAATGGCAAAATCTGATGGGTCCGCGTACACGAGAATTGTCGATTTTTTGAAATTTCGATTTTCTTCTTTAATTAAGGTTTATATTCAAGAAAAGAACTAGAAAACATGTTTGCAACAGATTTTGTAGCTTCTATGTCATAGAAAACCAGAGTTATCACAGCAGAAAGAAACTTGCTGAAAATGGCAAAATCTGATGGGTCCGCGTACACGAGAATTGTCGATTTTTTTAAATTTCGATTTTCTTCTTTAATTAAGGTTTATATTCAAGAAAACAACTAGAAAACATGTTTGCAACAGATTTTGTAGCTTCTATGTAATAGTAAACCAGAGTTATCACAGCAGAAAGAAACTTGCTGAAAATGGCAAAATCTGACGGGTCCGCGTACACGATAATTGTCGATTTTTTGAAATTTCGATTTTCTTCTTTAATTAAGGTTTATATTCAAGAAAACAACTAGAAAACATGTTTGCAACAGATTTTGTAGCTTCTATGTAATAGTAAACCAGAGTTATCACAGCAGAAAGAAACTTGCTGAAAATGGCAAAATCTGATGGGTCCGCGTACACAAGAATTGTCGATTTTTTTAAATTTCGATTTTCTTCTTTAATTAAAGTTTATATTCAAGAAAACAACTAGAAAACATGTTTGCAACAGATTTTGTAGCTTCTATCTCACAGAAAACCAGAGTTATCACAGCAGAAAGAAACTTGCTGAAAATGGCAAAATCTGATGGGTCCGTGTACACGAGAATTGTCGATTTTTTGAAATTTCGATTTTCTTCTTTAATTAAGGTTTATATTAAAGAAAACAACTAGAAAACCTGTTTGCAACAGATTTTGTAGCTTCTATGTCATAGAAAACCAGAGTTATCATAGTAGAAAATAACTTGCTTAAAATAGCAAAATCTGATGGGTCCGCGTACATGAGAATTGTCGATTTTTTTAAATTTTGATTTTCTTCTTTAATTAAAGTTTATATTCAAGAAAACAACTAGAAAACATGTTTGCAACAGATTTTGTAGCTTCTATCTCATAGAAAACCAGAGTTATCACAGCAGAAAGAAACTTGCTGAAAATGGCAAAATCTGATGGGTCCGCGTACACGAGAATTGTCGATTTTTTTAAATTTCGATTTTCTTCTTTAATTAAGGTTTATATTCAAGAAAACAACTACAAAACATGTTTGCAACAGATTTTGTAGCTCCTACGTAATAGTAAACCAGAGTTATCACAGCAGAAAGAAACTTGCTGAAAATGGCAAAATCTGATGGGTCCGCGTACATGAGAATTGTCGATTTTTTGAAATTTTGATTTACTTCTTTAATTAAGGTTTATATTCAAGAAAACAACTAGAAAACATGTTTGCAACAGATTTTGTAGCTTCTAGGTAATAGTAAACCAGAGTTATCACAGCAGAAAGAAACTTGCTGAAAATGGCAAAATCTGATGGGTTCGCGTACACGAGAATTGTCGATTTTTTGAAATTTCGATTTTCTTCTTTAATTAAGGTTTATATTCAAGAAAACAACTAGAAAACATGTTTGCAACAGATTTTGTAGCTTCTATGTAATAGTAAAACAGAGTTATCACAGCAGAAAGAAACTTGCTGAAAATGGCAAAATCTGATGGGTCCGCGTACACGAGAATTGTCGATTTTTTTAAATTTCGATTTTCTTCTTTAATTAAAGTTTATATTCAAGAAAACAACTAGAAAACATGTTTGCAACAGATTTTGTAGCTTCTATCTCACAGAAAACCAGAGTTATCACAGCAGAAAGAAACTTGCTGAAAATGGCAAAATCTGATGGGTCTGTGTACACAAGAATTGTCGATTTTTTGAAATTTCGATTTTCTTCTTTAATTAAAGTTTATATTCAAGAAAACAACTAGAAAACATGTTTGCAACAGATTTTGTAGCTTCTATGTTATAGAAAACCAGAGTTATCATAGCAGAAAATAACTTGCTTAAAATAGCAAAATCTGATGGGTCCGCGTACATGAGAATTGTCGATTTTTTGAAATTTTGATTTACTTCTTTAATTAAGGTTTATATTCAAGAAAACAACTAGAAAACATGTTTGCAACAGATTTTGTAGCTTCTATGTAATAGTAAACCAGTGTTATCACAGCAGAAAGAAACTTGCTGAAAATGGCAAAATCTGATGGGTCTGCGTACACGAGAATTGTCGATTTTTTTAAATTTCGATTTTCTTCTTTAATTAAGGTTTATATTCAAGAAAAGAACTAGAAAACATGTTTGCAACAGATTTTGTAGCTTCTATGTCATAGAAAACCAGAGTTATCACAGCAGAAAGAAACTTGCTGAAAATGGCAAAATCTGATGGGTCCGCGTACACGAGAATTGTCGATTTTTTTAAATTTCGACTTGCTCCTTTAATTAAGGTTTATATTCAAGAAAACAACTAGAAAACATGTTTGCAACAGATTTTGTAGCTTCTATGTAATAGTAAAACAGAGTTATCACAGCAGAAATAAACTTGCTAAAAATAGCAAAATCTGATGGGTCCGCGTACACGAGAATTGTCGATTTTTTGAAATTTCGATTTTCTTCTTTAATTAAGGTTTATATTCAAGAAAACAACTAGAAAACATGTTTGCAACAGATTTTGTAGCTCCTATGTAATAGTAAACCAGAGTTATCACAGCAGAAAGAAACTTGCTAAAAATGGCAAAATCTGATGGGTCCGCGTACACAAGAATTGTCGATTTTTTTAAATTTCGATTTTCTTCTTTAATTAAGGTTTATATTCAAGAAAACAACTAGAAAACATGTTTGCAACAGATTTTGTAGCTTCTATGTAATAGTAAACCAGAGTTATCACAGCAGAAAGAAACTTGCTGAAAATGGCAAAATCTGACGGGTCCGCGTACACGAGAATTGTCGATTTTTTGAAATTTCGATTTTCTTCTTTAATTAAGGTTTATATTCAAGAAAACAACTAGAAAACATGTTTGCAACAGATTTTGTAGCTTCTATGTAATAGTAAACCAGAGTTACCACAGCAGAAAGAAACTTGCTGAAAATGGCAAAATCTGATGGGTCCGCGTACACAAGAATTGTCGATTTTTTTAAATTTCCATTTTCTTCTTGAATTAAAATTTATATTCAAGAAAACAACTAGAAAACATGTTTGCAACAGATTTTGTAGCTTCTATCTCACAGAAAACCAGAGTTATCACAGCAGAAAGAAACTTGCTGAAAATGGCAAAATCTGATGGGTCCGTGTACACGAGAATTGTCGATTTTTTGAAATTTCGATTTTCTTCTTTAATTAAGGTTTATATTAAAGAAAACAACTAGAAAACATGTTTGCAACAGATTTTGTAGCTTCTATCTCATAGAAAACCAGAGTTATCATAGTAGAAAATAACTTGCTTAAAATAGCAAAATCTGATGGGTCCGCGTACATGAGAATTGTCGATTTTTTTAAATTTTGATTTTCTTCTTTAATTAAAGTTTATATTCAAGAAAACAACCAGAAAACATGTTTGCAACAGATTTTGTAGCTTCTATCTCATAGAAAACCAGAGTTATCACAGCAGAAAGAAACTTGCTGAAAATGGCAAAATCTGATGGGTCCGCGTACACGAGAATTGTCGATTTTTTGAAATTTCGATTTTCGTCTTTAATTAAGGTTTATATTCAAGAAAACAACTAGAAAACATGTTTGCAACAGATTTTGTAGCTCCTACGTAATAGTAAACCAGAGTTATCACAGCAGAAAGAAACTTGCTTAAGATAGCAAAATCTGATGGGTCCGCGTACATGAGAATTGTCGATTTTATTAAATTTTGATTTACTTCTTTAATTAAGGTTTATATTCAAGAAAACAACTAGAAAACATGTTTGCAACAGATTTTGTAGCTTCTAGGTAATAGTAAATCAGAGTTATCACAACAGAAAGAAACTTGCTGAAAATGGCAAAATCTGATGGGTCCGTGTACACGAGAATTGTCGATTTTTTGAAATTTCGATTTTCTTCTTTAATTAAGGTTTATATTCCAGAAAACAACTAGAAAACATGTTTGCAACAGATTTTGTAGCTTCTATGTAATAGTAAAACACAGTTATCACAGCAGAAAGAAACTTGCTGAAAATGGCAAAATCTGATGGGTCCGCGTACACGAGAATTGTCGATTTTTTGAAATTTCGATTTTCTTCTTTAATTAAGGTTTATATTAAAGAAAACAACTAGAAAACATGTTTGCAACAGATTTTGTAGCTTCTATCTCATAGAAAACCAGAGTTATCACAGCAGAAAGAAACTTGCTGAAAATGGCAAAATCTGATGGGTCCGCGTACACGAGAATTGTCGATTTTTTGAAATTTCGATTTTCTTCTTTAATTAAGGTTTATATTCAAGAAAACAACTAGAAAACATGTTTGCAACAGATTTTGTAGCTCCTACGTAATAGTAAACCAGAGTTATCACAGCAGAAAGAAACTTGCTTAAAATAGCAAAATCTGATGGGTCTGCGTACATGAGAATTGTCGATTTTTTTAAATTTTGATTTACTTCTTTAATTAAGGTTTATATTCAAGAAAACAACTAGAAAACATGTTTGCAACAGATTTTGTAGCTTCTAGGTAATAGTTAACCAGAGTTATCACAGCAGAAAGAAACTTGCTGAAAATGGCAAAATCTGATGGGTCCGCGTACACGAGAATTGTCGATTTTTTGAAATTTCGATTTTCTTCTTTAATTAAGGTTTATATTCAAGAAAACAACTAGAAAACATGTTTGCAACAGATTTTGTAGCTTCTATGTAATAGTAAAACAGAGTTATCACAGCAGAAAGAAACTTGCTGAAAATGGCAAAATCTGATGGGTCCGCGTACACGAGAATTGTCGATTTTTTTAAATTTTTATTTTCTTCTTTAATTAAAGTTTATATTCAAGAAAACAACTAGAAAACATGTTTGCAACAGATTTTGTAGCTTCTATCTCACAGAAAACCAGAGTTATCACAGCAGAAAGAAACTTGCTGAAAATGGCAAAATCTGATGGGTCTGTGTACACAAGAATTGTCGATTTTTTGAAATTTCGATTTTCTTCTTTAATTAAGGTTTATATTCAAGAAAACAACTAGAAAACATGTTTGCAACAGATTTTGTAGCTTCTATGTCATAGAAAACCAGAGTTATCATAGCAGAAAATAACTTGCTTAAAATAGCAAAATCTGATGGGTCCGCGTACATGAGAATTGTCGATTTTTTGAAATTTTGATTTACTTCTTTAATTAAGGTTTATATTCAAGAAAACAACTAGAAAACATGTTTGCAACAGATTTTGTAGCTTCTATGTTATAGTAAACCAGTGTTATCACAGCAGAAAGAAACTTGCTGAAAATGGCAAAATCTGATGGGTCTGCGTACACGAGAATTGTCGATTTTTTTAAATTTCGATTTTCTTCTTTAATTAAGGTTTATATTCAAGAAAAGAACTAGAAAACATGTTTGCAACAGATTTTGTAGCTTCTATGTAATAGTAAAACAGAGTTATCACAGCAGAAATAAACTTGCTAAAAATAGCAAAATCTGATGGGTCCGCGTACACGAGAATTGTCGATTTTTTGAAATTTCGATTTTCTTCTTTAATTAAGGTTTATATTCAAGAAAACAACTAGAAAACATGTTTGCAACAGATTTTGTAGCTCCTATGTAATAGTAAACCAGAGTTATCACAGCAGAAAGAAACTTGCTAAAAATGGCAAAATCTGATGGGTCCGCGTACACGAGAATTGTCGATTTTTTGAAATTTCGATTTTCTTCTTTAATTAAGGTTTATATTCAAGAAAACAACTAGAAAACATGTTTGCAACAGATTTTGTAGCTCCTATGTAATAGTAAACCAGAGTTATCACAGCAGAAAGAAACTTGCTAAAAATGGCAAAATCTGATGGGTCCGCGTACACAAGAATTGTCGATTTTTTGAAATTTCGATTTTCTTCTTTAATTAAGGTTTATATTCAAGAAAACAACTAGAAAACATGTTTGCAACAGATTTTGTAGCTTCTATGTAATAGTAAACCAGAGTTACCACAGCAGAAAGAAACTTGCTGAAAATGGCAAAATCTGATGGGTCCGCGTACACAAGAATTGTCGATTTTTTTAAATTTCCATTTTCTTCTTGAATTAAAATTTATATTCAAGAAAACAACTAGAAAACATGTTTGCAACAGATTTTGTAGCTTCTATCTCACAGAAAACCAGAGTTATCACAGCAGAAAGAAACTTGCTGAAAATGGCAAAATCTGATGGGTCCGTGTACACGAGAATTGTCGATTTTTTGAAATTTCGATTTTCTTCTTTAATTAAGGTTTATATTAAAGAAAACAACTAGAAAACATGTTTGCAACAGATTTTGTAGCTTCTATCTCATAGAAAACCAGAGTTATCATAGTAGAAAATAACTTGCTTAAAATAGCAAAATCTGATGGGTCCGCGTACATGAGAATTGTCGATTTTTTTAAATTTTGATTTTCTTCTTTAATTAAAGTTTATATTCAAGAAAACAACCAGAAAACATGTTTGCAACAGATTTTGTAGCTTCTATCTCATAGAAAACCAGAGTTATCACAGCAGAAAGAAACTTGCTGAAAATGGCAAAATCTGATGGGTCCGCGTACACGAGAATTGTCGATTTTTTGAAATTTCGATTTTCGTCTTTAATTAAGGTTTATATTCAAGAAAACAACTAGAAAACATGTTTGCAACAGATTTTGTAGCTCCTACGTAATAGTAAACCAGAGTTATCACAGCAGAAAGAAACTTGCTTAAGATAGCAAAATCTGATGGGTCCGCGTACATGAGAATTGTCGATTTTATTAAATTTTGATTTACTTCTTTAATTAAGGTTTATATTCAAGAAAACAACTAGAAAACATGTTTGCAACAGATTTTGTAGCTTCTAGGTAATAGTAAATCAGAGTTATCACAACAGAAAGAAACTTGCTGAAAATGGCAAAATCTGATGGGTCCGTGTACACGAGAATTGTCGATTTTTTGAAATTTCGATTTTCTTCTTTAATTAAGGTTTATATTCCAGAAAACAACTAGAAAACATGTTTGCAACAGATTTTGTAGCTTCTATGTAATAGTAAAACACAGTTATCACAGCAGAAAGAAACTTGCTGAAAATGGCAAAATCTGATAGGTCCGCGTACACGAGAATTGTCGATTTTTTGAAATTTCGATTTTCTTCTTTAATTAAGGTTTATATTCAAGAAAACAACTAGAAAACATGTTTGCAACAGATTTTGTAGCTTCTATCTCACAGAAAACCAGAGTGATCACAGCAGAAAGAAACTTGCTGAAAATGGCAAAATCTGATGGGTCTGTGTACACAAGAATTGTCGATTTTTTGAAATTTCGATTTTCTTCTTTAATTAAGGTTTATATTCAAGAAAACAACTAGAAAACATGTTTGCAACAGATTTTGTAGCTTCTATGTCATAGAAAACCAGAGTTATCATAGCAGAAAATAACTTGCTTAAAATAGCAAAATCTGATGGGTCCGCGTACATGAGAATTGTCGATTTTTTTAAATTTCGATTTACTTCTTTAATTAAGGTTTATATTCAAGAAAACAACTAGAAAACATGTTTGCAACAGATTTTGTAGCTTCTATGTAATAGTAAACCAGTGTTATCACAGCAGAAAGAAACTTGCTGAAAATGGCAAAATCTGATGGGTCCGCGTACACGAGAATTGTCGATTTTTTGAAATTTCGATTTTCTTCTTTAATTAAGGTTTATATTCAAGAAAACAACTAGAAAACATGTTTGCAACAGATTTTGTAGCTTCTATGTCATAGAAAACCAGAGTTATCACAGCAGAAAGAAACTTGCTGAAAATGGCAAAATCTGATGGGTCCGCGTACACGAGAATTGTCGATTTTTTTAAATTTCGATTTTCTTCTTTCATTAAAGTTTATATTCAAGAAAACAACTAGAAAACATGTTTGCAACAGATTTTGTAGCTTCTATGTAATAGTAAAACAGAGTTATCACAGCAGAAATAAACTTGCTAAAAATAGCAAAATCTGATGGGTCCGCGTACACGAGAATTGTCGATTTTTTGAAATTTTGATTTTCTTCTTTAATTAAGGTTTATATTCAAGAAAACAACTAGAAAACATGTTTGCAACAGATTTTGTAGCTCCTATGTAATAGTAAACCAGAGTTATCACAGCAGAAAGAAACTTGCTAAAAATGGCAAAATCTGATGGGTCCGCGTACACAAGAATTGTCGATTTTTTGAAATTTCGATTTTCTTCTTTAATTAAGGTTTATATTCAAGAAAACAACTAGAAAACATGTTTGCAACAGATTTTGTAGCTTCTATGTAATAGTAAACCAGAGTTACCACAGCAGAAAGAAACTTGCTGAAAATGGCAAAATCTGATGGGTCCGCGTACACAAGAATTGTCGATTTTTTTAAATTTCCATTTTCTTCTTGAATTAAAATTTATATTCAAGAAAACAACTAGAAAACATGTTTGCAACAGATTTTGTAGCTTCTATCTCACAGAAAACCAGAGTTATCACAGCAGAAAGAAACTTGCTGAAAATGGCAAAATCTGATGGGTCCGTGTACACGAGAATTGTCGATTTTTTGAAATTTCGATTTTCTTCTTTAATTAAGGTTTATATTAAAGAAAACAACTAGAAAACATGTTTGCAACAGATTTTGTAGCTTCTATCTCATAGAAAACCAGAGTTATCATAGTAGAAAATAACTTGCTTAAAATAGCAAAATCTGATGGGTCCGCGTACATGAGAATTGTCGATTTTTTTAAATTTTGATTTTCTTCTTTAATTAAAGTTTATATTCAAGAAAACAACCAGAAAACATGTTTGCAACAGATTTTGTAGCTTCTATCTCATAGAAAACCAGAGTTATCACAGCAGAAAGAAACTTGCTGAAAATGGCAAAATCTGATGGGTCCGCGTACACGAGAATTGTCGATTTTTTGAAATTTCGATTTTCGTCTTTAATTAAGGTTTATATTCAAGAAAACAACTAGAAAACATGTTTGCAACAGATTTTGTAGCTCCTACGTAATAGTAAACCAGAGTTATCACAGCAGAAAGAAACTTGCTTAAGATAGCAAAATCTGATGGGTCCGCGTACATGAGAATTGTCGATTTTATTAAATTTTGATTTACTTCTTTAATTAAGGTTTATATTCAAGAAAACAACTAGAAAACATGTTTGCAACAGATTTTGTAGCTTCTAGGTAATAGTAAATCAGAGTTATCACAACAGAAAGAAACTTGCTGAAAATGGCAAAATCTGATGGGTCCGTGTACACGAGAATTGTCGATTTTTTGAAATTTCGATTTTCTTCTTTAATTAAGGTTTATATTCCAGAAAACAACTAGAAAACATGTTTGCAACAGATTTTGTAGCTTCTATGTAATAGTAAAACACAGTTATCACAGCAGAAAGAAACTTGCTGAAAATGGCAAAATCTGATAGGTCCGCGTACACGAGAATTGTCGATTTTTTGAAATTTCGATTTTCTTCTTTAATTAAGGTTTATATTCAAGAAAACAACTAGAAAACATGTTTGCAACAGATTTTGTAGCTTCTATCTCACAGAAAACCAGAGTGATCACAGCAGAAAGAAACTTGCTGAAAATGGCAAAATCTGATGGGTCTGTGTACACAAGAATTGTCGATTTTTTGAAATTTCGATTTTCTTCTTTAATTAAGGTTTATATTCAAGAAAACAACTAGAAAACATGTTTGCAACAGATTTTGTAGCTTCTATGTCATAGAAAACCAGAGTTATCATAGCAGAAAATAACTTGCTTAAAATAGCAAAATCTGATGGGTCCGCGTACATGAGAATTGTCGATTTTTTTAAATTTCGATTTACTTCTTTAATTAAGGTTTATATTCAAGAAAACAACTAGAAAACATGTTTGCAACAGATTTTGTAGCTTCTATGTAATAGTAAACCAGTGTTATCACAGCAGAAAGAAACTTGCTGAAAATGGCAAAATCTGATGGGTCCGCGTACACGAGAATTGTCGATTTTTTGAAATTTCGATTTTCTTCTTTAATTAAGGTTTATATTCAAGAAAACAACTAGAAAACATGTTTGCAACAGATTTTGTAGCTTCTATGTCATAGAAAACCAGAGTTATCACAGCAGAAAGAAACTTGCTGAAAATGGCAAAATCTGATGGGTCCGCGTACACGAGAATTGTCGATTTTTTTAAATTTCGATTTTCTTCTTTCATTAAAGTTTATATTCAAGAAAACAACTAGAAAACATGTTTGCAACAGATTTTGTAGCTTCTATGTAATAGTAAAACAGAGTTATCACAGCAGAAATAAACTTGCTAAAAATAGCAAAATCTGATGGGTCCGCGTACACGAGAATTGTCGATTTTTTGAAATTTTGATTTTCTTCTTTAATTAAGGTTTATAATCAAGAAAACAACTAGAAAACATGTTTGCAACAGAGTTTGTAGCTTCTATGTAATAGTAAACCAGAGTTATCACAGCAGAAAGAAACTTGCTGAAAATGGCAAAATCTGATGGGTCCGCGTACACGAGAATTGTCGATATTTTTAAATTTCGATTTTCTTCTTTAATTAAAGTTTATATTCAAGAAAACAACTAGAAAACATGTTTGCAACAGATTTTGTAGCTTCTATCTCACAGAAAACCAGAGTTATCACAGCAGAAAGAAACTTGCTGAAAATGGCAAAATCTGATGGGTCCGTGTACACGAGAATTGTCGATTTTTTGAAATTTCGATTTTCTTCTTTAATTAAGGTTTATATTCAAGAAAACAACTAGAAAACATGTTTGCAACAGATTTTGTAGCTTCTATGTCATAGAAAACCAGAGTTATCATAGCAGAAAATAACTTGCTTAAAATAGCAAAATCTGATGGGTCCGCGTACATGAGAATTGTCGATTTTTTGAAATTTTGATTTACTTCTTTAATTAAGGTTTATATTACCCAAAACAACTAGAAAACATGTTTGCAACAGATTTTGTAGCTTCTATGTAATAGTAAACCAGAGTTATCACAGCAGAAAGAAACTTGCTAAAAATGGCAAAATCTGATGGGTCCGCGTACATGAGAATTGTCGATTTTTTGAAATTTCGATTTTCTTCTTTAATTAAGGTGTATATTCAAGAAAACAACTAGAAAACATGTTTGCAACAGATTTTGTAGCTTCTATGTCATAGAAAACCAGAGTTATCATAGCAGAAAATAACTTGCTTAAAATAGCAAAATCTGATGGGTCCGCGTACATGAGAATTGTCGATTTTTTGAAATTTTGATTTACTTCTTTAATTAAGGTTTATATTCAAGAAAACAACTAGAAAACATGTTTGCAACAGATTTTGTAGCTTCTATGTCATAGAAAACCAGAGTTATCACAGCAGAAAGAAACTTGCTGAAAATGGCAAAATCTGATGGGTCCGCGTACACGAGAATTGTCGATTTTTTGAAATTTCGATTTACTTCTTTAATTAAGGTTTATATTACCCAAAACAACTAGAAAACATGTTTGCAACAGATTTTGTAGCTTCTATGTCATAGAAAACCAGAGTTATCATAGCAGAAAATAACTTGCTTTAAATAGCAAAATCTGATGTGTCCGCGTACATGAGAATTGTCGATTTTTTGAAATTTTGATTTACTTCTTTAATTAAGGTTTATATTCAAGAAAACAACTAGAAAACATATTTGCAACAGATTTTGTAGCTTCTATGTAATAGTAAACCAGAGTTATCACAGCAGAAAGAAACTTGCTGAAAATGGCAAAATCTGATGGGTCCGCGTACACGAGAATTGTCGATTTTTTGAAATTTCGATTTTCTTCTTTAATTAAGGTTTATATTCAAGAAAACAACTAGAAAACATGTTTGCAAAAGATTTTGTAGCTTCTATGTCATAGAAAACCAGAGTTATCACAGCAGAAAGAAACTTGCTGAAAATGGCAAAATCTGATGGGTCCGCATACACGAGAATTGTCGATTTTTTTAAATTTCGATTTTCTTCTTTAATTAAAGTTTATATTCAAGAAAACAACTAGAAAACATGTTCGCAACAGATTTTGTAGCTTCTATCTCATAGAAAACCAGAGTTATCACAGCAGAAAGAAACTTGCTGAAAATGGCAAAATCTGATGGGTCCGCGTACACGAGAATTGTCGATTTTTTGAAATTTCGATTTTCTCCTTTAATTAAGGTTTATATTCAAGAAAAGAACTAGAAAACATGTTTGCAACAGATTTTGTAGCTTCTATGTCATAGAAAACCAGAGTTATCACAGCAGAAAGAAACTTGCTGAAAATGGCAAAATCTGATGGGTCCGCGTACACGAGAATTGTCGATTTTTTTAAATTTCGATTTTCTTCTTTAATTAAGGTTTATATTCAAGAAAACAACTAGAAAACATGTTTGCAACAGATTTTGTAGCTTCTATCTCATAGAAAACCAGAGTTATCACAGCAGAAAGAAACTTGCTGAAAATGGCAAAATCTGATGGGTCCGCGTACACGAGAATTGTCGATTTTTTGAAATTTCGATTTTCTTCTTTAATTAAGGTTTATATTCAAGAAAACAACTAGAAAACATGTTTGCAACAGATTTTGTAGCTCCTATGTAATAGTAAACCAGAGTTATCACAGCAGAAAGAAACTTGCTAAAAATGGCAAAATCTGATGGGTCCGCGTACACAAGAATTGTCGATTTTTTTAAATTTCGATTTTCTTCTTTAATTAAGGTTTATATTCAAGAAAACAACTAGAAAACATGTTTGCAACAGATTTTGTAGCTTCTATGTAATAGTAAACCAGAGTTATCACAGCAGAAAGAAACTTGCTGAAAATGGCAAAATCTGATGGGTCCGCGTACACGAGAATTGTCGATTTTTTGAAATTTCGATTTTCGTCTTTAATTAAGGTTTATATTCAAGAAAAGAACTAGAAAACATGTTTGCAACAGATTTTGTAGCTCCTACGTAATAGTAAACCAGAGTTATCACAGCAGAAAGAAACTTGCTTAAAATAGCAAAATCTGATGGGTCCGCGTACATGAGAATTGTCGATTTTTTGAAATTTTGATTTACTTCTTTAATTAAGGTTTATATTCAAGAAAACAACTAGAAAACATGTTTGCAACAGATTTTGTAGCTTCTAGGTAATAGTAAACCAGAGTTATCACAGCAGAAAGAAACTTGCTGAAAATGGCAAAATCTGATGGGTCCGCGTACACGAGAATTGTCGATTTTTTGAAATTTCGATTTTCTTCTTTAATTAAGGTTTATATTCAAGAAAACAACTAGAAAACATGTTTGCAACAGATTTTGTAGCTTCTATGTAATAGTAAAACAGAGTTATCACAGCAGAAAGAAACTTGCTGAAAATGGCAAAATCTGATGGGTCCGCGTACACGAGAATTGTCGATTTTTTGAAATTTCGATTTTCTTCTTTAATTAAGGTTTATATTCAAGAAAACAACTAGAAAACATGTTTGCAACAGATTTTGTAGCTTCTATCTCACAGAAAACCAGAGTGATCACAGCAGAAAGAAACTTGCTGAAAATGGCAAAATCTGATGGGTCTGTGTACACAAGAATTGTCGATTTTTTGAAATTTCGATTTTCTTCTTTAATTAAGGTTTATATTCAAGAAAACAACTAGAAAACATGTTTGCAACAGATTTTGTAGCTTCTATGTCATAGAAAACCAGAGTTATCATAGCAGAAAATAACTTGCTTAAAATAGCAAAATCTGATGGGTCCGCGTACATGAGAATTGTCGATTTTTTGAAATTTTGATTTACTTCTTTAATTAAGGTTTATATTCAAGAAAATAACTAGAAAAAATGTTTGCAACAGATTTTGTAGCTTCTATGTAATAGTAAACCAGTGTTATCACAGCAGAAAGAAACTTGCTGAAAATGGCAAAATCTGATGGGTCTGCGTACACGAGAATTGTCGATTTTTTGAAATTTCGATTTTCTTCTTTAATTAAGGTTTATATTCAAGAAAAGAACTAGAAAACATGTTTGCAACAGATTTTGTAGCTTCTATGTCATAGAAAACCAGAGTTATCACAGCAGAAAGAAACTTGCTGAAAATGGCAAAATCTGATGGGTCCGCGTACACGAGAATTGTCGATTTTTTTAAATTTCGATTTTCTTCTTTAATTAAGGTTTATATTCAAGAAAACAACTAGAAAACATGTTTGCAACAGATTTTGTAGCTTCTATGTAATAGTAAAACAGAGTTATCACAGCAGAAATAAACTTGCTAAAAATAGCAAAATCTGATGGGTCCGCGTACACGAGAATTGTCGATTTTTTGAAATTTTGATTTACTTCTTTAATTAAGGTTTATATTACCCAAAACAACTAGAAAACATGTTTGCAACAGATTTTGTAGCTTCTATGTAATAGTAAACCAGAGTTATCACAGCAGAAAGAAACTTGCTAAAAATGGCAAAATCTGATGGGTCCGCGTACATGAGAATTGTCGATTTTTTGAAATTTCGATTTTCTTCTTTAATTAAGGTGTATATTCAAGAAAACAACTAGAAAACATGTTTGCAACAGATTTTGTAGCTTCTATGTCATAGAAAACCAGAGTTATCATAGCAGAAAATAACTTGCTTAAAATAGCAAAATCTGATGGGTCCGCGTACATGAGAATTGTCGATTTTTTGAAATTTTGATTTACTTCTTTAATTAAGGTTTATATTCAAGAAAACAACTAGAAAACATGTTTGCAACAGATTTTGTAGCTTCTATGTCATAGAAAACCAGAGTTATCACAGCAGAAAGAAACTTGCTGAAAATGGCAAAATCTGATGGGTCCGCGTACACGAGAATTGTCGATTTTTTGAAATTTCGATTTACTTCTTTAATTAAGGTTTATATTACCCAAAACAACTAGAAAACATGTTTGCAACAGATTTTGTAGCTTCTATGTCATAGAAAACCAGAGTTATCATAGCAGAAAATAACTTGCTTTAAATAGCAAAATCTGATGTGTCCGCGTACATGAGAATTGTCGATTTTTTGAAATTTTGATTTACTTCTTTAATTAAGGTTTATATTCAAGAAAACAACTAGAAAACATGTTTGCAACAGATTTTGTAGCTTCTATGTAATAGTAAACCAGAGTTATCACAGCAGAAAGAAACTTGCTGAAAATGGCAAAATCTGATGGGTCCGCGTACACGAGAATTGTCGATTTTTTGAAATTTCGATTTTCTTCTTTAATTAAGGTTTATATTCAAGAAAAGAACTAGAAAACATGTTTGCAAAAGATTTTGTAGCTTCTATGTCATAGAAAACCAGAGTTATCACAGCAGAAAGAAACTTGCTGAAAATGGCAAAATCTGATGGGTCCGCGTACACGAGAGTGTCGATTTTTTTAAATTTCGATTTTCTTCTTTAATTAAAGTTTATATTCAAGAAAACAACTAGAAAACATGTTCGCAACAGATTTTGTAGCTTCTATCTCATAGAAAACCAGAGTTATCACAGCAGAAAGAAACTTGCTGAAAATGGCAAAATCTGATGGGTCCGCGTACACGAGAATTGTCGATTTTTTTAAATTTCGATTTTCTTCTTTAATTAAGGTTTATATTCAAGAAAAGAACTAGAAAACATGTTTGCAACAGATTTTGTAGCTTCTATGTCATAGAAAACCAGAGTTATCACAGCAGAAAGAAACTTGCTGAAAATGGCAAAATCTGATGGGTCCGCGTACACGAGAATTGTCGATTTTTTTAAATTTCGATTTTCTTCTTTAATTAAAGTTTATATTCAAGAAAACAACTAGAAAACATGTTTGCAACAGATTTTGTAGCTTCTATCTCATAGAAAACCAGAGTTATCACAGCAGAAAGAAACTTGCTTAAGATAGCAAAATCTGATGGGTCCGCGTACATGAGAATTGTCGATTTTATTAAATTTTGATTTACTTCTTTAATTAAGGTTTATATTCAAGAAAACAACTAGAAAACATGTTTGCAACAGATTTTGTAGCTTCTAGGTAATAGTAAATCAGAGTTATCACAGCAGAAAGAAACTTGCTGAAAATGGCAAAATCTGATGGGTCCGTGTACACGAGAATTGTCGATTTTTTGAAATTTCGATTTTCTTCTTTAATTAAGGTTTATATTCAAGAAAACAACTAGAAAACATGTTTGCAACAGATTTTGTAGCTTCTATGTAATAGTAAAACAGAGTTATCACAGCAGAAAGAAACTTGCTGAAAATGGCAAAATCTGATAGGTCCGCGTACACGAGAATTGTCGATTTTTTGAAATTTCGATTTTCTTCTTTAATTAAGGTTTATATTCAAGAAAACAACTAGAAAACATGTTTGCAACAGATTTTGTAGCTTCTATCTCATAGAAAACCAGAGTGATCACAGCAGAAAGAAACTTGCTGAAAATGGCAAAATCTGATGGGTCTGTGTACACAAGAATTGTCGATTTTTTGAAATTTCGATTTTCTTCTTTAATTAAGGTTTATATTCAAGAAAACAACTAGAAAACATGTTTGCAACAGATTTTGTAGCTTCTATGTCATAGAAAACCAGAGTTATCATAGCAGAAAATAACTTGCTTAAAATAGCAAAATCTGATGGGTCCGCGTACATGAGAATTGTCGATTTTTTTAAATTTCGATTTACTTCTTTAATTAAGGTTTATATTCAAGAAAACAACTAGAAAACATGTTTGCAACAGATTTTGTAGCTTCTATGTAATAGTAAACCAGTGTTATCACAGCAGAAAGAAACTTGCTGAAAATGGCAAAATCTGATGGGTCCGCGTACACGAGAATTGTCGATTTTTTGAAATTTCGATTTTCTTCTTTAATTAAGGTTTATATTCAAGAAAACAACTAGAAAACATGTTTGCAACAGATTTTGTAGCTTCTATCTCATAGAAAACCAGAGTTATCACAGCAGAAAGAAACTTGCTGAAAATGGCAAAATCTGATGGGTCCGCGTACACGAGAATTGTCGATTTTTTTAAATTTCGATTTTCTTCTTTAATTAAAGTTTATATTCAAGAAAACAACTAGAAAACATGTTTGCAACAGATTTTGTAGCTTCTATGTAATAGTAAAACAGAGTTATCACAGCAGAAATAAACTTGCTAAAAATAGCAAAATCTGATGGGTCCGCGTACACGAGAATTGTCGATTTTTTGAAATTTTGATTTTCTTCTTTAATTAAGGTGTATATTCAAGAAAACAACTAGAAAACATGTTTGCAACAGATTTTGTAGCTTCTATGTCATAGAAAACCAGAGTTATCATAGCAGAAAATAACTTGCTTAAAATAGCAAAATCTGATGGGTCCGCGTACATGAGAATTGTCGATTTTTTGAAATTTTGATTTACTTCTTTAATTAAGGTTTATATTCAAGAAAACAACTAGAAAACATGTTTGCAACAGATTTTGTAGCTTCTATGTCATAGAAAACCAGAGTTATCACAGCAGAAAGAAACTTGCTGAAAATGGCAAAATCTGATGGGTCCGCGTACACGAGAATTGTCGATTTTTTGAAATTTCGATTTACTTCTTTAATTAAGGTTTATATTACCCAAAACAACTAGAAAACATGTTTGCAACAGATTTTGTAGCTTCTATGTCATAGAAAACCAGAGTTATCATAGCAGAAAATAACTTGCTTTAAATAGCAAAATCTGATGTGTCCGCGTACATGAGAATTGTCGATTTTTTGAAATTTTGATTTACATCTTTAATTAAGGTTTATATTCAAGAAAACAACTAGAAAACATATTTGCAACAGATTTTGTAGCTTCTATGTAATAGTAAACCAGAGTTATCACAGCAGAAAGAAACTTGCTGAAAATGGCAAAATCTGATGGGTCCGCGTACACGAGAATTGTCGATTTTTTGAAATTTCGATTTTCTTCTTTAATTAAGGTTTATATTCAAGAAAACAACTAGAAAACATGTTTGCAAAAGATTTTGTAGCTTCTATGTCATAGAAAACCAGAGTTATCACAGCAGAAAGAAACTTGCTGAAAATGGCAAAATCTGATGGGTCCGCATACACGAGAATTGTCGATTTTTTTAAATTTCGATTTTCTTCTTTAATTAAAGTTTATATTCAAGAAAACAACTAGAAAACATGTTCGCAACAGATTTTGTAGCTTCTATCTCATAGAAAACCAGAGTTATCACAGCAGAAAGAAACTTGCTGAAAATGGCAAAATCTGATGGGTCCGCGTACACGAGAATTGTCGATTTTTTGAAATTTCGATTTTCTCCTTTAATTAAGGTTTATATTCAAGAAAAGAACTAGAAAACATGTTTGCAACAGATTTTGTAGCTTCTATGTCATAGAAAACCAGAGTTATCACAGCAGAAAGAAACTTGCTGAAAATGGCAAAATCTGATGGGTCCGCGTACACGAGAATTGTCGATTTTTTTAAATTTCGATTTTCTTCTTTAATTAAAGTTTATATTCAAGAAAACAACTAGAAAACATGTTTGCAACAGATTTTGTAGCTTCTATCTCATAGAAAACCAGAGTTATCACAGCAGAAAGAAACTTGCTGAAAATGGCAAAATCTGATGGGTCCGCGTACACGAGAATTGTCGATTTTTTGAAATTTCGATTTTCTTCTTTAATTAAGGTTTATATTCAAGAAAACAACTAGAAAACATGTTTGCAACAGATTTTGTAGCTCCTATGTAATAGTAAACCAGAGTTATCACAGCAGAAAGAAACTTGCTAAAAATGGCAAAATCTGATGGGTCCGCGTACACAAGAATTGTCGATTTTTTTAAATTTCGATTTTCTTCTTTAATTAAGGTTTATATTCAAGAAAACAACTAGAAAACATGTTTGCAACAGATTTTGTAGCTTCTATGTAATAGTAAACCAGAGTTATCACAGCAGAAAGAAACTTGCTGAAAATGGCAAAATCTGATGGGTCCGCGTACACGAGAAGTGTCGATTTTTTGAAATTTCGATTTTCGTCTTTAATTAAGGTTTATATTCAAGAAAACAACTAGAAAACATGTTTGCAACAGATTTTGTAGCTCCTACGTAATAGTAAACCAGAGTTATCACAGCAGAAAGAAACTTGCTTAAAATAGCAAAATCTGATGGGTCCGCGTACACGAGAATTGTCGATTTTTTGAAATTTCGATTTTCTTCTTTAATTAAGGTTTATATTCAAGAAAACAACTAGAAAACATGTTTGCAACAGATTTTGTAGCTTCTATGTAATAGTAAAACAGAGTTATCACAGCAGAAAGAAACTTGCTGAAAATGGCAAAATCTGATGGGTCCGCGTACACGAGAATTGTCGATTTTTTGAAATTTCGATTTTCTTCTTTAATTAAGGTTTATATTCAAGAAAACAACTAGAAAACATGTTTGCAACAGATTTTGTAGCTTCTATCTCACAGAAAACCAGAGTGATCACAGCAGAAAGAAACTTGCTGAAAATGGCAAAATCTGATGGGTCTGTGTACACAAGAATTGTCGATTTTTTGAAATTTCGATTTTCTTCTTTAATTAAGGTTTATATTCAAGAAAACAACTAGAAAACATGTTTGCAACAGATTTTGTAGCTTCTATGTCATAGAAAACCAGAGTTATCATAGCAGAAAATAACTTGCTTAAAATAGCAAAATCTGATGGGTCCGCGTACATGAGAATTGTCGATTTTTTGAAATTTTGATTTACTTCTTTAATTAAGGTTTATATTCAAGAAAACAACTAGAAAACATGTTTGCAACAGATTTTGTAGCTTCTATGTAATAGTAAACCAGTGTTATCACAGCAGAAAGAAACTTGCTGAAAATGGCAAAATCTGATGGGTCTGCGTACACGAGAATTGTCGATTTTTTCAAATTTCGATTTTCTTCTTTAATTAAGGTTTATATTCAAGAAAAGAACTAGAAAACATGTTTGCAACAGATTTTGTAGCTTCTATGTAATAGTAAACCAGAGTTATCACAGCAGAAAGAAACTTGCTGAAAATGGCAAAATCTGATGGGTCCGCGTACACGAGAATTGTCGATTTTTTGAAATTTCGATTTTCTTCTTTAATTAAGGTTTATATTCAAGAAAACAACTAGAAAACATGTTTGCAACAGATTTTGTAGCTTCTATCTCATAGAAAACCAGAGTTATCACAGCAGAAAGAAACTTGCTGAAAATGGCAAAATCTGATGGGTCTGCGTACACGAGAATTGTCGATTTTTTGAAATTTCGATTTTCTTCTTTCATTAAGGTTTATATTCAAGAAAACAACTAGAAAACATGTTTGCAACAGATTTTGTAGCTTCTATGTAATAGTAAACCAGAGTTATCACAGCAGAAAGAAACTTGCTGAAAATGGCAAAATCTGATGGGTCTGCGTACATGAGAATTGTCGATTTTTTGAAATTTTGATTTACTTCTTTAATTAAGGTTTATATTCAAGAAAACAACTAGAAAACATGTTTGCAACAGATTTTGTAGCTTCTAGGTAATAGTAAACCAGAGTTATCACAGCAGAAAGAAACTTGCTGAAAATGGCAAAATCTGATGGGTCCGCGTACACGAGAATTGTCGATTTTTTGAAATTTCGATTTTCTTCTTTAATTAAGGTTTATATTCAAGAAAACAACTAGAAAACATGTTTGCAACAGATTTTGTAGCTTCTATGTAATAGTAAAACAGAGTTATCACAGCAGAAAGAAACTTTCTGAAAATGGCAAAATCTGATGGGTCCGCGTACACGAGAATTGTCGATTTTTTTAAATTTCGATTTTCTTCTTTTATTAAGGTGTATATTCAAGAAAACAACTAGAAAACATGTTTGCAACAGATTTTGTAGCTTCTATGTCATAGAAAACCAGAGTTATCATAGCAGAAAATAACTTGCTTAAAATAGCAAAATCTGATGGGTCCGTGTACATGAGAATTGTCGATTTTTTGAAATTTTGATTTACTTCTTTAATTAAAGTTTATATTCAAGAAAACAACTAGAAAACATGTTTGCAACAGATTTTGTAGCTTCTATCTCATAGAAAACCAGAGTTATCACAGCAGAAAGAAACTTGCTGAAAATGGCAAAATCTGATGGGTCCGCGTACACGAGAATTGTCGATTTTTTGAAATTTCGATTTTCTTCTTTAATTAAGGTTTATATTCAAGAAAACAACTAGAAAACATGTTTGCAACAGATTTTGTAGCTCCTATGTAATAGTAAACCAGAGTTATCACAGCAGAAAGAAACTTGCTAAAAATGGCAAAATCTGATGGGTCCGCGTACACAAGAATTGTCGATTTTTTTAAATTTCGATTTTCTTCTTTAATTAAGGTTTATATTCAAGAAAACAACTAGAAAACATGTTTGCAACAGATTTTGTAGCTTCTATGTAATAGTAAACCAGAGTTATCACAGCAGAAAGAAACTTGCTGAAAATGGCAAAATCTGATGGGTCCGCGTACACGAGAAGTGTCGATTTTTTGAAATTTCGATTTTCGTCTTTAATTAAGGTTTATATTCAAGAAAACAACTAGAAAACATGTTTGCAACAGATTTTGTAGCTCCTACGTAATAGTAAACCAGAGTTATCACAGCAGAAAGAAACTTGCTTAAAATAGCAAAATCTGATGGGTCCGCGTACACGAGAATTGTCGATTTTTTGAAATTTCGATTTTCTTCTTTAATTAAGGTTTATATTCAAGAAAACAACTAGAAAACATGTTTGCAACAGATTTTGTAGCTTCTATGTAATAGTAAAACAGAGTTATCACAGCAGAAAGAAACTTGCTGAAAATGGCAAAATCTGATGGGTCCGCGTACACGAGAATTGTCGATTTTTTGAAATTTCGATTTTCTTCTTTAATTAAGGTTTATATTCAAGAAAACAACTAGAAAACATGTTTGCAACAGATTTTGTAGCTTCTATCTCACAGAAAACCAGAGTGATCACAGCAGAAAGAAACTTGCTGAAAATGGCAAAATCTGATGGGTCTGTGTACACAAGAATTGTCGATTTTTTGAAATTTCGATTTTCTTCTTTAATTAAGGTTTATATTCAAGAAAACAACTAGAAAACATGTTTGCAACAGATTTTGTAGCTTCTATGTCATAGAAAACCAGAGTTATCATAGCAGAAAATAACTTGCTTAAAATAGCAAAATCTGATGGGTCCGCGTACATGAGAATTGTCGATTTTTTGAAATTTTGATTTACTTCTTTAATTAAGGTTTATATTCAAGAAAACAACTAGAAAACATGTTTGCAACAGATTTTGTAGCTTCTATGTAATAGTAAACCAGTGTTATCACAGCAGAAAGAAACTTGCTGAAAATGGCAAAATCTGATGGGTCTGCGTACACGAGAATTGTCGATTTTTTCAAATTTCGATTTTCTTCTTTAATTAAGGTTTATATTCAAGAAAAGAACTAGAAAACATGTTTGCAACAGATTTTGTAGCTTCTATGTAATAGTAAACCAGAGTTATCACAGCAGAAAGAAACTTGCTGAAAATGGCAAAATCTGATGGGTCCGCGTACACGAGAATTGTCGATTTTTTGAAATTTCGATTTTCTTCTTTAATTAAGGTTTATATTCAAGAAAACAACTAGAAAACATGTTTGCAACAGATTTTGTAGCTTCTATCTCATAGAAAACCAGAGTTATCACAGCAGAAAGAAACTTGCTGAAAATGGCAAAATCTGATGGGTCTGCGTACACGAGAATTGTCGATTTTTTGAAATTTCGATTTTCTTCTTTCATTAAGGTTTATATTCAAGAAAACAACTAGAAAACATGTTTGCAACAGATTTTGTAGCTTCTATGTAATAGTAAACCAGAGTTATCACAGCAGAAAGAAACTTGCTGAAAATGGCAAAATCTGATGGGTCTGCGTACATGAGAATTGTCGATTTTTTGAAATTTTGATTTACTTCTTTAATTAAGGTTTATATTCAAGAAAACAACTAGAAAACATGTTTGCAACAGATTTTGTAGCTTCTAGGTAATAGTAAACCAGAGTTATCACAGCAGAAAGAAACTTGCTGAAAATGGCAAAATCTGATGGGTCCGCGTACACGAGAATTGTCGATTTTTTGAAATTTCGATTTTCTTCTTTAATTAAGGTTTATATTCAAGAAAACAACTAGAAAACATGTTTGCAACAGATTTTGTAGCTTCTATGTAATAGTAAAACAGAGTTATCACAGCAGAAAGAAACTTTCTGAAAATGGCAAAATCTGATGGGTCCGCGTACACGAGAATTGTCGATTTTTTTAAATTTCGATTTTCTTCTTTTATTAAGGTGTATATTCAAGAAAACAACTAGAAAACATGTTTGCAACAGATTTTGTAGCTTCTATGTCATAGAAAACCAGAGTTATCATAGCAGAAAATAACTTGCTTAAAATAGCAAAATCTGATGGGTCCGTGTACATGAGAATTGTCGATTTTTTGAAATTTTGATTTACTTCTTTAATTAAAGTTTATATTCAAGAAAACAACTAGAAAACATGTTTGCAACAGATTTTGTAGCTTCTATCTCATAGAAAACCAGAGTTATCACAGCAGAAAGAAACTTGCTGAAAATGGCAAAATCTGATGGGTCCGCGTACACGAGAATTGTCGATTTTTTGAAATTTCGATTTTCTTCTTTAATTAAGGTTTATATTCAAGAAAACAACTAGAAAACATGTTTGCAACAGATTTTGTAGCTCCTATGTAATAGTAAACCAGAGTTATCACAGCAGAAAGAAACTTGCTAAAAATGGCAAAATCTGATGGGTCCGCGTACACAAGAATTGTCGATTTTTTTAAATTTCGATTTTCTTCTTTAATTAAGGTTTATATTCAAGAAAACAACTAGAAAACATGTTTGCAACAGATTTTGTAGCTTCTATGTAATAGTAAACCAGAGTTATCACAGCAGAAAGAAACTTGCTGAAAATGGCAAAATCTGATGGGTCCGCGTACACGAGAAGTGTCGATTTTTTGAAATTTCGATTTTCGTCTTTAATTAAGGTTTATATTCAAGAAAACAACTAGAAAACATGTTTGCAACAGATTTTGTAGCTCCTACGTAATAGTAAACCAGAGTTATCACAGCAGAAAGAAACTTGCTTAAAATAGCAAAATCTGATGGGTCCGCGTACATGAGAATTGTCGATTTTTTGAAATTTTGATTTACTTCTTTAATTAAGGTTTATATTCAAGAAAACAACTAGAAAACATGTTTGCAACAGATTTTGTAGCTTCTAAGTAAAAGTAAACCAGAGTTATCACAGCAGAAAGAAACTTGCTGAAAATGGCAAAATCTGATGGGTCCGCGTACACGAGAATTGTCGATTTTTTGAAATTTCGATTTTCTTCTTTAATTAAGGTTTATATTCAAGAAAACAACTAGAAAACATGTTTGCAACAGATTTTGTAGCTTCTATGTAATAGTAAAACAGAGTTATCACAGCAGAAAGAAACTTGCTGAAAATGGCAAAATCTGATGGGTCCGCGTACACGAGAATTGTCGATTTTTTTAAATTTCGATTTTCTTCTTTAATTAAGGTTTATATTCAAGAAAACAACTAGAAAACATGTTTGCAACAGATTTTGTAGCTTCTATCTCACAGAAAACCAGAGTGATCACAGCAGAAAGAAACTTGCTGAAAATGGCAAAATCTGATGGGTCTGTGTACACAAGAATTGTCGATTTTTTGAAATTTCGATTTTCTTCTTTAATTAAGGTTTATATTCAAGAAAACAACTAGAAAACATGTTTGCAACAGATTTTGTAGCTTCTATGTCATAGAAAACCAGAGTTGTCATAGCAGAAAATAACTTGCTTAAAATAGCAAAATCTGATGGGTCCGCGTACATGAGAATTGTCGATTTTTTGAAATTTTGATTTACTTCTTTAATTAAGGTTTATATTCAAGAAAACAACTAGAAAACATGTTTGCAACAGATTTTGTAGCTTCTATGTAATAGTAAACCAGTGTTATCACAGCAGAAAGAAACTTGCTGAAAATGGCAAAATCTGATGGGTCTGCGTACACGAGAATTGTCGATTTTTTGAAATTTCGATTTTCTTCTTTAATTAAGGTTTATATTCAAGAAAAGAACTAGAAAACATGTTTGCAACAGATTTTGTAGCTTCTATGTAATAGTAAACCAGAGTTATCACAGCAGAAAGAAACTTGCTAAAAATGGCAAAATCTGATGGGTCCGCGTACATGAGAATTGTCGATTTTTTGAAATTTCGATTTTCTTCTTTAATTAAGGTGTATATTCAAGAAAACAACTAGAAAACATGTTTGCAACAGATTTTGTAGCTTCTATGTCATAGAAAACCAGAGTTATCATAGCAGAAAATAACTTGCTTAAAATAGCAAAATCTGATGGGTCCGCGTACATGAGAATTGTCGATTTTTTGAAATTTTGATTTACTTCTTTAATTAAGGTTTATATTCAAGAAAACAACTAGAAAACATGTTTGCAACAGATTTTGTAGCTTCTAGGTAATAGTAAACCAGAGTTATCACAGCAGAAAGAAACTTGCTGAAAATGGCAAAATCTGATGGGTCCGCGTACACGAGAATTGTCGATTTTTTGAAATTTCGATTTTCTTCTTTAATTAAGGTTTATATTCAAGAAAACAACTAGAAAACATGTTTGCAACAGATTTTGTAGCTTCTATGTAATAGTAAAACAGAGTTATCACAGCAGAAAGAAACTTGCTGAAAATGGCAAAATCTGATGGGTCCGCGTACACGAGAATTGTCGATTTTTTGAAATTTCGATTTTCTTCTTTAATTAAGGTTTATATTCAAGAAAACAACTAGAAAACATGTTTGCAACAGATTTTGTAGCTTCTATCTCACAGAAAACCAGAGTGATCACAGCAGAAAGAAACTTGCTGAAAATGGCAAAATCTGATGGGTCTGTGTACACAAGAATTGTCGATTTTTTGAAATTTCGATTTTCTTCTTTAATTAAGGTTTATATTCAAGAAAACAACTAGAAAACATGTTTGCAACAGATTTTGTAGCTTCTATGTCATAGAAAACCAGAGTTATCATAGCAGAAAATAACTTGCTTAAAATAGCAAAATCTGATGGGTCCGCGTACATGAGAATTGTCGATTTTTTGAAATTTTGATTTACTTCTTTAATTAAGGTTTATATTCAAGAAAACAACTAGAAAACATGTTTGCAACAGATTTTGTAGCTTCTATGTAATAGTAAACCAGTGTTATCACAGCAGAAAGAAACTTGCTGAAAATGGCAAAATCTGATGGGTCTGCGTACACGAGAATTGTCGATTTTTTGAAATTTCGATTTTCTTCTTTAATTAAGGTTTATATTCAAGAAAACAACTAGAAAACATGTTTGCAACAGATTTTGTAGCTTCTATGTAATAGTAAACCAGAGTTATCACAGCAGAAAGAAACTTGCTAAAAATGGCAAAATCTGATGGGTCCGCGTACATGAGAATTGTCGATTTTTTGAAATTTCGATTTTCTTCTTTAATTAAGGTGTATATTCAAGAAAACAACTAGAAAACATGTTTGCAACAGATTTTGTAGCTTCTATGTCATAGAAAACCAGAGTTATCATAGCAGAAAATAACTTGCTTAAAATAGCAAAATCTGATGGGTCCGCGTACATGAGAATTGTCGATTTTTTGAAATTTTGATTTACTTCTTTAATTAAGGTTTATATTCAAGAAAACAACTAGAAAACATGTTTGCAACAGATTTTGTAGCTTCTATGTCATAGAAAACCAGAGTTATCACAGCAGAAAGAAACTTGCTGAAAATGGCAAAATCTGATGGGTCCGCGTACACGAGAATTGTCGATTTTTTGAAATTTCGATTTACTTCTTTAATTAAGGTTTATATTACCCAAAACAACTAGAAAACATGTTTGCAACAGATTTTGTAGCTTCTATGTCATAGAAAACCAGAGTTATCATAGCAGAAAATAACTTGCTTTAAATAGCAAAATCTGATGTGTCCGCGTACATGAGAATTGTCGATTTTTTGAAATTTTGATTTACTTCTTTAATTAAGGTTTATATTCAAGAAAACAACTAGAAAACATATTTGCAACAGATTTTGTAGCTTCTATGTAATAGTAAACCAGAGTTATCACAGCAGAAAGAAACTTGCTGAAAATGGCAAAATCTGATGGGTCCGCGTACACGAGAATTGTCGATTTTTTGAAATTTCGATTTTCTTCTTTAATTAAGGTTTATATTCAAGAAAAGAACTAGAAAACATGTTTGCAAAAGATTTTGTAGCTTCTATGTCATAGAAAACCAGAGTTATCACAGCAGAAAGAAACTTGCTGAAAATGGCAAAATCTGATGGGTCCGCGTACACGAGAATTGTCGATTTTTTTAAATTTCGATTTTCTTCTTTAATTAAGGTTTATATTCAAGAAAAGAACTAGAAAACATGTTTGCAACAGATTTTGTAGCTTCTATGTCATAGAAAACCAGAGTTATCACAGCAGAAAGAAACTTGCTGAAAATGGCAAAATCTGATGGGTCCGCGTACACGAGAATTGTCGATTTTTTTAAATTTCGATTTTCTTCTTTAATTAAAGTTTATATTCAAGAAAACAACTAGAAAACATGTTTGCAACAGAATTTGTAGCTTCTATCTCATAGAAAACCAGAGTTATCACAGCAGAAAGAAACTTGCTGAAAATGGCAAAATCTGATGGGTCCGCGTACACGAGAATTGTCGATTTTTTGAAATTTCGATTTTCTTCTTTAATTAAGGTTTATATTCAAGAAAACAACTAGAAAACATGTTTGCAACAGATTTTGTAGCTCCTATGTAATAGTAAACCAGAGTTATCACAGCAGAAAGAAACTTGCTAAAAATGGCAAAATCTGATGGGTCCGCGTACACAAGAATTGTCGATTTTTTTAAATTTCGATTTTCTTCTTTAATTAAGGTTTATATTCAAGAAAACAACTAGAAAACATGTTTGCAACAGATTTTGTAGCTTCTATGTAATAGTAAACCAGAGTTATCACAGCAGAAAGAAACTTGCTGAAAATGGCAAAATCTGACGGGTCCGCGTACACGAGAATTGTCGATTTTTTCAAATTTCGATTTTCTTCTTTAATTAAGGTTTATATTCAAGAAAAGAACTAGAAAACATGTTTGCAACAGATTTTGTAGCTTCTATGTAATAGTAAACCAGAGTTATCACAGCAGAAAGAAACTTGCTGAAAATGGCAAACTCTGATGGGTCCGCGTACACGAGAATTGTCGATTTTTTGAAATTTCGATTTTCTTCTTTAATTAAAGTTTATATTCAAGAAAAGAACTAGAAAACATGTTTGCAACAGATTTTGTAGCTTCTATGTCATAGAAAACCAGAGTTATCACAGCAGAAAGAAACTTGCTGAAAATGGCAAAATCTGATGGGTCCGCGTACACGAGAATTGTCGATTTTTTGAAATTTCGATTTTCTTCTTTAATTAAGGTGTATATTCAAGAAAACAACTAGAAAACATGTTTGCAACAGATTTTGTAACTTCTATCTCATAGAAAACCAGAGTTATCACAGCAGAAAGAAACTTGCTGAAAATGGCAAAATCTGATGGGTCCGCGTACACGAGAATTGTCGATTTTTTTAAATTTCGATTTTCTTCTTTAATTAAGGTTTATATTCAAGAAAACAACTAGAAAACATGTTTGCAACAGATTTTGTAGCTTCTATGTAATAGTAAAACAGAGTTATCACAGCAGAAATAAACTTGCTAAAAATAGCAAAATCTGATGGGTCCGCGTACACGAGAATTGTCGATTTTTTGAAATTTTGATTTACTTCTTTAATTAAGGTTTATATTACCCAAAACAACTAGAAAACATGTTTGCAACAGATTTTGTAGCTTCTATGTAATAGTAAACCAGAGTTATCACAGCAGAAAGAAACTTGCTAAAAATGGCAAAATCTGATGGGTCCGCGTACATGAGAATTGTCGATTTTTTGAAATTTCGATTTTCTTCTTTAATTAAGGTGTATATTCAAGAAAACAACTAGAAAACATGTTTGCAACCGATTTTGTAGCTTCTATGTCATAGAAAACCAGAGTTATCATAGCAGAAAATAACTTGCTTAAAATAGCAAAATCTGATGGGTCCGCGTACATGAGAATTGTCGATTTTTTGAAATTTTGATTTACTTCTTTAATTAAGGTTTATATTCAAGAAAACAACTAGAAAACATGTTTGCAACAGATTTTGTAGCTTCTATGTCATAGAAAACCAGAGTTATCACAGCAGAAAGAAACTTGCTGAAAATGGCAAAATCTGATGGGTCCGCGTACACGAGAATTGTCGATTTTTTGAAATTTCGATTTACTTCTTTAATTAAGGTTTATATTACCCAAAACAACTAGAAAACATGTTTGCAACAGATTTTGTAGCTTCTATGTCATAGAAAACCAGAGTTATCATAGCAGAAAATAACTTGCTTTAAATAGCAAAATCTGATGTGTCCGCGTACATGAGAATTGTCGATTTTTTGAAATTTTGATTTACTTCTTTAATTAAGGTTTATATTCAAGAAAACAACTAGAAAACATATTTGCAACAGATTTTGTAGCTTCTATGTAATAGTAAACCAGAGTTATCACAGCAGAAAGAAACTTGCTGAAAATGGCAAAATCTGATAGGTCCGCGTACACGAGAATTGTCGATTTTTTGAAATTTCGATTTTCTTCTTTAATTAAGGTTTATATTCAAGAAAAGTACTAGAAAACATGTTTGCAACAGATTTTGTAGCTTCTATGTCATAGAAAACCAGAGTTATCACAGCAGAAAGAAACTTGCTGAAAATGGCAAAATCTGATGGGTCCGCGTACACGAGAATTGTCGATTTTTTTAAATTTCGATTTTCTTCTTTAATTAAAGTTTATATTCAAGAAAACAACTAGAAAACATGTTTGCAACAGATTTTGTAGCTTCTATCTCATAGAAAACCAGAGTTATCACAGCAGAAAGAAACTTGCTGAAAATGGCAAAATCTGATGGGTCCGCGTACACGAGAATTGTCGATTTTTTGAAATTTCGATTTTCTTCTTTAATTAAGGTTTATATTCAAGAAAACAACTAGAAAACATGTTTGCAACAGATTTTGTAGCTCCTATGTAATAGTAAACCAGAGTTATCACAGCAGAAAGAAACTTGCTAAAAATGGCAAAATCTGATGGGTCCGCGTACACAAGAATTGTCGATTTTTTTAAATTTCGATTTTCTTCTTTAATTAAGGTGTATATTCAAGAAAACAACTAGAAAACATGTTTGCAACAGATTTTGTAGCTTCTATCTCATAGAAAACCAGAGTTATCACAGCAGAAAGAAACTTGCTGAAAATGGCAAAATCTGATGGGTCCGCGTACACGAGAATTGTCGATTTTTTTAAATTTCGATTTTCTTCTTTAATTAAGGTTTATATTCAAGAAAACAACTAGAAAACATGTTTGCAACAGATTTTGTAGCTTCTATGTAATAGTAAAACAGAGTTATCACAGCAGAAATAAACTTGCTAAAAATAGCAAAATCTGATGGGTCCGCGTACACGAGAATTGTCGATTTTTTGAAATTTTGATTTACTTCTTTAATTAAGGTTTATATTACCCAAAACAACTAGAAAACATGTTTGCAACAGATTTTGTAGCTTCTATGTAATAGTAAACCAGAGTTATCACAGCAGAAAGAAACTTGCTAAAAATGGCAAAATCTGATGGGTCCGCGTACATGAGAATTGTCGATTTTTTGAAATTTCGATTTTCTTCTTTAATTAAGGTGTATATTCAAGAAAACAACTAGAAAACATGTTTGCAACAGATTTTGTAGCTTCTATGTCATAGAAAACCAGAGTTATCATAGCAGAAAATAACTTGCTTAAAATAGCAAAATCTGATGGGTCCGCGTACATGAGAATTGTCGATTTTTTGAAATTTTGATTTACTTCTTTAATTAAGGTTTATATTCAAGAAAACAACTAGAAAACATGTTTGCAACAGATTTTGTAGCTTCTATGTCATAGAAAACCAGAGTTATCACAGCAGAAAGAAACTTGCTGAAAATGGCAAAATCTGATGGGTCCGCGTACACGAGAATTGTCGATTTTTTGAAATTTCGATTTACTTCTTTAATTAAGGTTTATATTACCCAAAACAACTAGAAAACATGTTTGCAACAGATTTTGTAGCTTCTATGTCATAGAAAACCAGAGTTATCATAGCAGAAAATAACTTGCTTTAAATAGCAAAATCTGATGTGTCCGCGTACATGAGAATTGTCGATTTTTTGAAATTTTGATTTACTTCTTTAATTAAGGTTTATATTCAAGAAAACAACTAGAAAACATATTTGCAACAGATTTTGTAGCTTCTATGTAATAGTAAACCAGAGTTATCACAGCAGAAAGAAACTTGCTGAAAATGGCAAAATCTGATGGGTCCGCGTACACGAGAATTGTCGATTTTTTGAAATTTCGATTTTCTTCTTTAATTAAGGTTTATATTCAAGAAAAGAACTAGAAAACATGTTTGCAAAAGATTTTGTAGCTTCTATGTCATAGAAAACCAGAGTTATCACAGCAGAAAGAAACTTGCTGAAAATGGCAAAATCTGATGGGTCCGCGTACACGAGAATTGTCGATTTTTTTAAATTTCGATTTTCTTCTTTAATTAAAGTTTATATTCAAGAAAACAACTAGAAAACATGTTCGCAACAGATTTTGTAGCTTCTATCTCATAGAAAACCAGAGTTATCACAGCAGAAAGAAACTTGCTGAAAATGGCAAAATCTGATGGGTCCGCGTACACGAGAATTGTCGATTTTTTTAAATTTCGATTTTCTTCTTTAATTAAGGTTTATATTCAAGAAAAGTACTAGAAAACATGTTTGCAACAGATTTTGTAGCTTCTATGTCATAGAAAACCAGAGTTATCACAGCAGAAAGAAACTTGCTGAAAATGGCAAAATCTGATGGGTCCGCGTACACGAGAATTGTCGATTTTTTTAAATTTCGATTTTCTTCTTTAATTAAAGTTTATATTCAAGAAAACAACTAGAAAACATGTTTGCAACAGATTTTGTAGCTTCTATCTCATAGAAAACCAGAGTTATCACAGCAGAAAGAAACTTGCTGAAAATGGCAAAATCTGATGGGTCCGCGTACACGAGAATTGTCGATTTTTTGAAATTTCAATTTTCTTCTTTAATTAAGGTTTATATTCAAGAAAACAACTAGAAAACATGTTTGCAACAGATTTTGTAGCTCCTATGTAATAGTAAACCAGAGTTATCACAGCAGAAAGAAACTTGCTAAAAATGGCAAAATCTGATGGGTCCGCGTACACAAGAATTGTCGATTTTTTTAAATTTCGATTTTCTTCTTTAATTAAGGTTTATATTCAAGAAAACAACTAGAAAACATGTTTGCGACAGATTTTGTAGCTTCTATGTAATAGTAAACCAGAGTTATCACAGCAGAAAGAAACTTGCTGAAAATGGCAAAATCTGACGGGTCCGCGTACACGAGAATTGTCGATTTTTTCAAATTTCGATTTTCTTCTTTAATTAAGGTTTATATTCAAGAAAACAACTAGAAAACATGTTTGCAACAGATTTTGTAGCTTCTATGTAATAGTAAACCAGAGTTATCACAGCAGAAAGAAACTTGCTGAAAATGGCAAACTCTGATGGGTCCGCGTACACGAGAATTGTCGATTTTTTGAAATTTCGATTTTCTTCTTTAATTAAAGTTTATATTCAAGAAAAGAACTAGAAAACATGTTTGCAACAGATTTTGTAGCTTCTATGTCATAGAAAACCAGAGTTATCACAGCAGAAAGAAACTTGCTGAAAATGGCAAAATCTGATGGGTCCGCGTACACGAGAATTGTCGATTTTTTGAAATTTCGATTTTCTTCTTTAATTAAGGTGTATATTCAAGAAAACAACTAGAAAACATGTTTGCAACAGATTTTGTAGCTTCTATCTCATAGAAAACCAGAGTTATCACAGCAGAAAGAAACTTGCTGAAAATGGCAAAATCTGATGGGTCTGCGTACACGAGAATTGTCGATTTTTTGAAATTTCGATTTTCTTCTTTCATTAAGGTTTATATTCAAGAAAACAACTAGAAAACATGTTTGCAACAGATTTTGTAGCTTCTATGTAATAGTAAACCAGAGTTATCACAGCAGAAAGAAACTTGCTGAAAATGGCAAAATCTGATGGGTCTGCGTACGTGAGAATTGTCGATTTTTTGAAATTTTGATTTACTTCTTTAATTAAGGTTTATATTCAAGAAAACAACTAGAAAACATGTTTGCAACAGATTTTGTAGCTTCTAGGTAATAGTAAACCAGAGTTATCACAGCAGAAAGAAACTTGCTGAAAATGGCAAAATCTGATGGGTCCGCGTACACGAGAATTGTCGATTTTTTTAAATTTCGATTTTCTTCTTTAATTAAGGTTTATATTCAAGAAAACAACTAGAAAACATGTTTGCAACTGATTTTGTAGCTTCTATGTAATAGTAAAACAGAGTTATCACAGCAGAAAGAAACTTTCTGAAAATGGCAAAATCTGATGGGTCCGCGTACACGAGAATTGTCGATTTTTTTAAATTTCGATTTTCTTCTTTTATTCAGGTGTATATTCAAGAAAACAACTAGAAAACATGTTTGCAACAGATTTTGTAGCTTCTATGTCATAGAAAACCAGAGTTATCATAGCAGAAAATAACTTGCTTAAAATAGCAAAATCTGATGGGTCCGTGTACATGAGAATTGTCGATTTTTTGAAATTTTGATTTACTTCTTTAATTAAGGTTTATATTCAAGAAAACAACTATATAACATGTTTGCAACAGATTTTGTAGCTTCTATGTAATAGTAAACCAGAGTTCTCACAGCAGAAAGAAACTTGCTGAAAATGGCAAAATCTGATGGGTCCGCGTACACGAGAATTGTCGATTTTTTGAAATTTCGATTTTCTTCTTTAGTTTAGGTTTACATTCAAGAAAACAACTAGAAAACATGTTTGCAACAGATTTTGTAGCTTCTATGTAATAGTAAACCAGAGTTATCACAGCAGAAAGAAACTTGCTGAAAATGGCAAACTCTGAAGGGTCCGCGTACACGAGAATTGTCGATTTTTTTAAATTTCGATTTTCTTCTTTAATTAAGGTTTATATTCAAGAAAAGAACTAGAAAACATGCTTGCAACAGATTTTGTAGCTTCTATGTCATAGAAAACCAGAGTTATCACAGCAGAAAGAAACTTGCTAAAAATAGCAAAATTAAATGGGTCCGCGTACATGAGAATTGTCGATTTTTTGAAATTTTGATTTACTTTTTAATTAAGGTTTATATTAAAGAAAACAACTAGAAAACATGTTTGCAACAGATTTTGTAGCTTCTATGTAATAGTAAACCAGAGTTATCACAGCAGAAAGAAACTTGCTGAAAATGGCAAAATCTGATGGGTCCGCGTACATGAGAATTGTCGATTTTTTGAAATTTCGATTTTCTTCTTTAATTAAGGTTTATATTCAAGAAAAGAACTAGAAAACATGTTTGCAACAGATTTTGTAGCTTCTATGTCATAGAAAACCAGAGTTATCACAGCAGAAAGAAACTTGCTGAAAATGGCAAAATCTGATGGGTCCGCGTACACGAGAATTGTCGATTTTTTGAAATTTCGATTTTCTTCTTTAATTAAGGTTTATATTCAAGAAAACAACTAGAAAACATGTTTGCAACAGATTTTGTAGCTCCTATGTAATAGTAAACCAGAGTTATCACAGCAGAAAGAAACTTGCTAAAAATAGCAAAATTAAATGGGTCCGCGTACATGAGAATTGTCGATTTTTTTAAATTTCGATTTTCTTCTTTAATTAAGGTTTATATTCAAGAAAACAACTAGAAAACATGTTTGCAACAGATTTTGTAGCTTCTATGTCATAGAAAACCAGAGTTATCATAGCAGAAAATAACTTGCTTAAAATAGCAAAATCTGATGGGTCCGCGTACATGAGAATTGTCGATTTTTTGAAATTTTGATTTACTTCTTTAATTAAGGTTTATATTACCCAAAACAACTAGAAAACATGTTTGCAACAGATTTTGTAGCTTCTATGTCATAGAAAACCAGAGTTATCACAGCAGAAAGAAACTTGCTGAAAATGGCAAAATCTGATGGGTCTGCGTACACGAGAATTGTCGATTTTTTGAAATTTCGATTTACTTCTTTAATTAAGGTTTATATTACCCAAAACAACTAGAAAACATGTTTGCAACAGATTTTGTAGCTCCTATGTAATAGTAAACCAGAGTTATCACAGCAGAAAGAAACTTGCTAAAAATAGCAAAATTTGATGGGTCCGCGTACATGAGAATTGTCGATTTTTTTAAATTTTGATTTTCTTCTTTAATTAAGGTGTATATTCAAGAAAACAACTAGAAAACATGTTTGCAACAGATTTTGTAGCTTCTATGTCATAGAAAACCAGAGTTATCATAGCAGAAAATAACTTGCTTAAAATAGCAAAATCTGATGGGTCCGCGTACATGAGAATTGTCGATTTTTTGAAATTTTGATTTACTTCTTTAATTAAGGTTTATATTCAAGAAAACAACTAGAAAACATGTTTGCAACAGATTTTGTAGCTTCTAGGTAATAGTAAACCAGAGTTATCACAGCAGAAAGAAACTTGCTGAAAATGGCAAAATCTGATGGGTCCGCGTACACGAGAATTGTCGATTTTTTGAAATTTCGATTTTCTTCTTTAATTAAGGTTTATATTCAAGAAAACAACTAGAAAACATGTTTGCAACAGATTTTGTAGCTTCTATGTAATAGTAAAACAAAGTTATCACAGCAGAAAGAAACTTGCTGAAAATGGCAAAATCTGATGGGTCCGCATACACGAGAATTGTCGATTTTTTTAAATTTCGATTTTCTTCTTTAATTAAGGTGTATATTCAAGAAAACAACTAGAAAACATGTTAACAACAGATTTTGTAGCTTCTATGTCATAGAAAACCAGAGTTATCATAGCAGAAAATAACTTGCTTTAAATAGCAAAATCTGATGGGTCCGCGTACATGAGAATTGTCGATTTTTTGAAATTTTGATTTACTTCTTTAATTAAGGTTTATATTCAAGAAAACAACTAGAAAACATGTTTGCAACAGATTTTGTAGCTTCTATGTAATAGTAAACCAGAGTTATCACAGCAGAAAGAAACTTGCTGAAAATGGCAAAATCTGATGGGTCCGCGTACACGAGAATTGTCGATTTTTTGAAATTTCGATTTTCTTCTTTAATTAAGGTTTATATTCAAGAAAAGAACTAGAAAACATGTTTGCAACAGATTTTGTAGCTTCTATGTCATAGAAAACCAGAGTTATCACAGCAGAAAGAAACTTGCTGAAAATGGCAAAATCTGATGGGTCTGCGTACACGAGAATTGTCGATTTTTTTAAATTTCGATTTTCTTCTTTAATTAAAGTTTATATTCAAGAAAACAACTAGAAAACATGTTCGCAACAGATTTTGTAGCTTCTATCTCATAGAAAACCAGAGTTATCACAGCAGAAAGAAACTTGCTGAAAATGGCAAAATCTGATGGGTCCGCGTACACGAGAATTGTCGATTTTTTGAAATTTCGATTTTCTTCTTTAATTAAGGTTTATATTCAAGAAAAGAACTAGAAAACATGTTTGCAACAGATTTTGTAGCTTCTATGTCATAGAAAACCAGAGTTATCACAGCAGAAAGAAACTTGCTGAAAATGGCAAAATCTGATGGGTCCGCGTACACGAGAATTGTCGATTTTTTTAAATTTCGATTTTCTTCTTTAATTAAAGTTTATATTCAAGAAAACAACTAGAAAACATGTTCGCAACAGATTTTGTAGCTTCTATCTCATAGAAAACCAGAGTTATCACAGCAGAAAGAAACTTGCTGAAAATGGCAAAATCTGATGGGTCCGCGTTCACGAGAATTGTCGATTTTTTGAAATTTCGATTTTCTTCTTTAATTAAGGTTTATATTCAAGAAAACAACTAGAAAACATGTTTGCAACAGATTTTGTAGCTCCTATGTAATAGTAAACCAGAGTTATCACAGCAGAAAGAAACTTGCTAAAAATGGCAAAATCTGATGGGTCCGCGTACACGAGAATTGTCGATTTTTTTAAATTTCGATTTTCTTCTTTAATTAAGGTTTATATTCAAGAAAACAACTAGAAAACATGTTTTCAACAGATTTTGTAGCTTCTATGTAATAGTAAACCAGAGTTATCACAGCAGAAAGAAACTTGCTGAAAATGGCAAAATCTGACGGGTCCGCGTACACGAGAATTGTCGATTTTTTGAAATTTCGATTTTCTTCTTTAATTAAGGTTTATATTCAAGAAAACAACTAGAAAACATGTTTGCAACAGATTTTGTAGCTTCTATGTAATAGTAAACCAGAGTTATCACAGCAGAAAGAAACTTGCTGAAAATGGCAAACTCTGATGGGTCCGCGTACACGAGAATTGTCGATTTTTTGAAATTTCGATTTTCTTCTTTAATTAAAGTTTATATTCAAGAAAAGAACTAGAAAACATGTTTGCAACAGATTTTGTAGCTTCTATGTCATAGAAAACCAGAGTTATCACAGCAGAAAGAAACTTGCTGAAAATGGCAAAATCTGATGGGTCCGCGTACACGAGAATTGTCGATTTTTTTAAATTTCGATTTTCTTCTTTAATTAAGGTTTATATTCAAGAAAACAACTAGAAAACATGTTTGCAACAGATTTTGTAGCTCCTATGTAATAGTAAACCAGAGTTATCACAGCAGAAAGAAACTTGCTAAAAATAGCAAAATTAAATGGGTCCGCGTACACGAGAATTGTCGATTTTTTTAAATTTCGATTTTCTTCTTTAATTAAGGTTTATATTCAAGAAAACAACTAGAAAACATGTTTGCAACAGATTTTGTAGCTTCTATGTCATAGAAAACCAGAGTTATCATAGCAGAAAATAACTTGCTTAAAATAGCAAAATCTGATGGGTCCGCGTACATGAGAATTGTCGATTTTTTGAAATTTTGATTTACTTCTTTAATTAAGGTTTATATTACCCAAAACAACTAGAAAACATGTTTGCAACAGATTTTGTAGCTTCTATGTCATAGAAAACCAGAGTTATCACAGCAGAAAGAAACTTGCTGAAAATGGCAAAATCTGATGGGTCCGCGTACACGAGAATTGTCGATTTTTTTAAATTTCGATTTTCTTCTTTAATTAAAGTTTATATTCAAGAAAACAACTAGAAAACATGTTCGCAACAGATTTTGTAGCTTCTATCTCATAGAAAACCAGAGTTATCACAGCAGAAAGAAACTTGCTGAAAATGGCAAAATCTGATGGGTCCGCGTTCACGAGAATTGTCGATTTTTTGAAATTTCGATTTTCTTCTTTAATTAAGGTTTATATTCAAGAAAACAACTAGAAAACATGTTTGCAACAGATTTTGTAGCTCCTATGTAATAGTAAACCAGAGTTATCACAGCAGAAAGAAACTTGCTAAAAATGGCAAAATATGATGGGTCCGCGTACACGAGAATTGTCGATTTTTTTAAATTTCGATTTTCTTCTTTAATTAAGGTTTATATTCAAGAAAACAACTAGAAAACATGTTTTCAACAGATTTTGTAGCTTCTATGTAATAGTAAACCAGAGTTATCACAGCAGAAAGAAACTTGCTGAAAATGGCAAAATCTGACGGGTCCGCGTACACGAGAATTGTCGATTTTTTGAAATTTCGATTTTCTTCTTTAATTAAGGTTTATATTCAAGAAAACAACTAGAAAACATGTTTGCAACAGATTTTGTAGCTCCTATGTAATAGTAAACCAGAGTTATCACAGCAGAAAGAAACTTGCTAAAAATAGCAAAATTAAATGGGTCCGCGTACACGAGAATTGTCGATTTTTTTAAATTTCGATTTTCTTCTTTAATTAAGGTTTATATTCAAGAAAACAACTAGAAAACATGTTTGCAACAGATTTTGTAGCTTCTATGTCATAGAAAACCAGAGTTATCATAGCAGAAAATAACTTGCTTAAAATAGCAAAATCTGATGGGTCCGCGTACATGAGAATTGTCGATTTTTTGAAATTTTGATTTACTTCTTTAATTAAGGTTTATATTACCCAAAACAACTAGAAAACATGTTTGCAACAGATTTTGTAGCTTCTATGTAATAGTAAACCAGAGTTATCACAGCAGAAAGAAACTTGCTAAAAATGGCAAAATCTGATGGGTCCGCGTACATGAGAATTGTCGATTTTTTGAAATTTCGATTTTCTTCTTTAATTAAGGTTTATATTCAAGAAAACAACTAGAAAACATGTTTGCAACAGATTTTGTAGCTTCTATGTCATAGAAAACCAGAGTTATCATAGCAGAAAATAACTTGCTTAAAATAGCAAAATCTGATGGGTCCGCGTACATGAGAATTGTCGATTTTTTGAAATTTTGATTTACTTCTTTAATTAAGGTTTATATTCAAGAAAACAACTAGAAAACATGTTTGCAACAGATTTTGTAGCTTCTATGTCATAGAAAACCAGAGTTATCACAGCAGAAAGAAACTTGCTGAAAATGGCAAAATCTGATGGGTCCGCGTACACGAGAATTGTCGATTTTTTGAAATTTCGATTTACTTCTTTAATTAAGGTTTATATTACCCAAAACAACTAGAAAACATGTTTGCAACAGATTTTGTAGCTTCTATGTAATAGTAAACTAGAGTTATCACAGCAGAAAGAAACTTGCTAAAAATGGCAAAATCTGATGGGTCCGCGTACATGAGAATTGTCGATTTTTTTAAATTTTGATTTTCTTCTTTAATTAAGGTGTATATTCAAGAAAACAACTAGAAAACATGTTTGCAACAGATTTTGTAGCTTCTATGTCATAGAAAACCAGAGTTATCATAGCAGAAAATAACTTGCTTAAAATAGCAAAATCTGATGGGTCCGCGTACATGAGAATTGTCGATTTTTTGAAATTTTGATTTACTTCTTTAATTAAGGTTTATATTACCCAAAACAACTAGAAAACATGTTTGCAACAGATTTTGTAGCTTCTATGTAATAGTAAACCAGAGTTATCACAGCAGAAAGAAACTTGCTAAAAATGGCAAAATCTGATGGGTCCGCGTACATGAGAATTGTCGATTTTTTGAAATTTCGATTTTCTTCTTTAATTAAGGTGTATATTCAAGAAAACAACTAGAAAACATGTTTGCAACAGATTTTGTAGCTTCTATGTCATAGAAAACCAGAGTTATCATAGCAGAAAATAACTTGCTTAAAATAGCAAAATCTGATGGGTCCGCGTACATGAGAATTGTCGATTTTTTGAAATTTTGATTTACTTCTTTAATTAAGGTTTATATTCAAGAAAACAACTAGAAAACATGTTTGCAACAGATTTTGTAGCTTCTATGTCATAGAAAACCAGAGTTATCACAGCAGAAAGAAACTTGCTGAAAATGGCAAAATCTGATGGGTCCGCGTACACGAGAATTGTCGATTTTTTGAAATTTCGATTTACTTCTTTAATTAAGGTTTATATTACCCAAAACAACTAGAAAACATGTTTGCAACAGATTTTGTAGCTTCTATGTAATAGTAAACCAGAGTTATCACAGCAGAAAGAAACTTGCTAAAAATGGCAAAATCTGATGGGTCCGCGTACATGAGAATTGTCGATTTTTTTAAATTTTGATTTTCTTCTTTAATTAAGGTGTATATTCAAGAAAACAACTAGAAAACATGTTTGCAACAGATTTTGTAGCTTCTATGTCATAGAAAACCAGAGTTATCATAGCAGAAAATAACTTGCTTAAAATAGCAAAATCTGATGGGTCCGCGTACATGAGAATTGTCGATTTTTTTAAATTTTGATTTTCTTCTTTAATTAAGGTGTATATTCAAGAAAACAACTAGAAAACATGTTAACAACAGATTTTGTAGCTTCTATGTCATAGAAAACCAGAGTTATCATTACAGAAAATAACTTGCTTTAAATAGCAAAATCTGATGGGTCCGCGTACATGAGAATTGTCGATTTTTTGAAATTTTGATTTACTTCTTTAATTAAGGTTTATATTCAAGAAAACAACTAGAAAACATGTTTGCAACAGATTTTGTAGCTTCTATGTAATAGTAAACCAGAGTTATCACAGCAGAAAGAAACTTGCTGAAAATGGCAAAATCTGATGGGTCCGCGTACACGAGAATTGTCGATTTTTTGAAATTTTGATTTTCTTCTTTAATTAAGGTTTATATTCAAGAAAAGAACTAGAAAACATGTTCGCAACAGATTTTGTAGCTTCTATCTCATAGAAAACCAGAGTTATCACAGCAGAAAGAAACTTGCTGAAAATGGCAAAATCTGATGGGTCCGCGTACACGAGAATTGTCGATTTTTTTAAATTGCGATTTTCTTCTTTAATTAAAGTTTATATTCAAGAAAACAACTAGAAAACATGTTCGCAACAGATTTTGTAGCTTCTATCTCATAGAAAACCAGAGTTATCACAGCAGAAAGAAACTTGCTGAAAATGGCAAAATCTGATGGGTACGCGTACACGAGAATTGTCGATTTTTTGAAATTTCGATTTTCTTCTTTAATTAAGGTTTATATTCAAGAAAACAACTAGAAAACATGTTTGCAACAGATTTTGTATGTTCTATGTCATAGAAAACCAGAGTTATCACAGCAGAAAGAAACTTGCTGAAAATGGCAAAATCTGATGGGTCCGCGTACACGAGAATTGTCGATTTTTTGAAATTTCGATTTTCTTCTTTAATTAAAGTTTATATTCAAGAAAACAACTAGAAAACATGTTCGCAACAGATTTTGTAGCTTCTATCTCATAGAAAACCAGAGTTATCACAGCAGAAAGAAACTTGCTGAAAATGGCAAAATCTGATGGGTCCGCGTTCACGAGAATTGTCGATTTTTTGAAATTTCGATTTTCTTCTTTAATTAAGGTTTATATTCAAGAAAACAACTAGAAAACATGTTTGCAACAGATTTTGTAGCTCCTATGTAATAGTAAACCAGAGTTATCACAGCAGAAGAAACTTGCTAAAAATGGCAAAATCTGATGGGTCCGCGTACACAAGAATTGTCGATTTTTTTAAATTTCGATTTTCTTCTTTAATTAAGTTTTATATTCAAGAAAACAACTAGAAAACATGTTTGCAACAGATTTTGTAGCTTCTATGTAATAGTAAACCAGAGTTATCACAGCAGAAAGAAACTTGCTGAAAATGGCAAAATCTGACGGGTCCGCGTACACGAGAATTGTCGATTTTTTGAAATTTCGATTTTCTTCTTTAATTAAGGTTTATATTCAAGAAAAGAACTAGAAAACATGTTTGCAACAGATTTTGTAGCTTCTATGTAATAGTAAACCAGAGTTATCACAGCAGAAAGAAACTTGCTGAAAATGGCAAACTCTGATGGGTCCGCGTACACGAGAATTGTCGATTTTTTGAAATTTCGATTTTCTTCTTTAATTAAGGTTTATATTCAAGAAAAGAACTAGAAAACATGTTTGCAACAGATTTTGTAGCTTCTATGTCATAGAAAACCAGAGTTATCACAGCAGAAAGAAACTTGCTGAAAATGGCAAAATCTGATGGGTCCGCGTACACGAGAATTGTCGATTTTTTTAAATTTCGATTTTCTTCTTTAATTAAAGTTTATATTCAAGAAAACAACTAGAAAACATGTTCGCAACAGATTTTGTAGCTTCTATCTCATAGAAAACCAGAGTTATCACAGCAGAAAGAAACTTGCTGAAAATGGCAAAATCTGATGGGTCCGCGTACACGAGAATTGTCGATTTTTTGAAATTTCGATTTTCTTCTTTAATTAAGGTTTATATTCAAGAAAACAACTAGAAAAAATGTTTGCAACAGATTTTGTAGCTTCTATGTCATAGAAAACCAGAGTTATCACAGCAGAAAGAAACTTGCTGAAAATGGCAAAATCTGATGGGTCCGCGTACACGAGAATTGTCGATTTTTTTAAATTTCGATTTTCTTCTTTAATTAAAGTTTATATTCAAGAAAACAACTAGAAAACATGTTCGCAACAGATTTTGTAGCTTCTATCTCATAGAAAACCAGAGTTATCACAGCAGAAAGAAACTTGCTGAAAATGGCAAAATCTGATGGGTCCGCGTACACGAGAATTGTCGATTTTTTGAAATTTCGATTTTCTTCTTTAATTAAGGTTTATATTCAAGAAAACAACTAGAAAACATGTTTGCAACAGATTTTGTAGCTTCTATGTCATAGAAAACCAGAGTTATCACAGCAGAAAGAAACTTGCTGAAAATGGCAAAATCTGATGGGTCCGCGTACACGAGAATTGTCGATTTTTTTAAATTTCGATTTTCTTCTTTAATTAAAGTTTATATTCAAGAAAACAACTAGAAAACATGTTGGCAACAGATTTTGTAGCTTCTATCTCATAGAAAACCAGAGTTATCACAGCAGAAAGAAACTTGCTGAAAATGGCAAAATCTGATGGGTCTGCGTTCACGAGAATTGTCGATTTTTTGAAATTTCGATTTTCTTCTTTAATTAAGGTTTATATTCAAGAAAACAACTAGAAAACATGTTTGCAACAGATTTTGTAGCTCCTATGTAATAGTAAACCAGAGTTATCACAGCAGAAGAAACTTGCTAAAAATGGCAAAATCTGATGGGTCCGCGTACACAAGAATTGTCGATTTTTTTAAATTTCGATTTTCTTCTTTAATTAAGGTTTATATTCAAGAAAACAACTAGAAAACATGTTTGCAACAGATTTTGTAGCTTCTATGTAATAGTAAACCAGAGTTATCACAGCAGAAAGAAACTTGCTGAAAATGGCAAAATCTGACGGGTCCGCGTACACGAGAATTGTCGATTTTTTGAAATTTCGATTTTCTTCTTTAATTAAGGTTTATATTCAAGAAAAGAACTAGAAAACATGTTTGCAACAGATTTTGTAGCTTCTATGTAATAGTAAACCAGAGTTATCACAGCAGAAAGAAACTTGCTGAAAATGGCAAACTCTGATGGGTCCGCGTACACGAGAATTGTCGATTTTTTGAAATTTCGATTTTCTTCTTTAATTAAAGTTTATATTCAAGAAAAGAACTAGAAAACATGTTTGCAACAGATTTTGTAGCTTCTATGTCATAGAAAACCAGAGTTATCACAGCAGAAAGAAACTTGCTGAAAATGGCAAAATCTGATGGGTCCGCGTACATGAGAATTGTTGGTTTTTTTGAAATTTTGATTTACTTCTTTAATTAAGGTTTATATTCAAGAAAACAACTAGAAAACATGTTTGCAACAGATTTTGTAGCTTCTAGGTAATAGTAAACCAGAGTTATCACAGCAGAAAGAAACTTGCTGAAAATGGCAAAATCTGATGGGTCCGCGTACACGAGAATTGTCGATTTTTTGAAATTTCGATTTTCTTCTTTAATTAAGGTTTATATTCAAGAAAACAACTAGAAAACATGTTTGCAACAGATTTTGTAGCTTCTATGTAATAGTAAAACAGAGTTATCACAGCAGAAAGAAACTTGCTGAAAATGGCAAAATCTGATGGGTCCGCGTACACGATAATTGTCGATTTTTTTAAATTTCGATTTTCTTCTTTAATTAAGGTGTATATTCAAGAAAACAACTAGAAAACATGTTTGCAACAGATTTTGTAGCTTCTATGTCATAGAAAACCAGAGTTATCATAGCAGAAAATAACTTGCTTAAAATAGCAAAATCTGATGGGTCCGTGTACATGAGAATTGTCGATTTTTTGAAATTTTGATTTACTTCTTTAATTAAGGTTTATATTCAAGAAAACAACTAGAAAACATGTTTGCAACAGATTTTGTAGCTTCTATGTAATAGTAAACCAGAGTAATCACAGCAGAAAGAAACTTGCTGAAAATGGCAAAATCTGATGGGTCCGCGTACACGAGAATTGTCGATTTTTTGAAATTTCGATTTTCTTCTTTAGTTAAGGTTTACATTCAAGAAAACAACTAGAAAACATGTTTGCAACAGATTTTGTAGCTTCTATGTAATAGTAAACCAGAGTTATCACAGCAGAAAGAAACTTGCTGAAAATGGCAAACTCTGATGGGTCCGCGTACACGAGAATTGTCGATTTTTTGAAATTTTGATTTTCTTCTTTAATTAAGGTTAATATTCAAGAAAAGAACTAGAAAACATGTTTGCAACAGATTTTGTAGCTTCTATGTCATAGAAAACCAGAGTTATCACAGCAGAAAGAAACTTGCTGAAAATGGCAAAATCTGATGGGTCCGCGTACACGAGAATTGTCGATTTTTTTAAATTTCGATTTTCTTCTTTAATTAAGGTTTATATTCAAGAAAACAACTAGAAAACATGTTCGCAACAGATTTTGTAGCTCCTATGTAATAGTAAACCAGAGTTATCACAGCAGAAAGAAACTTGCTAAAAATGGCAAAATCTGATGGGTCTGCGTACACAAGAATTGTCGATTTTTTGAAATTTCGATTTTCTTCTTTAATTAAGGTTTATATTCAAGAAAACAACTAGAAAACATGTTTGCAACAGATTTTGTAGCTTCTATGTAATAGTAAACCAGAGTTATCACAGCAGAAAGAAACTTGCTGAAAATGGCAAAATCTGACGGGTCCGCGTACACGAGAATTGTCGATTTTTTGAAATTTCGATTTTCTTCTTTAATTAAGGTTTATATTCAAGAAAAGAACTAGAAAACATGTTTGCAACAGATTTTGTAGCTTCTATGTAATAGTAAACCAGAGTTATCACAGCAGAAAGAAACTTGCTGAAAATGGCCAACTCTGATGGGTCCGCGTACACGAGAATTGTCGATTTTTTGAAATTTCGATTTTCTTCTTTAATTAAAGTTTATATTCAAGAAAAGAACTAGAAAACATGTTTGCAACAGATTTTGTAGCTTCTATGTCATAGAAAACCAGAGTTATCACAGCAGAAAGAAACATGCTGAAAATGGCAAAATCTGATGGGTCCGCGTACACGAGAATTGTCGATTTTTTGAAATTTCGATTTTCTTCTTTAATTAAGGTGTATATTCAAGAAAAGAACTAGAAAACATGTTTGCAACAGATTTTGTAGCTTCTATCTCATAGAAAACCAGAGTTATCACAGCAGAAAGAAACTTGCTGAAAATGGCAAAATCTGATGGGTCCGCGAACACGAGAATTGTCGATGTTTTGAAATTATGATTTTCTTCTTTAATTAAGGTTTATATTCAAGAAAACAACTAGAAAACATGTTTGCAACAGATTTTGTAGCTCCTATGTAATAGTAAACCAGAGTTATCACAGCAGAAAGAAACTTGCTGAAAATGGCAAAATCTGATGGGTCCGCGTACATGAGAATTGTCGATTTTTTGAAATTTTGATTTACTTCTTTAATTAAGGTTTATATTCAAGAAAACAACTAGAAAACATGTTTGCAACAGATTTTGTAGCTTATAGGTAATAGTAAACCAGAGTTATCACAGCAGAAAGAAACTTGCTGAAAATGGCAAAATCTGATGGGTCCGCGTACACGAGAATTGTCGATTTTTTGAAATTTCGATTTTCTTCTTTAATTAAGGTTTATATTCAAGAAAACAACTAGAAAACATGTTTGCAACAGATTTTGTAGCTTCTATGTAATAGTAAAACAGGGTTATCACAGCAGAAAGAAACTTGCTGAAAATGGCAAAATCTGATGGGTCCGCGTACACGAGAATTGTCGATTTTTTGAAATTTCGATTTTCTTCTTTTATTAAGGTGTATATTCAAGAAAACAACTAGAAAACATGTTTGCAACAGATTTTGTAGCTTCTATGTCATAGAAAACCAGAGTTATCATAGCAGAAAATAACTTGCTTAAAATAGCAAAATCTGATGGGTCCGTGTACATGAGAATTGTCAATTTTTTGAAATTTTGATTTACTTCTTTAATTAAGGTTTATATTCAAGAAAACAACTAGAAAACATGTTTGCAACAGATTTTGTAGCTTCTATGTAATAGTAAACCAGAGTTATCACAGCAGAAAGAACCTTGCTGAAAATGGCAAAATCTGATGGGTCCGCGTACACGAGAATTGTCGATTTTTTGAAATTTCGATTTTCTTCTTTAGTTAAGGTTTACATTCAAGAAAACAACTAGAAAACATGTTTGCAACAGATTTTGTAGCTTCTATGTAATAGTAAACCAGAGTTATCACAGCAGAAAGAAACTTGCTGAAAATGGCAAACTCTGATGGGTCCGCGTACACGAGAATTGTCGATTTTTTTAAATTTCGATTTTCTTCTTTAATTAAGGTTTATATTCAAGAAAAGAACTAGAAAACATGTTTGCAACAGATTTTGTAGCTTCTATGTCATAGAAAACCAGAGTTATCACAGCAGAAAGAAACTTGCTAAAAATGGCAAAATCTGATGGGTCCGCGTAAACAAGAATTGTCGATTTTTTGAAATTTCGATTTTCTTCTTTAATTAAGGTTTATATTCAAGAAAACAACTAGAAAACATGTTTGCAACAGATTTTGTAGCTTCTATGTAATAGTAAACCAGAGTTATCACAGCAGAAAGAAACTTGCTGAAAATGGCAAAATCTGACGGGTCCGCGTACACGAGAATTGTCGATTTTTAGAAATTTCGATTTTCTTCTTTACTTAAGGTTTATATTCAAGAAAAGAACTAGAAAACATGTTTGCAACAGATTTTGTAGCTTCTATGTAATAGTAAACCAGAGTTATCACAGCAGAAAGAAACTTGCTGAAAATGGACAACTCTGATGGGTCAGCGTACACGAGAATTGTCGATTTTTTGAAATTTCGATTTTCTTCTTTAATTAAAGTTTATATTCAAGAAAAGAACTAGAAAACATGTTTGCAACAGATTTTGTAGCTTCTATGTCATAGAAAACCAGAGTTATCACAGCAGAAAGAAACATGCTGAAAATGGCAAAATCTGATGGGTCCGCGTACACGAGAATTGTCGATTTTTTGAAATTTCGATTTTCTTCTTTAATTAAGGTGTATATTCAAGAAAAGAACTAGAAAACATGTTTGCAACAGATTTTGTAGCTTCTATCTCATAGAAAACCAGAGTTATCACAGCAGAAAGAAACTTGCTGAAAATGGCAAAATCTGATGGGTCCGCGAACACGAGAATTGTCGATGTTTTGAAATTTCGATTTTCTTCTTTAATTAAGGTTTATATTCAAGAAAACAACTAGAAAACATGTTTGCAACAGATTTTGTAGCTCCTATGTAATAGTAAACCAGAGTTATCACAGCAGAAAGAAACTTGCTGAAAATGGCAAAATCTGATGGGTCCGCGTACATGAGAATTGTCGATTTTTTGAAATTTTGATTTACTTCTTTAATTAAGGTTTATATTCAAGAAAACAACTAGAAAACATGTTTGCAACAGATTTTGTAGCTTCTAGGTAATAGTAAACCAGAGTTATCACAGCAGAAAGAAACTTGCTGAAAATGGCAAAATCTGATGGGTCCGCGTACACGAGAATTGTCGATTTTTTGAAATTTCGATTTTCTTCTTTAATTAAGGTTTATATTCAAGAAAACAACTAGAAAACATGTTTGCAACAGATTTTGTAGCTTATAGGTAATAGTAAACCAGAGTTATCACAGCAGAAAGAAACTTGCTGAAAATGGCAAAATCTGATGGGTCCGCGTACACGAGAATTGTCGATTTTTTGAAATTTCGATTTTCTTCTTTAATTAAGGTTTATATTCAAGAAAACAACTAGAAAACATGTTTGCAACAGATTTTGTAGCTTCTATGTAATAGTAAAACAGAGTTATCACAGCAGAAAGAAACTTGCTGAAAATGGCAAAATCTGATGGGTCCGCGTACACGAGAATTGTCGATTTTTTGAAATTTCGATTTTCTTCTTTTATTAAGGTGTATATTCAAGAAAACAACTAGAAAACATGTTTGCAACAGATTTTGTAGCTTCTATGTCATAGAAAACCAGAGTTATCATAGCAGAAAATAACTTGCTTAAAATAGCAAAATCTGATGGGTCCGTGTACATGAGAATTGTCAATTTTTTGAAATTTTGATTTACTTCTTTAATTAAGGTTTATATTCAAGAAAACAACTAGAAAACATGTTTGCAACAGATTTTGTAGCTTCTATGTAATAGTAAACCAGAGTTATCACAGCAGAAAGAAACTTGCTGAAAATGGCAAAATCTGATGGGTCCGCGTACACGAGAATTGTCGATTTTTTGAAATTTCGATTTTCTTCTTTAGTTAAGGTTTACATTCAAGAAAACAACTAGAAAACATGTTTGCAACAGATTTTGTAGCTTCTATGTAATAGTAAACCAGAGTTATCACAGCAGAAAGAAACTTGCTGAAAATGGCAAACTCTGATGGGTCCGCGTACACGAGAATTGTCGATTTTTTTAAATTTCGATTTTCTTCTTTAATTAAGGTTTATATTCAAGAAAAGAACTAGAAAACATGTTTGCAACAGATTTTGTAGCTCCTATGTCATAGAAAACCAGAGTTATCACAGCAGAAAGAAACTTGCTAAAAATGGCAAAATCTGATGGGTCCGCGTACACAAGAATTGTCGATTTTTTGAAATTTCGATTTTCTTCTTTAATTAAGGTTTATATTCAAGAAAACAACTAGAAAACATGTTTGCAACAGATTTTGTAGCTTCTATGTAATAGTAAACCAGAGTTATCACAGCAGAAAGAAACTTGCAGAAAATGGCAAAATCTGACGGGTCCGCGTACACGAGAATTGTCGATTTTTTGAAATTTCGATTTTCTTCTTTAATTAAGGTTTATATTCAAGAAAAGAACTAGAAAACATGTTTGCAACAGATTTTGTAGCTTCTATGTAATAGTAAACCAGAGTTATCACAGCAGAAAGAAACTTGCTGAAAATGGCAAACTCTGATGGGTCCGCGTACACGAGAATTGTCGATTTTTTGAAATTTCGATTTTCTTCTTTAATTAAAGTTTATATTCAAGAAAAGACCTAGAAAACATGTTTGCAACAGATTTTGTAGCTTCTATGTCATAGAAAACCAGAGTTATCACAGCAGAAAGAAACATGCTGAAAATGGCAAAATCTGATGGGTCCGCGTACACGAGAATTGTCGATTTTTTGAAATTTCGATTTTCTTCTTTAATTAAGGTGTATATTCAAGAAAAGAACTAGAAAACATGTTTGCAACAGATTTTGTAGCTTCTATCTCATAGAAAACCAGAGTTATCACAGCAGAAAGAAACTTGCTGAAAATGGCAAAATCTGATGGGTCCGCGAACACGAGAATTGTCGATGTTTTGAAATTTCGATTTTCTTCTTTAATTAAGGTTTATATTCAAGAAAACAACTAGAAAACATGTTTGCAACAGATTTTGTAGCTCCTATGTAATAGTAAACCAGAGTTATCACAGCAGAAAGAAACTTGCTGAAAATGGCAAAATCTGATGGGTCCGCGTACATGAGAATTGTCGATTTTTTGAAATTTTGATTTACTTCTTTAATTAAGGTTTATATTCAAGAAAACAACTAGAAAACATGTTTGCAACAGATTTTGTAGCTTCTAGGTAATAGTAAACCAGAGTTATCACAGCAGAAAGAAACTTGCTGAAAATGGCAAAATCTGATGGGTCCGCGTACACGAGAATTGTCGATTTTTTGAAATTTCGATTTTCTTCTTTAATTAAGGTTTATATTCAAGAAAACAACTAGAAAACATGTTTGCAACAGATTTTGTAGCTTCTATGTAATAGTAAAACAGAGTTATCACAGCAGAAAATAACTTGCTGAAAATGGCAAAATCTGATGGGTCCGCGTACACGAGAATTGTCGATTTTTTTAAATTTCGATTTTCTTCTTTTATTAAGGTGTATATTGAAGAAAACAACTAGAAAACATGTTTGCAACAGATTTTGTAGCTTCTATGTCATAGAAAACCAGAGTTATCATAGCAGAAAGAAACTTGCTTAAAATAGCAAAATCTGATGGGTCCGTGTACATGAGAATTGTCAATTTTTTGAAATTTTGATTTACTTCTTTAATTAAGGTTTATATTCAAGAAAACAACTAGAAAACATGTTTGCAACAGATTTTGTAGCTTCTATGTAATAGTAAACCAGAGTTATCACAGCAGAAAGAAACTTGCTGAAAATGGCAAACTCTGATGGGTCCGCGTACACGAGAATTGTCGATTTTTTGAAATTTCGATTTTCTTCTTTAATTAAGGTTTATATTCAAGAAAAGAACTAGAAAACATGTTTGCAACAGATTTTGTAGCTTCTATGTCATAGAAAACCAGAGTTATCACAGCAGAAAGAAACTTGCTGAAAATGGCAAAATCTGATGGGTCCGCGTACACGAGAATTGTCGATTTTTTTAAATTTCGATTTTCTTCTTTAATTAAGGTTTATATTCAAGAAAACAACTAGAAAACATGTTTGCAACAGATTTTGTAGCTCCTATGTAATAGTAAACCAGAGTTATCACAGCAGAAAGAAACTTGCTAAAAATAGCAAAATTAAATGGGTTTGCAACAGATTTTGTAGCTTCTATGTCATAGAAAACCAGAGTTATCATAGCAGAAAATAACTTGCTTAAAATAGCAAAATCTGATGGGTCTGCGTACATGAGAATTGTCGATTTTTTGAAATTTTGATTTTCTTCTTTAATTAACGTTTATCTTCAAGAAAACAACTAGAAAACATGTTTGCAACAGATTTTGTAGCTTCTATCTCATAGAAAACCAGAGTTATCACAGCAGAATGAAACTTGCTGAAAATGGCAAAATCTGATGGGTCCGCGTACATGAGAATTGTCGATGTTTTGAAATTTCGATTTTCTTCTTTAATTAAAGTTTATATTCAAGAAAACAACTAGAAAACATGTTTGCAACAGATTTTGTAGCTTCTATCTCACAGAAAACCAGAGTTATCACAGCAGAAAGAAACTTGCTGAAAATGGCAAAATCTGATGGGTCCGTGTACACGAGAATTTTCGATTTTTTGAAATTTCGATTTTCTTCTTTAATTAAGGTTTATATTCAAGAAAACAACTAGAAAACATGTTTGCAACAGATTTTGTAGCTTCTATGTCATAGAAAACCAGATTTATCATAGCAGAAAATAACTTGCTAAAAATAGCAAAATCTGATGGGTCCGCGTACATGAGAATTGTCGATTTTTTGAAATTTTGATTTACTTTTTAATTAAGGTTTATATTCAAGAAAACAACTAGAAAACATGTTTGCAACAGATTTTGTAGCTTCTATGTAATAGTAAACCAGAGTTATCACAGCAGAAAGAAACTTGCTGAAAATGGCAAAATCTGATGGGGCCGCGTACATGAGAATTGTCGATTTTTTGAAATTTCGATTTTCTTCTTTAATTAAGGTTTATATTCAAGAAAACAACTAGAAAACATGTTTGCAACAGATTTTGTAGCTTCTATGTCATAGAAAACCAGAGTTATCACAGCAGAAATAAACTTGCTGAAAATGGCAAAATCTGATGGGTCCGCGTACACGAGAATTGTCGATTTTTTGAAATTTCGATTTTCTTCTTTAATTAAGGTTTATATTCAAGAAAACAACTAGAAAACATGTTTGCAACAGATTTTGTAGCTCCTATGTAATAGTAAACCAGAGTTATCACAGCAGAAAGAAACTTGCTAAAAATAGCAAAATTAAATGGGTACGCGTACACGAGAATTGTCGATTTTTTGAAATTTTGATTTACTTTTTAATTAAGGTTTATATTCAAGAAAACAACTAGAAAACATGTTTGCAACAGATTTTGTAGCTTCTATGTAATAGTAAACCAGAGTTATCACAGCAGAAAGAAACTTGCTGAAAATGGCAAAATCTGATGGGGCCGCGTACATGAGAATTGTCGATTTTTTGAAATTTTGATTTACTTTTTAATTAAGGTTTATATTCAAGAAAACAACTAGAAAACATGTTTGCAACAGATTTTGTAGCTTCTATGTAATAGTAAACCAGAGTTATCACAGCAGAAAGAAACTTGCTGAAAATGGCAAAATCTGATGGGGCCGCGTACATGAGAATTGTCGATTTTTTGAAATTTCGATTTTCTTCTTTAATTAAGGTTTATATTCAAGAAAAGAACTAGAAAACATGTTTGCAACAGATTTTAGAGCTTCTATCTCATAGAAAACCAGAGTTATCACAGCAGAAAGAAACTTGCTGAAAATGGCAAAATCTGATGGGTCCGCGTACACGAGAATTGTCGATTTTTTGAAATTTCGATTTTCTTCTTTAATTAAGGTTTATATTCAAGAAAAAAACTAGAAAACATGTTTGCAACAGATTTTGTAGCTTCTATGTCATAGAAAACCAGAGTTATCATAGCAGAAAATAACTTGCTTAAAATAGCAAAATCTGATGGGTCCGCGTACATGAGAATTGTCGATTTTTTGAAATTTTGATTTTCTTCTTTAATTAAGGTTTATATTCAAGAAAACAACTAGAAAACATGTTTGCAACAGATTTTGTAGCTTCTATGTAATAGTAAACCAGAGTTATCACAGCAGAAAGAAACTTGCTGAAAATGGCAAAATCTGATGGGTCCGCGTACATGAGAATTGTCGATTTTTTGAAATTTCGATTTTCTTCTTTAATTAAGGTTTATATTCAAGAAAAGAACTAGAAAACATGTTTGCAACAGATTTTAGAGCTTCTATCTCATAGAAAACCAGAGTTATCACAGCAGAAAGAAACTTGCTGAAAATGGCAAAATCTGATGGGTCCGTGTACACAAGAATTGTCGATTTTTTGAAATTTCGATTTTCTTCTTTAATTAAGGTTTATATTCAAGAAAACAACTAGAAAACATGTTTGCAACAGATTTTGTAGCTCCTATGTAATAGTAAACCAGAGTTATCACAGCAGAAAGAAACTTGCTAAAAATAGCAAAATTTGATGGGTCTGCGTACATGAGAATTGTCGATTTTTTGAAATTTTGATTTTCTTCTTTAATTAAGGTTTATATTCAAGAAAACCACTAGAAAACATGTTTGCAACAGATTATGTAGCTTCTATCTCATAGAAAACCAGAGTTATCACAGCAGAAAGAAACTTGCTGAAAATGGCAAAATCTGATGGGTCCGTGTACACAAGAATTGTCGATTTTTTTAAATTTCGATTTTCTTCTTTAATTAATGTTTATATTCAAGAAAACAACTAGAAAACATGTTCGCAACAGATTTTAGAGCTTCTATCTCATAGAAAACCAGAGTTATCACAGCAGAAAGAAACTTGCTGAAAATGGCAAAATCTGATGGGTCCGCGTACACGAGAATTGTCGATTTTTTGAAATTTCGATTTTCTTCTTTAATTAAGGTTTATATTCAAGAAAACAACTAGAAAACATGTTTGCAACAGATTTTGTAGCTTCTATGTAATAGTAAACCAGAGTTATCACAGCAGAAAGAAACTTGCTAAAAATAGCAAAATTTGATGGGTCCGCGTACATGAGAATTGTCGATTTTTTGAAATTTTGATTTTCTTCTTTAATTAAGGTTTATATTCAAGAAAACAACTAGAACACATGTTTGCAACAGATTTTGTAGCTTCTATCTCATAGAAAACCAGAGTTATCACAGCAGAAAGAAACTTGCTGAAAATGGTAAACTCTGATGGGTCCGTGTACACAAGAATTGTCGATTTTTTGAAATTTCGATTTTCTTCTTTAATTAAGGTTTATATTCAAGAAAACAACTAGAAAACATGTTTGCAACAGATTTTGTAGCTCCTATGTAATAGTAAACCAGAGTTATCACAGCAGAAAGAAACTTGCTGAAAATAGCAAAATTTGATGGGTCTGCGTACATGAGAATTGTCGATTTTTTGAAATTTTGATTTTCTTCTTTAATTAAGGTTTATATTCAAGAAAACCACTAGAAAACATGTTTGCAACAGATTTTGTAGCTTCTATCTCATAGAAAACCAGAGTTATCACAGCAGAAAGAAACTTGCTGAAAATGGCAAAATCTGATGGGTCCGTGTACACAAGAATTGTCGATTTTTTTAAATTTCGATTTTCTTCTTTAATTAATGTTTATATTCAAGAAAACAACTAGAAAACATGTTCGCAACAGATTTTAGAGCTTCTATCTCATAGAAAACCAGAGTTATCACAGCAGAAAGAAACTTGCTGAAAATGGCAAAATCTGATGGGTCCGCGTACACGAGAATTGTCGATTTTTTGAAATTTCGATTTTCTTCTTTAATTAAGGTTTATATTCAAGAAAACAACTAGAAAACATGTTTGCAACAGATTTTGTAGCTTCTATGTAATAGTAAACCAGAGTTATCACAGCAGAAAGAAACTTGCTAAAAATAGCAAAATTTGATGGGTCCGCGTACATGAGAATTGTCGATTTTTTGAAATTTTGATTTTCTTCTTTAATTAAGGTTTATATTCAAGAAAACAACTAGAACACATGTTTGCAACAGATTTTGTAGCTTCTATCTCATAGAAAACCAGAGTTATCACAGCAGAAAGAAACTTGCTGAAAATGGTAAACTCTGATGGGTCCGTGTACACAAGAATTGTCGATTTTTTGAAATTTCGATTTTCTTCTTTAATTAAGGTTTATATTCAAGAAAACAACTAGAAAACATGTTTGCAACAGATTTTGTAGCTTCTATGTCATAGAAAACCAGAGTTATCATAGCAGAAAATAACTTGCTTAAAATAGCAAAATCTGATGGGTCTGCGTACATGAGAATTGTCGATTTTTTGAAATTTTGATTTTCTTCTTTAATTAAGGTTTATATTCAAGAAAACCACTAGAAAACATGTTTGCAACAGATTTTGTAGCTTCTATCTCATAGAAAACCAGAGTTATCACAGCAGAAAGAAACTTGCTGAAAATGGCAAAATCTGATGGGTCCGTGTACACAAGAATTGTCGATTTTTTTAAATTTCGATTTTCTTCTTTAATTAATGTTTATATTCAAGAAAACAACTAGAAAACATGTTCGCAACAGATTTTAGAGCTTCTATCTCATAGAAAACCAGAGTTATCACAGCAGAAAGAAACTTGCTGAAAATGGCAAAATCTGATGGGTCCGCGTACACGAGAATTGTCGATTTTTTGAAATTTCGATTTTCTTCTTTAATTAAGGTTTATATTCAAGAAAACAACTAGAAAACATGTTTGCAACAGATTTTGTAGCTTCTATGTAATAGTAAACCAGAGTTATCACAGCAGAAAGAAACTTGCTAAAAATAGCAAAATTTGATGGGTCCGCGTACATGAGAATTGTCGATTTTTTGAAATTTTGATTTTCTTCTTTAATTAAGGTTTATATTCAAGAAAACAACTAGAACACATGTTTGCAACAGATTTTGTAGCTTCTATCTCATAGAAAACCAGAGTTATCACAGCAGAAAGAAACTTGCTGAAAATGGTAAACTCTGATGGGTCCGTGTACACAAGAATTGTCGATTTTTTGAAATTTCGATTTTCTTCTTTAATTAAGGTTTATATTCAAGAAAACAACTAGAAAACATGTTTGCAACAGATTTTGTAGCTTCTATGTCATAGAAAACCAGAGTTATCATAGCAGAAAATAACTTGCTTAAAATAGCAAAATCTGATGGGTCTGCGTACATGAGAATTGTAGATTTTTTGAAATTTTGATTTACTTCTTTAATCAAGGTTTATATTCAAGAAAACAACTAGAAAACATGTTTGCAACAGATTTTGTAGCTTCTATGTAATAGTAAACCAGAGTTATCACAGCAGAAGAAACTTGCTGAAAATGGCAAAATCTGATGGGTCCGCGTACATGAGAATTGTCGATTTTTTGAAATTTCGATTTTCTTCTTTAATCAAGGTTTATATTCAAGAAAAGAACTAGAAAAACTGTTTGCAACAGATTTTGGAGCTTCTATGTCATAGAAAACCAGAGTTATCACAGCAGAAAGAAACTTGCTGAAAATGGCAAAATCTGATGGGTCCGCGTACACGAGAATTGTCGATTTTTTTAAATTTCGATTTTCTTCTTTAATTAAAGTTTATATTTAAGAAAACAACTAGAAAACATGTTCGCAACAGATTTTAGAGCTTCTATCTCATAGAAAACCAGAGTTATCACAGCAGAAAGAAACTTGCTGAAAATGGCAAAATCTGATGGGTCCGCGTACACAAGAATTGTCGATTTTTTGAAATTTCGATTTTCTTCTTTAATTAAGGTTTATATTCAAGAAAACAACTAGAAAACATGTTTGCAACAGATTTTGTAGCTTCTATGTCATAGAAAACCAGAGTTATCATAGCAGAAAATAACTTGCTTAAAATAGCAAAATCTGATGTGTCCGCGTACATGAGAATTGTCGATTTTTTGAAATTTTGATTTACTTCTTTAATTAAGGTTTATATTCAAGAAAACAACTAGAAAACATGTTTGCAACAGATTTTGTAGCTTCTATGTAATAGTAAACCAGAGTTATCACAGCAGAAAGAAACTTGCTGAAAATGGCAAAATCTGATGGGTCCGCGTACATGAGAATTGTCGATTTTTTTAAATTTCGATTTTCTTTTTTAATTAAGGTTTATATTCAAGAAAAGAACTAGAAAACATGTTTGCAACAGATTTTGTAGCTTCTATGTCATAGAAAACCAGAGTTATAATAGCAGAAAATAACTTGCTTAAAATAGCAAAATCTGATGGGTCCGCGTACATGCGAATTGTCGATTTTTTGAAATTTTGATTTTCTTCTTTAATTAAGGTTTATATTCAAGAAAACAACTAGAAAACATGTTTGCAACAGATTTTGTGGCTTCTATGTAATAGTAAACCAGAGTTATCACAGCAGAAAGAAACTTCCTGAAAATGGCAAAATCTGATGGGTCCGCGTACACGAGAATTGTCGATTTTTTGAAATTTCGA